>OZ024718.1:40882405-41574905 GCA_964016875.1 Fallopia convolvulus
TTTCTACTTTGAATGATGTTAATGCTGCTCTTAAGTCGAGCATCTTAAGCTATTGAACTGTCTGTGGCATTGAGTTGTAAATTTGTGACACGAGGTTTTTTTGGTCTGATTAGTTTTGAAGAGCAGTACCTCCTTTTACCTCCTGTTAAAAATATTTCCTTCTCATTCAACTGCTTGTGGTTATGGTTAAAATTTCAGGCCTCATTACAATCTTAATCTGCAAAGCATTGCTGTTAATGGTCAATTGTTGCCTATTGACCCAACAGTGTTTGCAACATCAGACAACCAAGGAACATTTATTGACTCTGGAACAACTTTGGCATATCTCGTTGAAGAAGCATTTGATCCTTTTGCTAATGCAGTAAGTCACATTGCTGTTACAGCTTCTAACATTATCATTGATATAAGCATGCCAACTTAATTCACATTGTTTTTCTTTGTCTTCTCTAAGTGCCTTCATACTTTTTCATTCTGAGTGTATATTCTCAGGTTACATCCGCCGTTATGCATGCTGCCAGACCTCTAATTTCTGAAGGGAATCAATGTTACTTGGTCCCAAAGAGGTAACGTCTGAACTTTCAACTTACAGATCTCTTTTTAATCTTTCTACTGAATAATTTGGTCAGAAGATTAACCTACAAATGCCCTAATATCTTTGGCAGCATGGATGATATATTTCCTTTAGTGAGCTTAAACTTCGCTGGAAATGCCTCCATGGTTTTGAAACCAGAAGAGTACCTTGTACTTAAAGGCTTTAGAGTGAGCGCTCTCACTTCTCTCCTCACTTGGAATTCATTTTTTAATGTTCTTCTCTAACAAATTACTTGAGTCAATGTTGCTGAAGTCTTGATTTGGTAATAAATAATGCCAGGATGGTGCTCCAATGTGGTGCATGGGGTTTCAGAAAGTACCAGGTCAAGGATTTAATGTTCTTGGAGGTCAGTCCCTAACATTTCTTGCATATCTATAATGGTTGGTCATGCTACTCCATCTTAAAATGTGGTCAGAACTCTATATTATAAGGATTCAATGTTTTCTCGTCCCTGTTTTGGTTTTCAGAGGTTTTATTCTGCTTCATGAGGATTAATATCTAACAAAATTTTCAATCTCAAACTGGGAATGGGACTTTCCACACTGCTTAAGATGGGTGTGCATCATGCACTGTTATACTATGCAGGTCACTCGGACACTCCCATTGATTTCTGAAAGTTTAGTCAATGTCAAACTGAAGTCGAAACATTTTGGAATATGTTTAAATGTCAAATCCTGCTGAACGATTTGGGACTCTGATATAGAAACTACAAACCTGATATGGGTGTTATGGCTATTGCAGACCTTGTACTCAAGGACAAGATCTTCGTCTATGATCTGGCCGGTCAACGAATTGGGTGGGCTAATTATGACTGTAAGCTACATCAAACAAGACCCTTTTTACTGAACTGTTTTTATTAAGTAGTTGAATCCTTGTTCCACCCACCATTCACGTTAATGCTGTTGCTGTACAAAATTATCATACAGGTTCATCACCGGTCAATGTTTCCATAACTTTTGGTGGCGACAAATACGTCAATGGAGATCAGCTCAGTATCAGCTGCTCTCCACAAAACACAAATTTGACCCTGATATCCCTGTCCTCGCTTCTGCAGACTCTTGTTACTGCACATTTTTTGCTCCATTTCCTGAGCTCTGTGACTTAGCTCTCGCCTTATTATTTAACTTTTCTGGAGTTGCCACTTTATGGTGACGAGTGTTCATATATTTCGGGACTGTTGACACGGCGGGTTGTGTTGGAACGATCTGACTGTTGGTGTGATGGATGGGGAGGGTGGCACATTTGATGCCATGGGTGACTCAGGGGCTTAGCACATAGTAGTGGTTTTGACCCATATACAGAAGTTGTATGATACTAAATTATTTCTCGTGATGCCTGTAGAAATCTAGTGATGGTGAAAAAGAAACCTACCAGAGGTATGCTTTGTGACTCCTGTGGAGTGTGGATGAAAGCGGGAAAATTGAAGGGAATTTTTTTTGAGGGTAGGGTTACCTTTTGAGAATTAAAGTCCTGAATTATGTGGCGATGATTTTATTGTGTAAGCTAATGTGATACATTCACATATAAGAGGAAGAATAGATTTTCTACTGATAAGTACTGAATATCTGTTTTTTTTTTTTGGTAGAAAGTACTGAATATCTGTAATTTCTCTTCTTACACCTAATAGCAAGATGACTTTAGATTTCCAAATAATAATAAAAAATTGAAATATATTAATTATCCATGATAAATAATAATCATATAAATACTTGATATAGAAAATTTTGAATAAATATTTAAAATTATAAAACAATAAAAATTATCATATCCTTATTGTTTAAAGTAATAATTATTTTATTGATATTTACCTTAGGTTTTGGTTTAGGTAAGAATGGGCGCCCATGTAAGAAATAAGAAAAACAAGAGCCGTTGGATGGAGAAAATCAAGGGTGCTGGTCGTTTCACTTAAAAATGGGAAAAAATCGGCACGGGCGAATTATTTGCGTATTTTAAAAAAACGGAGATAGGGCGCGCGCCTAGATTGTTCATCAAAACTGTGATTTTGTACATCAAAAAACTATTGTTTGTGCATCAAAAACTTTTTGTGTTGTGGATAAAAATTGGCTAAATGTGTATAAAAATTTGTATGCATTAATATATGTTTGTGCATCATAATTAACTGTATGTGAGACAAAACTAATTGTTTTGATGCTAGTTTTATTACACATTTCCCCTCAACCCTATTCTCCTACAAATATTCTCATACAACTATTCTCCTACTAATTTAATACGAATATAAAACGCGGGGTACATACGCACACCTTTTATTAAAAGCACACAAAATTTACGCGCAAGGAGCCTTCGCGCGAAACAGCGTTGCACGGAAGGGCAAAACTGGAAAACGCAAATGCGATTCTGGAAAGATAACGCGAAATGGGCTAGCACGAAACGGGCCTTCGCGCGCAAGCCCATTGCGCGGCTCTTTAGGGTAAATCAACATGCGTCCCCAATGCGGGAATGGGCCGGGATTCAACGAAATGGGCCTTCGAGCGCAAACCCGTTGCGCGGCTCGTTAGGGTTAAAACCCTTGCCAAGCGCCGCCCCCATCGTCTTCAACCTTCGTCTTCTTGCTCCGCGAAACACCAATTCGCGCAAACCTGCAATTTGAGCCCAAAAAATGAAACACCCGACTTCCGATTCTCCAACGCCGGCGTCACAAGCGCCGGAACCCGCCATTACCGACGCGGTTTCCGGCGATTCGGCCGCACCACCACCCACCATCACCGACGCGGCCCTTCCACCACCCGTCCCCACCTTTTCTGCTCCGGGAGGGGGCCCAGCCGCCGAGCCCGACTGTGAACCGACCACCAAAGCCGCCGACGTTGAACGAGCATCTCCCCCCGCCCGCAACGAGGGTGGTCCGTCGAGCTCGGGGCGAAAGAGGAGGCGGCGAGATCCGGCAAGGCGGCAATATCAAATGCAAGTCTGTCGCGTGACGGATGTCGTCCCGGCTCCGACGACTTCCGGCGCTACTCCTCCGATTCGTAGCACGATCCCCACTCGAGCGACATTTACAGCTGCGGTACGTTGTTTACAAACTAATTTAACCGTATTTAATTTGTTTAATATTCAATTTCGTAATGAATATGAAATTGAGTTATTTGATTTCATTTAGTTGTTTAAGTTAGATATTCAATTTCGTACTAGTTATTCAATTTCGTAATTAGTTAATCAATTTCGTAATTTGTTTAATATTCAATATCTTGGTTATATTTAAATTTTTAGTTGTGTTATTCAATTTAGTTGTATTATTTAGTCATATTTAGATTATGAGTATTTTATTTATGTTTGGAATTATGAGTTGAAATGAAATTAAAAAATAATTTAACATGCAAACATAATTAAAATTGAAATAAAATTAGTAATAATATATCGTAAATTTAAGTCCAATTTTTGGATATCGACTACACCAACGAATTTGTTAATTGAATTCATAGTCGAAGGTTGAATTCGTAAGTTGAATCCAATAACCCTAAACCCTAAAAAAGAATAATTTCAAATTAAAATGAAATTAAATTAAGTCGAATTTTAAGTATATATTATTAGTTAGAGTTATATTTAGTCGAATAGTACTATACAAACATAATGAAAATTGAAATAAAATTAGTAATGATATATTAAATTTTTAGGTCGGATTTTGAATTCTGACCTAAATGATGAATTCATTAATTAAAGTCATATTCATAGCCTCATAGGTTTAATTCCTAATTTTGAAGAAATAAAAGTAAAAAAAAATAATTAATATAAAACTTACTAATTTAATATGAACTTGTCGCCTAAATGACTTACACACTACCTTGAGCGTCGTCCTCCTCGAGAAGAGGAAGAAAAGGATGGTGCCCAAGCTTACGGCCGCCGAGATTGCACGTGTTGTATCTCGCCGGAGTGCCGCCTATTGAGCAGCAATAGATAGACCGTGATCCTGAGTTGACGGCTGCCCCGGACAAGGATATAGACCCCTCCGCCGAGATGGAGGTGGATTTTATGGACGAGCTTCTGCGGGATGACTTGCCAGACGATGTCGCAGGGGACGATCAGTTATTCACGGAGCAGGACATACACTTTGATGGAGGGTCCTCAAGAGGGGCCGTTCCTGAGGACCCTTCCGCAGCTGAGGGCGCGCCGAGAGGTCCTGTAGACGACAACCTCTTGACGACGTATTCCTAGGGGTGTCAATCAGGCGGGTCGGGTCGGGTTTGGGTCGGGTCAATTCAGTTTCGGGTAAGTTCGGATTCGGGTCAAATTCTGATATTTTGAAAATCGGGTCAAATTTGGTTGGATCATTTCGGTTCGGGTGCTCAATTAATCGGGCAAAGTCGGGTTTCGGGTCAATTTCGGTCGGTCATTCGGTTTTCGGTCCAACTTGATTTCGGGTGAGTCGGGTTTTTTGGTTTTTGTGTGAATCGGATTTCGACTTTGCCTAAATTTTGTGTTAATCTGATTTCGAGAAAGCCGGATTTTGATTCAGACCATATATCGAATGATGATTTTTTGTAGTTTAACTACTCTAAGGTCTAAATATTTAATGTAACATTTAAATTAAAAACATAATTATAATAAATATTCACTATTATTGATATTTTAAAACGTAATGTAACTTTCGGATGGTTTCAGGTCGGGTAACTTTAGATTTTCGGATGGTTTCGGGTCGGGTAACTTCGGATTTTCGGATGATTTCGGGTCAAGTAGCATCGAATATCGGGTTGCATGAGGCTAGTCCATTCGGGTATAATCGGTTTTGGGTTAATCTCGGATTCGGGTCAAATCAGTTCGGGTCAAACATGTCTCGGGTATAAAACTTTTTTATTTTTTTATTGGGTCGGGTTCGGAATCGAGCAGGTCGGGCGGGTTTCTCGGGTCGGGTCAAGTTTTGACAGCCTTGCGTATTCCGCACACGTGGCGGGCAAGATTTGGAGCGACCGTACCGTACGTAAACTTTTCCAAACTACGAATATTTAATTTTTTTCCAAATCAATGTTTAGATTTTCTAACTAACGTTTATTTCCTCTTTTTAGTATCTTAAGGTCATTAGAGTGTGGTCTAGGAACTTGGCACCTTTAGTTGGGTTTCGACAATATATGCATGGAGGACCCGATTCTTGGTGGGGCATCGCCCAACGGAGCGGTCTCACCGGGCTGATCGGCCTCTCATATGGCTCGACAGACCACATTCTCATCTCTACATTTCGGGAGCGTTGGTATGCCGAGACCAACACCTTCCATTTCCCCTGGGGCGAGATGACCATTACTCTCCATGATATGCACCACGTTTTCGGGGTGCCTATAGATGGAGACGCTCTTATACCCCCGATGGATGCATTGGCGACCCAGGCTCGTATGGCGGAGATGCTGGATCTCGATCCACAGACCGCACACGCGTGGAGGACACGGGCCCCGTCGGATGCTATCGCTGCTATTCTGACGCATATGTTTATGTAACACCCCTATTTTACAACATTGAGTATTATCGCTAGTGGCCTCGGACTTTACCGTCCAAAGCCACCCAAGGCTTTTAGAATGATATTGAACTCATAAAATGCGGAAATTGACATAATTTAGATAATAACAAAAGGTGCTCTCGAAAGAGACCTTGTTCGTACAAACCTTCATTAGAATACCTTAATCAAAAAGAAGTTTGATAACGGAAAGCATAAAACTTGTTCTTTGCAACATAATAGAAATAAACAAATGGTACGGAAAATACATCTTCTTGAGTTTTGCCCTTCCTTCGTCTTCACTTACGCCTTGCTCGGGTTCCTAGGTTCTGACATAATTCGCGAGGGGCGAGAATATGCCAGGCAAACATGCGGAAAAGTAGAATTAGTCTAAGAGACTAAGCAAGCGGGAATGGAACTACCCGAGGGTAATTTGGTAATTTCA
The DNA here is from genome assembly GCA_964016875.1 of Fallopia convolvulus. NCBI lineage: Eukaryota > Viridiplantae > Streptophyta > Magnoliopsida > Caryophyllales > Polygonaceae > Fallopia > Fallopia convolvulus. The sequence goes on from OZ024718.1 coordinate 40,888,877, forward strand.
AATATTCGAGGGGGGAATATTAAAGAGTATGTTTTGAGGTGTAGATATTTATGTGGGGCTTAACAGGATGGAGAAAACGCATATCTCGAGAGGAGATAGCTAGTTAATCGAGAGAAGGGCTACTAGATTGTAGACTTCTTTTAGAGTAGGAAATATGTTGGGAACGTTATTAATTCAGACAAGTTTTTGAAAACCTCTCGCGCCCTTGCGAACCGAGAGCCGGATCGATCATTTGAGATCGGTCCGGTTTTGGTGTCTTTTAAATGTGCATTGGGCACTTATCTTGTATAGTGATGAAAACTTTCACTTAGGTTGACGTATTTTAAGAGCATGGGGGGCCATATACCAACCCGAACCACTGACAGGAACAAAGTTCCGGCACCTAGCTAGGGTGCATACGTCCCTCCGAGGCGTAGGAGCGGACATGGATCATGATCGACAAGTCGTAATTTAGGCAAGGTGGCAATACGACTTTTTGATTGGTTATATAGAGGTATCGGGTTAGGCCCGCACCCCTTACTATTTCATCCAAACCGATCTCGAAAAGAGATCGTAAACAATCAAGGTCACAAACAAGACTAGCATAATAGTCCTATCGAATATTTAAATAACGGAATAACGATAACAATGGGGTCATTAATTCTAGCAATCGATATTCCTAGGTTCGTTTTATTATTAGCAAACAAGTTGTTCCTATCATCGAGAAATTTCACGAAACGAGTTTATTAAGGCTACAAGGAGAAATTCCACCTGCCTTTGTTTTTACGATAGCGGAATAGCGAGATAGCGGAAACGTTGTTCACGACTTGGAATGGAAACGCGACCTATCGACACGGAAATTTACGAACGGCTTTAATAAGAATTTTCTTTAAATTCTTTTAAAGTTTTGTATTCCTCTTATATCCTTATTACAAGAGGATAAATTTTCTAAATTATTATTATAATAATTTAGATAGAGATAAACAAAATAATAATATTCCTTTATTATTATTTTAACTTTGCAATATCCTTTTATCCTTATTTTTAATATTATCCATTATCATTCTTGAAAAACAAGTAATATTTTTATTTAAACATTATTCTTTTAATCTTAACTTGTTATCTTATTTATATAACTAATCAAGGACAAATCTTTATAAAAATCTTATGGTTCTCAATATTATATAAAAAAATAGTTATTAATAAAATCTTCTTAGGTTTGTGAAAGAATAAAAATCTTCATTATTATTCAACTCATTTTATTATAATATTGTCTTTTATCACTAATATTCAACATGACCTTATTATAATATTTACTCATTAGGGTCCGGTTCAGGTGCGAATGGGCGCCCAAGTGCGAAATAAGAAAGAACAGGAGTCGTTGGATCAAGAAAAATCAAAGGCGCTGATCATTTCACTTAAAAAGGGGAAAAACGGCACGGGCGAATTATTAGCGAATTATTCGCGTATTTTTGAAAAAAAACGGAAATAGGACACGCGCCCAGATTTTTCATCAGTATTGTGGATTTGTTCATCAATAATGTGGATTTGTTCATCAAAACTGTGATTTTGTTCATCAAAACTGTGATTTTGTGCATAAATAAACTATTGTTTGTGCATCAAAAATCTATTGTTTGTACATAAAAAATGAACAAATGTGTATCAAAATTACATGCAATATGTTCTTCAACATTGTGATTTTGTTCATAAAAAACGAAAATATTTATTCATTGGTTTTGGCATATTTGTTCATCGGTTTGTGCATATTTGTTCATTAGTAACATCAATTTGTTCACTAGTTTATGCATATTTGTTCATTGCCTTTTTCACATAATTGTTCATTACTAGATGCATATTTGTTCATTAGTAACCTCAATTTGTTCATTGCTATATGCATATTTGTTCAGTAATAACATCGATTTGTTCATAGCTAAATAAGGCACAAGCACTCCTCTTCGATTTATTGCTATCTCGTTCTCTTAGCATACACCATTGATTCTATTATCTTTTGCATTCAAGTTTCTACATCAAACTTATCTTAATTTGGTACTATATATATTGAGCACTTCATTCGTATTGACAAATAAGGGTAAAATAATGAACAAATAAGGTTATATCAATGAACAAATAAGGTATATCCATGAACAAATAGGGTATATCAATGAACAAATAATGGTATACCAATGAACAAAAAAGAAGTATATTAATGAACAAATAATGGTATACCATGGGTATATCAATGAACAAATAGGGATATATCAATGAACAAATACGAGTATATCAATGAACAAATATGAGTATATCAAAACTACATAATATTGTATTCCTACACATAAATAAGGTTAAAAAATAAAATTAAAAATTAAAAAAGTTCGAAATCAATGAACAATGTTATCAAAAACTCAATGCACAATTAGTTAGTATTTATGAACAATTGATGAATATTGATGAACAAATCTCTATTTCTGATGAACAAACTGGGCGCGTCTCATAAAAACGTATTTTTCGAAAAATTCGTGAATAATTCGGGAAAAATTCGTCCGTGTCGTATTTTATTGAAAAATACGAGAATAATACGAGAAAAATTCGCCCGTGCCGTATTTTATTTTTTTAATGAATGTTTAATCAGAGACGTTGATTTTTTGGAATAAACGATCGAGATTTATTCTTATTTCCCACACAGGCGACCATTCGCACGTAACTCTTTCTCTACTCATTAAATCCTTATTTAAAAGACATACAATATTTAGTAGATAGATTAAAGTACTAGTAGATATCTTTTCCTATTACTTTCCATATATAGGGTTTTCTAGATACTTTATAATATAACTTTCCATAAAGTATAATATGCTAATAAAATAATCTTATCATCTTATTTACATAAATTCTCCCATATCTTTAGTTAATAAAAATAATAATAGAATATATTTTTATTATAATATCCCCTTATCATGCTTCTTAAAAAGAATTGCATATGCTCCTTTTTAAGACATGCAATATTTTTATAAAGATATTTATATTATAATATTGTAATAACTGCAGTTTTTGAGGATATTTTTGAATTTTTCTCGGATATCCTTTTAACCTTTTTGGTCCGTTTTAACGCTTAATCCAATATTTTTGTTGGAGATTAAATCCTAGAAAATTGTTGGTGATATCCTAAAATCACAAAGAAATGATTTTATGGATCGGTGTCAATTCTAGGATTTTTCAGTGGAAAAAGAATATTTATTAGATAAGCCGTCTTCTTAATTATGTACTGTAAAGGATTTAAAATACGAAACGGAAGCCTTAAAAATTTAAGGTAGCAAGATAAAATCATGGAAAATTGGTTTTATTGGTCTACATAATTTACTGGACGTTTTGTATTTAGTAAGTTTTTCCATCCGAGGTACATAATTTTACCACTTTAACGCGAGTCCCGTTCCGAGACGTGTAGTGTTTTTAAACCGCCTCACTCATTTGCCTTAGTACGAAAGGAACTGAGAGATTGAGATAAGGGGGTGGACTTTTCAACTCAATTAAAAGAAAGGAACGAACCAGAGGGTATTTTGGACGGAACGACGGACTCGTGAGCCTTCACCGCCGGCGTTCTTCCGTGCCCTTCCACCTCCATGTCCACCCACCACCTCTTCTTCTTCTTCTTCCATCTTTTTTGGGCTGGCTGCTGCTGCTGAAAACCAGCAAGAATGAAGGGCGGAACGACGGGCTCGGGCAAGAGAATCCCTTCATCGCCGGTCTTCTTTGCCTCGCCAAAGTGCCGCCGCCGGCGACCACCAGGCTGTCCGACCACCAACCACCATGGGAGCTGCTGTCGGGCAACGCCCAACCACCCTCGGGCTCGGGGATCGAGCCATGATCGAGCCAAACGAGCCATGGGCTCGAGTGAAGGTATATATGATCGAAATTAATTAGCGGGTTGATTGCGGAGCCACCGTAAGGGCCTTTCGATTCCGCTTTGCTAATTAAATTTATAGTTTTTATAATCTTGACGTTGATACGGTTCCACAGGTTCGAACCGCTCGTGAAACGGACGTCCGGATCTTCCGTTATAGCTAAGACAAGTTTTGGTTACCGATTGGCAGGTAAAGGACTTTGGATAATTACTCAGGATTCGTTGTTAATCCGTTTGATCTGAGATTTGGTAATCTTTAAGAACTGTTGTTGATGAACAATTTTTATTTAGAAAATTGTTTCAAAAGTGAAGCGGATAATTAGTTATAATTCCGCCAAGATGGCTCCTTGAAGCATGATAACTAAGGATTTATTATATATCGATATTCGGAAATTAAATCGTTTATCGATTAGGAAGTTGTAGGAGTTGAGAATACAACTAAGAAGTGTTTCTGTGAGCTCGTTGCTGAGAAATCCTTTTGTTATATTTGTCAGAAGGATGATACAGATTACTGTTGGAATTGCTAAGGACGTCGAGCACGCCTTCACAGGCAAGTGGACGATTCTCTCTTGCGTTATTGTTATTAAATGAGGAATTGGATCCCATTTAATATTTGCGTTGGGAACAACTTGTATGATTAATAAAAATATGATAGGTTGTTATATTTGTTAGAAATAATGACCATGTTGTTTATTCAGTTTTGCAGTAGAACTGGATTTAGGTCCGTTATGGGTGACCTTGTATGTTGTCTCACGCTGAGACTTTGTTGTGATTAAAATAGTTCAGGGAGTGGTTCTATGCCCTCTCTTTATAACAATATTACATTAGGAGGGGCCTAATCCTAATGGTGAGTCATGACTCTCTTCCCTTACTCTTCGTGTGAGAGGGTTGATAGGCACTCTAGCTAAGTGCAGGTTCAGCACGGTGTAGTGTAGACGACCTGGTAATAGGCCTCTGGGATCTCTACCTCACCATATGCAAAATGAAAGATCAAGGATAACTTAAGTCTTATGATCTTGGTGTTGAGATGATTATGGATGAAACAGGCCCTCTAATCTCTACAACATCGGGACTCGTGCTATTCGGGTTGTTCAAGGATGAAATAAGCCCTCTGACCTCGGTAGCATTGTGTTCCTTCGGCAGTAGTTCGGGCCGATTAAAAGCCACCAACTTGTTGTGAAAAGTTTTGAAAGTAATATAAGATAAGTGCGTTAGGCACATTAATATACCTGAATGGTTCGTCCAGTCGGAAAGCCATTCTTACACCCGGTTATGAATGATTCTTAATCAAACTTTGATTAAGTCAATCTGATTAGTCGACGGAGGCCTTTTAAAATGTGATGTGATTAATATGAGTTCCCAACAATTGTTTATGCTTCTTAAAGAAACCACAAGCGGTGGTGTTCTCTCTCTTGATTATGCGAGTCTCATTCTTATTCTCTATAAGACTGCTAACTGTTGGATCATAATATGAGTCTATTCGGATTTTGATGCCAATATGTTTAGTTACAACCATAAGAACCAAGTTAGATTCTCCGCTTGCTAGTCTATCATTAGACTAACCCGTCCATTTTCTTTTCTTTTATATTGTCGGCTAGTGTCCACCGTTGTATACGATACATCAGGTTCTTCTTAGAAATTGATTCAAGAGGCGGATTCAGATGTTTGAAGCTCCAGAAGTTGAAGAAAGGTTTTCAATGGTTATACTTGAGTGAAGATCATGGTTGAACTACTTCAGAGTGAAGCTGAGTTTCAGAAATAAGAGCTTAAGGAAGACTGGATGAAGATTTTGTTTCAACTAGAAGGTTGTTCTATTTATTTATTCTTTTTGGGTTAAGATTTGTATAAGACCAATTGTATTTATTCCGCTGTAATGTTTGTTTTAGTTTGTTCAATCAGTTTAAAGCCTTGAGTAGCTTCGGTTTAGTCTTAATCGAGGTTACTGGGGTAGAAAGGGGGTGTTACAAATATGGCCTTATTCTAGTACTTTCCTTATGTAGAAAAATCCAACTACTTAATATACCATTCTTTCCATATAAGAGGGATAATAATAAATTCTATTATCTACTTAAATGATTTCCTCATGTCATAAAATATTATTTTATAACCTATGAGCATGCAAATTATTTATTTGTATTTAAGTTAGTAATAATAATAATATCCTTAATATATCTTTTCTTATCACTTGTGTCTTTTATATATGATAACTTTAAATCTACTAACTTGGAAGTATATATATATATATATATATATATATATATATATATTATCCAATTAAGCTTATTATTTTATCTAAGCAACTCATGTCTTAAGATATATTTTACTAACATGCATAATAGTAAAAATATCTATTTATAAAGGATTTAATGGTTTCTTCTTATTTTGTCTAACTAACAAGATTTCCTTCAATATTTAAATTAATATGTTGTTAGGCTAAAATCTGATTTTATTACTCTTAAGGTATTAAACTCATGAAAGACAATAATTTAATTTAAAAGAAAATAATTAAATGGACCTTCTTTTCTATAGGTCTTACGTATTGGAGAACAGAACTTCTTCAGGGGAGGAGCAAAGGGGGCGGCGCACACCAGGATGGGACGGCGGGGCACGGGCGGCGCATGGAGGAAACTTCGGCCGGCGGGCGGCGGTGCTGGTGGTGGCCGGCGGTTGCACAAGGGAGGAGAAGGGGTGGTTTTATGGGGAAATTTCTGAAATTGGAGGTTTTCTCTAGGGCTAATTTTTGAAGAATTGGACTAAGAACAATTGATAGCAGATGAGAAGGATGCTTGTGTGTGAAATAGAAGTGGATTTGAGCCCCTTTATATAGGCATAGGAGGGAAGCTTGAGGATCCATGGCACTTGAATTTGACCGTAGATGGAGAAGAGGGTTGCTCTTCATTGGTGGAAGGTGTGCTTGTTTGATGGTGATGAGGGGTGATGCAACAAAGTTGGGCTTGCAAGCAAAGGGAGAAGGAGAAGAAGGCTCCATTGCCATGCATTGGGACAATTTCAATCAACGTCAGTTCAATTAGACAAAGTCTGATGTTCTCTTGGGAAGAAGAAGATAAGGATAAGATAAAAATAAAAGTGTTGGGTAATAGAATAGAAAGTTAAAATGGCTTAGCGGATTATGTGTGTGTGCGTGGGAGAGGGGATGCAAGAGGTCTCGGGTTCCAGTCCCGGCTCTTGCCTCCTTTTTTATTAACTTTTGAATGTACTATTTTTAGCTTAATATACCCTTTTTATTTAATAAAAATTCCGAAATTATAAAGCATTATTTTTATTTAAATGCTCTTTATACCCTCATAACCCTCATAATATATTCTTGACTTTATTTATTTAATTTATTTAAAAGCTCTTTTTAAAGAGAATAAGGGTTATAAATTATACTATGAATTCTCTTTTAAAAGGGAAAAAGGATTATAAAATTATATTATATTGGTTTTAAAACCTTGGAATATTGCGGATATTACAGTTTACCGGGGTCCAGGCCGCGCCCTAAGAGACCATTGCCCTTGTGTTTCAATGATACTTTCTCGGGATGACTTTATTTGTCGACAAGTCCGGGAATTGTATCAAGACGTAGATATTGGCGTTCCTATTCAACCACGACAAGACGGGTCGATACGCTTGGGTGCGGGTTTATTGGCGGGGCTATTTCGTGAGCTCGGGATGACGTCGCATGCCGAAGCAGCGGATGCTCGATTGCGCTCTTATTTTGAGGGTACGTGCTTCGACTTTTTTATTTCATTCTTCGAATTTGGTTGGGTTAAATATCTTATGAGTATTGTTTTAGACATGGATCATGACTTATTTCGAGCACACTCGGAGTCAGATCACCCTGGCGTTGGAGACGCTAGACGATGGTCGTGCAGCCGCACAACAGACTAGAGATCGGGCCCCCAGCCGAGACACGGGAAGACTGATGGACCTGCGGCGGATTCTAGACACGGTCCGTGCAGAGGAGGTAAAACTTCGATATCAACGTGACGTACATTCCGTTCCTGGTGTTGTAAAAAGTGTGATGAATGATGATTTGTATTTCGCTTTACAGATTCGATGGACGTCGTGGGGTGCTGATATGCAGTTTGATGGCGTGTAATAGGTGTCTCGCTTTAGGGGCGTTCTGGTACTTGGGTGCATACAGGAGGCGTACCATCTAGAGAGGGTGTTCCGCCAATTTAGTCGCATCCAGACCATCCCTCCTCCACCATTGCAGCCTTTGGTTGTGACCCGGCACGCGGCTATACAGAACCGCCCATACGAAGTTCTGTATGCTCTGGAGGACCACCACTGGGCACATCGTATTGAGCACTTGATCGAGTTGGATGTGCGACGTGCCGAGTATGCATGGCAGGTGGAGGAGGGCTACTTGACATGGTTTAGGGCCCGATCTCACGTGTACGTGGACCCGACTTCAGCGCACCATGATGACCCACGTGCTCCTATGCCTCACCCGATACCGACAGTTTCTGACAGGATGGTAAGAACTTATTATTTTTTAGTTGTATGTTTAAGTTGTTATTTGAGTGCACAGACTAATATTACTTGGTTTTATTAGCGGAGAGGGTGCGTCATGCAACCTCTGCGCATAAATCCCCTAAAACGGGGAAAGCTCGTCCCCTTACATCGAAACATGAGAAAAAAGTTCATAAATCCCCTAAAACGGGGCACACAATACATGAAGTAGGAAAACATGAAATGTGAATAAAGTACATATATCCCATAACAAGTCCCCTAACAAGATTGTCCTAAGCAAATGTCTCCGGATCCTGACCGATGTCCCTTCGACAAGTCTTCCAATGGTCAATCCTCGAGGTAAGAGCGTCGAGCCAATAGTCGGCGCTAGGGTCGTGAAATTGATTCCATGCTCTAGTAGGTGGGGGGATAGGCGCGTTCCCCGTTAGCCATACCCGAAAAGAAATGCTATGTCACATACAATCAAGAATGATCTACAAAAACAAACAACTTCATAAAAAGTGATTACAAATTTCTCACCGGTATGAAGTGGTCATGTCGACCAACGTGGGCGATAGCAACGACTGGTGGCGGTATCCCATGTCCTTGATTGTTCCCAAAAATCTGCAATGGTAAGCACGTGTGGGCGCCTCGATCCCTTGATAAGAACACAAGTGGCACTTGATAAAAAAGTAGAAAACACAAGGCCGTGTAGCAACATTTCTAGCTAGTATCTGTTCGAGCAAGGAGACTCCACATGGCCGATCTGCTACAAGAACTCATCAAATGATGTAAGGCCCCAGGAAACAAGACGTCATAAATATCTTTGTTCCGCATCAATTCTGTCTGAAGCTCCCATCGAATACAGTAACACTCCTCCTGTGGCCTCCCCAATACGTAAGCAAGGGACCGAAAGGCACAATGACCGTCTCTCATCACGTCTCTAGCATCATCAATGAACGGAAATACAAAACTATCCACATTACCGATGCCAAAGTTAACCATGCGCCACTTGACGCTCGTCGGGGGGCCACGGTGGCTTCCATCGGCCGGGGTTACGGTGCTAGGAGACGCGGCCGCAACCAGAGGCGTATCAACTCCAACTCTGGTCCTTTCTTATTCCTAGATCCTTTAGGTCGTCTGCGTGGTCGGGATGGCGCCAATGTATTTTCTTTGCTCCGAATTTCGTTGTCTTTCTGTCTTTGTTGCTCCCTCTCGTACTCTTCCATCACGTTCTCAAGGTGTGTTTTCTCTCGGGTGGTCGAATACTTGTTGGCTCCATCTAGCATCTCGTAAGGTATCGGTTCAATAAGGTTTGTGTCTTCAGGATGCTTTGAATCTTTGAATGTTGATGTAATCTACAAAAACAAGTCTCTAGGCATCTCACCGCTATTTCGTAGAGTCACCATTTCGTCCCACGTTGCGTCTGGAATGGTCAAGGGTACGCAGGCAAGGGTAAGCTGATTGTCATCGCTGAGGCCATCCCATTCGATTTGTTGCCAAAAAGGATGTATCTCCTCCAGCTCGATGGGTACTTTACTTATGATAGCTTGTGCAACTCGATGCTTGCTTGGAAGACCGTGACATTCCCTCCAAAAGTAGTCGTGGCACTCCACCTCGAGTGTACCCTGCGTCAACTCAGCAACCAATTCATAATACATGTCTAACAACTTACCTAGGCATTGCTTTGAAACGTGTTCGCGTATAGGACGGAACAACGCTCTGAACTTTTTTGCCGATAGTTTGTATTTTGTTGGTTTCTGAATTTTGGTTTTCTCAATTGTTGTCCTCAAACTGTTGGTTTGAGATTTCATCTGGATGTGAATCCTTAGTATCACGGTGTTGAAGCCTCCTCGAGATGAATCCAATATCTTTTTCAGCACAGCGTGCATACCTTCGACCCTAAAAAACACATGTCAAAGTTCAAATATTGAACGAATACACTTTCTAATATTCAAACTGAATTAAAATGCTAAAAATGAAATTACCTATTGGTGGTTCTTGTCTGAAAGTGGAGGGTATGATCGGTCCAAGCACGAACTATGTTCTTATTGTATGGATTAAGCCACACCTTCTCCACGTATGCAATAAGCATTGGTCGCCATCTTCTCTTCAATTGTACATACCTTTCTTAAAATGTTGCCTTTGTGGTGGACGAAAATAGCACCCAACATGCATTTGCAAACCCGCGTGACAACTCATGTGGATTTTCAGATTTGGCAAACACCTTTAGACCGTACGCTAGGATTTTGTGTCTGATATGCACCCAACAGGATAAATGTTGTACTCCGCCCCCGAAAACTTGACTTATCGCCTTGATTAGAGCCTGCTCGCGATCTGTCATGATTGCATTGACCTGGACTCCAAGCTCATCGTATACGCCTTTCAATTGAATTAACACCCACCTATAACTATCGACATCTTCATTTGACATAAATGCAAACCCGATGCTGAATGTATTTCCGATGCAAGTGAAGCCAACCATCTCCAATAAAGGCATGGCGTACCTAGGAAAACAAGTTGTTTTAAACATTTATACTGGAAAAATACTAATCAAGTCGATTACAGATTAAAATAACATACCTATTGGTCTTGTATGTGGAGTCCATAACGACGACATATGGAAACATCTTCAGCATGCGCAGACTCATAGGGTGCACAAAAAACAAGGCATTCATAACATCAGAACCCCTTACCCGTCTTGGATGGGAAATGTATCCTCGATCTTTCAAGAACTTTAAAGACCACTGTGTCACCGTCAATTCTCCGCAATCCTCAAGCATTAACTTCTCCCTCATATTGTAGATTTGTCTAATTGAGGTCACATTTCCCGGGTACCTTGACCTCAACTCTTGAAGCAACATCTTCGGGGGTGGCTAGATATAGGAACTTCTTTTTCACAAACTCCTTCTGCTCAGTTGTCAATTGGCCTGCATATGGATTAACTAACAAACTAGTGGGAAGACGATGATTGTGTTGTCCACACTTTTCCGTCAAGACCCATCCATTTTTTTCCTTTATTCGCACCCCATTCAATTCAAACAGACATCCACACTTCCTGGTCGGAGTATTGGTAAGTGGCTTATAAATGCTCCTATTTTCCGGTCCGGGCAACACCCTCTTTCCACATCTATATCTATCGGCTATGTCACAAGTGAGTATGACCCTGTTTGGATTTGAGGTTTTTATTACTAGTACAAAATTCTTCAAAACTATAGTTTGTCTAGCCCAATCAAGCATTTCTCTTAGGTCACTTCATAACCCATCGTAGTGGAAAGCAATAGAAAAATCTATTCCGACAACCTATGATTTCAGAATGTATAAACAGAATATTATAAATTACACTATCCTAATACTATAATTTCAATATACTAAATTCGTATTTTAAACTATACTTTGAAAAATACCTTTTCTGGCTCGCTTGATGCTTCGGAATCGGTTCCGTACTCTACTCCCGGTACACCTTCCTCATCCTGACCTATGAAACTATCGATTGACAACGAATCTTCCTCCTCTGGATGATAATCGCTCGATGAGGTATCTTCTTCTCCTAACGACATTTTTAAGCAATGATGTGGAACGAAGGTCTGCCAAATATGAGAATCGAAATAGGTATTTATAGGGTAAAATTCGACCGTTTTTTTTACTGTTTGAGATCCGCGCAACGAGGCCTCGCGCCAGTTCAACGACACTTTTTTAAAAGTGTTGTTGAACTGCGCACAATGCTGTTGCGCGGCTGCACGAAATAGTGTTGCGCGCGCAAAACTGCTTCACACGCAATAGCGTTGCGCGCGCCCCTGCGCCGCCACGCCCTCGAAACCCTCGATTTCTTAAATCCCGGTTTTACCCTTCCGCGCAATACCGATTCGTGCATCCTCGTTGCGCGGATTTCTGTGTGCGCTTAAAATTTTTTACGTTTGTATAAATCAACAACCTGTAAAAATTTAAAACAAAATTAGTTTAAGACTAACCACAAATACGTCGTTTGGATCCCAATCACTGAACTCTACATCAAGACTTTGAATCAAATCGTAACCGGCTATCCAGTTGTCTTCTTCTTCTTCTTCTTCTTCTTCACTTTGAACCCAATCATTTTCTTCATCACTACCCTCACAAATTTGATACATGATGATGAATTGAGAGGGAAGAGGTGTTGTGTTTTTGATGAGGAATACACATATTAGGTATTTATAGGCTCAAATTTGACGGTTGGAAAAATATGATTGTTGGTGCGCCTAAATTAGGCACAACAACGATTACGTTTTTCAAAAATTTGAACGTTGCTCATAGAACCTTGTGCGCCTAAGCAAGGCGTACAGTAAAGTGTCGATTACTTAGGCGTGCCATTTTCCCAGACATAATTTTTTCCATTATTCCCCTATACGCTTAACGTAGGCGTACTAAAATATACTTATAAATTAAGCGCACTAATTCGCGTGTACATAGCCAAAAAATAGTTTTTTTTTTGTTAAAAGGAGCATAACCCATTAAACTTTTATTAGCTTAAGTGGAAGCAAAGGGAGTATTATGGGTGTTGAAGATAACAACAATACAAGCAGGAGGAATAACATAAGTGGCAAAAAAGTCATCAATAGAAATTGCATAATTGGCCAGTCTATTTGCCACTTCATTAAGGCACCTTGGGATATATGCTTGAGCTGGATTTGCCAGGATCTACCGTGGATCAGTTGCCGACACTGGTCAATAAGATGGAATTCTGGGTGTGTAAGGAGGTTGTCGTCATTTATGAGCTTACAAGCAAGTGCAGAATGAGTCTCAAGCACCAGTTGGGAACAACCAAGTTGCAACCCCTACCGAAGACCATGGAGGATGGCCCATAATTCAGCCGTGAGAGCGGTGGCTATCCCACAACAAAACGAAAATGCTCTAACGAAACAACCAGAGTTATCCATGAAAACACCTCCGCCCCCAATGTTAAGTTTAAACCACCCCTGCAAAGGTGGTTGCCATGAATTGTGTAACTCGACAACTGGAGCCGGGGAATCGACCGCTGGCCTAGGAAACTTGGATCTTGCTTCATGAAAATAGCTGGCGGACCTACATGATAGTAATGCAGTAGTGCTAAGGTTGTCATCCCCATTGAAAACAAGACCATTTCGCGCCTTCCAGAGGTACTAAATAAAGTAGGCAAACCGAGAACTATGCATATCTTTAGCCCTAATGTTCTTCCAAATCCGATCTCGAACATCCATGTTGCCAAAAAAATCCACTCGATCAGTACTGGTTGGAAGAAAGGATTCCCAATTGTGTTTTACCTTCGTGCAATCCCGGAGCACATGCAAGCAAGTTTCCGACAATTCACCATGAGGACAGTCACCCGATTGGGCCAAACCACGGCGAACTCTATTCACATTACAAAGAAAAGCTTCATGGACAGCAAGGTGGAGAAAATGTCTTACCCGTTGTTGGGCGGGGCAACTCCAAATAGATTTCCAAATTGGGTGATTCGGAGGCAGCCCCTGATCCTTGAAAAGAAAACGAGTCGAGCATATCGTAAACCGCCTAGAGGATGAAGGGCTACAGAATAACTTGTCTTGTGCATCATGCATGATCTTGCCGAATCGAGATGGCCAACAACTCTTATTTGATCTGATTTGGGAGAAGCGTATTCAACTCCTCCTAATTCCAGGAGTTGTCGGACCACTAGTATGAAACAATTCTGCCAAGTTGATCCTCGCTATGTGGTTGTAACACAAACTCCTCAAGCGGACGCTCATGTAACCAATTATGAGCCCAGAAGAGTGTGCGGTTTCCATTCCCAACCGAGACTCTCATGCCACGTATTAACAGCTGACCACCTTGAACCAACCCTTTCCAAATGTAAGACTGCCTTGGACGACGTTGAAAAATGTCCTGATCAAGGCTGTTGTTACAATACTTACCCCTGATAACCCGACTCCACATCCGATTAGGTTCATGAATCGTCCTCCACCCAAGTTTAGCAAGAGAAGCAGCGTTTGCTTCCCACATAGGGCGGACACCCAAACCTCCAGCTCTCTTGGGCAAAATGATCTTCTCCCATGATAGGAGGTGATTTTTCCGCTGTTCGTTACTCGATCCCTACATAAAGCCCCGAACAACTCTATCAATATCATCACAAATTGGTCTCGGAATCATCAAGGTTGCATGCATAGACCGACAGGCTTGTAAGCACGAAATTGGCAAGCGTGACCCGCCCCGCAAGAGAGAGCGATTGAGTCTACCAGCCATGGAGTTTGGACATAATTTTATCAAGCATGGGTTGAAACTCTATATTCTCCACCCGACCGCTGAGAGTTGGAACGCCCAAATACACCCCCCACATCAGTTGTTGTGGGGTATATTCAGCAGGTTACTGATATAGTCAGCCGAAGATTGAAGCACGACATGAGAGAACAGAACAAAACTTTTACCCAAATTCACGTTCTCACCCGATTGCCAACAAAACTTATCAAGGCAGGTTTGAATAATTGTTGCTTGCGACGCAGAAGCCTCAACAAATAAAATCAGATCGTCCGCAAAGAACATATGAGATAGCGGAACACCCCCAACAACAAAAGGAGACCACAACCCCGCCTCAACAGCTGACTGAATAATATGGGAAAGACGCTCCATGCATAAAACAAACAAGTATGGAGACAACGGATCACCTTGACATACCCCTCTCGACGGTCGAAAAAAAATCCACAAAAAATAGTGTATATATAGCCATAGCCTATGCAATAGCCTATATTAAATATGAATGTGAACTCGTAGAAGGAATTCCTAAAACTTTCAGGGCCCGTTTGTTTGTCTTTAAATGGGCCTGTACAAACGGATTGAAATATTTGTTTCCACCCAGGCCCGTTTGTTTGCAATTTTTTATATTTTTTCATTGATTTAAAAAAGGTAAACATTCTGATATTTGTTTCCATCTGGAAAACCTAAAGAAACAATCCCTTTCTCTCTCACACCCGACTCCTTCGCTTCTCACACCCGACGCCTATGGCGCCTCTCACGCATGACTGATCTCTCCTCTCCTTCTCACCGCCAATTCTCGAGAGATTCATCGAAAAAACTCGCTGGAAGACTTGCTCGAAGTCTGCTCGAAGTCGCCAATTGCTCCAAGGCTAGAGGTTTGGTTTTTACTAGTACCTTCAATCTCCTCCTTCTAGATGCGATTTGCTTTTCCTTTTACTAATAGTTGTTGTTTTGCTACAAATCTGGAACGAAATTTCTTCTTATGAACTTTCTAGGGCTCAGTTTTCATTTGTCTTGTGCCACTGTTTTGGTAGGATGTGATTATTTATACTTTTGGACGATTCAATTTGAAGATTGATGATTGATTGTATCAATTGAATGAATAACTATGGTGTTGTGATTCGATAGTTTATGATTTTGAACTCCAATTTCTTGTTTTACGGGGAGTTTGTGATTTTGATTTTTTTTTTGTTTCCCTATGCTCAATTACAATATGTGTTTCTTCTACTGCTCAGATTTGTGTTTCTTCTACTGCTCAGAATATTTTAAGCAATTAGGCTTCATGGTTGAAGTTATACTTTGTTATCACTTCAGATTTGTAGTATACATGTCCAGTTTGTTCTCTGCATCTTCTGATTACCTGAGGTGCCAATTATCTCAAGGTGACCAGTTATCAGAGCTTGGTGTTTTGTTGGATGAGAAAACTTATGGTCAGTCATGTTATCTGTCTCGAATCTAGAATGTTTCAATTGTGACAATGGAGTCATAGTCATTTTCCAACTTGGATGGGAGTCATAGTCATTTTTTTCCTCAGATTTGAGGTAGATTTGCTCCTGGTGTACATTTTTTATGCAATCTGTTATGCTTACTTGGAAAAATCAACTAGATTACTCAGCTAAGTAATAGTCTGCTGGTGTACATTTTTTGGGTCAGCTGGTTCAATATTATAGCTCTGTCAATATTACTCAGCTGGATTTAGTTTGCTGGTGTGGAGTTTTTGCAGTTTGCTGGTGTAGTTTCATCTAAATTTGCATCTAAAATTTTCTAGTTTCATCGAGTCTAGTAAAGGCAGGTGTTCTATTGAGATAGAAATACTTTTAAATGATATCAAACAGCTAGTTCCTATTTTCTCTTTAGTGATTTTCAATTGCCCATGCATTGTTGAATCTCATTTGCTAAGACTTGGTTGAATCTCATTTGCTAAGATTTGCTAAGACTTGAATCTCATTTGTTTAGTTTTTGGACTTGGTTGAATCTCTTATGGTAGTGTAATGATTTGAATGGAGACTTGAATCTCATTTGTTATATATGTTGGATTTTGGATTTGGTTGATTTCCTTGAATTTTTAATCATTTTGATGATATCTTGCTTAATTCATAAAAAAATTTGAATTCAACCCAACCAAACACCTAATTAGAATAGGAAAGGTAATCATTTCATTCATTATTTTCATGGCAAACAAAACTTGGATGGTAATGGAATGTGTTTCCTTTCCCTTTCTTTTTCATTAACAATGTGTTTGGTTGCAAGGAAATGGGTGGATTTTAATGGAAGGAAGGGGAGGGTATTTGGTTCCCTTGTTTGGATAATTTTAATTTGAAGGAATTGAGGGGAAGAGGAGGAAAAGCAGGAGAAAAAAATAAGAGAAAGTGAGGGAAAGCGTGTCTTCTCAATTTGGTGGAATTTGGAGAGAAAGTGGAAGCGTATCTTTTATAAAAAAAATAAAAACAAAAATTGTTATTTAATTGGTTTAGTTTAACCGTAATTTTTCTTCCCCTTCCCTTCAAACCAAACAATACCAATTATTTTACTCCCCTTTTATTCCTTCTAAATTTTCCCTTCTTCTACTTTCCCTCTTTTAAAAAAAAATTCCTCTCCTCCATTTCTTCCCAAAAACTTGCTACCAAACACACTGTAAGTTTACGTTTAGGTTTCCCCTCTCATAACTAAACGGGCCCTCAGTCTAAAAAACTCCAGGATGTCTACAAATTCGATTTGGTCGATTTCTTCAATTTCGTCAATTTCTAGCTTGAGTTCGAGCTCTGGTTCTGAGGATGACCTTTTGAATTCCTCCATGGACCTGTGTTTGGAACTTAAATCGTCGGTACATTCGTGCCGTGATTCAACGAGTGTTACACTCTGAGTCTGAGTCCGACTCTGACTGTGACTCATTGCCCGAGCAAGGGTCTCAGAACACTACAAGTGATGCCGATGGGCAAAGTAGCCGCAGTGTCACCAGCCGCCGCCGCCGCCGCCGTAGCAGCTTGGATCGGAGATCTTCGGCTGATCTGGAGGAGGATGAGCGGATGAGGGATAAGGAGGTGAAAAGGGCTCGTGTGAACGAGTTAGAACTCAATTTGAAGGTATACTAATTTGTTTTCTTCGAATTTTAGGTTTTTTTTCCTTCTTTCAAATTTAGGCTGAATTTCACAGCAAAAGGGGAAATGGTACAATTGCGCAAAGTGTATTGATGATGATGTGTGTGTTTCGTTCTCACAACTTGGTAATCAAAGAAACTGGAAGAGAGTCAGGCTAGGCTCGCCGCTATGAGGGAGGAGGAGGAGGAGCTAAAAAAGAAAGAGGAAAGGAGAAAATGCAGGCGCATGGTTCATGAGGAATGGGAGAAGTTTTTGACCCGCATGAAAGGGGGTGAAACGGACTCCAACGTTGATTTAGAGCTGCCTCAAGCAGTGCGGACTGAATTGTCAACGAAGAAGTACTCATTGTTGATCAAACTGTTTAGATCTGGATCACTTACTCCTGAGGAAGAATTGTTGAAGAAAAACGTAATTAAAGATTTAACCAAGAAAAAATGATGCAGTTTACTGTAATGTGTTCTTTTGGATGCTCTTATCTTAGACCCTAGTGTATGACTTGTTTTGTAATGTGTTGTATTGAATGTGATGGTTTTTGTAAGTTAAGCACCCCCTAGTTGGCTAGTTCTCAATGAAAATGGTTTGGAGACTAACCTGAATGAATTCTTCTATGCTTAGTTTGAGGATTTCTTCTACACACAGAGGCCGGATTAGGGATTCTTAAAGTGCAACAGCATACTGTCAAAGAACTTGAATCACTTTGTGATCTTTAATTACCATCAAGTAGTCCTTTAAACTTTTCATCTATGACTATTCTTATGGGCAGGCATTACTCCATCTTAGGCGTGTATGAGTTCATTTTCTTTCAGTGTGCAACTTCATCATATGAATTCTCTTATGTCACAGCATCGTCGTCACTCTGTATTCAGATGCCATTCATCTTATGATCACTTTTCACTAGATTCGTTTGTCGACAAGATAGCTCTAATGGCCTTTCTGCTGCTGAATACAACTTAGAACTTGGGTTTGGTTTGGGTTGCATTTGTGAATCTTGTTTGTTCAATTTCCCCCATTTGCTGAGCTGTGACTTATTTCTTCAGGAGGTTTTACCATTTGTGAATCTTGTTTTTTTTCGACAATTGCATGGGCAGGAGGGTTGGCTTTTGAATAATTCTCCTCTCTACGGACTACGATGACATGCTTGTATAAAACAAGTGATGATGAAAAACAAGAGCTACCAGGCAGCCAGAGATTTGTTGAGTTGAAATGCTCAAAATTTGTAGCGCCAAATTTATACAAATATATGAGCTTTCTGATTTTATTCCCTCCAAAAAGGAATTCTCCCTTTCCCTTTTTTTTTTTGATCTCTCGCTCGGTTCGATTAGCCGGGACCAATCTACGTCCGAACCGGGTACTGCAGAGGTCCATTGTTGGGGGCGATCCTCCCAGTTCAATTTTTTCCATACATGCCGCCAGGAAGATTCGAACTTCGAACCTTCTGAACAAACGCTTTAGGAGCCTAGCACCTCATCCCACTAGACCAATTCGTTATTGGTTCTCCCTTTCCCTTTATAATAAGATAATTGATATTGGTACCTCTCAGGCTTTTTCGACTACTTCTTCACTTCCGATTCCGAGTCTGAGGTCGACGCCGAGTCTGAGTCCGAGTCCAACACCAATTTGGAATGCTAGAGGGAATTCTAAATTCTAATTTACAATGCTTGTACAATTCGGTCTCCTATACCCTCTCTTGGCATCTATGGAAACAATTTTTGCAACTTGGCATGTATAAGATGGAAACCCAGCTGGAGAGTTTATTTAAGAATGCTTGCACATGATTCCTTAGAAATAAACAAACATTCTCTTACTTCCTAAGTTTTGAGGATTTTCTACACACTGGAAAAGGAATTCCTAGGATGAACAAAGTTGTCATATGCTTCTTCAGAATGAGCAACTGAATGCCTACCGAAGCACTTGATCATCTCTTCATGCTTTTGCTTCTCATCAATTTTGCTGCCCCCTTCGACCCATTTCCTCAGCTTCCTTACAAACCTCTTTCTCCTTGAAAACCTTCCATTTTGCGTCAAACAAGACCCTTCATTGTCATTGTCATTGTCATTGTCATGAACCAAGGGCGATCCCGATCCATCACACTCGTCGACATCATTAAATAATTCCTGAAGCTTTCTTACTTCTCTCGGGCTTGACTCCAATTCTAAATTACTCTTCTTGTCGGTGTCTTCTTTACCGCTTTCTAGTTGCTCTTGACACCTCTTTAGCTCACGCCTTAGACAAGCATTGCTCCATCTTAGGTGTATGAGTTCATTCTCCATTTCTCTTTGATCCTTCTCTTTGTGCTCTAGCTCTTCCACAACCTTATCATATTCCTCCTTTGCCACAACTTCTTGCTCAATCTGTGTATTTCAGGTGCCATTTTGAAAAATTTGCACTCATTCATAGCAAATCAACAAATCTCATAACCAAAATCTTAATACTATAAGTTGCCTTAAATCATGATCACTAGATTAATTCTTGGTTTTTTCTAGTGTGTGCCAAATTCTTAATCAGTTATATAATCCATTCTAATATTTAGTTCAACTTTCTTTACATAGAGCAAAAAAGTAAAAAAAGAAGAAATAATTATACCTTGGCTGAAGCTGAAGCTGATCTTTCAACCATCTCAAGCTTGTTCAAGATCTCAATCTTCTCTTCCTTCAAATGATCCACAGCACCCTTGATCAACCTAACTTCATTCTCCAACTCCACTATGACTTCACTTTTCCTCTCCAATTCTCTCTGATTTCTCCTCATCTCTTCATCTCTAGCCTTGATGCACAAGCTTTGTTCTTGCACAGCCTTAGACTTCTCTCCCACTCTTTTCCTCAGCTTCCTTGCCTTCTTCTCAACCAAACCCTTCTCCCACCTTGAAGTCTCAAGCTTCTTTACTACTCTAAGGTACTCCGCCATCAACTCCTCCATCCTTCGAGCTTCGGCTTCCATCAGAGAAGCCTCTCTTGCCAAGAACTCGAGTCGGGTCATCTCCATACACAGCTTGTTCCTTATCTCCATGGCCATGGATTCTCTCTCCTTCATGTCTTGGTAGATGAAGAATCTCTTCTCCAACTCGCTTTCTCTCCTTTTGAGTTCCTCGAGAATCTCGACGAGATCGGTTTCGATCTCTATTGCCGGTGAGCCTGAATAAGAAGAAGAAGAAGAATCCTCTACTGCTTCTTGAATTTCTTCCTCTTCTTGTGAAACAGGGGAAACAGGGGATGCTCTGTTTGATAGGATCTTGGCAGTAATGAAAGCTGTAGTAGAGAGGATTAATGGAATCCCTGCTTTTACCAGCCATGGATTTCTTATGATCACATGTAATTTCTCTCCCGGTGAGCTTTGCATGATGAAAATCAGCTGATTTTGAAAGAAAACCTAGAAATTATATTTTGCGCTTGGGTTTCTGTTGCAGATTGATTTGGCGGTGGCCGGTGGGTAAGTACAATACTATGTATTTATATTCTTTGGTTTGCCTTGTTTGTGTTGATCACCATGGATGGGCCTATGCCTTTTGGTTGAAGAACAAACAAGACAGGAGAGGGAAAAGGAGTGGCCTATTTTTCATTGCTTTTTGAATGCTGTTTCGTGTGAAATGTCCTCCCCACAATTTGCCCATTCATGCAATGGAATCTTGTTTTCTTTCTCTTTTTCTGTTTCAACTTTTCAGATGATTGCTTTGCAAAGGGAAGGCTATGACAAGGAAGGTAGCTCGATCAAAGTGCTTACTCACTACTAACAATTGTGCATTGCCAATTTGTCATGAGTTCCACGTGTGGGCTATATTATTTTTCTTTTCTTTTAATATGCCTGATCACACCTCCAAGTCCACAATTGATTAGAGCATATAAAGATAGCAAATTGCGGTATGTTACAATAATCATACTCTATTTTACATAAGCAAGCAAGCACTCCACCTATTTATTAGCTATTTTCTTTTTTATTTTTATTTAAAAGCACCACTTGCCCATTCCTATCTGTGAGTTGAATTCCTTACATTTTTACTCTATTGAATTGATGAATCTTTGATTTAGTAATATATGCACATGCGGCCAAACTTTGAACTTCAATTGGGTTTTCAACTTAAATTTCAATTAGTAAAACTAATCTTTGAAATTCATGCTTACATTTACTCAAAATTGAATTGAAAATAGGATTTCCTATTTATGACTTATGATCATATTTACTCAGATCGGGTATATGATATGGTTCATACCATGTAGAAGGTGTATCTAACCAACTGGGATGTGATTAAAGTAAATACACCGGATAATTCACGATTACATTTGAGGAGATGAAAACTGTTGAAAATTTACTTGAATTATTTTAGTAGGAAGGAGCATTGTAATATACCATTTATATCCTGGTTTATTAATTATCACACAAACACTCCTTACTTTAAAGGAAATAGGCTGGTTACATGAATTGTAAATTTCTAATAGCTAATAAAATGATTTAATTTGCTTATCATAACAACGGTTACTTGTACGTCTCTTCTTCAATGGCAAATTCCTTTTCCGCAGCTGACAAGCAGACCATGATTTCACAGCAGTGTATGGGAACTGGTCCAACGTGCGAGAGATATGGACCGTGAAGTAAGGCCTGACTTGAAGGTGAGTGACTCTTTACTTTTCATTTTCCAAAATTATTTGGTGAAGAAGATTAGGGTTCTTTAGTGCATCCAAACAAACCCTAACAATGCTGACTTGCAACTCCACAGGTTGGTATATGTCAGGCGTATGGTGGAAAGCCTTCATCTGTAGCACTTCACTAACATCTGTAGCACTTCACTAAGGTAGGACTAGGCTATGTTTCATGTTCATCATTCAGGTTACTTCCTGCCCACTTTGAATAATACACAAGAGTATTCTAATGTGCTGAAACATACGCCTTAAAAACACACCCTACCTGAACAACAAGCTTATCAAGAGACATTCTGAACATCTCAATTTTTTAACTCTTAGGATTCCCATTGCAAGGCTGGCTGCAACACAATTTGCTAGATGATGCCGCCTAAGATTAGAAGAACGAGACTTCCCTTCTGTTGTGTCATAGTTGAGCAAAATATCAAACTTTACACTTACGAATTTGATGAGCTCGAAAAGGAATATTGGAGTTTAAAAATACCTTCTTATGAATGAAGATTAATACACCTTGATCACTAGGTACATGAATTGTTACGCTTCAGTCCTTGGTTCTGGTTATGATATCATAATTTTGACTCCTGGTTTGTTTTATTTTTTAAGGGTTGTACGTAGGTTGTTGCTTATGATTGATCAAGAACTCAAAACTCTTCATTTTTTACCATATCAAATACTAAGGTATATGCAAAATTATTTCATAACTACCAATTCGAATACGTTAGCATTAATATCAATAATAGATAGTGCCCTCTATATTAGTCCAGTGGGGTTCCATTTTAAAACCAATTGACAATAGGAGTAACCCAAGAGTATATATGCTAGGCTTGATCTCTTCGGATTTCAAATGTGGGATACATATTATATTCTCAACACTCTATGCCGTGTAAGTGATTCTACGATCATCTTCGATGTCCACAAAATTTTCTATATCTACTTTAACATACATGGAGTATTACCTTACTAAGACATGTAAGAATGTAATATATAATATGTTATTGTAAGCAGGGACGGACCGAAAAAAATAAAAAATAATAATTATAGGGTAAATAAAATAAATAAAAAATAAAAATAAGGTAGATTTAGTGTTAAACTAGTTAAATTAAGGTAATTTAGTCCACCCAAAAAAATTTGTGACAATTAGCCCACCATAATATTAAATCCTGCGTTCCTGATTGTAAGTACAAATGTACATTGGGCTACAAGTAAAAGCTCATTTGTCTCTTATGCCTGCTATTGTTCTGAACAATTTTTTTTACTTGGTTGTATTTAGCACACTATTCTTCCATAGAGTTTTTTTTGGTCATTGCCACCCCAGTTCAGCGGAGAGCTTTGCTCCATCAAACGCTTACGTCTGGAATTTGAGTCTCGCGAGGGCCCCTTTATTTTTGGGTGGGATCTGCTCTCCCAACAAGTTCATTCCTCCTCTACTGAGAGTCGAACCCTTGACCTCAGCAAAGGGAAGCATAGCCCCTCCCACTACGCTATATGCTTGTTGGTTATTCTTCCATAGAGTTTAGGTTAATAGATACTACAACAGAAAACCGGGGTCATCCCGCGTGCGTATCGCACGTGGTCCTCCCCTAGTGTCATAAAAAAAATAATGTTATTAAAGTTCATCCTTTGTTAGTTGTTTTTGGTGCCAAAATCAATTCTTTATGATCGTGTTATGCACGCCACGATTATGTCGACTACAAATTGTATTCGTAAAATTTGTACAAGTTTCTATAGTTGATGGATTGGGAATCCTTAATCATTTATACTACTAATTATTAACATATATTGCGAAACTTAACTTGTAAAATTAGTAATCTTGTAACCTATATAAATTGTATTAATGAGAAGGGAGTATTGATTTTAGGATAAGTTGAATAGATATTTGCAAAGTTAACTTGAAGTAAAGTCGGCCCTTGTAGATCCAAAAGGATAGTCAAGGCGGTTTGAGTAGACCCCAACCCAAAGGGTAATCTCGTTGGGTGCAGACAATTAGGGTAATCACCATCGACTATTTAAAACATTTATAAAGATGACATAGATAATGGCAATGAGTCACTCAATTAGATCAAACTTTCTTTCAACGAATATTGTCCTTATTCCATGCCAAGGGTAATACACATTATCTTTTTTTTTTGGTAGAATAATACACAATATCATTGTGGGATAAAATGTTCCAACAACTACAATGGAAAAAGATGGCAAATCTAATTCCATCAAGAACACACATACCTTATTCGAATCTTGAGAATCTTCCTTGATCTTTGACTTGAGAAAGACGATCCATGATAGTCACCACAAATGTGTTTGATTTTATGTGAACACTCCCTTAGAGAACCATGCCCAAAACTCCACAGATTGTGTCTTGCAATGCGTGCCAACATGGACGCCCAACATGGCCTTTTATAGACAAGTAAAGGCTATCCAAAAACGGTTATGGAGTGGTTAAAGAGAGGTTAGAGGCGTTGGAGAGGTTGAGAAAATCTAAAAGAGAATTTAGGAAGTAGGTTAGGAGGTTTCTCTCTCCATAACTACCTTCATCCTTATACAAACTTCTCTCTCTTTCTCTCCTTATATGGGCGGCCAAAAGAACCCTAATTCAGACCATAATACCGTCCAAAAATCAGCCTAGAAAGGCTCATGAAGTTGGTCCAAAATGCTTTAGACAAATCCCATCATCAAGCCCAAGTTGGCAATCCATTTGACCCAAAAATCAACCCATATATAGGAACGGCCCATACTAGCCCAATGCCACGCCCAATGGGCTGGCCCACCATGGCCCACATGGAATAGGTCCAAGCTAGCATAGCTAGGTACCAAGCTAGGTCACCGAGCTAGTGTAGCTAGCCCTCACCAGGTTGAGCTGACATCCAGCTAGTTGAGCTGCCTTGAGCTAAGTTTCGGCTAGTTTGAGGTGACTATAAGTTAATTGAGCATACTTGAGCTATACCATAGCTAGTTGAGCTTACTTCCAAGCTAGTTTATTGAGTTATGAGCTTAGTTTAATTAGGTTATAGAGCTAACTTACAAGCTACTTTGAAGCTTTCAAACAACGTTCTAGTTTTCATAACTATGTGCCAAGCTATTCCCAACCTTTTGTCCTTGTCTAAGACATTTCACCAAGCTTTGAGAAGCTACCATTCATCCAAAATATAATGCACAACGCTAATGTTCATTCTTTTCTTGCTCAAATCACAAAAGCCTAGCTCGGTCTCATAATGCATGGGCATGTTCATTCTTTTCTTGTGTCACGGCATAGGCGCACCGCAACACCGTCTCATAGCTTCCAAACCATCCTCGTGCCATCGTAAACACTAGGTGTGCTTGAGACATATATTAAAGTTAGGAAATCATTATATGCATTGCACTCATTTTCCTCCGATCAAGGTTTTCCCATGGGGGTTTGCGTGACAAGATTTTTTAATGTTAAAAAAAATCAAAGCATATAATGGGTTCAAGGTTTCATTTTTTTTTCCTTCGATTGAGTTTTTTATCCCACTAGGTTTTCCTAACAAGATTTTGAAGTTTGAACAATGTAGTAACTATATCCTATAGCAAGTATGAAGGTGAATATTTAAGGAGTGTTATGAATATGTAAATAACATCTAGATAATTTATATGAATTACGTGTGAAATTATGATAAACTATTCTAGATAGAAAAGGTAAATTATTAACATTTTTTCTCTTGATTTCTTGCTTAAACTAGGAACTCTATCCAAACCATGACTTATAAATAAAGCCATAATTCAACGTAAAATTTGCGGCAATAGATAACAAGAATATAACCTATAAGGTTTTCTTTTAAATTTTGCTCTAAATAATTTTCTTAAAATAAAATTCACGTAATCTTATATTAATACTTATTTTATCACTCTTCAAACATTTTTGAATAGTATTAGGGTGTGTTTGGATGTAAAGTTTATAAACTCATTTTGCATTATAGTTTATTTTACTTTATGATGTGTTTGGAAGGATTTTGATTTGAATCTTTCTTATATGTTTTAATGTTGATGTGATGTTTAATGTGATGTTTGAGGGCTTATAGAAAGGAGAAAGAAATAACTAAAAGATTTCTTATTTGAAATAAATATTTTTTTATATGCCAAAAGTTAAACCAATCCAAACAAGTCTTGAAAATTTTAAATTATTAAAATAGATTAACTTAAGTAGAATGCATTATAATACATAAACTATGGTACTTAACCCAAAAAAAAAAACACATTTTGAATGGGGAATAATATGTTTGAAAAACTTCGGGAAGAGAGGAAAAGCCTCTATAGACGCGGACGGAGATACCATACCGGTTGCAGTTTTGGATGCTAAAGAGAAAGGGTTGGGTGAATTAATTCAAAAATTAATAAAATGAGGATGGGAAAAATCAGTTGAAGAAAGAATCCCCCACTCTATCCAATTTTTCTGAGAGAGAATTTTCCGATTTGGAAGATCTGTGGCGTCGTTCCATGGACGCAAGCAGAAAGTGCCAGGTGCTTTGTGCCTATTCTTCAAATTCCCGGCGGAATTGCGTATTTCTGTTTTGCAATTTTGGATTTGGAATTTGCTCATGATTATTTTTTCGATCAGGTTTCACTGAGGGGTGCGAGTGCTAGGGAGATCACTAGAGACGCACTGCTCGAGAAAGTTTCCCATGAAAGGGAGCTTCGCAATTTCGCTAGACGCGCTTCCTCGGCTGCTCTCTTCATCCAGGTGATTTTTCCATCTCTGAAGTAAAATTTTTCTCCTTCCTCCCTTTGTAGGATTTTTTTTAGATTGATCCGGTTGAATTTTATAGCAAGAGGTTGTCGAATGAAACGAGGATAGCTGCTGCTAGATTTCCGTGATTGAATTCATGGGAGTTGTGATCCCAGGAACGCATTTTTTCCCCATTTGCATCGTTTCCTTCGAAGATTAGAGTATTGAGGAGTTAACTCTGGGGTTCTAAATTGGTTCGCAAACAAGATGCGATCATATCTGAATAGATTAAAACTCTTGGTTTTATTAGTTAAAATGCGGATTTAGTATTGTTTCAATTTTGCACCTTGCGATGCACTATGTGCTCAGTCTGTGTGAACTGTCAATCTGAGAAGTAAGCATGTTGGTAAATTCTTCATTCTTTTGCTGTAATTTTGGCTCCTGAACTGAATTTTTGACCAAACTTGGTTTGCTGCAAGTTCTTGATTTACACTATTTTTTTGGTCAAATATTCAATATGATGTTTCATACTTCTGCTGAGCTTGGATGCCTCCTTGATCAATGATAACTTTAGTTGCTACTTCTTAATACAGAGAGTTTGGAGGCGTTATCTTGTGACAAAGAGAGTTGCTTTGCAGCTTCAAGAAGATTGGGAACTGTTATTGAGCAATAGTTCTAGTTCTTTGACAAAGACATGGATTTCCTGCAGCATTTTGCGGCCTTTCCTCTTCTTTATCAAATGTTCAGCAGTCCAAGGATATACATTTCAGGCTCGAGATATAGACTGCACAAGCAAATGTTTCTCCATTTTAATGGAAAGTTTGAACTCGAAAGGTAAGTTTCTCCTGCATCTAAAAGGAAAAATTTTTATTTTCTGTTTATAAATTATAATTTTAATTTTAGGGATTCATTTTATTATCTGCAACATATAGAAGTGCCGATAGTAGATTGCCTATTTTATTTTGGGTTGTTTTTGGGTGCATGAGAGCAATGTTAATATTTCTTTTGGGGTTCTAGTTGTCTCTTTAATGCTTGAGTATTTTTTATAAGCTCGTTATAAGGACCTCTATAAAGTCCTTAGTTTACTGTAAAGCTTTGAGCTTTCTTTCGAAATAGTTTACTGTAAAGCTTTGATCTTTCTTTCAAAATCCTCTTCATTTAAATTGGTAACCGTCCACTGCAGTTGCTACTTGAACTGCTGTTATGTTATCATATGTTTATTGCGGCAGCTGCATCTATATACCACACTTTAGCTTTTGCTAACTATTACTTACAAATTTATTGTGATTTTTGTGCAGATCGAAATAAAAACTTTTGCTTTTTGGCAGTTGGTACTATTGAGGAGAGAAAGATATGGAATTACCAAGTCAAGAGGCTGATACGTTTATGCTCATTTATACTTGCAGAATGTGAGATGTCAAGGAGTGAACATATTGTAGCTCTCGTGTCTTTATCTGTGCGTTTAATGATTACATTAAGCGACCTCAAGGAATGGCATTGCATATCTGATCGAGATCAACCTGATGCCAATAAAGCAGTGAAGGAGCTAGTTTCATTTATGGGCAGTGATAAAAGTTGTCTATACAAGTCTGTTGGAAGATATATCAGTAAACTGAATGCTTCTTCTCTTTCACTAGGTACAAGTGTTTCCCAGCCGGATGACAGATTCTTGATCATCGCAGGCATAATTACTTTAGCTTTAAGACCATTTCAGGCAGCCAATGTAGATTTCAGCGAGTCTCTTCCCACAGACATGCATAGTGCTGTTCTTCAGTATTGTGTGTTCACAGTTTCAGTCCCCTGGCTTGTTCTGCGTATACCAGCAATACTCGTACAAGCACTAAGACATAGGTCAATTATGGAACCCTGTCTGAGGACTCTACTGGTGAGAAATCATGACTTGTTTAGGAATTTTTTTTTAATTATGTGCCATCAATGATTAATTGGTTTATTTTTGTAAGTTTGTTAAGTTCATTATCTATCCCTGCCTCTTATTTCTTTTCTTTTCTTTTTTAAAATTAAAGATAAATAAATGTTGACTAAAGTAATTTGCTCCATAAAAAAAGTTGCACATGGATGTTTGAGGAATAAATGAATGCTTGAGATACGACTGAGCTGTTTTGAACAGGGAAAACTTCTCTCACTCCTAAAAGCCTGTTCTTCTGTCCATTCCATTATGTTTCTCTGCAAGATATGTTCTCTTCCCTTTTTTTAATTCAGCATTTGTTGGCTGATATGTATAGGACTACATTCATTTATTTATTTGCATTTTCCATTTTTCTTCACTTTATAAATACTCCTCTTTTAGTATTCCTCTTAAGTATTATTTCTGATTTTTACACACGTTGACTAGTATTTTCAGAAAATCTATTTTAATTTGGTGTTAATCTGATCCGAAGGTTTCTCTGTTTCCTTTTGGTTTACGTTCAATAATCATTCTTCTATGAAACGCATGATGACTAATCAAACTATGGCAGGTGATAACAGATCTCAAGTGACAAAGTTTTGGAGGAATACTCATTGGTGGATCAGTTTGGGGATCCTTCTGCTAAAATGTTTCCTCGAATTGGTTGGGCTCTTTCAAACATTGTATGCTTGGGAACAGAGTGCGATAATGATTCAGGTCGGCTGTCTGATGGTGTAGATTGTGCAGTCTATGTTTGTGTACTTAATAACCTTGCTGAGCAATTCTTGTCCAGGATTGAAAATTTTGGCTGTGTGGGTAAGGAACTTGAGGGACTGCATGGTGATGAAGGACTCACTACAAAATCAGATGGATCTATTGCCCAAAGGGTGTATATGAGCTTTGGATCTGTAACGTTCTTGGACCTTCTAAGACCTGTTTGTCAGCAGTGGCATCTTTTGAAACTCATGAACATTGTGAAAAGAGATGCTTCAGGAAATGAGAACAATGGTTCAAAGTCCATCCTGAATGATGCAAAGCCTCTAGAGCTTCTTGATGTTGCATATTTATATTCTTATATGATCAGAATATATTCCATTATGAATTTCACACTTGGCTCACGTCCAGTTCTAAACATGTTGTCATTCACCCCTGGCTTTCTTGTTAATCTTTGGGCAGAATTGGAAACTTCTCTACAGTCCAGGAAATTTCAAGCTCATATTAATAAAGTTGCTCAAAACCAAGATAATAAAAATAGTGAGAAAAAGCAAAAACAGAAACAGCCCAGCATTAAGTGGGTTGCTGCACTGCATAAAATTACTAGAAAATCACAGACAGATCATGCAGATTTAGCTGAAGGACATCTTGGAAATGATGAGGATTTACATGATGTGTGGGATGTGGAATGTTTGAGAGGTGGTACACAAAATATATCAAAGGATACAACTTGTTTGCTTCATCTGTTCTGTTCCATCTATGCACATCTGCTGCTAGTTCTTGATGACATAGAGTTCTATGAAAGACAGGTAACTAATATAATGTTATAATGAAGATGATATCGCTTTATTTTATTTTAGTTTCACAAGTTACAACTCCTGATCATTGAATTGCATGATCCAGATTCCCTTCTCATTGGAGCAGCAGAGAAGCATTGCTTCGGTTCTAAATACATTAGTTTATAATGGCTTGCTTCAGAATAGTGGACAGCAGAACAGACTACTAATGGATGCTGCAATTAAATGCCTGCAAATGCTGTATGAGAGAGATTGTCGACATCAATTTTGCCCACCTAACTTATGGCTTGCTCCTGCACGGCATTCTAGGCCTCCAATTGCAACAGCTGCTAGAATTCATGAAGTATCATCATCTAGAGTAGATGATTCTGTGACCATTATGACCGTGGGATCTTTCATCACTACAACACCTTATGTGTATCCATTTGGAGAGAGGTAACCAAAGTATATGGCTTGGAGAGAGGCCTTATTATCTAATGCAGTGTTATCATCTATGCGGTTGACTTTGATAGTTATTTTCATTAGATTTTTTTAGCTATAAACATTTTCTGGCTTCTCATTTTACAACTGGCCACAAGTAATGCCTTCTTTTTACCGGGAAAATCATGAGTTATTTGTGGGCTTGTTTATGATGAGAAGCTGGGATACTTTGCTGGACTCCTCAATCCTCACTTGTATATTCATAATTGGTAATAATTTTTATTTTGCTGATCAAACAATTCATGGATTTAGGACTTTGTAGTTGCTAATGCTAATGAGTAGGTAGTGTTGAGTCAAGCATTTGTTTTCGAAATATTCTATTTGTTGTAATACACGAGCTTCTTTCTGCTATGTTCTGGCATCTTTGTTCTCATGCCTTCTTAAATCATAATAAAACAATTTTGCTTCCCATTTAGGGTTGAGATGTTTAGAGAATTCATCAAAATGGACAAATCTTCTCGAAAGATAGCTGGTGAACTAATTGGACCAGGTGAGCGGTCCATAGAAATAGTGGTTCGTAGAGGCCATATTGTAGAAGATGGATTTCGTCAATTGAACTCATTGGGATCAAAGTTGAAGTCATCCATACATGTTTCGTTTGTTAGTGAATGTGGCCTTCCTGAGGCTGGGCTTGATTATGGTGGATTATCGAAGGAGTTCTTAACTGATATAGCAAAGGCAGCCTTTGATCCTGAGTAAGTCTTACATGATGTATGATGAAAAAAACACTGATTTGAATAGTATGGGCTTTCCTTGGGGAAATTTTTTGACATTTTCTGATTTCACAATTCTATGGATTCTTTAGATATGGACGTAAGTCTTACATGATGTATGATGAAAAAAACACTGATTTGAATAGTATGGGCTTTCCTTGGGGAAATTTTTTGACATTTTCTGATTTCACAATTCTATGGATTCTCTAGATATGGACTTTTCTGTCAGACATCAACCTCTGAAAGGCTTTTAATTCCAAGCACTGCTGGAAGGTTCCAAGAAAATGGCATTCAGATGATTGAATTCCTTGGGAGAATTGTTGGAAAAGCTCTCTATGAAGGAATTTTACTCGATTATTCATTTTCACATGTCTTTGTGCAAAAACTGTTGGGCCGCTATAGCTTTATAGATGAACTTTCTACACTTGATCCAGAGCTCTACAAGAATCTTATGTATGTGAAGGTATAGCTTTTGATTTGTTTTGCATATGGATCTGAGTCATGGTGAATCAATTTTTTGGTTCCTTACATTTTTTTTGTAATTAGCAGTCTACTTTGTTAAGTAAAGTGAGGAGATTAATCAATTCTAAACTGAACTGTCAGTTTCTTACAAAATGAAAAACTGAATTGTCACTTTTGTAATATGTTATTGTTCTTTTTTTTTGGTTACAGTCCTATGACGGTGATGCAAAAGAACTCTCATTAGATTTTTCTATAACGGAGGAATCGTTAGGCAGAAGACAGATTGTTGAGCTTAAACCTGGTGGCAAAGATCTCAACGTAACTAATGATAACAAGCTGCAGTACATTCATGCAATGGCAGACTATAAACTTAATCGACAGGTCTACTGTTTATCCTTAAATTAGACATTGTTTAAGGGGTCTCGATATGTTAGTTAATTCTATTTGATGAAAATGCAGATATTACCTTTATCAAATGCATTCTATAGAGGGTTAACTGATCTGATATCGCCTTCCTGGTTGAAGTTATTCAATGCTAGTGAGTTTAACCAGGTAAGTTGTTGCACTTCTGCCTCTGTTACTGCTTTGTTTTGTCTGGATAACTAGGATCTTAATCATCAATGTTTTGGTAGATTAGTCTGATGTTATACTACATACCTCTTGAAATTAATTGATTCAATTCACCGTTTCCAAAAGAATATGAGAACTAAGATGTAGATAATCTTTTACAGTATTGTTTTATCTATTAACATACTGCATTGTTAGGGCTGCATTATATCCTGTAAATTATCACCTCTGTAAGTGTCACACTTGTAACTTAGAAAGATAATGTCTAAAGCCCTGAGAAAATGTAATTTTCTTGAATATGCTATCCTTTCATGAAGTAATCTGTAAATTCAACCATCCACTATGCTATTTTTTCCATTAGATTGCAAAACCTTTAACAAGCAAGTTCTCTTTATAATAGCTGCATGTGCATAAAGTGATAATAGGGAGTCGGAAAATTGTAGCAATAGTTAACCTATACATTTAACCTGCCGAGGATGAAAGGAGGAACCTCAATCTTGTAAAAAAAAACCCCTTAAAGCCACCTATATTAGAATTTATAATTCTGGGGAGTCCATGAGATGTAAAAATAAGTCACTTCTTCGATGATATTTTCATTTACTTGAATGTCCATCAAGAATCAAATCTGGTCATTGTTGAATGATGATGACGACTTATGATTGAAGGTTGTTCTTTGCAGCTACTCTCTGGAGGAATCCATGATATAGATGTAGATGATTTGAGAAATAATACTCGTTATACTGGTGGCTACACTGAGGGAACTCGCACTGTTAAACTCTTCTGGGAGGTAAAGATTTCTATATAATATATACATGTGCTCCACACCTTAAATTTCTCTGTTAAAGATATTTTTGTTTTCAGTTGTAAGATCTGTTTAACAGATTAGGGATCCATTCAAAGTTGTACTCCAAGAGTCCGAGCTAAGTACCTCTAGAGTACTTTTGTGATGTCAATAAATGATTTCTAGATTTATAGAAGTTATACATGTGCTTCACACCTTGAATTTCGCTGTTATAGATTATTTGTTTTCAAGTTTTAAGATCTTATTTGATCAGGGATCCATTCAGAGTTATACTCCAAGAGTCTGAGCTAAAGTACTTCTAGAGTACTTTGGTGAGGTCAATAAATGATTGCTAGAATTTATTTTTGGTTTGATTATATTTTAAGTCCATAGGACAAGAAATCTGCTTAAGTATTTGGAGAAGCTATGAATATTTTTACATTCTTGTAATCATGCAAATTTAATATAAAGAGTGTAGACAAGGTTTTTTTTTTTTTTTTTTTTTTTTTGTATATAGTGATTTCTTGAATATTCTTTTGTGAAGAAGCCAAGGCTTATGTTAGCGTCATGGTTTTGTAGGTATGATAATTAAAATTTTGAATTTAAACAGGAATGTTTGCAGTAGTTTAACATTAATTTGCTTTAATTTGATCTTTGGCAGGTCATGGCAGGGTTTGAACCAAAAGAACGATGCTTACTGCTAAAATTTGTAACTAGTTGTTCACGGGCTCCGTTGCTTGGGTTCAAATATTTGCAACCAGCCTTCACAATCCATAAGGTGGTCTAAGACTTATTGTTTGACATTCTTAAAGAAAGACTTAATTTGTATGTCTTAAGATAAAAGAAACCATTGCAATCAAATACTAATTCTTTGGATGAACATACATGCTGACTTTGTTTAAATTTTGTTGTTTATTTCAGTTAAAGCTAGGTTGGTTTCACTCACTTTAGGTACAAATATGAACTATTCCATTGTTCATTTCTTTTAATGGGATCTTTAACTAGCTCAGTGCTAATTTTATGTCATTTTAATGGTTCAATTTTTTTAATAACTATTTAGGATAATGCTATCCCTGATATACATTATGTCATTCATTTACTTCTTTAAGGCAAGGGTAATACAGGCTGATGTTTTGGTTTTCGAACTCTAGGGATGGAACCTTTTTTTTTCTGTTCTTTGTTTTTGAATTTTTGGCTTTGAAATAAAGCTTCAATTTCAAAATTGATGGTTGATATTAGCCTATGGATTTTGGATGGAGACTCAGTTTTTGGATAGCTTTTTCCTGGAACTAAAACTGTATTCTGTGTTCGTATGGTAATGGTGGTACATATTACATTCTCTGGGATCTGTGTATTTCTCCATTTTGTTGCAGGTTCATCTCTGGTATCATTCATTTTCAGCTACTTGTCAATATTTCTATTTATGTAGCTGCTGCAGCTTTTCTTGTTGTTAGATTCATAATATGTTTTCATGCAGACCATGTTCTTATTCTTTGTAGTTTGTATATAATAGAAGTTGAATATTTCAGACAATTTACATTAATTCAATGTCATGTAGTCATAAATCATATGTAATGCAGGTTCCTTGTGATTTGCCTCTATGGGCTACAATAGGAGGGCAGGATGTGGAGCGGCTTCCTTCAGCTTCCACCTGCTACAATACCCTGAAGGTAATTTCCAGACACAGTATAGCAACTTTACACACATCATTTGCCAGTTTGCGCTTTGCAGTAGTCAGTAGTACAAAACAATCTGAATATGCATCTCCCTGACTAACTATATTTTCATTTCTAATGCCATGTCTACTGTGTATAGCTTCCAACATATAAACGTGCAAGTACTTTGAGGGCAAAGCTTCTTTATGCAATTACATCTAATGCGGGATTTGAACTATCATAATTGGATTGATCTTGAAATACACTTCATCTCCCAAAGCCAGCTGCTGCTTCAGGTGATTATGTAGCATTTGCATAATACTAGTCCATACATACGATAAAATCATTTCCCAAAAGTTATGCTTGTTCTCACTTTGGAACCAAAGAGAAGAAAAGCAAGAACTTAGCTGGGAATTGTATAATTTTCTTCTAATGTGGTGCCGATTGTTGATTGTTTATTGGTCTAGGAGTGGTGGTTGTATATCAAAAATCACTAGTTTGAGATGTGACATGTTGTTCTGGAAATTTTGTGCTGTGCTGTTGATCTTCTTGTAGATTCGTCCTGCTCCAAACATGGTCATGGCTGCTCATAAACAAATTTTATAGGTGGCAGACTTGTTACTTTAATCCTCTCCTTGCACCTATGTCATAAGCCTGTTGCCAAAAGAGGATATCTTGCTGGTTTAAAGTCAGATGTCGTCAGTACACTACATAGCGAAAGAACACAAGATGAGTGCTTGTATTTACTCATTTGTATAGAAGAAGGCTTCTATTCTGAAATTCATCCGGTATATATGCTTTTTGCATAGGCTGTTTTGTGTGAATGTAAAAGCTTATTTCGACTTTAAGAGAACATGATGTTGAAATACTGGGCCATTCTCACTTTCAATTACACCAAGTGTTCTGCTTTACGCGAAGCCTTTACAAGCTTTTGCAAAATTTGTCCCATTAAGATTCCCATGTTTTGTTGTTAGATGCATGCTTTGTCTGTTCACTTTTCCTTGATGAAGGTTTATTTGTATCACGGCCCAAGTGTCTCTCAACTTTTATTAAGCTTTTCCTTAGCCAGTTATCATTCTCTTTAACTTCATATGTAAAAGAAACTGCCTCAAAATACCTGAGAATCATACGCGTACCCTGTGATATGCATTTCAGTGTTCCATGGATATAAGATCATGATCCATTCAAGGCATTTATTACTGTTAAATTGTCTCCCTCAATCTCTATTTTCTTCAAGTTTAATTCTTTTGAAGCTATAACAATATGATAAAACCATAATCCTCAACTTGAACGGTGAACCATCTTGGACTGACCTTAGCATCAAAGTGAATCATTAATGATCCCTGATAATGATCCCTGATAATATAATTGGCTAGATACTTGGGTTATGTGCATTGTCTTATTGATGGATAAAATTGTATTTTCTACTATTTGATATGGGGTGGGAGATATGCAGTTACAGATTAGATCTCAATGCTTCCATAGAAAGATTTTTTTTTATGAAATCCATAGAAAGATTTAAAACTCATCTAATCAATAAAATCATAGCAATATTTTTTTATATAAAAATTCACTTTATTGTATGACTGAAGTATAGCATGCAAATATCAAGCTAGAGTTTTCTAGCTCTAATTTCAATAATAAGCCCGATAACTAAATCTTAAATAACCCTAACCAAACAAAATCTAATCTAATCTAATCATTCTAACGCAGAGGCTTTTAACAAACGGCTTGAACAGCCAGCCTTCTTGGATGAACCTTGCAACTCACTTTTCCAAAAACTGATTCTGAAGCCCGGAAAGTACAGCTCTTCTTCCCAACACACATCTGCAAACACCACCAAAAACCACATAACATCATTTAATCATTAAGAGAGACTCAATCACAAAAAAGATCCTTCAACCTAAAAAACACAACTTAAAACGAACCTTCTGAATCTCAGACAATGTATTCGGAGCCTCACAGAAGCCACTCTTGAATGATCCACATTCTCCACGGGGGTTTCCAAAGCTAGCGAATTTTATAGCACTAATAGTACGGCCGCCTTGGCATGCCAATTCCACCTTCTCCTTATCATAGGCGTGCAGACAAGCCGTCCCAAGGGACACCGTTTGGAAGTTGACATTCGCCGGATTCCCCCCAAACTCTTCAAACAAAACCAATGTGTTCTTCCCGTCGTTCAGGAACGACCTAGGGACGTGATACCTACCAACAAGCCAACAACCAAGACAGAGTAAATATTAATTTATATCATCATATATAACAGATTAACAGTGCAAGGCGGCAATATGTATTATTAAGCCAAGTAACTGGATGGCTTGTACGTACCATCTCTGAGTTGGATTGCCACAGTTGGTGTTACACTTGGAAGGACCATAGCTCCCGCGATAGTCACAAGATACGTCACATCCGCCTGCGCCAGCAAGATAACTTGGCCAGTACCTTCCAATGCTTTGGCCATTGACCCAAGCTTCACCTTTGCCCATGCCCTTCAAATCCAACACGACGGGGTCGTCTCCTCTCGGAGTCAAGAATGTAGTCTTTATGGCCGGATCGGAACACATGAATAAATTAAAAGGGTCAGTAATATATATATCATCACAATATTATTACCTTGTACCAAGTGAGTGAGTTTTATTACCTTGTACCAAGTGAGTTCTTGATTAATGGGAAGCCCCTCATTGTGCCAAGGCTTAGGATCACGGTCTTCACCGAAGAAGTGCAAGTCCTCGCCACGCAGACCCGTTTTGTATGCCCATGTGCTGTTGGTTAGATCCCGGGTTATAGTCTCACGCCCATGCTGCGCGCTAAGTGTAACAGGGCCCGAGATCCCATACACCCCGTCTTCAAAATGAGCCCCATAGTTCTGCAAGTTTCAATCAAGAATTACATAGAAAGAACAACAAGTATCATTAATTTTGATGCTAAGCTTATATATGTGTAATTGAATACCGCTAATCCGACTGTTCCACTGAGGAGTGAGATGGTGTTGGTCCCTTTCTTCCAACGGAAGTCATCGCTAGTGAGCTCAAATTTGAAGTGGCCATTTCTTGCAGATTGTGAACCTACGTGTTTGCCATTGACAAAGATATGAAGAAGGTGTCCATTGGTCTTGACTGTCAGCGTCGTGGGTTTGTTGTAGAAGTAGTTCTTTGTATCCATATAAACACTTGTCATGTACCAGACATAATCAGTTTTATCATTGTAATTAACTTGCTTGTGCTCCAAAAGCTGGTTAGCAGTCAAATAGCCCTTCATGTCGGGGGTGAACTCCTCGACGGAATCGCCCTTCCATTGCCATTTCAGAGTATAGGGCTCGTCGTCTTCTTGGTTTCGTCTCTTCTCCATGATAGAGGTTTGTACATTCACCTATAAATTATAAATTAACAAATTAAAAGATGAGGAATGCCAATGCAGTTATGTATTAGGTCTAATTATTAAAAACAAACAAGATTACCTTAGCAGTGTTGTAGATTTCATCAGTGCAGTTGTGGAGAAGAGTAACTGACCATGCAGGTACAGTGTAAGACCTGCCCTCAAAGTGGATGGTGAAATCTTGATGCTCGTTTGCATTTCCAAGGAAGCACAAGGACCTTTCTTTGTACGTGTACTGGGTCAACGACATCATGTTTCCATAATCAGTATCCTTGGAGTCACCATAGACAAGAATTTGCTCAACTGAGTGCAGGATTTCATGAAGCCTCTTGAGATGTCCATACTTAGGCTGGTTCAAGTTACCTATCAATCAATATATTGATAATAGAATTAAGCAACATTGGCCCTACAGATTATTAAATTTTGGGTTATATGTATAAAAATGTACCGTATTCATCAAGAGGAGCATCGTAATCATAGCTTGTTACAATGTAAGGACCCCCAGAGGTGTGGCCGAAATTGGTACCACCGTGGTACTACACATAATGGAAAAGGGTTAATTGATACATACATTTGCTATATATATATATATGTGTAATTTTGATTGGATGGTTTAATATACAGTATAAAAAAGAATGGAATGGAAAACGTAGAGTAGTGACCATGTAGTAGCTCTGCAAGGTTCCCCTGTACTGGAAGAAACGAGCCACAGCAAAAGAAAGATCCTCGGCCGTTCGATGTGGATCTTTATCACCCCAGTCCTTGTACCTGATCCATCATCAATCAATCAGTATAATCATAGCAAACTTGTTAATTCAAACAAACTCAGAGATTGAAGATTGAAGATTGAAGATTGAAGCGCACCAGCCAGTCCAGTTCTCGGTCCACATTTTGGGGACATTCTTGTTGTTTGGATGGAACTGATCGCAGTAATAGCCATTGCAAGTATTGATCTACGGACACGGACACATTAATTAATAATAAGCAACCAAACCAAATCCTCTAAAGAAGATTGAATTATTATTATTGTAATATTCATAATTCATACCATGCCTTGGGGAGCATCATCTTGTTGACACATGAGCCAGGGGACTCCGATGTGCATGTCGTTTGCCGTTTTGGCGCACCACTTTATGTACTTATCCCCGTCCGATCCGTACGCCCATTTTATGTTCCCGTACTCGTTCTCGATCTGTAATTTCTTCACTCATTAATTACATTACATATATACTGTATATATATAGCCCACATTTGTTCACGGACTAGTTAGTGCGTGCGTATATGATAATGATATATATAAGATTCACATGCATTGGTCGTGATATGTATAACCTGAGCAAGAATGACGGGTCCGTCTTGAGAGGCAAAAAGAGATTCGTGTTTCACCATATCCACGATGTCACTAACAAATCTTTTCATCTCATCCTGCAAATCCAATTCCATTCATCCATCAGTGTATATATATATATATATATATATATATATATATATATATATATATATATATATATATATATAAAAACCAATTAACTGGAGATATCATATCATATCATATATGTTTGATACGATTTAGGGGAAAAACATATTGCACCTTGTAAACTTTGTTGTCAGTCCGTAATTCGATACCAGGTAAATTGTGTAACCAAACAGGAAAACCCCTATCGCAAAGGTGGAAACAAATTCAATTGTAATGTAACTTATAAAATAATAATTCACTGTTTGAAAAGAGAAAACATTTAATCTAAAATACCCATAATTCCATTCAGCACAGACGTATGGTCCAATCCTAAGAATTGCATAGAGGCCTTCATCTTGAATCACCCTCAGGAATCGTATCAGATCATTCCTCCCTGTGAAGTCATACTAAACAAATACACACAACATTATTTGTCAGTAATTATTAGTATTGACTGATTGATAATATCACCAAACTAAAACCTGTCCACGCTCTTGTTCGTGAGCATTCCAGAAGACGTATGTCTCAATAGCATCAATCCCTCCTTCCTTGGCTTTCCTAATAAGATCCGGCCACATCTAATATACAAACACCAATTAGATGGAATTTTTTTATGGACATATATAATAAATAAACTATAACAAAGTAACATTGTAATGTGTATGTAATTACTACTTACTTCAGGAGTACTCCGTGGATAGTGAATAGCACCGGAAAGTATGATCCTTCTTTTTCCGTCTATCTTAAGAGCTCGTCCATCGTACGAGATATCGGTCGCTAATGATGAGAGTGTGCAACATAATAACAAGGCAGAGCAAACGACAAGATACCCAAGGCTTCCACCCATCTTCATTCTTCAGAAGAAAATGTGAAAATCTGATGAGTTGTGAGTTGCAAGGTGAGTTCACGACCATGTATTTATAGGGTACAAATGATTGGGTGAAACGAACAACACGTACGTAGATTTTTCGGGATACTCCCCCATTGGAATTATCCAAATCATCATTTATTTAACTAAAATTTAGATTCCAAAAACTGTAAATCTACTAAGGTTTGTTACAATTAACTACCAGACTTTTAGATTGCTGCATAATCAACCACCATATATTATTGTACATCGATGTATAATAGAATTAGCATTATTATATATTTTACAGTTTTGGATTTCTACAATAGTTTTAATATATGGATAGAGATCTGATTATAAGGAGGTTAAATATCAAAGAACAAGGGGTGTTTTGGATGGAAAAAAGGATTAATGACGCATATCGTTATAATTATTAAAATACAGTTTTCTATCTAAAAGAAATACAGGACATTGACCATTTTTTTTCCAATTATTTGTATATTTTTCGAAAAATATACAATAGACGCATAGAAAGTACATCAAAACTGACTATTTAGGCTTTCTTGTGTGCATTAAAACTAATCGTATATGTATCAAAACGAATCAACATATGTGCATCAAAATAAACCGTATGTGTATCAAAACAAATAAAATATTTATCTTATTTATGTGTGGATGAAAGCTAAATCTTATGTGCAACAAATCTGGCTAAAATTAATGTGCATCATTCAATGTCAAACCAAGGGGGCCACTGAGCTCCTTTGGAATGGACAACGACCTGGTTCGTTTACATCTTCACGTGGTATTCGCCAGGGAGACCCGCTCTCTCCATATCTTTTCGTGCTATGCATGAAATATCTTTCCCATATGATCCAAGAGTTGGTCACTATGGGAGCTTGGAAACCGATTTATGAAGGAGGGGTTTGCCTCTCACACCTCTTTTTTGCGGACGATCTAATCCTCTTTGCTGATGTAATAGCTGTGGTTTTTAAGGATATTTTTGAATTTTTCTCGGATATCCTTTTAACCTCCTTGTCCGTTTTTAACGCTTAATCCAATATTTTTATGGAATTTAAATCCTAGAATTTTTTTGGTGATATCCAAAAATCATAAAGAAATGATTTTATGGATCGGTGCGAATTCTAGGATTTTTCAGTGGAAAAAGAATATTTATTGGATAAGCCGTCTTTTTAATTATGTATTGTAAAGGATTTAAAATACGAAACGGAAGCCTTAAAAATTGAAGGTAGTGTGATAAAATCATGAAAAATTGATTTTATTGGTCTACATAATTTATGGGACGTTTTATGTTTAGTAAGTTTTTCCACCCGAGGTACATAATTTTACCGCTTTAACGCGAATCCCGTTCTGAGAAGGGTTTTGGTTTTAAAAACCACCTCTTCTCTGCCTTAATAAGGAAGGAACCAGAGAGAAAGAATCAGGAAGGAACTCAAATTTTGGAAAAAACAGAGGAGAGGGTTCGAGGAGGAGAATGAAGGAAGACGGACTCGGCGATCGAACTCCTCACCGCTGCACATCTTCCCCTTCATCTGCCACCACCTTACCTCCTCATTCACCTCATCTTCTTCCTCTCTGTGTTTTAATTTGGGTTCGTTGCTGCTGCAAAACAGAACCAGAAAGAGAATCAGGAAGAACGACGAACTCGGGAAGGAGGAATTGAAGTCGTCACCACCGGCTTCCTCCTTGGCCCCCCCTGAGCTGCAACCACCAGGAAGCACCCCCAGTAGGTCTCGCTGCCTCGTTCGAGAGGGAGAAGAGCAGCATAGAGCAGCAGACCGGGAGGAGGGAATGAATTCGAATCCGTCATCGCCGGCGTAACTCTGCCCTGCTTGTTTGTGTGCGTCGCCGGCGATCACCCGCTTGTCCGATCACCACGCACCACGAGGGCCACCACCGGGCAACTCCCAGCCACCCTTGGGCTCGGGGATCGAGCCACTATTGAGCCAAACGAGCCATAGGCTCAAGTGAAGGTAATTACGATCGAGATTAATTAGCGGTTTGGTTGCGGAGCCACCGTAAGGACCTTTTGGTTCCGCTTTGCTAATTAAATTTATGGTTTTTATAATCTTAACGTTATTACGGTCCCACAGGTTCAAATCGCTCGAGAAACGGACGTCTGGATCTTCAGTTATAGCGAATACAAGTTTTGACATCGATTGGCAGGTAAAGGACTTCGGACAATTACGTTAATCAGTATGATCCGAGATTTGGTCACCTTTAAGAACCGTTACTAATGAACAATTTTTATTTTGAAATTTTTTTCAAAAGTGAAACGGTTAGTTAGTTATAATTTCGCCAAGATGGCTTCTTAATCGTGATAGATAAGGATTTGTTATAAATCGATATACGGAAATCAAGTCGTTTATTGATTAAGAAAGTAGTAGGAGTTGAGTATACAACTAAGAAGTGTATCCATGAGCTCTTTGTTGAAGAATCTTTTGTTATAACTGGAAGAAGGATGATAAAGATTACTGTTGAATTGCTAAGGACGTTGAG
The DNA here is from genome assembly GCA_964016875.1 of Fallopia convolvulus. NCBI lineage: Eukaryota > Viridiplantae > Streptophyta > Magnoliopsida > Caryophyllales > Polygonaceae > Fallopia > Fallopia convolvulus. The sequence continues at coordinate 40,932,129 of OZ024718.1, forward strand.
CACGCCTTCTAAGGCAAGTGGACAAATCTCTCTTGTTTTATGGTTATTAAATGAGGAATTGAATTCCATTTGATCTTCATGTTGGGAACAACTTGTGTGTTGAATAAAGTATGATAGGTTGCTATTTTGTTAGAAATAATGACCATGTCGTTATTTCAATTTTTGCGCTAGAACTAAACTTAGGACCGTTATTGGATCTTGTATGTTTAACTGTCTCATGCTGAGACATTGTTGTGAAGTAAAATAGTTAGAGGTGGGAGTTTAGACTCCAAAACATCTCTTTAGTGGTCCTATGCTGAAACACTGTTGTAAAATAAGTTAGTTCAGGGGTAGGAGCCGAGTCTCCAATAACCTCTTTATAACAAAGTTTGTATTGGGGGGCATAGCTTGCTAGCGGATCCCAATATTGGAGTCATGACTCATGTCTCGCTCCACGTTGGAGGAGGACAACGGTGCACTTTAGCTAAGTGCAAAAGAAACTGATGTGGGTCAAGCGGTCACGGATGAAATAGGCCCTCTCACCTTGACGACATCAATTACAAGGAAATTTATCGACAACAGTTTGGGTCGATTAAAAGTTATTAAGATGAATGTGTAATGTTAAAATCATAAAGTGAAGAGAGTGCGATAGGCACGTCAATGTAACTGCATGGTTAGTTCTTTTGATAACCTTTCTTTCTCCTGATTAAGGATGATAATTAATCAAACTATGATTAAGTTAAGCTGTTTAGTCGTTGAAGACGTTTGTGAATGTTGTATGGTTAGTATAAGTTTCCATTAATTGTCTATGCTTCTTAAAGGAACCACAAGCGGTGGTGTTCTCTCTCTTGATTATGCAAGTCTCCTTCTTATTCTCTTTAAAACTGCCAACTGTGGGTCGTAATCCGAGTCTAATCGGATTTTGATGCCAATATGTTTAGTCACAACCATAAGAACCAATTTAGTTTCTCCACTTGCTTAGTCTTTCATTAGACTAAACCGTCCATCTTCTTTTCTTTTGTATGGTCGGCTGGTGTCCACCGTTTGTATACGACACATCAGGCTCTTTTTGGAAGTTGATTCAAGAAGTGGATTCAGAGGTTTGAGGCTTCAAAAGTTGAAGAAAGGTTTCCAATGGCTATGCTTGAGTGAAGTTCTTGGTTAAGTGCTGCAAAGCGAAGTGGGAAAGAAGTTAAGAACTTACAGAAAGTCTTTTTAAAGACTTTGTTCAATTAGAAGGTTGTTCTATTTATTTAATCTTTTTAAGTTAAGGTTTGTATAAGACCTTTTACTTGTTTTTCCACTGTAATATTAAACTTAATTTTGTTAGGTTTTAAATGGTTTCTTATACCTTGTTCTAGTATGTTCTGTCAGGTTAAAGCCTTGTGTAACTCTGGTTTAGTCCTAATCGGGGTTACTGGCGGTAATACCTCCAAGGTAAGTAAGGGGGTGTTACAGAAGTGGTATCAGAGCTAAAAGTTCCAAGTCTTGATTAAGACTTTCATCGTTCCATATAGAATTATGGAAAATTCTATATTGATGTTATCTTAGAAGCATTTATGGAAAGTGGTTAAGATTGGAAGTCAGACTCGTGAAGAGATAGAAGGAGGAAAGGGAATTGGAGAACACGAGGTAACAAGTTTGTAATGGTTTATGTGAAAAAAGGTCATATAGTGGACATTTGATTCCCTGGAGATGGGAATGGATTCCGAGAAGGATCCAAGGTAAGATTAGGTGAAGATTCCTAAAGTTGACCCGGTTCTAGACCAAGTTCTCAACGAATTCCTATTCTCTCTTGAGAGTCTGAATTGAGTGTACCTTCGTCGTTTCTTTCATGTTATTTGGAAACTTCTTGTGAGATTTTGAAGTTAAGTATTGTACTTCATATAGACTTTCTATTTTGAAGGTTTCCTATTTTAAGCTCGTATGATGGAAGATTCCAAGTTAAGAATTTTGTTTAATAAGATCATGATTTAAAGTTATGTGAAAGAAATTGTTAATTTCTTTTTCTTGAGATATGAAAGTTTAAGTGTTGTCTTTAAAAAGGAAATTTTAAAGTGAGTTTCTTTGAAGAGTAAGAGTTTTCACGAGAATATTTTTTTAGAAATTTCTGAATTGGGTTGAAATTCGATTTTCAATAAAAGGAATGAGTTGGAACCTCTATTTCTCAATGTTAAGATTTGGAGAATCTTATAAGTCTTGAGTAATTCTAAAAGATCAGTATGGATCATGAAGTGTGGTAAAAGAATTCTCAATAGAAAAGGATTATCTTTGGAAACTTTCTTCAACAAATTGTGTTGGTAAGTCTATAGTATAGAATCTTGGATATTCTATATTTTCTATTGTTTGGAAGTAAGAGTACGAGCTTTGAAGTGCTCCAGTGTTGGATCAAGTAAATTGATAATCTAATGGAAATGCAATTCAATTTTAGTCCGATTCAAACTCGGATTTCTATGTATGTGTATCCTTTAAGTTGAAAGAATTGAGAATCCGAGACGACATGGTAATTTCTTGTGACTATAGTAAGGAATAAAGGAGGGATGTTGGTTCAGTTTAAGCTGTGTATAAGTGGTTAATCATCAAGGTTGTGATGGATGAGGTGGATTGGGTAAAATGGATTAAACAAGCAGAAGTTCATCGGTAATGTGTTTATATTCAATTAACCACTTAGTGCAAGTGTTGATTGACTAGGATGAGTTTTTGGTACTCAAGTGATTAACCCAAGAGGCTATTTTGTTAGAATTTTGTAGCAGTATGCCAGTTCAGGGTAAGAATATGAGGCTTGAGATGTTTAATCAAGCAATAAGGGAATCAATGTTAAAGACATTTCTTAAGTTGCCAATGGTACGAGCTTATGTTTCTTCGAGGATAGAAATAATGAAGTTCAGGATTCAAAGAATTACTCATAGAATGATTTTGGTATAACTATCTGTGTTCTGTAAACAATTGAGAGAAAAAAATCTCAATCATTCAATGTTATGATCAATAAGGTTTAGACCATAACCCTGGGAAGTGATTTTAGTTGTGGTTGGGTTCTGAAGATTTTATATTAGTCAAATCGAATGCCTAAGGTGGTACAGTTGAAATTGTTAAGTGTTAGGTGATCTCCTAACAATAAGTTCTTCCCTTGCCAAGTGGTTTGAAATTAAGATAATAAAAAGGAATATTTCATCTCTGCACAGCTATGTGAGAAGAGAAGACAATAATGGGAGATTTTGGTTTGTTTAACCAAGGTAGAATTTAGAAGGATCTCCAAAGGTTATGTGGAACCATGTACTTCCATATGTGATAAGGAATTGGAAATTGGAAGAATTTCCTTATGTAAGGATAAAAAGTAGTAAATACCTTGGGACTTGTTACAGAGTAAGTTTGTTTACCTTTGAATATAAAAGTTCAGATGACAAGTAAGCTCCAGAAGATCTATGGTTTTGGAGAATAGATGAACTCAAGCTTTGAATTTCAGTGGGAAATCATTAATACTTCATCTTAAAGCAATATGTCAAGATGATATACAAATCGAGAATGATCCCAGGAGAATCTATGTTATAAGTATAAAGATGTTGAAATCTTTCCTTTAGTAAGGATTTCAAGTAAATGAATTCAAGTAATCAACCTTTTTATTGGAACTTGTAAAGTTAAGACGAGTTCTGACCAAGTTGTATCAAATAAGGATTACTTCATACTATGGAGTACGGAAAAGTATGATAGTGTATTGGAAGTGAGAAAAGGTCAAGGTACGTCACCAGGAACTACCTTGAAGAAGAAAAGAAGTGTTATACTTCAAAAGGGAAATGATGTGTTTAGAAACGAATTAGTTTGTCTTTGCTCCTTTGAGACTCATCTTTGTTTTTGAGAAAAATTCAGATATGAATTTTTAAGGCAATGTTAGTTGTTAAAACGATTTGGGAGTAAGTGTTTCTACGATTTTCATAGTGGTGAGTAAGAATGTAATTTGTCTTCCATCCTGATCACATGATAAGGCAAGATTACATGTCTTATTCCTATGAGAATGCAGTAAAGGATTATGTCTATTTTATTTCCCATCCTGATCACATGGTGTGATGCAGTGAAGCCAGCCATGTCTCCTACCGACGTCGATGAGTTGATTCGAGTGCCTTCTAACGGACCTATCACAAGGAGTCGAGCTAAGAAGATTGCTCAAGGCACAACATCAATCTTTGTTCGATTGGCAGCTGTTCTTGAAGAGCCTAGCAAGACGAAGTGGGTCTCGTGCATTCGACATCCATTGAGCCCGGATTCCATGGATTAATTCAAGAGGGCCGAAATTTCCATTATTTCTTTATTTAGAAAATGTGTTAGTTTGACTCACTTTAGGGCAGAATTTAGTAAGTGACCGGGTGAGATAAATTGGTACATGGGTCAAAGTCAACCCTTTGACTTGACCATTCTAAGTAGAGAAAATATCTAGTATTATTTTAATATAGGCGTGTTTCCTATTTTTAATAATATAGAGAATTCAATCAATAGTCTTATGTTAGTTGGTTGATATTCTCTCTCTTGGTTGTTAAAGATATTTTAAGATATTTTGAGTTTGTTAGGATATTTCCTTAAATAAATAAATCAGACATGATTTATTTTATTTAAGGGAATCTAGATAGATTTATTTTAGATATTTTATTATATCTTGGGAAGCAAGAAAAGGTCTATTCTACCCTCCTTAGGGCCGGCCATATACCTTGCTTGCTCTCCAAGTATGAGCTTTGTATTCTACTATTTATACTCTTGTTTTTCATTAATAAAAATCAGCTTGAGATTAGATAAACCCTAAGAAAGGTTTATCTAGTCTTTGGGCTCCAAAAACTCGTGTGATTGCAGCTTTGATCGATCATCACCATTCGAACATCATTCGTTCTCTTTCTCTTGTGTTTTCAAATCTGATTTGTGGGTTTGATCAACTAGATTGTTCTAAGTTGATTGTTAAAGATTAAACTTAGTTAATCATTCGGATTTAGCGTTAGAGCCAATCCGTTTGAACTATCGAATTGATTATCTCTAGAAGTCAGATCGGTTCATTCATTCACATTCAATTCAGTTTCGTTACTTGCTCTACAAGACATTAACTTTGTTAGCAAATTCAGGTTGGAACGAGCTTTACTGGCAAGATCGGGACTTGTTGGGTCATATACGAGATTATCAAGGAGGATTCTGAGGCAATCATGTATCAAGTGGTATCATATTCCAGCGTCTCGCCAAGTAATTGTTTCTTTCCTTAATTTGCTTTCTAATCAATTTTAATTCAGTTTTGATCCCAAATCTCAAACCTTTACCCAAAACTAGAATTTTTGAAGATCAAAGGCTGAATTTTTCTACAAACCACCACCTTTTTTCCTCCACCACCACCACTATACACCGCCGGCGACCACCAACTGGTGTCGCTAACCACCACCGCTCACCTCACCACCACTTTCCGAACCCAACACCACCAACCCCACCCCATTTGGACTCCCCTAAACCCTAGATCGCCACCCCCACCCTCATAACCCTAACCCTAATTATGAGAGACCTTAACCCTAGTCTCGTAAACCCTAATCTGAAACCCTATACCGAAACCCTAACCCCCTCTCCCAAACCCTAGAACCAAACCCTAACCCTCCAAACCCTAGGTGCAGCCGAGAATACCCCAAACCTTAATCTCTTGTGTGTTGCTTGCCCCCCAAGCAATTAACTACCTAGGAGATTTTTAAGGGATTTTGTGCATGTTTTTGGTTGAATTGGTTCAGTTTAGTTGCAATAGAGATTAGCAATTGCTTTCCTAGAATTTTTTTGAGTTTTTATTGCATGTTGCATGATCAATAGAGATTCATATTGCTTGTTGATATTTGCTAATTTTTGCTATTGCATACCTAAATTTCGGCCAGCCTATTATTCTTCTTTGTTAATTTGGCTTCTAGTTGGTTTCATTGGTAGTTTAAAGTCACTTAGATAAAAAAATCAAATTAGTCATTTATGTCTTTTTACTTTTAGCATTCAATTGTTGCATTGCTTTGCTTCTTTGTTCATTCTAGCACAAGAGTAGATTGTGCATAAAGTCAAAAAAAAATCAGAAAAGAAAAGTGATCTACCCCAGCTAGTTTCAAGCCACTTTCACCCCTAGTGATTGCTTGCTAGAAAATTAGCTAAGTAAAAATCACTTTGTAGAAAAATAGTGACGAACTAAAAGTCACTTTAGCCCACCATATTTCTGTCCTTGCATGCTTAGATTTGGCTTTATTAACTTGCATAGAGTCAATTGAGAGATTGCATGTGTTTAGAAGCTCATAAAGGGATAATTTGCTTTGCTTGTCTTATTGCATACTTGCCATTTGCTTGAACTGCATATTTCCTTTATTTATCATCAGTATACCATATCTACGCCATATCTACCCTTTACTCCCTCAATTCAACCCAAAAACTGAATTAAGTTGATTGGATTGCTTTGAGGCAAGTTTTGGCTTGATTAAGGTGTGGTATTGCTTGTTGTGATTTTGCTTTAGAACACACTACTCTTTCTCGTTTCTTGCTTGTTTCAGGAACAATGGTGATTCCATCTGAGCCTAACCAGGCTGAATTGAATCTTACTAAGGAGGCAATCGACTTCATTAGGTTGTCAATTAATGATAGTGTAAGAGATGGCCAATCCCGAGCTATGGAGTTGGCAACGACTGCGTTAGCTCCAAGAATGCAGCGTATTGAGGAGCAACTTGCAACATTGATTGAATCATCTCAAGCAAGTCATAAAAGTGCCCCTGCAATAGAGCTTACTAGTGACCCAAATCAGGCCTTAGGTAGCGACAAAGGCAAGCAACAAGTAGTTGATGAAGAGCATGAGGTGCTTGCTAGCTACAACAAAGAACACGATCCCCCGGCTCACTACTCCCCCACGGCAGGCCAAGGTAGAGGAAGAGGCATTGGGACGAGGACACCACTGGTTACTCATCAACAGTTCTATAATCAGCCAACAAACCGGTTTCCTCAAGCCACTCATCAACAACAACAACAATACAACAATCCTTTTGATGATGTGACTTATGGCTATCCCGGGGAAGAAAGGCGCCCATGGCATCCTCCCCTTGATGATTTTTACAACCAAGCTGAGGTTGTAGAAGATATCCCACCAGATTATGGAGTACAAAGGCCAATCAACAACAACAACGCTAACCAAAATGTCAATCAGATTGGTAAGCGTGATATTAAGATCAAGATAGAACCATTCAGCGAAGAGCTCAATCCGGAGAAGTATCTAGAGTGGGAACAAGCTACAAACTTCATTCTAGATCACATGGGCTATGAAGAATGGGAGAAAGTCGCAGTTGTTGTTATTCACTTCGTTGGGACCACTAGAAATTGGTGGTTCAGAATGAAGGAAGATAGAATCAGAAAGGCCTTACCACCTATTGAAACTTGGGGCCAGCTGAAGTTTGTCACGAGAAAGAAGTATGTGCCAGAAGAACACACCGAGCACATGAGACTTAAAGTTGTCACATGCAAACAAGGTACCAAGTCTCCAACTGAGTACTTCAATGAGCTAGAGGATTTGAGTTTCAAAGCGGGAATTCATCATTCCCAACGGTCTCTAAGGACCCAATTCATGGCTGGACTGAATCAATCAATTAAAGACACACTTGAGATTCAACAAATCAAGGATCTCAATGCATTAGTACATTCAGCCCAACTAATCTATGAGCAGCAACAAAGGAAGAAGAAGGAAGCTTGGAATGCTCCAAAAAGGTATGTTTCTAATTCTAGTGTTAATTCCAATTCTTATTCTTCTAACCCTTCTTTGTAGCAAAAGGGAGCTTCTAGCTTACCTAAACCAACATGTTTTCAAGGCCAAAGGTGTCCCACAAATGCACCTCAAAATCAGCCTAGGACACGTGACATTGTATGTTACAAGTGCCAAGGAAGAGGTCATTATGCCAAGGATTGTCCAAATCAGAAACAAGTGCTCCTTACCACCAATGGAGGATATATGAGTGATGAAGAGATACCTCCAAATCAAGTGGAGGAGGAGAGCAATGGACAAGAAGAAGAGGACGTAGAGGCCATTGAACCGGATTGCACCGAATAGCCTTTAACCTTGGTAACCATGCGTACTCTTACTTTACAAGAAACACCTAGGCTAGATCAAAGGGAAAATATTTTTCATACTAGGTGTACTGTGAAGAATCAAGTGTTATGCATGATAATTGATAGTGGTAGCTGTTGTAACATTATTAATGCTAAGGTAGTTGATCACTTACAATTAAAAACTCAACCTAGGGCTACTAGTTATGGTCTAAATGGTATTAATGATTCAGATGGTCCTAACTTAGTTACTCATTAGTGTTTAGTCCATGTTTCCATAGACAATTATATTGATGATATCATGTGTGATGTGGTAAACATGGAATGCACTCATATCTTGTTAGGTAGACCATGGTTATTCGATGGGAGAGTTATTTATGATGGCATGCTTAATACCTATTCGTTTAACTATGACAAGAGGAGAGTGTCTCTTCTACCATTGTCGCCCGAACAAGTTTTACAGGACTAGGTATGACGAGACCAAGCTAGGGCACTTAGGCGTGCCAAGGAAGAGAAAGAAGAAGCTGAATCGGCGGCCAAGGCAGCGGCGTCCGACGCCCATACAAACAACAAAGACGTTTCCCAGTCTCCACTGGGGCATTCTGGCTCAAATTTTAGGAAAACATCAAGCACCAGTGGAGCTACTGATTGGGACGAAAAACGCCGAGAAAATGTCCATAAAACGTCAAAAGTGCCGAGAAACACTTTCAGTAGTGTGCCTGAGACAAAAACGGGGCTATCTCCCAAACCACTCGAGCGTTTTGGCTCAAATTTTGGGAGCAATTCAGAGACTCAGAGAGCTACAGATCTGGAAAAAGAACGCCTGCAAAAGGATCCAAAAATCGGCTTAAAAGGCAGTGTAGAAATTACTTGCACAGTCTAGTGTTTCTTTCCCTACTTCTTTTTGCTTACTTCTTATAAGCAAAGAGATACCTATTATTAGTCAAGATATTTCACATCTTCCAAAGTGTATTCCGGATCTATTACAAGAATTTGAAGATGTGATGCCTGAAGAGTTGCCACAAGGCCTTCCACCAATCAGAGGCATTGAGCATCAAATCGATTTGGTGCCCGGCGCTTCTTTACCAAACCGTGCAGCCTATAGAGCAAGTCCAGAGGAAACCGCTGAGCTTCAAAGACAAGTGCAAGACTTCATGGACAAAGGCTATGTGCATGAATCCCTCAGCCCATGCGCGGTTCCGGTGATTTTGGTGCCAAAGAAGGATGACACTTGGAGAATGTGTGTTGATTGCAGAGCGATCAACCAAATAACAGTTAAGTATTGTCATCCCATTCCTAGATTATATGATATGCTTGATGAATTGCATGGTGCTAATTTCTTTTCAAAGATTGATTTAAGAAGTGAGTACCATCAAATTAGGATGAGGGAAGGGGATGAATGGAAAACTGCTTTTAAGACTAAGTATGGTTTATATGAATGGTTAGTAATGCCTTTTGGATTAACTAATGCACCTAGTACTTTCATGAGGCTTATGAACCATGTTTTAAGAAGATACTTAGGTAAATTTGTTGTAGTCTACTTTGATGATATCTTAGTCTATAGCAAAACCTTGCATGAACATGTTGATCATCTTAGGGCTGTTTTGGACACTTTGAGGTTAAAAAAGCTTTATGTTAATTTGAAAAAGTGTTCTTTTTTGCTTGGAGTCTACCATTTTTCTTGGTTTTGTTGTGTCTAAAGGTGGATTGAAGGTAGATGAAGACAAGATCAAAGCAGTCAAGGAGTGGCCACAGCCGACTAACCCAACCATGGTGCGTTCTTTCCTTGGCTTGGCTGGCTTCTATAGAAGATTTGTGCGTGATTTCAGCACAATTGCAGCCCCTCTCCATGAGCTTACAAAGAAGGATACATCATTTAAATGGAGAGAGAAACAAGAGAACGCCTTCAACACTTTGAAGGACAGGTTATGCAACGCCCCAGTGCTCCAACACCCTGACTTCTCCAAAGCTTTCGAGATTGAAGTGGACGCATCTGGCCATTGCATAGGAGGCGTGCTCTTGCAAGACAAGAAACACATAGCTTACTTCAGTGAAAAGCTTTGTGGGGCTGAGTTGAATTACCCTACCTATGATAAAGAATTGTATGCTTTAATTAGGGTTTTGAAGACTTGGTCTCATTATTTGTGGCCTAAGGAGTTTGTAATCCATTCTGATCATGAGGCTTTGAAGTATTTGAAAGGCCAATCCAGACTCAGTAGGCGACATGCAAGATGGGTTGAATTTATGGAGACCTTTCCTTATGTTGTAAAGCATAAGAAAGGCAAGGAGAATGTGGTAGCTGATGCCCTTTCTCGCAGGTATGTTCTCTTGAACCAATGTGATGTTAAGATCCTTGAATTTGCAATGATTAAGGAGTTATATGCTAGTGATCCTCACTTTGCTGAAATTTATAAGAATTGCATGTCTAGAGGAGAAATAGATTCCTACTTTATTGATGATGGTTACTTGTTTAAAGCTGGAAAGTTATGCATACCTTCATCTAGTATACGTAGGCTTCTAACTAAAGTGGTTCATGAATCAAGAGGACATATGGGTCTAGAAAAGACTTTAGAAGGATTAAAAGAACACTACTATTGGCCTAAGATGAGTAATTATGTGCTTAGATTTTTCAAGAGTTGTGTTGTATGTGCTAAAGCTAAGTCTAGACTTAACCCTCATGGCTTGTACCAGCCCTTACCTATTCCTAGTTCACCTTGGGAGGACATTTCTATGGACTTCATTGTTGGATTGCCTAGAACTAGGAAAGGTAGAGATTCTATCTTTGTAGTAGTAGATCGTTTTTCCAAGATGGCTCACTTTATTCCATGTCACACGACTGATGATGTTGTGCATATTGCTGATTTGTTCTTTAGAGAAGTTGTTAGATTGCATGGCATTCCTTGTTCTATTGTTTCAGATCGTGATGCTAAGTTTTTGAGTTATTTTTGGAAAAGTTTATGGTCTAAGTTGGGAACTAAATTGTTGTTTTCTACCTCATGTCACCCACAAACTGATGGGCAAACTAAAGTTACTAATAGAACATTAGGGGTTTTACTTAGAACTATGCTTAAAGCTAACCTCAAACGTTGGGAAGATGTTTTGCCTTTTGTGGAGTTTTCTTATAACAGGTCAATCCATTCAGCTACAAAAATGACCCCTTTTGAGGTTGTTTATGGGCTGAATGTGAGGACTCCGGTGGATTTGACACCTCAGCCATACAAGGGAAAAGAGAGCTTTGAAGCTGACAAGAGGGCTGAGTTTGTGAAGAAGCTACATGAGAGAACCAAGATGCACTTGGAGAGGAAATCCGTGAAGTATAAGGCCCATGCTAATAAGGGTCGAAAACAGGTTATCTTTGAAGAAGATGATCTTGTTTGGGTGCATCTTAGGAAGGAGAGGTTCCCAAATCAAAGGAAGAATAAGCTAGATCAGCGTGGAGATGGTCCATTTCGTGTCATCAGGAGAATCAGCCCCAATGCATATCATGTTGACATGCCTGGTGAGTATGGTGTCCATCCAACGTTTAATGTGGCTGATCTATCTCTTTATGTGCCAGATTTTGATTCCGACATCGAATCAGAGACGATTCGAGCTCAAGTGGAGGAGAATGATGTAGTGAAGCCAGCCATGTCTCCTACCGACGTCGATGAGTTGATTCGAGTGCCTTCTGACGGACCTATCACAAAGAGTCGAGCTAAGAAGATTGCTCAAGGCACAACAACAATCTTGGTTCGATTGCAAGCTGTTCTTGAAGAGCCTAGCAAGACGAAGTGGGTCTCGTGCATTCGACATCAATTGAGCCCGGATTCCATAGATTAATTCAAGAGGGCCGAAATTTCCATTATTTCTTTATTTAGAAACATGTGTTAGTTTGTCTCACTTTAGGGCTGAATTTAGTAAGTGCCCGGCTGAGATAAATTGGTACATGGGTCAAAGTCAACCCTTTTACTTGACCATTCTAAGTAGAGAAAATATCTAGTATTATTTTAATATAGGCGTGTTTCCTATTTTTAATAATATAGAGAATTCAATCAATAGGCTTATGTTAGTTAGTTAATATTCTCTCTCTTAGTTGTTAGAGATATTTTAAGATATTTTGAGTTTGTTAGGATATTTCCTTAAATAAATAAATCAGACATGATTTATTTTATTTAAGGGAATCTAGATAGATTTATTTTAGATATTTTATTATATCTTGGGAAGCAAGAAAAGGTCTATTCTACCCTCCTTAGGGCCGGCCATATACCTTGCTTGCTCTCCAAGTATGAGCTTTGTATTCTACTATTTATACTCTTGTTTTTCATTAATAAAAATCAGCTTGAGATTAGATAAACCCTAAGAAAGGTTTATCTAGTCTTTGGGCTCCAAAAACTCGTGTGATTGCAGCTTTGATCGATCATCACCATTCGAACATCATTCGTTCTCTTTCTCTTGTGTTTTCAAATCTGATTTGTGGGTTTGATCAACTAGATTGTTCTAAGTTGATTGTTAAAGATTAAACTTAGTTAATCATTCGGATTTAGCGTTAGAGCCAATCCGTTTGAACTATCGAATTGATTATCTCTAGAAGTCAGATCGGTTCATTCATTCACATTCAATTCAGTTTCGTTACTTGCTCTACAAGACATTAACTTTGTTAGCAAATTCAGGTTGGAACGAGCTTTACTGGAATGATCGGGACTTGTTGGGTCATATACGAGATTATCAAGGAGGATTCCGAGTCAATCATGTATCATGGTGGAATAAGATCACATAATTCCTTGGGTTTTAGATGGAATAAAGAATTTGTAAAAATTGCAAATATTTTTCATAATTTGAGTAATGTGCAGTACTGTCTGGATAAGATTTTTGAAAGTAAGCATTCCTTTCCATGTAAATTGATTGAGCCAAACTTTAAGACTATTTTTATATGGTGTGTTGGTCATCTAAGGGATACGTGATTTTCTTGGGTTCTAAAGAATGGTTTCTAATATAAGCTAGTAATCATATAAGTTTTTCCGAAGTAAAGTTATTGAGATTCAAAGACGAGAGTTTTCTTGTATAGCAATTGCTATATCAGCAACCTTGTAAAAATCTTTTGAGTTAACTCAGTATTGGCATTGTCTACTATTTTAGTAGTATTGCCAATTACTATATCTAATCTTGAGAATTTTGTTGCTCAACAAGTCAGAATGTTAAGTGAAGTCTAAACAGTTCTTTGATGAAAAAGACTGAAAATTGTCAATGGAGACAATTTTGTTGGAAATTAATGAACCAAAAGTATTATTGTTTAATATGTTGGTATAGTAATGTGTAAGAGTGTAGTTTGAAGTAGTTGAGAGAGATAACTGCTTCTGAATGTCAGTATGCCCAAGCTGAGTTTTGTTGAGAAAAGGATGTAAAGGATTGACAAGATAGGTTATTACCTTGTCATATGTTGGAAAAATCTCACGTTCTTGGTTAAAGTAACACTGAGATTTTATCCCAAGAAAGGAAATTGAGTAAGAATTCTAAGTAATCCTTGTAAAGAAAGTTTAATAACCAAGTTGACAATTAAATCAATATTACAACTGAAACTGATTTGAGAAGGACTAAAGGTCTAGATTGAATGACAACAAGGTTGTGTGAATACCTTAGGATTTTATTCAAAATTTGTTGACCAGATCAAGGAAAAATAATATGGGAAAGTAATATTATTTAAGATCAATGGACAAGATCAAGAAGGTAAGACACCGAGATTTGTTATTCAAGATTATGGATTGCTTGGTTTTGAAACGGTTCATGTGTATCTGTTGTTGATGAGCTTTGAAAGCTTATTTCAAAGGAAGCATATTTATTTGCTTAATTAGTTCATCCTGGAACAAGTAAATGTATAAGGATTTAAGATAAAACTTTTGATGGACTGACATGAAGGGAAATGTCACCGAGTTCGTTTTCATATGTTTAGTTTGTTTGGAAGTCCTGATTGAGCATAGAAGACCAGATAGAATGTTATAATCTCTTCCTGTTTCAGGATAGAAATGGGAAGATGTTACAATGGATTCTTGTCATTAGTTGTTCAAGACTTAATGAAAGAAAAATGCAATATGGAGGTTGTTAATAAACTCACATAGAGTGTTCATTTTAATGCTATTAAGATGACTTAAAGAGTACAAAAGTTAGCTGAGGTGTTCATGCATGAAGGATTTCATCTTCATAAAACTCCAAAGACTATTATCTCTGATTAAGATGGATGGTTCATGCCAAAGTTTTGAAGGGAGTGACAACAAGCTTTATGGAGTGAACTGAATTTTAGCGCTGGCTTCCCTCATCAAACTGATGAACGATGCAAAGAAACAAATTCAAACTCCCGAGGATATGTATTCTGGATTCCACACAAGTTGGGATGTTAGCTTGAGTTTGAGTGACTTCACATACAAGAATTTTGATCACACGATAAAGAAATGACTCTTTTAAGGCTTTGTAAAGCCGGAAGTGTTGGCTGTCAATTTGTTGGAATAACATGCTGACAAGGTTCTTCATGGGCCAGATTTGGCCAAAAGAACAACAGTTGATATCGCACTAACACGATCAAGGGTGCTAACTGCTCAAAAGCAACAACAGTTGTGTGTTGTTTTAAAGCGAGAGCATGTTAAGTTCATTGTAAAGAACGACGTTTTTGTTCTAGTATCCGCCTTGAAAGGCGTATTCCGCTGGGAAAAGAGAGACAACGTAAATGCTCGCTATGTTGGATTCTTCGAGGTACTGGAAAGAACTGGTAATCTTGCTTAATAGTTAGCATTGCCACCTTCAGTGGATTCTATCCGTAATATCTTCCTTGTGTTTCTTCTAAGATAGTATGCGTTCAATATATCTCTTGTACTCAACAATAATAAGATGGATATTCAACCAATTGACCCCTATGAAGAAAGGCCAGTTTGAATCGTGAATCAGAAAAAAATACCTTTGGTTAGGTTACCTTGGCCTACAAATGGAGGTGAAGAAAAGACTTGAGAAACTAGAGGAAATGCTGAGCAATTTTCCAAAGTTAATGAACGTTGTAAAGAAGAAGTTTGGTAACTAAGAAGTGGTTGTTTGTGCTTTGTGCAGAAGTAACATCATGTTTTTTTAAGGGGGTACTACAAACTTCTGTATAGGTTTGTAGTGGTTGTGTGTGTGTGCTCGTGCTATCTTTCCTTATAATCCGAGTTCTCCTTGGTTTCGAGGACGAAACCATTTTTAAGGGGGTACTAATGTAATAACTGTGTTTTTAAGGATATTTTTGAAATTTTCTCGGATATTCTTTTAACCTCCTTGTCCGTTTTTAACGCTTAATCAAATTTTTTATGGAATTTAAATCCTAGAAAATTTTTGGTGATATCCAAAAATCATAAAGAAATGATTTTATGGATCGGTGCGAATTCTAGGAATTTTCAGTGGAAAAAGAATATTTATTGGATAAGCCATCTTTTTAATTATGTACTGTAAAGGATTTAAAATACGAAACGGAAGCCTTAAAAATTGAAGGTAGCGTGATAAAATCATGGAAAATTGATTTTATTGGTCTACATAATTTATGGGACGTTTTATGTGTAGTAAGTTTTTCCACTCGAGGTATATAATTTTACCGCTTTAACGCGAATCCCGTTCCGAGACGGGTTTTGGTTTTAAAAACCAGCTCTTCTTTGCCTTAATAAGGAAGGAACCAGAGAGAAAGAATCTAGAAGGAACTCGAATTTTGGAAAAAAAACAGAGGAGAGGGTTCGAGGAGGAGAATGAAGGAAGACGGACTCAGCGATCAAACTCCTCACCGCTGCACATCTTCCCCTTCCTCTGCCACCACCTTACCTCCTCCTTCACCTCATCTTCTTCCTCTCTGTGTTTTAGTTTGGGTTTGTTGCTGCTGCAAAACAGAACCAGAAAGAGAATCAGGAAGAACGACGAACTCGGGAAGGAGGAATTGAAGTCGTCACCGCCGACTTCCTCCTTGGCCCCCCCTGAGCTGCGACCACCAGGAAGCACCCCCAGCAGGTCTCGCTGCCTCGTTCGAGAGGGAGAAGAGCAGCACGGAGCAGCAGACCGAGAGGAGGGAATGAATTCGAATCCGTCATCGCCGGCGTAACTCTGCCCTGCTTGTTTGTGTGCGTCGCCGGCGATCACCCGCTTGTCCGACCACCACCCACCACGAAAGCCACCACCGGGCAACACCCAACCACCCTTGGGCTCAGGGATCGAGCCACTATTGAGCCAAACGAGCCATAGGCTCAAGTGAAGGTAATTACGATTGAGATTAATTAGCGGTTTGGTTGCGGAGCCACCGTAAGGACCTTTCGGTTCCGCTTTGCTAATCAAATTTATGGTTTTTATAATCTTAGCGTTATTACGGTCCCACAGTTCAAACCGCTCGAGAAAAGGACATTTGGATCTTCAGTTATAGCGAATACAAGTTTTGACATCGATTGGCAGGTAAAGGACTTCGGACAATTACTCAGGATTCGTTGTTAATCAGTATGATCCGAGATTTGGTCACCTTTAAGAACCGTTACTAATGAACAATTTTTATTTAGAAAATTATTTCAAAAGTGAAACGGTTAGTTAGTTATAATTTCGCCAAGATGGCTTCTTAATCCTCATAGTTAAGGATTTGTTATAAATCGATATACGGAAATCAAGTCGTTTATTTATTAAGGAAGTAGTAGGAGTTGAGTATACAACTAAGAAGTGTATCCATGAGCTCTTTGTTGAAGAATCTTTTGTTATAACTGGAAGAAAGATGATAAAGATTGCTGTTGAATTGCTAAAGACGTTGAGCACGTCTTCTAAGGCAAGTGGACAGATCTCTCTTGTTTTATGGTTATTAAATGAGGAATTGAATTCCATTTGATCTTCATGTTGGGAACAACTTGTGTGTTGAATAAAGTATGATAGGTTGCTATTTTGTTAGAAATAACGACCATGTCGTTATTTTAGTTTTTGCGCTAGAACTGAACTTAGGACCGTTATGGGATCTTGTATGTTTAACTGTCTCATGCTGAGACATTGTTGTGAAGTAAAATAGTTAGAGATGAGAGTTTAGACTCCAAAACATCTCTTTAGTGGTCCTATGCTGAAACACTGTTGTAAAATAACTTAGTTCAGGGGTAGGAGCCGAGTCTCCAATGACCTCTTTATAACAAAGTTTGTATTGGGAGCGTAGCTTGCTAGCGGATCCCAATATTGGAGTCATGACTCATGTCTCGCTCCACGTTGGAGGAGGACAATGATGCACTTTAGCTAAGTGCAAAAGAAACTGATGTGGGTCAAGCAGTCACAGATGAAATAGGCCCTCTCACCTTGACGACATCAGTTACAAGGAAATTTATCGACAACAGTTTGGGTCGATTAAAAGCTATTAAGATGAATGTGTAATGTTAAAATCATAAAGTGAAGAGAGTGCGATAGGCACGTCAATGTAACTGCATGGTTAGTTCTTTTGATAACCATTCTTTCGCCTGATTAAGGATGATAATTAATCAAACTGTGATTAAGTTAAGCTGTTTAGTCGTTGAAGACGTTAGTGAATGTTGTATGGTTAGTATAAGTTTTTATTAATCGTTTATGCTTCTTAAAGGAACCACAAGCGGTGGTGTTCTCTCTCTTGATTATGCAAGTCTCCTTCTTATTCTCTTTAAAACTGCCAACTGTGGGTCATAATCCTAGTCTAATCGGATTTTGATGCCAATATGTTTAGTCACAACCATAAGAACCAAGTTAGTTTCTCCACTTGCTTAGTCTTTCATTAGACTAAACCGTCCATCTTCTATTCTTTTGTATGGTCGGCTGGTGTCCACCGTTTGTATACGACACATCAGGCTCTTTTCGGAAGTTGATTCAAGAAGTGGATTCAGAGGTTTGAGGCTTCAGAAGTTGAAGAAAGGTTTCCAATGGCTATGCTTGAGTGAAGTTCTTGGTTAAGTGCTGCAAAGCGAAGTGGGAAAGAAGTTAAGAACTTACAGAAAGTCTTTTTAAAGACTTTGTTCAATTAGAAGGTTGTTCTATTTATTTAATCTTTTTAAGTTAAGGTTTGTATAAGACCTTTTACTTTTTTTTCCACTGTAATATTAAACTTAATTTTGTTAGGTTTTAAATGGTTTCTTATACCTTGTTCTAGTATGTTCTGTCAGCTTAAAGCCTTGGGTAACTCTGGTTTAGTCCTAATCGAGGTTACTGGCGGTAATACCTCCAAGGTAAGTAAGGGAGTGTTACAGCTGAAGACTCGACTCATCAAGCAATGGTGGCGAAGGATTGTTTGGACCGGTTCTGCTCTTATTCGGGAGAAAAGTTGAATTATAGTAAAAGCACGATTATGTTTTCTCGATATGTTAGTCAAGGAGATCGGGAGGCTCTCAGCTGTGCTTTATCCATGTCTCATGCGGAAGACTTGGGATCGTATTTGGGTGTTCCTACTTTATGTGATAGAATAACTAATGACCGTTATGCCTTCTTGTTGGATAAGGTTTCTGCTCGCCTTAGCTCCTGGCAGGCTAAATATCTTTCAGCTGCAGGACAAATCACCCTTGCTAATTCGGTTCTCTTGAGTATTCCAGTGTACACTATGCAATCTACCCTGGTGCCTAGGGAGATTTGTGATTCACTTGATCAACTTATAAAAAACTTCGTTTGGGGTTCGACGAGTGAAAAAACGAAAGATGCATTTACTTGGTTGGGAGAAGATTGCTCAGCCGAAGAGAATGGGTGGTTTAGGCCTTAAATCAATGCGGATGTCAAATTCAGTTTTATTAGCCAAGCTGGACTGTCGTCTAATTAACGAGCCTCAATCCATTTGGAGTAGAGTGATTAGAGGAAAATACTGTAACAACCGCTTAGATTTTGACATGCTTCAATCGAGGAGGTGCTCTTCCTATATGTGGAAAGGACTCGTTCATGGAACGTCGGTTCTATCGAAAGGTATCGGATTTTCTGTTGGAAATGGTTACACCACACGTTTTTGGCTGCATTCTTGGCTCATTGATGAGCCTTTGATAAGTGTAGCTATAGCTGTTGTCCCTTCTCATGACCAAAAAAAGGTGGTTGCTACATATTATGGTGTTAACGGCTGGCGTTGGGATTATCTGTCGCATTTACTTCCAATGGCTATCCTGCATCGGCTTGCCTCTGTTTCGCTATTGCTTGAAAATGATGTGGATGATAAGATTTTTTGGAGGCCAACTTCTTCTTGTTGCTTCTCCACGAGTTCAGCTTACAACCTGGTGAGAAATACAGAGTATCAGCAGGATCATCCCATATGGGGAAAGATTTGGAAAGTTGATTCACAACAGCGGGCTCGCCATTTTTGTTTCCTTGCTACACACAATGCTGTTTTGTGCAACGAAAACAGAGTCAGAAGGCACATTGGTAATTCCAAAGCTTGTCCAAGATGTGGCGAAGTGGAATCACTGATGCACCTGCTTAGAGACTGCCTACAAATTCAAATTGTTTGGATGGCGTTAGCTGGTAATGCACCTCCCCCGAACTTCTTCACTGAGCTTGATTGTCGTGAATGGCTTTATTCCAACATTCGAAGTTTGGACTTCTGGAGCTCAACCTTTGTCACTATGATTTGGTCCACTAGGAAAACCCGGAAACTGCTGGTGTTTGAGGCTAGGGACGAGATCAGCAGGCTTAGGTCGAAAGTGGTGAATTTAGTTGAGGCGTACAAAATGGCTAAGAAGGCGGGTACTCATTGTTAGACTCGAACTCCTCGGCCTGTTATGCATTGGATTCCTCCACGGTGGATTGCTCTTAACATGGATGCCATTTCCAAGGGCAATTCGGGGCTAGCAAGCGGTGGGGGGATCTTTCGAGACCACTTGGGACAATTCATTCAAGCTTACTCCTTCAAATTTGGCGTCACTGATGCATTAAGGGCTGAAATTAGTGCAATTCGTCAAGGCTTGCTGATAGCCAAAAGAATGAATTTCACTCAGGTGATAGTTCAATCGGATTCGGTCAATGCAATCAATCTCCTCTCTCAAGCAGTGATTAAACCACATAAAGACTATTATTTGATTGTTGATTGCCAAAAGCTTATCCATGACAATCCTTGGAGTATCAAGCTTACTCACATCTCTCGACATGCAAACAAGGTTGCAGATGTTCTTGCAAACTCTTCTCTAGGCCTTGATATTCCTTTAGTAGAGTATTTTTATGTTCATGCAAGTTTTGCTAATGTTTTTAATTCTGATGTACACCCCTCTATGGGGAACGTTTCTATTAATTAATAAATAAAACCTACCGCAGGAGCACTGCTCCGTTTCCAAACAAAAAAAAAGAATACATATATAGACACATGACCTTTGACCAATTGGTCACTTTGACACCCCACCTTTGAAAATGTTCGATTGAGTACCTAAACTTGTACATTGTGACCTATTGAGCACCTGTTTATTGATGTGGACAAATGCGTGCATATCAATCTCCTAGAGGCGAGTGAGGAACAAAAAATAACAAGACTTTTAATGAGGTGGATAATAATTATAAAGAGAAATAGGAAAAATGCATAAAAAACATAAAATATACTTTTAAAAGCATAATATCTGAGACAAATGCGTGCTTATCTCCCCATTGAAGCCTCCCACCTTCTTCTTCCCTCTCCTCTGCAACTCAGTGGATCGCCATTGAAGCAAGGTTATTCCGCTCCTACAATTTCGCAAGCTTCTTCCCTCTCCTCTGCTTCTTCCCTCAATCCTCAGTGTGTCGATGGCTTCTTCATCGAGCAGCTTTACCCGATTTGATGGGCGAAATGAATATGTTTTTCCAGCATGCATGTCCGGTGATGTAGCTTCCATGAAGCATTCTTGGACGGTAACAAACCTAGGAAGAAGGTTTTTTGGCTGTCCAAACTATAGGGTAAGTATAATTTATTAGATGATGCAAGAACCCTAATTTTGAGAAATTTAGGGTTTATGCTTAATTATTGGAATTTGTATAAATAATGTCCGAATTTTGCCTTGCCACTTGAATGGCACTTGTTTTGGTTTATAGAGAATGGGGGCATGTGGCTTCTTTAGGTGGGTTGATCAACCACTGCCTGATCACACGAAGCAAGTCATTTCGGGTTTGTTGAGAAGAGTCAAGGACATGGAAGCGGAGAGGGACAATGCAAAACGTCGAGCTAATGCCTTATGCTTGGTAGTAATAGCAATAGTGTGTGGTCATTGCTTGAAATTTGTAATGTCCTATGGGAAGTGAATTGTAATGTTGGTTGAAAAGTGTTTATTAGCCTCTTTTGTAAAGTTGTTACATGTGCAATCTGTTGGCAATCTCTTGACACTTATGTTGTAATAGACTTATGTCTCCTCTTTATTTATCTAACGGCAATCTCTTGGCACTAATGTTCATCTATTGGCACTTATTGGCACTAGTTGAACTTCAAAAAATGAAAGCTCCCACTGTTGGCACTTGTTTAGATATCTGTTGACACTAGTTTGGATTTGTTGGCCAAAAAACTGGAAGCATCCAACTGTTTGCTTACTTTTGAATAGTTGTTGGCAAAAAATGAAAAGATCCAACTGTTTGCAATAGTTTGGATAGTTGTTGGCAAAAAAATGAAAAGATCCAACTGTTTGTACTAGTTTGGATATCTATTGGCAAAAAAATGAAAAGCTCCAACTAGATTCCAGAGTTTAGACCAAAATATGCTAATATCTTCATTAACCATTGAGCTTTAGGTTCTGACATGAACAATTCGTTCAAAACATGCTTATATTGAGCTTCATGTTCAGACAATGATAGTCAAATACTTACTATACCAGTTGGTCTACAAAATATCCAAAAAATAGACAACTTTACATAATTATCTAAGGTAGATGTTCTGGCATACTATATACTTGCTTCCCAAATCTCTAAATATCTAAGGTAAGTTGGAACTTGTTTGGCTGTTGAATGGGACTTGAAATCCTCTTGCTAACTGCCTCCTTGTCACAGCCGGTTTGCCTTGCCACTTTAGCCCCTTGCCTCGACCAACTTCAACACTGTCACTTGCATGTTTTGTGGGCTTGGGATATCTTAAAACCTTGTTGGATTCATTTCCTGACTGTAAAGGAAAAACATATACGTCACTAAATTAATATATGGCATGCAATTTATATGGAAACAAGCATGAAACTTGAAAGTGCTAACATCTACCCCAATACATTATAAAGCAGAACCAAAGTCTGTTGTAAAATTTGCGCCACGTGGTCTTTTTTAATAAATTAACGTGAAATTATATTTTAATAAATTTTGTAACAACTTATAGTATTTTTGCTATATATACTAAATATATAACATGTTTATATAATTTTTTATGTATATAATTTTCTATCTATGGATTATGTATTAGTTTACTACAATAGATAACATATTTATATAATTTTTATATACATAAATTCCTATGCGATGATATTTTCCATATTAATTTAATATTTTTATCTCTTAACAAGATTTAGGGTCTTCATATTTTTTTTTATCTTTTAACAAGGCTTGAGCTCCAAGTATAAAATTTATATCTATATAATGATATAATTTTAAATAATAATTTTTTATGTTGATATATTTTTATTTTGAGAAAAGATATAATTTTATGTGTAATTTATTCTATATACCATAAAAATTCTTCATGGTCCTTCAATATTAACGTGTTATCAATTTCAATTATCGACTTTCACAGGCTATCAAGTCTTGCGAATTTGAGAACAAGAAGAATTACTCTTGTGCTTCTTCTCCCCCGTGCTCCAATTGTTTTCACATCGTTCACAACGCATTGAGGTAAGCTTCTCTCTAAACCCTCTTTCAATTTCCAATTTAGGATTTAATTTTCGGAGACAATGTTTAGGGTTTCTTTCCAATCATCTACAGATATTTGTTGTGAGTTGGGGGATTTGATTAATCCGGTTGGGTGGCTAGAATGAATGGAGAGTTTTGTCCTAAGACTTTGTGTTTTGGGGAGTTTGGGAATAATGGGCCTGGGGAAATTTGTCAACGAGTTTGACCCCTAACTTGAATGTGGCAATTTGTGCATCACTAATTAATGGAGTATTTGTGCATCACTGTATTGGATTCTTTCTGAATTTTCTTCTCGACAAAGGGCTGTATTGCATCACTATATTGGATTCTTTGACAGGGCTACTTTACCCCCTTTTTTCTTTTATGATAGATTGACTAGACTAAGAAAAAAATAGCATTGAAATCTATTTTTATTGATCATTTAGAATTGCCTCTCAGGATCCATAATTGCCTCAAAAATTCCAATATACATACATTATTGGACCTATTGAATAACAGTCAAGAAGATTTTATTAAAATTGAGCACTTTCGCATAGAAGATGTAAAACAAATATCGGGTTCTCTCAAAAAGTATTTCGTAATTAATTTACTTAAAAAGAGGGTTTAAATTCATTGAATTTTTTTAGAATTCAATTGATGTATCTAGGGAAAATTTACTTTGAAGCACCTATTCCCTAGATACACATGTCAGATTATTTTAGAAATTAATCAATTTAAAAAAGACCTAAAGTTAGAGATTTATCAATCGGTAAGGTTGCTCTCTTTAATCTAATCCATATATATATATATAGCTTAAAATCGTACTACTTTTGCAGATTTGCAGCTCAATGATGAACAACTAAAAAACTATGCATTGGCAGAGCTTCAGCTATTGTTGGAACGTAATGGAAGTAGCCTTAAACGCTATCCATCCATGCCACTACCTGATGAAACCGTTTTGATTGAAGGAAACAACAAGTTTATACAAGAGGAACTCTGATACGACAAAGTCCAGCTAAGAAATGAACATATAACACTCCTATCAACCATGACAGATGAGTAGATGACGGCATATAATAGGATCATGGTTGATGTTGACAGTAATTCTGGAGGTGTTTTCTTTCTTTACGGACATGGAGGAACATGTAAAACCTTCGTATGGAGAGCATTGTCATCCGCACTCAGGAGTAGAGGAGATATTGTCCTAACAGTTGCTTCAAGTGACATCGCATCTTTATTGATTTCTGGACGGCGAACTGCACATTCTATATTGCATTAAGCCTCCCTAATACATTTGCTTTTTTTTCTCTAATCTCGTTGATTATTGATAAAAAAAATCTTTTTATTACTATAGAATCCACTCCTAAGTCATTCTGCTCAATGATATAACTCGTAATTCATTTTTTTGATAGGATGTGCCTTACTGTCTTCAATGAAATGTTGACATTTAGTATTTGTCTTCAATATACAATTTACTGTCATCCGTAAGCAAACTGATGTTATTTTCTATTTTTGTTTACATATCTACAGGTTCTAAAACTCACAAAAAATATGCGATTGCAACAAGGATCTCATTCCTCTAATTCTCATAACCTTCAAAAATTTGCGGAGTGGATTCTTCAAGTTGGTGATGGACCGATGGTACTATTGGTTTTCCCAATGATGGACAAGCGACAATACAATTTCCAAAGGAGGTATTCATTACAGATACCATTAATCCACTTGCGTCTACTGTTGAGGCTACATATCCTTCCTTGCTTGAACGCTTTGCCGACCCCCAATATTTTCAAGAAAGAGCAATTTTGTCACCTACACATGATGTAGTAGACGAGGTTAATGACTATTTACTCTCCATAGTACCAGGAGAAGAGAGAGTTTATTATAGTGCGGATAGCTTTTCTAAGGCGGACCCAAATGATGCACTAATTTATTCGTCTGATATACTCCATAGCATCAGATCCTCCGGTGTTCCAAATCATGTACTTAAGCTCAAAGTAGGTGTGCCTGTGATGCTGTTATGCAATATAGACCAAGCAAATGGTCTATGCAATGGTACCAGATTGATAATTACTAATTTGGGCAATCAAATCATTGAAGGGAAGATTATTAGTGGCCGCAATATTGGTAAAATAGTTCCAATTCCTCGAATGCTCCTATGTCCTTCAGATACTACTTTGCCTTTCAAATTTGAGTGTCGAAAATTCCCTCTCATTGTTTGCTTCGCAATGACAATTAATAAGAGTCAAGGGCAACCATTGTCTCAAGTAGGCTTGTATCTTCCTAAGCCTGTATTCACCCATGACCAGCTTTATGTTGCCTTATCTTGAGTTACAAGTATGGAAGGATTGAAGGTTTTGATTTTAGATAAGAAAGGAAAGCCAATATGTGAGACAACTAATGTTGTCTACAAAGAAGTGCTACAAAATATTTGATGGCAATTGTCATATATGTAAACTAATTATTCAGAATAACTTTTTTGGCATTTTTTAATACATTCTTAAACATTTATAACCAACATTCAATTAAAGTTCTCTTCTGCTGGTGTTTTTGTAGCAAAAAAGTTGGTTTGATATTATTGTTTTACATTATAATACATATAAAAAAACTTTCTCTCTCAACTCAATGTCAGTGACAAGTTTGTTCACCTGTTTAAATACATAGTTTTATTCGAATGATAACATGAAAGATTCGTGAAGCAAGAAAATAAACAGTTACCCGTACATGGTACAGGTCTTCAACTAGTTTAGAATTTGTAAGCCAGTTGATGGATTTGTATAGGCACCCATTCCCACCAATTTTCCCTTCTTATTAGCCCTTGTCACTGGTCCGTCATTCCCTGTACCATCTCTTTTCTTCCTGCCTGTTGCACCTGCCTGTTCAATCCACATATAAAGAGTTGCTTAAGTACATACTAATTACTTGTGACTGGAGAACAAAATTATAACAAAATATAGACCAAACATGTACATTTTCCTTTCTTCCTTGAGATCTTCTACCTTGTGGAGCTGGTGCAGGTTGACTACTTGGGCCTGGTGGTGGTGGTAGTGCAAGTACTCTGCACAGCTTGGATGCAGGTTGACTACATGGGCCTGGTGGTGGTGGTGCAGATTGGCTACATGGGCCTGGTGATGGTGGTGAAGGTTTGCTTCTTGGTGCTTGGCTTGATGATTCACTTTTGTTGGGACACACTCTTTTGTTATGACCTTGAACCTTACATATGGAGCAATTCATGACTATTCCCCTGCTATCTTTGCCACTATATTTCTTTGGCTCATCCCTGGTTTTCCTCCTATTGATCTTTCTTCTCCCTCTTTTCTTTCTCATTTCAGGTGGCTCAATTGGTGGGTGGTTAGACTTTGGCCACATCTTCATGCCCAGAACAGGTTGGATTGGATGTTGGTAAGCCTTCAAATAAGTGGGTTTCTTGTGCCAATGAACCACATAATCATCCGGATTCATTTTTATGTGGTTTATGGCACAAATTGCATGTGCACAAGGTATGTATTCACCTCAGGCACAACAATTGGATCACTAGGTTGTATTCCAAGGGGAATGACAGGGGGAGTGAGAGGGTCAGGGTTAATTACAGTCTGTGCAATGTCATGATCTACATAAAAGTTTACTTCATCACCATCATGAAGTGATCTAGCAAGGTCCATGAAGGAATCATCATTCATTTCATAAAAATCAACATCATGAAAACCCTTGTAGTAAATCCCATGAAACTCCCCATAGCCAAGATTTCTTACATACCATGCCAATTCAAAGAAGCTAAAATGATTTGTGTCTACGTCATTGCTATAGGCTGGATCAAATTCATCAAAGTATCCCATTTTGGGCTCTCTACGAATCTCCCACCATGGCGCCATACTAAATTCACCCTTGGCATCCTAAAAACAATAGCAATTAAAAGGGAAATTAGTCTAAAAACCTTCAGATATTACAAGAATAACATGTACCCTAAAAGCCCCAACTTCGCTACCTCATGAACCCTAATTCGAGCCCCAATTTTGCTACCTCATAAACCCTAATTCGAGCTCTAAGAGCCTCAATCTACCTTACATCAAGGTTGTCCACAATATTTAGGATTTTTGAAAGAGTCAACTAACCTTGTAAATTCCGAGCCCTAATTCGTCTTCTTCTTCCTCTAGTAGCCGAGCCTTTCGTCTTCTTCGTTGCTTCGTTTGAGAAATCACCCTCAAATCGTCCTCGTATGGTGATTTGCTTTAGCTTCTCACGTGGAATCTTTGTTGCTCCGAGCCTCTCAATCGCATGTGTTGGTGTCGTTATCGAAAGAGAAGAAAATGGTGAAATGGGTGAAATGAGGGCAAAAGTTCGTATTTGTCTTTTTGTTGATTATTTTACATTTTTCTATTTTTTTTACTTTTTTAAATAAGTTAAATCTGAGTTGGCATGATGTGTAAGATCATTTATCTGATGTGGCAAAGTGACATGGCGCGCGTGTTGTGCACGTAATTTTGTTGGACAAGTGTTCAATAGGTCACAATGTGCAAGTTTAGGTACTCAATCGAACATTTTCAAATGTGGGGTGTCAAAGTGACCAATTGGTCAAAGGTCAGGTGTCTGCATATTTATTCTGCCAAAAACTGACCGTATGCGCATAGAAATAACTTAAAATTGTACTAAATTCACGCATGTGCATCAAATTAACTAAAAAGTGTATCTTATTTATGCTTGTTCTTGAAAACTAATTGTACGTGCATTAAAATAACTTAAAAGTGTATCTTATTTATGTTTGTACATGAAAACTAATTGCATGTGCATCAATAACAAAATGCATGTGCATATAAAATAATATACAATGTGCATCGAATATAAAAAGTGTATCCAATTTATGTATGTACCTCAAAACTAACTATATGTACATCAATATAGCCAAAAAGTGCATCTTATTATGTATGTCCATCAAAACTAATCAAGGGTAGAACTACATGGGGGAAAGAGGTGGCTCTGACCCCCCCCCCCCATCAATTTTTTTAGTTTATGTTTTCCTTTCGTTGAGAGCTTCGAATTTGATATATTATACGCTCCGATTCGATATCCGAGCAAAAAGTTATGAATGTTTGAAGATTAGATGTATGCAAACTACTTTTACATATCATTTACATAGTCATTATACTCATATATTTTGTTAAATTTCATATCTTCATATTGTAAATGAACCTGAGAGCTTCAAAAGAATATGCTATATTAAAATATTTGGGTATCATATAATA
The DNA here is from genome assembly GCA_964016875.1 of Fallopia convolvulus. Classification (NCBI taxonomy): domain Eukaryota; kingdom Viridiplantae; phylum Streptophyta; class Magnoliopsida; order Caryophyllales; family Polygonaceae; genus Fallopia; species Fallopia convolvulus. The sequence continues at coordinate 40,960,151 of OZ024718.1, forward strand.
AAGTACGAATGCATATTTTAAGTTGTTATTCTAGTATCTTCGGACAACTAGTTAAGAAGATATGACGTAGTACCATGAGGTCTATGTTTCGACTCTCACAAGTAGTGTCCTTGATTTTAAAAGTGGTTATTCTAGTTACGTGTCATAATCTTGAGTTTTTTTTAATGCTTTTCAGTATTCTGTATTTTTTTGGAATGAAAAATTTTAGCTGCGTCACACAAAATTTGCCCCCCCCCCCCCCCACCTAAAATAAATTCCTATTTCCGCCCCAGAATCTAATTATATGTGCATCAAAAGTAGCTAACTATAGGCAAAATCTAATGCACATAAATGATGTTAAAAATAAAAAAAAAGTTCAAAATGATGCACAATGTGCATAAACAAAGAGATGCACAATTAGGTAGTTTTGATGCCATCAAGTCGAAATTGATACACAAAATTAATGCACACAAGATTTATTCTTATTTTACATATATATATATATGCGCCCCTTCTCACATGATCTTTTCCTTAATATATTCATGTTATGATAGTTAAAGAAAATGCATTTCTATGAAATATTTATATACATTATAATAAGATATATAAAAAAATCCTCTTAAAAAGAAAATATGATAAATAGATTAACGATTAAAAAATAATAAAGAATACGAAAAAGATATGAAAAATCTCCGAACGAAGTAAATATATAAGAAGAAAAGGATTTGCAAAGCAAAGTCATCATATAAGATTAACTCTCAAAAGCACAAGCCAAGAGCAAGCTCAAAGCTACCCCCAATGTTTGTGCAACCAAATGCAATGTACATGAACTAACACTAGTATCTTTTAAACCTAAAACGGTTAAAGGTAGTGTTGTCATTTCGGGTATGGCTTAAATCGGAATCGGATTCGTGATGGGCCACGGGTCATTCGGGTCGGATTATTGCGGGTTTTCGGTTGGGTCGGGTTGACCAGCTGGTTTAAAATATCAATTTTTTATGATTGTTAAAACCAATTTTTATTAAATAATAATATTAATTAAAATATATTATTTTTTATGTATTTTAAAAATAAAAATATATTATATGTTTCAAAATAAATTTTATAAGTTTTTCTAATATACTAAATCGGTCAACCCAACGAATTTCAGGTTTTATCGAGTTTGCGAGTTAGGTCAGCTTTTGACAACTCTACTATAGTACTATTGTATAAGTATATTTGAAGTACTTTTTGGGAATAACTCTACTGCTATTGTTAGATTCAAAGGTCAGCTTAGTTCTTGTTTTCATATGAAAGATTTGGGTAATTTGAAGTATTTTTGAAGTATTCAGATGGCTCACTCTCTGGATGGATTGTTCTTTTTCTTTATAAGTATACTCTGGACATTCTGTCTAAGGATGGAATTCTTGCTAGTCGACCTTGTGATTTTCTTATGGAGTAGAATCACAAGCTCGACATGTCTCGCGCAACGTTATTTGATGAGCATGATCACTTTAGGAGGCTTTTCAGTCGACTTATTTATTTGACTATTACCAAACCTAATATTTGTTATGCAGTCCATACTTTGGCTTAGTTTATGCAGAGACCAAATGTTGACCACTGGGATATTGCACTCATGTTCTCTGGTACCTCAAGAGTCATCCCAACCAAGGGATTCTCTTGTCTCAATCTTCTCGTCTTGAGTTGACTACTTTTTTTTACTACATTCAACTTGGATCGTCTCCTATTTCTTGGCAAACCAAGATGCAAAAGACAATGTCTCGGTCATCTGCTGAGGAATCCTCAGTAGATGACCGAGACACTGTCTTCTACATCTTGGTTCGATAGTTGCCTCTTGTTGTGAGTTGATGTGGTTGAGATCTTTTTTGTTATCTTTTGCTATTCGTCTTACCTCTCCTATGAGGTTGTTCTATGATAGCCAAGTTGTGTTACATATTGCAATGAATCCTATCTTTCATGATCATACGAAGCATATTGAGGTTGATTGTCATTTCATTCAGGATCTCATTCTATTAGGTGTGGTTATGACAACTCATATCCAGACTCATGTCCCCACCAAGGCTCTTTGCGTTCATTAGTTTTTAGTTTCTCCTTAACAAGTTGAGAATATATTAGTGTTGACCTTCATGCTCCAACTTGAGGGGAATATTAGAAAATATTAATATATGTTTTTTGGTGTATTTAATGTACATAGAAAATATAAAAGGCTCGGGCACAAGTTTGTAATACGGTATAAATATTCGCTTATGATTAATGAGAAGTCAGATTTGTAGCCTCAATATTTTCTTAGTCTCCCAACACTTGGTGATAAAAAAATAAGTTGATACCTATCTCTTCAAAGCACTTTAAGAGGACGCATGCTCTTCATAACCTGGGAAATCTCATCATCTTCAAAAGGCTAATCAAGACTAATCCAACATCCTCATGAATAAGAGGAAGTAGCCCCCTAGGAGGTCAATTGGAAGCCTCTCAACATTTGGCAAAGAGTAGTGGTTTTGGAAAAACCCCACAACATGAATCTTGGTTGAAACTTGCGAAAATTTTAATTGAACCCTTATGGGACAACACAATATTAACCGAATCGCACAACTTGTCCCGAGAACTTGAACCCAACCCAAGTTCTCGCCTTTATGTCCAAATCGATTTAATGTATTATCACCCTAAACAATTCTAATACGTCTAATCGGAACTCATGAAACTTGACCCAACTGACCGATCAAGTTGACATCAAACCCGTTTCAAATCATCTTTTGAACAATTATACGATCACAAACTACGAAACAGATTCTTGGATTATAAAAACAAACAAACAAAAAACACTACGAGCAAAATAAACAAATGACAGTTCTGTGTTCTACCAAAAAAATTACCGATGATAATATACAAGTAGATCGACAACATCAATATATATCGGTCAAATTGTTTCAAGACTCTTAGAGAAAGGCCAACAGAATCCCAATAACCAAGGGCGGATTTAGGGGGGCGGGTGGCGGCGGCCGCCCTTACATCGGGTCGGAGGAGCGATTAATTTTACTTGGAGAGGCCGGGATTAAAAAATATTTTCGGAATTCCGCCACCACAAAACTTCTCGATGCAATGGCAATAGTGAGGAGGAGTTCGGAGGTTGGAGGAGAATGAAGACGGAGGCGGCGTTAATCGAGGTCGGAGGTACTATGAAGTGGGAACTAGAGAAGTTGAACGAAGAAGAAACCCACTTTTTTTAATATTTACATTTGGGCTGAATTTACCCTATTGATTGGGCTGAGGCAAGCAAGCTATAGTAGTCCAGCGGACCTAACCCGTTTATTTACTAATTAATTTTTGTACCAATTTCATTTGCAATCTATCTATAACTATATATTAAAGTTATACCTTTTCGAGCCACCACGTTGATTCTAGCCCCACCTAATACTTAAAATTTTTATTTTTATTTATATTAATTTATCTTTTTCAATTAAATTCCTTTCTATCTATTTATGTGAGAAAAAAATTTTAATTTAAATTTTAATTAAAAATAATGAAAAACAAATTTATCTTTATATTGTTATCTATTTAGGTAAAAGTTTATCTTAAATCAAATTTTGATAAAAAAAATAAAAAGTAAAAAATTTCAATATGTAGATAATTACTTGCCAAAATTGAATTTTGATAAAAATAATTACATTATCTTTTCCTTAATTTATGGGCGCATCCTCATGCTCATTGGCTTTCATACACTGCTTTTGAGATGGATTTAGTCCATATATCAATTTGTTGCATTCTAACTAAATTCAGTTGTTATTGTCACATAGCTGAATTTCAGTTTTTCTTGGGTCTATCCAGGTGTACCCCCTTTCCCTTGGGCAGGGGTACCCCTATCTTGACCCCCTAGATTCTGCTGTAGCGGAGCCTCACTGGGTCAAATGGTCAGTGATGATGATGATCTTTTCCTTAATTTCCTTTTTGGGTTATTCATGTAAATATAGAAAACAAAATTATCTTTAAATAATTCAATCTTTATTCATATTTTTCATATTTTCGTATTACTTATCTTATTATATTTTTTACTTAAAAGATTTATAAAGAATTGAATTTGATTAAAAAAAATTCTAAAAATTTACATATTTTGTCTTTTTATATATTTTTTAAAAGACTTTTAAAATTTAATGATTCTAATTAAAATATTTTTCATTTATATGTTTTCATAAATAAATTATCATTAAGCCATCAAAATCATATGAGACTCACCTTAATAATTTTGGTTTCGTCTCACATTATAACAATTGTAATATTTTATATAGTTTTTTTTCTAATAAATAAGTTATTTTTATTTTTTATATTAAATTAAAATCATATTCATTAAATAAATTAAGTATTAAATCCATATAGTCGTGCATGACACGACGAGTATAACTAGTTAAGTGTGAATGACAAACCGATCATTAATTGATGATCGGGTATAACTAGTTAAGTAATTAGTAATACAATTAATTTGTAAATTTATTGGGAAATTGATAAAAAAAAAATTAATAGGTTATTGATGAATTTGATAGATTTGTAAAAAAATAATTGAAATTGATAAAATTAGCATCCCTTTTAAATTTATGTGTGAATTTGTTCATTCACAACCTTTAATTTAATTAATTTTTAATTTGTGGGTAAATTAATAAGAAATTTGATTAAGTGTTAAATAATTAATTTGCTAATCCAGTAGTTTGTCCTAATATTAGAGTTGTAATAAGCCTATTTATACTAAGCCTAGATCCGCCATGTCCACAACTTTTTCCAAAATGGACAATCAACTCCCATATTATAAAAACAAAATCTCTATTTTTACATAACATTGCATTTAACTTTGATATTTTTCCCTCCTCCCTGGCCGCTGCATGCATATATCGCATTCCATGCTACCGGTGCAAATAAATGTCTGCCTACTTTAGTTTTGGTGTACCAAACGGTCCAAACACGAATAATACCTTAATGTTTTTATCACTTATTTTCCACCAGTCGCACCAAAATTAAATAAATGAGATAGTGGTTGGATTAAGGTGTTTTTATATGATTATGGATGGTGTATTGTACATATATATAGATGCTAAATCACCTTCCCCCGCCTCTCTCGTAGCCGTAATACATGAGATCGAGTTGACATTACGTTTAGTATACTTGTCATGATCTATTCCCAAAACAGAGGAAATAGTAGGATGACCACGGGAGGATTTGCTGTCTGTCTCCTTTCTGGGTTGTCTGCAGCCCTTGTCTTAGCTCTCTTCTTTACCAACCAAAGCTTGCAGTCTCCTTCGTCTTCTCAAAGCCTCGACTTGGGCAATGCACATGGCTCTCACTCACCCACCACTGTAAAAGTTTGGCCTGTATGTTGTTCTCTCTAATCCTCCTCCTAAGGCCTTGGCCCTTAGTCCTTACCTTGAACCAATTTGTTGTTATGGGTACGTAATCTTGATTTGAATCGGTGTGTAGAAATTGGAGCTCGGCTGGAGAGTTGTTCTGGTGACTATAATAGGCTTCCTGGGCTCGGCCTTTGGAACGGTGGGTGGCGTTGGAGGTGGTGGCATTTTCGTTCCCATGCTTAGTCTCATTGTTGGCTTTGATACTAAGTCTGCTGCCGCTCTCTCTAAATGTACATAAATACATAATTATATATATTTCTATGCTTTTTAACTACTTATTATTAAGGGATTATTACTTAGTATAGAAATTTATACCAGCAGTAGTAATCTGAGATAATTCATTCTACTTAATTTTAGGCATGATAATGGCAGCCTCGGCGGCATCAGTTTGGTATAATCTGAGAGTCCAACACCCAACAAGGGAAGTCCCAATTCTGGACTATGACTTGGCATTGGTGTTCCAGCCAATACTCCTCCTAGGCATCACCCTTGGCGTCGCCCTCAGTGTCGCCTTCCCTTATTGGCTCATCACCATTCTCATTATAATTCTTTTCTTAGGTGCGTTACGAGTCACCCTTTGCTCACTCCTTTAGTTAGGGCTTTGGCTTCTGTAACATTGTTATTGGTGATGTGTTGTGTAGGGACTTCATCAAGGGCATTTTGTAAGGGTTTAGATATGTGGAAGAAAGAGACACATTTGAAGGTTGGTAATGGTCAAAGTCAACCATCATATATATGATTCATCAATGCTACAAGAATCCATCATATTCATATCAATCTCATTTATACAATGTGGCCTTTTTTTCACTGTATATAATTTTACAGAGAGAGATAGCAAGGCAACAGGAAATTACAGTCAATTCTCGCGGTGAACGTAAGTAATGATCCCAATCTTATGTAGTACTACTGAGGAATTTCAACTCTGTTGGCACTTTGGACAACTGACAAGTATATCATATTCTCCTCTTGCAGTCCTTTTTTATTCAGAATATGAACCACTGCATCACAGAGAAGAAAGAACACCCATGGTTGGTACTTAATGAGTAGAATAATGGTGAATGATGAAAATTGAAAAGTCACCTTTCCTCCAATTCTTTAACAATTCTTTGTTGTGGTGCAGCAAATCATGAGTTCAAATCTCAAGTGGGAGAAGCTATTTATCCTTGTTCTTGTCTGGGTGTCTTTTCTGCTCCTACAAGTTCTCAAGGCAAGCAATTATCTCTTCTCTCAAATATCTTTATCCTTCACAGTTAAACTCCCTCACATTCCATATTTTTATATTTCCTCTTCACAGACTGATGTAGCTACTTGTGGTGAGTGGTATTGGGTCTTAAACACCCTTCAGGTATCCATTTCACCATTCTTGTAATTTCTAAATCTAACCAACAAAACTTTCCCAATTTTATTTTTCTTCCTTGGTTTAGTGATTGTTCTTGTCATAGTTTCCTATTGCTTTCGGGGTGTTTGGCTACCAAGTGATCAAGCTATCTAAAGAAAGCGCAAGAAGAAAGGCCATGGGTGACGCGGAGTCAGTTTGTGAGGCCTCAGTGGAGTGGACCCCAATACCAATTGCTCTGTGTACTCTTTGTGGGCTTCTTGGTGGCACTGTCGGCGGTCTGTTAGGGTCTGGTGGCGGATTTATTCTAGGGCCGTTACTTTTGGAGATCGGTGTCATACCCCAGGTTCGTTCGTATATATGAATACTTGTTTACCAAACGCACCCTAAGATTGCAAAATTCTCTTGCCAGTGAATTTGTTAGGGAAAGTAAAGGCAAATTTTGTTGCACGCCTTGCAGGTAGCGAGTGCAACTGCAACTTTTGTGATGCTGTTCTCATCGTCGCTCTCCGTGGTGGAGTTCTACCTTCTCAAAAGGTTTCCAATCCCATACGGTAAGGCCAGTGCAAATTGTGTAGCATATGATTTTGTTTTATTTCTTACAAACCAGCCACTTGGACAGATTATTACAATGTAGATACATATTCCCTGCAGCATTGTACCTTATGTCGGTATCTCTACTAGCCGGGTTCTGGGGCCAGCTTCTTGTCAGGAAACTGGTTGAATTCCTAGAAAGAGCTTCAATCATCGTGTTCATTCTCTCAGTTGTGATCTTTGCAAGCGCCATTACTATGGGTAATTTTCCTCCTACCTCTTATCATCCCACCTCTTAGATAATGAAAAAGTCATTTGCACAAGCCATTCTTATGTCCTGGTTATGTTTCCTCTAAACTTGCATATATTGCAGGTGTGGTGGGAATTGAGAAGAGCATCAGTATGATCAAGAACCATGAGTTCATGGGGTTCTTGGACTTCTGTTCAAATCAGTGATAGTGCTTTTAATAACAAATAACAAGTTAGGATTTCTTATATTATGCTCCAATCCTTTTAATAACAAAACTGGTCGTTTCATACGTGTTTTCGTGTCGTTTATTTCATGGATGATTGTACATTTTTGTGCTCCCTATTCCAACTACGTATATAGCATATTTAGAAGAGATTTGAGCGAAACAAAATTCCAGTCAAAACGGACAGAAAGACATCAAGTGTGGATCAATTTCAATCTAGCTATCGAGTTAAGAGAATGCAGCGCAGAAATAAGTTTAGGTTGGGTAAATTTTTCAAAGAGAAAATTGAGTGTTGGCCAGATTAGGCTAGGATATAAACAAGTTTAGGTTGGGTAAATTTCTCAAAGAGAAAAGTGAGTGTTGGGCAGATTATTGGGCTAGGATAAAAAAGAAGTTCACAGCTTGATGATTCTTATCACTCACACCTCTGAACTTCAACGACAATCAAATAAGTTAAATTTCAGCTCTGGTTATGAACAAACAAACCATTATGGTAAAAGTAAAATTTCGTACCACAGTACACCACCGGGGTAATACAATCCAAAAAAATGTCACACTCTGATATATGGTACAAAATCAAGAAAACTGGCTTTAACTAAATGCTCAGCGCCTCAGCCTCCACCTTCAAAAAAAAATGCTCAGCCTCAAAAGACCCTTTCGAACCTACAGAGGCGGGAAGAATGCCCTTAATATATATATATATGGTACGGAATCAATAGGCAATGCCGTGTTGAACTGAATGACCACATGGAAGATCAGTTGTTCAATCAAAAGCACTAGTTGTGTGGTTAGCTGATAAAATAAACAAAAAACAAAATGAAGCCAATTTAATTGAAGCTTACTTTCAAGGCTTACCAGTGGATGGAAGAGATTCTTTGACAATTTTAGGGCCTGTATTAATAGCAATATTTCCCATTCCAACCTCCAACGCCTCCAATTCGTCCTTTTCTGTCTTCTTCTTTACCGCACTTGTGCTTTTTTCAGATTGACCCTGAGTTGGCTCAGCTAGGCATGGGCCTGAGTTCAGCCATGGATGCTGAAGGCACTGAGCAGCAGTGGGGCGTTTATCAGGTACAAAATCTAGAATGGGAACAAGGAAATTGGCCATGTCATTTGCATCTTGCTCACTGAATTCGTATTTTTCTGCTAGGACCTTGTCCATGGGCCAAAACCGTAAGCGCCGAATGTGCCTCAAATCACCATGTCTGTTAAAGAAGTCCCTTGAATAGCGCCCACCTAATGCAATCTGAATAGAAAATAAATATTAATCTAAATCATTTGATTAATAGCTTAATTCTTCAAGGTAGCTGGAGGTCTGCTCTCACCTTGCGTGGCATCATTCCGAGAAGCTCCATCATCAGGGCTAAGTGATCCTACATAAAAGTTCAAAGAATCATGAGCAACGTAAGCAATCACTGCAATTCTCCAGCAGGCTTTTTCTCGATAAAAAGGAGGACGCAAATGGAGTGTTGGGGTGGAGGAGAGTCTATATAAGTTAAAATAAAGCAGAAATGAACAGCAACTTGAAAGATAGAAATTAAACAAGATAAAGCGAAAGCAATTGGAATTTATCGATTACAGATATTAGTCTCTTTTGATGGATATCTACAAATCTCTAATTGAATATTTGTTCATCTCATCCGAAGAGACATTATTCTAATCAGAAACACTTGTGCAGTGTATACTATATTCCATATCAAAATCTTGGATTATGCATAATGTAAATAATTAGATTCTTTCAAGTAAAGAAAAAATAAACAAGAGCTAAAACATATTTCAACATGGTGTGATTGAGTTTGTATACTTAAGTGAATCAGTATGGATTGTTTTCTGGAACCAAGTAAAACTATTGTGTACTCAAGTTTGTGTAAGGTTGTCACTTTCCTAGATTAATAGAAGCATAGTGTTAGTCTATGAGAGCATGTAATATGTCCACTAACATAAAGCCGGTGCACGCACTTGGAGGAAACAGTCTGTGACTGCTATTCTTGGAATCTTGGTAAGCAACCTTGTTGGTATCAATTATTTACAACTAACCCTCTCTAAGTTCCTGATGTATTTTTGAGTGCCAAAAACTCTCTCATTCCACTTATAGAAGGTTGCTCTTAGGTTGAGAAAGATGCACGACCCAACAACCATTTACAACAATACAGAAATGCTCAAACCACCTAAAAAGGACTTCTCTATTATCCCTGCCCTATTTACCACCCTCTCTGCAATAATAACAAAACCTTCTACTCTAATTTGCACAAAGGTGAACCAATCATTGACCAATTGAATGAATCAAAGCCCAAATATATAGCTTTCTACATATTCCACAGGCCCTCTTCAAAGGGTATCTTCAAAAACCATGAAAAAAGTTCAACTCCGCCCACATCTATGCAACTCCCACAACGCAAAGTGCACTCAACGACGAAAGTCGAGATTAGTATATACAGGAGAAACAGAAAGGAAGGGAACAATTCATGTAGAACAAAAGAAAATGACTTGAAGGACATCTGAACATCCATACCTCATCTCTATCATAATTGTCACCACTGTGAGGATCAAATAGAACATCACCAGTTGCAAGCTCAAAACATATACAAGCAAAGGACCAAAGATCTGCTGAGGTTGAATATTTTGATCCAAGGATGACTTCTGGACATCTATATTGCCTAGTCTGAATATCACTTGTGAACTGCTTATAGGTCCAGCAGGCATTTCCAAAGTCAACCAGCTTGCACCTGAGATCAATTGATTCTAAGAGCTTTCGCCTCATAGACCGATTACCCCTTTTCTTACTAGAGGTGCTTTCTGCATCCTTTAATCCATCAACATCTGAGGAAGTATTTGCATAATTAGAACTACACAAAAATCCCACAATGTCAAATCAAATTTTTATAGTCTAATGCACCTGCTGTCTCTGGATGTTGCTCAGATTCAGCACAAATTTCCTTGTCTGCACATCCTTGGATTGCACGTTTAGCCTTTCTTCTAATCTTCTTCTTCTGGTTCTTTGTCAAACCACCATTCACAGCTTTAAAATCCTTGCCGACTTCAGAATCCAACAGAGTTTTATCCTTACTACTTTGAAGAATAGGAGTTGCACCAGACTTCCTGGGATCCTTAGATGGGTCTATCATTGACAACAACAAAATGTTTTCCGGCTTCAAATCTGTATGAATTATTGATAACTGTCTGTGCAAATAATCCAAACCAACCAAAACATGGTAACAAATCTCCTTCACTTCTTGAAGAGGCAACCCTCTATAATCAGTGTACTTTATCAATGTCAAAAGATTATCTCCCAAATACTCAAACACCATACAAACATGCTGTCCATTTGGGCCTGAATGTTTGAAATGGTCCAGAAGCTTTACCACACACTTGTTATCCTCTGGATCTCCATCTGCTATTTGTTTCAATATTGTAATCTCATCCATTGCCGCTTCAGTATAATGCTGAACGCTCTTCTGTACTTTCAGTGCCACATACCTCTATGACACCATATAAAAAGATGTATCGTTAAAAAGGCATATTTATCGTCAGTCAATTGAACTAAAAAAGGTCCTCAGAAACAAACATTATGAAAGCAGCGTAAAAAGTTTATTTGTTAAGGAATAAGCTGAATCATGAAGTTCAAATAGCAGCAAACATTGTCGACACCTTATAAGGCACTAAATATTGCAAAATCAGAGTTTTCTCCGTTCATTTTAGAAATCGAATTCTTAATTTGAAAAAGTAGCACAAATTTTGAAAAATTAAGACTTGGAATCTAAGTCATTGCCGAATTATCTATGGATACTAGATCCCAACAAATCAAAACCACAGCAGATTTGCCAATTCGGTACATGAATTTTTTTTTGAAACCACGATATAGAAAGAAGAAGGAGAGAGACGCACGGAGTGTTTGGTGTCCCAGGCGAGCCAAACAGTGGAGAAATGGCCCCAACCGAGCTTGCTCTGAACAACGTAGGTTCCATTCTTGAAGGTATCCCCGATTCGAACAGCATGGTACCCTCCCCTTCTGTAATCTTCGGTTCCTTCGTCCTCCGATGTGTAATCGCTCCCACTATCGCTCACCTCTTCCTCCTCCGTTGGCTCCTCCACGACCTCCGCCGCCGCCGACGAAGGCTCCGCCTCCTTCTGCCGCTGGAGGTCCATTGCAAAAACCAGCACCTATCTCTCTTTCTCGTGTGTTCTGTTGTTTGCGATTGCTTTGTGTGTTTCAAAATTCAATTCCCTGAATAAACATTTTTTTGGTTTGAATTTTAATTGTTCTTACTGTCGTAATAAATAATTCTGTAAATATTGCATGATGATGATAGACTAGTGTTCAAAATTCAATCACCACCTATCTCTTTTTTGTTTTCTTAAATAGTTTTTTGTTAAAATAAATGAAATCAATCACACTCTTATCCTGAAACGTGAAACGAAAGTAATTTTCGTGGTTCGTAGTATACTTTTCATACGAAAGTGCATTGTAAAATACAAAAATACAATCCGAAAAAGTGCACTACAAAGTACGAAAAATGCAATCCAAAAAATGAAATGTGCACTACAAGTACGAAAAGTGCACTATGAACTACAAAAAGTGCATTCATTTCAAGATAAGAGATTGTTTCAAGATAAGAGTTTGTTTCATTTGAGTTTTTTTATAAGGAAAGAAATTAGGGTGACCACTAACTTGGCGGATGAGGGTAAGGAGGCCCGGAGGAGACACGCCTGAAAGACCCAATGATGAAGTCCGCTACAGGATTGCACTTCTGAACAACGTGAGAGATACTCCAATCTTGGAAGCGAGCCAACAAGCAATGGATATCCGCACGCAACAACTCAATCTCCCACGGGCAGCGCCAGTCACCGAGCACGACATTGACCAGCTGCAAATTATCGCCTTCAATCTAGATCCGGGGAATGCCACGTCTGATGGCCTCGAGAAGTCCATGGCGCAAGGCGATGGTCTCGGATATCAAAACAGACTGTCGACCAATCAGTCCTCCGTCAAAATGGATGGGGGAGCCACCAGAGGATGAACCCGAATGAAGCCACGCCATTTGCACTAACTGCACCATCAAAATTCAATTTAATATAGTCACTTTTGGGTTTTTCCCATTTCGCTGGCTTTCTTCCAACCCGACCCCGAACACTACGGTTACGGGGGCTGGGGGAGGCAGCGGCTTCTGCAACTTTCCAATCTTTAATCTGGTTTCGGATGAAATCAATGATATGATCGGGATTGGTCAAGTTTGTTCCGATGTTGCTATCAAAGAAGACTCTCTTATTTCTCGAGAACCAAAGGCTCCACTAAATGTTGGTGAGGAGTTCAAATTCCTCTTTTGTTGTCATTTTCTTAATTTCCTCCAAGATCTCGTGTGGTTTTTTTCCCATCCGGGGATATTTGGTCAGTGATCCCCCGTATTTTTGGATCTATTAATTTAAGGGTTGCCTTAGTGAATGGGCATGATAGTAACACATGGTAAGTGTCCTCAACCGTGCAGTTACACGCTTCGCAGCCTTGGGTTACCGGAATGTGGTTTGCTGCAAGCTTAATTTTAGTTGGTAGACCGTTTCAGGCTACATTCCAAATGAAGTTCTTCATTTTAGGCAGGATATTTAGCCGATTAATCCATTCTAAGTTAATTTTGGGTTCACCTTTTGATTGGTGGAGCGACTGCATGGTAGAGTGGGTGGAATTCCAGCCATTTTTGCTTGGTTGCCAGTACAATCTATCTGGTAATTTATTAATGGGATTGATAATTTTGGAGATTCTGTCGAGGTCATCAAGCGAGACGACCTCATTCAATTTCTCAATGTTCCATGAGTTGTCCTCCCGAAGGTACGCCTCTACAGGTTCCTCCCAATCAATGAGGGTTTCAACCTTAGGTTGAGGGTTGAGGGGACCATTGCCGGTCCAATTATCTTTCCAAAATCGGACAGTTTTACCGTCCCCCACTTGCCAGATGAGCCCCTTAATGAACAGGTCTCTTAGGCCTACAAGTTTAGACCATTGCCAAGATGTGTTCTGTTTTTTCTTATTGTTTAAGATACTTTCTAATTTGAGGTATTTTTCAGTCACTATTTTGACCCAGAGGTTGTTTGGTTCCAATTGGATTTTCCAAAGCAGCTTCATTTGAAGTGCTTGGTTCATTTCGGTCGCTTTTGCTATTCCCAGCCCCTCCCCCCCCCCCCCCCCATGGGCGGGAGGGCGACAAATGGAGTTCCAGCTAATGAGTGGCTTGTAGTTGTTTTCCTTGTTCCAAAAGAAGTTTTTGTTTATCTGGTCAAGTTCTTTCAATGTAGATTGTGGTAGTAGAAACGATTGCATGATATAGTTTTGTTGTGCTGAGAGGTTTGCTTTAATTAGTGTTTTCCGCCCTTCTTGGGATAGGGCGTTAACTTTCCATTTTGATAATTGGGATCTGGTTCGCAAAACTAGAGGTTTGAAGGTGTTTTGGGTTACTCTCCCGTTAATTATCGGGCATCCTAGATATTTGTCGAGTGCAACTGTGTTTGCTATTTGTAATATTTGTTTTATCTGCTCCTTTGTGTTGTTATTAGTGTTTTTGGTGACTTGGAAAGCGGATTTATGGAAATTGACTTTCTGTCTGGAGATCTGACAATAGTCATCAATAGTGTCCTTAATCTTTTTTCATGCTTGACCGTTGGCTTTTGCAAAAATGATGATATCATCTGCAAAGGCCAAGAAAGGGATTTTTGTTCCATTCCTCGAGATTTGGATCCCGATGCCACTTTTAGGGTTAAAGCTCCAAAGGTGGAGTTGTCTAGCCAGAACCTCGACGGCGAGGATGAATAAGTATGGCGATAGGGGATCCCCCTGCCTAAGGCCCCGTTGAGGGTAGAATTGTTCTGTCGGTCTGTTGTTGACAAGAATTGAGAAGGAGACCGTTTCAACACATTCTCGGATCCAACCCAAGAATTTATCATTGAACCCGAATTTGTGGAGTATCTCAGCTAGGAATTCCCAACTGATCCGATCATAGGCTTTTTCCATGTCGAGTTTGATTGCGATCCACCCCTCCTTCCCTCGTTTGATTGCGATCCACCCCTCCTTCCCTTGTAGTTGTTTTCCTTGTTCCAAAAGAAGTTTTTGTTTATCTGGTCAAGTTCTTTCAATGTTGATTGTGGTAGTAGAAACGATTGCATGATATAGTTTGGTTGTGCTGAGAGGTTTGCTTTAATTAGTGTTTTCCGCCCTTCTTGGGATAGGGCGTTAGCTTTCCATTTTGATAATTGGGATCTGGTTCGCAAAACTTGAGGTTTGAAGGTGTTTTGGGTTACTCTCCCGTTAATTATCGGGCATCCTAGATATTTGTCGAGTGCAACTGTGTTTGCTATTTGTAATATTTGTTTTATCTACTCCTTTGTGTTGTTATTAGTGTTTTTGGTCACTCGGAAAGCGGATTTATGGAAATTGACTTTCTGTTCGGAGATCTGACAATAGTCATCAATAGTGTCCTTAATTTTTTTTCATGCTTGGCCATTGGCTTTTGCAAAAATGATGATATCATCTGCAAAGGCCATGAAAGGGATTTTTGTTCCATTCCTCGAGATTTGGATCCCCATGCCACTTTTAGGGTTAAAGCTCCAAAGGTGGAGTTGTCTAGCCAGAGCCTCAGCGGCGAGGATGAATAAGTATGGCGATAGGGGATCCCCCTGTCTAAGGCCCTGTTGAGGGTAGAATTGTTCTGTCGGTCCGTTATTGACAAGGACTAAAAAGGAGACCGTTTCAACACATTCTCAGATCCAACCCAAGAATTTATCATTGAACCCGAATTTGTGGAGTATCTCAGCTAGGAATTCCCAGCTGATCCGATCATAGGCTTTTTCCATGTCGAGTTTGATTGCGATCCACCCCTTCTTCCCTCGTTTGCTTCGAAAGGAGTGGAAGATTTTATGCGCGATGAGTGTGTTGTCGTCGATACTCCTGTTCTGGACGAAAGCCCCCTGCATCGGGTGGATAAGTTTATTTAGCACTCTTTTTAGGCGGTTTGTTAAGATTTTTGAGATTATTTTATAGATGGTATTGCATAGGCTAATTGGCCTGTAATGATTGGTTGAGTTGGGGTTTTCACATTTGGGTAGCAGAGTTATAAATGTATGGATTATTTATTTCAAAATTTTCCCAGTGTGAAAGAAGCTTTTAACAGCTTTGGTCACGTCCGGGCCGACGATATGCCAATATTTTTTATAGAAGCTTGCCGGCATTCCATCCATGCCGGGGGATTTATCATCCCCGATGTCAAATAGAGCGTTCTTTATTTCAGTGTTCATTACCGGTTTTGTGATTTCAGTGTTGTCTGCTTCGGTTACTTCTTTTTGGATGATTTGGGTCATGCTTTGGAGTTTTCCTGTGGTTTATTTCCAATGCCCGGAATCGGTTTTGGAAGTCCCGTTTGATTTTTATTTTGATGTTTTCTAGTCCGGTGATTTGCGTTCCTTCTCCTATACTGATTTCTTTGATATTGGTTCTATTTCTTCTGCCGCTTGCAATCCGGTGAAAGTAATTCGTGTTTTTGTCATTTAGTTTTATGTGGGTGTTTTTGGCCCTTTGTTTCCAATAGGAGTTGTGGAAGTTGATTAGGCACGACCGTTCTCTTGGCCAATCTTTCCTGCTTTTGGACTAGTTGCGTGTTTTTATTTTCAATGATATCTTTCTGAATTTGAAGCAGATCTTCATCTAGTTTTTTTATTTGTTCGAAAATATTTCCAAAAGTATGCGTATTCCATGCTTTTGCTTTAATTTTAAGGAGTTGTGTTTTTTTGGTGAGATTAAACATATCTAATCCACCAGCGTTGTAGCGCCAGGCTTGCTTGATGACGTTCTGGAAATCCTTTCCAGAAGTCCACATCATTTCAAATTTGAATGGTTGTGCTTTGAATGGTGCTCCTATTGGGAGATTGCACGAAATAGGACAGTGATCAGATGTTGAGAAGGTGTGGTTTTTCGTCGCTATGGACGGGTACCATTGGATAATTTGGTTACTAACTAAGGTGCGGTCTAATTTTTCAAACGTAGTATCTTCGAGATGTTTGGATCTTCTCCAATTAAATTTGTTTCCTAACGTTGGAATATTGCAGACGTCACAGTCGTTTTTAAATTTAATGAGTCGTTCAAACCTGGAATGGTTTGGGCTTACGCCCCCTTATTTTTCATTGGGGTGTTGGATTTCATTGAGGTCTCCCATAATGATGCAGGGAAGGTTACAATTCTGGATAAACTCTTTGAGCTTCGTCCAGAATTGATCCTTTTTTTGTGCCCTTGCACCATTATACAAACCTTGTGTGGGTGTTAGCCCAAGGAGGTGGTGTTTCATCCTTAATTTTGGTTTTATCATTTTATAGTGAGACATTATGAGGATAGTTTTGATTTTAGAGGCCCACAAACTTGGACCAAATCTGAGTTTAGTATTTTGTGCCATTACTCGGGTGTGGTAAAAGTGATGAAAATGACCATTGGTTGCGGTAGGTTTATCCACCTCGATTTTCATTAACGCAATTTGAATGTTAGTCTTTCTTTTAAATTCGATCGATTTAAGAGAAGAGGTGGTTGTACTGAACATTGAGCTTATTCTGGCAAACGATCTTTCTTTTAAATTTGCTCTATATCTATATTTTGTAGGTAAGATATCACAATAAAGATTTTTTTCATTTTTTCTTTTTGACGTTACTATTCCTTTATTTATTTTTATTTTATTTTGGTTCGATTTTGTCGAGTGCATGCCCGGAATAGCATTAACACGTATTCCATGGATTTTTTGTCCACTATATGTGATACTGAAAGGTTCAATTTTAATGTCGACTAGGTTGCTTTTGGCCTTAGATTGGCTTTCTTGCCTACTGAATGTTTTTGCTTTAAGGCAATTCTCCTTAATTTGGTGGTCGAACTTCAGCTTGTGATGTGGTTTTGTACAATGCCCCACAAAAGAATGTGCGTACGAAAAAACAGACCGGAATGATCCTAAATATCCATTT
Organism: Fallopia convolvulus; assembly: GCA_964016875.1. NCBI lineage: Eukaryota > Viridiplantae > Streptophyta > Magnoliopsida > Caryophyllales > Polygonaceae > Fallopia > Fallopia convolvulus. The sequence continues at coordinate 40,977,838 of OZ024718.1, forward strand.
AGGATAGTTTTTTTGTAAATTTAGGATTTCTTTTAATAGAAGTTTGTTTGATGCCAACGACTTGGTCATACATAGAGATTTCTTTCTCTCTATTACCCATTGGAGGGGCTTTGGTATTGTCGATATATAATATGCTATTAAGCATTCTGGTCGCTTTAACAACATTGGTACAGTTTTGTAGATGGATTTGATCCATAGAAAAAATGGTTTTTTGACACACATAGCAGCTAAGGGCTAATATATGTAAGAAGCGACAATCTGTTTCAAGTGTTGTTTTTGGTGTGAGTGTGTTAGTTCGGTCCGCCAATACCTGCATCAGAGGAGGCACCAACAGAAGAGCAGATAAGCTAAAAAGAATGAAGTCTAGTATCAAAAATTCAATAGATGAATTAGAAGCCCCCTGCAAACAGGCAAGTCGGCTAGATTGCCGGAGAACTGTTGAATCCATTTTCTTAGTGTTGATTGTCGCAACCTGCAACAACAGATGAAGCAAAAGAACACAAACCAGGGTGCATGATGAGGTATTTTCGGTGGTCGTTATACCTATCATAGAAACCTTAGCTTTACCAAACTCAGTAGAGCGGTAAGTAAGGGTCGATCCCACAGAAACTCGTGTATTGATGTTATTACTTATGTGCCAAGTAACTAAAAGGGGTGGTTTTGATTGATTTATCTAAACTAATATGCAAACTGAAAAGCAAATATGAATGCAAAAGTTGATTGTAATATATAAGAGACAAGCGTGTTCAACTAGTTAAATCCATCATGATATTGCTTTGTTGATCATCGATTCTCTTGATTCTCTACTCACTTGAATAATCTATCGTGGATTATGACCCTACTAAGGATTATGACCCGAACTTCAGATTTAGTTGAAAGAACTACCAGTCTAACAATCCTAATCATCTAACAACCGAAAAGACCTTCTAGATTCAATTAGACAATAGCATAACGATTCAAGTTATCAATAGAAACAAACACTTAGAGCAACCAGACATCTAAGTGACTTGTGAATATATTCCCTTCTTCAACCAACTAGGCCAACCGGTCCTAAAATTGATTAAAGTGTACTCTTGATCAAATTAACTCCAACCGGTAATTAACAAGATTCAGTTATAACTAGAAATTCAATTAGGTAGCTAATCTAACAAAACCCTAGTTTAGATTCAATTAAGCATAGGGAATAAACTCTATTCAATTTTGTTGAGAATCAATCAAACCTCACAACTCATGCAAATCATGACTTCAATAACTAGCCAAACACAATAAATTTAGCAATTCATAATTGAATTAAAGAAAAACTTACAAAGGTTCAAAGTTTGCTCCTTTGGAGAGAAAAACCTAGCCTCCAAAATTATGATCCAAAGTTATGAAAGAGAAACTAAAAACAAGGTTTAAATACCCCACAACATATCCAAAGATCAAATTACCCCGAAATACCATAAAACACGTCGGAAAATATCTAACAAAGTCCAACTCGAGGCCCAAAACTCGCGGCCCAATGTCAACGTTAAAATGCAGATGGTGCGGGCTCATTCCAATATGGCGCGGCCGCGCAGTCTGTCAATTTAGCCCGCGACACCCCTTAGTTCAGCGCTTCAGGTGACACTCCAAAGGCTGTTTTCACCCCCTTCTAGTTGGAATTTGGACTCAGAGTAAAAATATGAATTGTAGCTCTTCGAGTTATCTTTCCAGTGATACCAAATTCAGCTTCATCCGACCATCGTATATCCCAAACCAAGCATTGCAAGATAGAGGTGTCGAAACAAGAACTCCAATGCACAACCCGGATTTAAGCGTACTTTTCACACAAGCTCTTGGGTCTTGGATCTTTTGATCTTCACTCGTATCACTATAAGCTTCCTCAAACTCCACCATATTTCCCTAAGATCTATCCCTTCCATGCTTGTTTACCTAAAGATCTGCAAAACCGAACAAAACAAGCGCAAAACCCGAATTTCCTAGAAAACCTAAAAACCTAAGAACTAGACTAAACGAAGCTAAAACCATGCAAAATAAACATAAATATGCATCCTAAGCACTACCTAAATGCAAGTTATCAGTGAAATAGAGCAATTTGTTGTTGTTTGACATTTTGATTAAGTTTGCATTATATGCATAGATCCCTTTGCAGTTTTGATACAAATGGTAAGGAGTTTTTTGTCTCCTGAAGTTTGTTTGTTCCGCTCTACACAAGATAGTGTAAACAACGAACTTTGAGTTCTCAAAGATGGAGACCACGCAATGTTTCGAGGGTATACCTCCAAATAAATTTGAATGGCTCATGGTCTTGCTTTCTTGCCCGCTTCTCACACGAGTACAAGGGGGAATAAATTGGGTAAAATCTCATCATCAATTGTACGCACAAAGGGGGCTTAGCATGTTCGTGGCCTCCGCTGACCGTCCAAGAAAGAAGGAGTCACATTAAGCTCCGATAGATAGACGGAGCCACTGGATTGAGAGGCCTCTTTAGCCGTGTTGTTGTCGAAGGCGTAGCAATCTCGAGCGGTATCTTCACTTGGATATTGGGATTGAGCGGATTTGCGGCCATGGGCATGTCCGAGATGGTGGGATCTGGGGGCGGCAGCCATGGTGAACTAGGGTTAGGGACGAGATGATGAGTGAGTTTGGGGGAAGGCTTGGTTACGCTTGCGACGCTCTCTTCTGAGGGTTTTTTCATTTCGTCTTATTTTCGGTGTATCTTAGAGTTTTTTCATTTGGTTGTTTAATATAGGGTGATACTCCTAGTGTCCAAAAATAAAAGAAAAATCTCACGTTTTGGAAATTTTTAATGAGGTATTAATTAATTCTATTTTTTTAATACATAAATTAAAAATACTAGATATAGAAATTAAAATCTTAAAAAAAATAATAAATCTTATAAAAAAAAGTTTTAAAAAATTCTAAATAATAAAATTTAATAAATAATTTTTATTTTAAGGTTTTTAACCTATGTCCCATGGCATAGGTTAAAAAAAGCGTAATTAGTTTTAATTAGGGATATTCAACTGGTCAGGTTGCCTGGAACCCACAAATCGTGGGTCACTTTTTGTAAAATTTCAGGTTGCGAATCAGGTCGGGTAAAACTCGCACCCTTTTAAAAAAAATTCCTATTATTTCACATTTTCTATTTTTTAGTAGTAAAGAAAGTTTCTTTAGCCATTTGATCCATTCTTCTCCCCTTGACCCTGATGCCTCATTGCTTGTTAGGTCTCGTGAAAGAAATCCTAGATCTTCACCGCTCTCGCTCCACTGCTCTCTCCCGCCTACCTGGCGCTCGCATGCCACCACTATCGACTCCCACTCCAATGCCCTCTCTCACTTGTCTCGCTCTGCTCGCAAGTCGACTCCACTGTGGCACTGCCTCTCTCGCACTCTAGGCCTCTCGCAAATCAACGCGACGACGCCTTTGTGAGCTTTCTAGGTCTAGATTTCAATTTCAATTTTTTTCTCTACGGGTCAAACGGGTCGACTCGCGACCCAACCCGCAAAACCCACAACCCGGGGGTCAATAATTTTTTTTGCGAGCCAGAGGGTAGAACGGAGCATCCCTAATTTTAACGGTTTTGTTTGGTTCAAATTTAAATTTCGAGTATTTTTTGTTGTGTGTGTATATATATACTATATATATATGATATATATATATATGATATATATATATATATAAATATTACATCATGTGTTAATAGTTTTGGAGATAAGTAGAGATATACTAGATTTCAAAATAAATTTCCTTAGACTAAAAACTTACTCAAAACTAAGAATCCATTTCTTTCTCAAAGATTGGGCTTTGAATGGCCTCAAGGGATCATCCGGAAAAAGAATTCCATCAGTCTTGCCTTCAGCTACTCCGATTACTTCCTCGCCAGAAGCGGTACCACCTTGTGTGCTTCACGGCGGCGCTCGTGGCGACGTTCACCATGGTCGGCCAATCGTCCTCTTCTCCCTCTACTCACCTTCCTCTCCGCAGTCTCGTCAGCCACCACCCTCGACGCTGCCAATTTTCAAAGCACGAAATCAATTGAGATCAGAAGATGAGAATAGAACTCAAAATAAGCCCCAATTATAGACATGAATTGAACCTATTACAAATTCCAACCAAATCGCCTTCTACTCAGCCTCCTCCCCGTTGACCTACCTAGCTACTACTGTGTGCTTTTTGTTGAAGGCTTGGACATCGTTCGAGAGATATGGAAGCTTGACACAAAAAAATCGCAGGGAATAGAACTCAGGAGGAAGAAACGAGGAAAGGAGAGTAGAGTGGTGGGAGGATAGTTATCAAGAGGAGGAAGAAGGGTGAGGACAGAGCGACAATTATGAAGGAGGAGGTGCACGACACATGCAGAACGAACGAACGGGGTAACCAGATTTATTGTTCTATATAGTGAACGGCCCACATTCAGACTTACTCCTCTTTTATATTAGTATAGATATAGATATAGATATAGATATAGATATAGATATAGATATAGATATAGGTATAGATATCACCCCTGATTTTCAAAAGACTATCCATGAAATATGTTGGAGCCTGATCATGGATGGAGGCGTTACATAAAGATAGTGACTTAACACTAGCTAAAATATTTGCAAGGTTTTTTTTAAAATCACTATATATAAGAAAAAATGATAACTTTTTGAGAAAAAAATACTTTTGTTATACTTATAATTTCTTGAAAGGAATAAAAAGAGGCTAATTTTTAAATAAAGAAAAAATAAATAGCATAAATATAAGGTGTTTTGTGCATTCTAATTTCTGGCAAAATTTCCCGTGAATATCGTCGCGTGGACACCGGAAAGCTGATGTGGCAAACATAATTTGTGACATTTCCATGTGTATAATTGCCTAATTAATTAATTAAAAACAAAAGGAAAAAATGAAATGTCAGCTTTCCAGTGTCCAAGTGACAATCTTTTTAAACAGGCCTCTCGCTCATCTCTTGATCATGTTTGGGAAAATGCCTTCCAAGTCTTTTTGTCTTGGAAAAAGACCTTTGAATCTTCTGAGTTCTGACTAACATAAGAAATCTAAGTCTTTCATATTTCCCTGGAAAAAGCCTCATCAGGGTTGGTACAAAATTAATGTGGATGGATCAAAACGTAGAGATGGATCTGCCCATATTGCTTTTCTTATCCGTGAAAGTGATGGTAGGGTACTTTCGTTGTCCCCCAAGGTGTGTATGGCTAAATCGGCTTTGGAGGCAGAAGCTCTTGCCTTTCTTACTGGTATCCAGAAAGCAATCGAACTTAACCTGGAAAGAGTAATCATTGAAGGAGATAACTTGGTGGTCATCAACAACATTAAACGTATCTAGAACATTCCGTGGGAGATTTTGCCAATCATCCAGGACATCGGGAATCTGCTACGTCAAATCAGAACCTGGAGAGTTTTCCATTGCTTTCGAAAATGCAATCAAGCTGCGGATTTTCTTGCCACTCATGATTTTCATCCCAATTTCGAGGAGACCTTCTTTCAGCTTCAATCTAGTAACGCTCATATTAATGTATCTAATGCCATAAACTACCTTGACCATGTAAGGTCAGATCATTTTCATCTCCTGAAGGAGTTTTGTACAATCATCCGAAAGGATGATCTAGGCTGGCCCTATACCAGAAAGGGAGCCTAATGTTTGCCTTGTTTTGTCCAAAAAAAAACAAAACTAGTCAGAATTAGAATAATACTCCCTCCGTCCCATAATATTTGTCCATTATTCCTCTTTGGTCATCCCACAAAATTTGTCCATTTTTTTAACTTTCCTCTTATATCAAACTTTTCTTACAATATTACCCATATCCAATCTCACCTTTTATCCATCCTATCCAATCAAAAATATATCTCAATACTCTTTTTTGTCATTTCCTTTCTCTTTCTCTTTCTACCCATCTTTACCCATCATCATTGGTTACTTTTTCTTCCTTTTCTTCATCTTAATATGTGTGCAATATTGCTTTATGGACAAATATTTTGGGACGGATGGAGTATCATTATTTTTTTGTTTAAAACTAATCATTTATATATTTCAATTCCATTTTTTTTTCCTCTATTTATGTAAACAAACAAGGACCTTTTGACATGAAAGAAATCAGCATAATTTCCCCACTTCAAGTGCACCCAGTTCACTGGTTAAGTGGTTATAGAATTTCTATGGTCTCTCATTATCACTTATACTCAAGTTCACGAAGAATACTGAATAGACATGCACAATCTCCATAACTAAAGTATCAGCTGCTTGTTACTGTTACTGTAATTAGTGCTATACATATACAGACCAAACAAAAGGTTTTGCCTTACAAACTGCTTCCAACGGCTTGGCTTTCGGCATTGAAAGCCCATCTCCTTCACTCATATCAATTTCTTCTTCACCACACCTTTCCCACTCAAAGCACTGAATCAATGAAGCCAAACATAAACTCACAACACTATTAGCCAAACCAGCACCAGGACAGACCCTTCTTCCAAACCCAAATGGCATAAACTTGTACACATTAAACTCTACATCCTCAAATCTCTCGGGTCTAAACTCTAAAGGATCATTGAACACGCTCGGGTCTCTGTGAATCGCCCAAGCGTTGACTAACACCATTGTGTCGCGTGGTATTCTGTATCCTGCGGTTGTGCAATCTTGAGAGGAGGAGTGTGGTAGGAGAAGAGGGGCTGCAGGGTATAATCTTAGGGTTTCGAAGATTACGTTTTGGAGGTAAGGTAGATTTGGGATGTCGGATTGGTTTATTGGGCGAATTTGGTTGATTTGAAGGCCGATTTCGTGTTTTGCTTTGGAAAAGATGTGTGGATGGTTTAGTAAGAGAGACATTGCCCACTCTATGGTTACTGCAGTTGTATCTGTCCCGGCTGTTAAGATCACCTGCAAGCCATCAAATATGTAAGAATTTGGTTTGAAGATAAAAGAAATTGACTAAATGCAGTATGAACTCATAAATCTAGCTATATTAAGTATGAAAAATGGTTGGCTGCCAACTAATTAGTATACATGGACAATAATAAATTCTGATAATCAATGTGATTTGGTTGCTGTTCTAAGATTCTTGAATGGATAAATTTGAACAAGTCAAAAGAGAATTCATACCAGAACAAGCCCTTTGATCATTTCATCGTCATAAAATTCATCCCCCGATTGTTGCAATTCAAGCAAATTGTCGATCAGATTATCTTCTCGCCCTTCAATTTCGCATTTCTTCCTTCTCTCATCCAAAATCCCCTGCAACAACCCATCCACTTTAGCAAAAAGCCTCTTCAGGCTCTTCTGATAGCCTCCGAAATCGATCCATTTCAGCAAAGGCACAAAATCCGACGGATTCGCCGTCTCAGAATGCTTCAAAACATCGTCGATAACCTCCATTACAGCCTCCAATTCTCCCCTCTCCCCAGTCAAAATCCTCATCAGAATCTCAAACATCATCTCCCTCACCATCGGCCTCAGAACTACAACCTTCGAATCCGAGCTCTGCTGAGCGATTTTCCGAATTAGGTTTCCCACGGCGTCGCTCCATACGTAAGAGTTGAAATTGAGGCGAGCGGGAGAGAAGATCTGAGCCGTACACGTCTTCCGGAGAGAGCGCCAGCGTGGACCGTACGGGGAGGTGACGAGTGTGGAGAAATTGTAGGCGACGATGGCGCCGGAGAGGAGGCGGGGGCGATTCGCGAGAGCGACGTCGTTTTGGGAGAAGCATTCTTCGGCGGCGGAGGCGGAGGAGATGACGACGACTAGGCGGGAGCCGAATCGGAGGGAGAAGATTGGGCCGAGGGAGAGGGAGAGGGAGAGGCGGTGGAGGGAGTAGCGGATGGGGCGGGAGAGGAGGTGGAGGTGGCCGATCAGCGGGAGGGAGAACGACGGCGCTGGAGGGAGGTTTCCGATTTGGATTTTCCGGTGGAGGAGGAAGAGTAAGAAGAGAGGCGCTAAGAAGGTGAGGAGTAGAAGCCAGAGTTCTTCCATGGCGGAAGAAGATGAGCTTGTGATATTAGTAAGAAAAAAGTCAACTTATAAAAGCACATTCGTTCGGTTGCTGGAGCTTGAACAAGGCGGGTGGAATTTTTTTTTTATTTGTCAAAAACATTTTATAAATTTATGTTACGAAGTTAAATATTTCTCCTACAAGTTATCTATCTACACATATTACTTGTACTAGTTGTATCCGTCATGTTATGCACGACTATAGTTCGGTATTTTATAGATATTAAATAAAAATACAATATAAAATTTAATGTAAGTAATTTATTGTTTGTACAATGTACAATTTTTTTGGAATCAAATAAAATAAAATAAATATAAGTTTTTAATTTTAATGTTGAGAATAAAAAAATTTATTAAGGTAAAATAATATACATTTCTCCTTTTCATTGATGATATTTTATAGATATTTAATTTAAAAAAAAGATAACATATGAATAAAAAAAGATAATAAAATATGACAGATAAAGATGAAAATAATTTATTTATAGAAAAAAATTAAAAAATAATTTGTTTTAATTTAAGGTGGGGTCAAAATCATTTGTGGCACGATAAAGTAAAGATTAGATAAGATTAAATATTTTACTTTTTATTATTTTTTATGTACCTTAATTTAGAGATCATCAAATATTTTAATATATTTATTAAATATTATATTACCTATTTTGATTATTTTTAAACATTATAATTATTTAAATTTAATTTTTTTATTATAAAAGAAAATATATATATATCTATAAATAAATTCGTGAAAAGATATCATGCTAAAAGATAAAATATATTTATACTTATTTTAAAATATTTTAAATTTGTTATCTTTAATTTTAAATATTTGTATAAGGAAGTTTTCAAAAGATATTGTTATACTCAATAGATATTTGTTTGATGTTAAAGATAGATTTAAATAGTCAAAGAAGAATTTAATAGAAAAAAGTTAAAATATTAGGAATAAAAATTAATTTTGTAAATATGAGGTTGGGCCAGAATCATTTTGGTGGCTCCAAAAGGTATAGTTTTAATATATAGTTATAGATCACACATATCATGTAGATAAACATTTGTATAATGTATAACTAGTATGTATTCCCGTACCTTGTACAGGTTTTTCTTAAATAAAAAGTTAATAATAAAATATTTTTAAATATATTTATTATCCGAGAGAAATAATCATGTAAATGCTTGAATATAAATTTTGAATAAATATTTAAATCAATAAACTATAAAAGTTGTTTATTTAAAACAATAATATTTTATTAGTATTACGAATTAAATTAATATCCAAAACATGATAATTTATTTAATTATGAAAATAGATAAGTAATAAGATAAAAACTTATCAATTTATTATATACATGTGACCGTTCAAAATAAACTTAATTACAGTGATATAAGATTCTATGTACATTACACTATCTTTATATTAAACTTAATTATCTAAACCTAGCATATGCATTCTATCTAAAAATAAAATAAATATACTAATATTTGAATATATATTATATATCATCAAAAATATCTTAATAATCTTCATATTTATCATATCCAAAAATAAAAGATTTTAAAAAAAAAAATTAGGAATGAGATTTTCTATCCATTGATTATAGTGATATAAGATTGTACGTACATTACTCTATCTTTATATTAAACTTAATTATTTTGTCAAAGATTGGTTTTAATAAGAGGGGTGGTGTGGTCCAATCTAAAAGCGACATGTGTCGTTTATTAATTTTTTTTAACCTCCATTATAATATATAGTTATGATTAGACGTAAATTGTACAAGGTGAATTATTCACCTTCTTCACCTCCTTATTTCCATGAATGAATGATGGAGATTTACCAAAGTTTTACCCCACCTTTGGCCTATAAATATGACCATCATCAATTGTAAAACTTGCACCAAAGTAGAGTAAGAAATACACTCTCTAAAGTTCTTACTCTCCCTCCTTCTCTTCTAATGATCTAAAAGTTCTCCTAAAGTTTGTTTAAGTGTTCTTTCCAAAAGTTCAAGTGGTCTTGCTTTCATAAATCTTTTCATAACATGTTATCAGCACGAGTCTCTAATTACCAATTGAGCTTCTCTAATCACCAAGGTACAAACTCTTTCTCTTCTTAATCTTAATCATGCAAGAAGTTTATTTCCTAAAATCGTTTTTAGGAGTGTGCTGTGTAGTTGCCCGGTTTGGGATCCTCTACATCAGAAACTCGTTTTCTTCCTAGATTTGAAACGATTTCTTACCAAAATAAATCATGCTTTTGGATATGTACAAGCTACAAACAAAATAATAGATTTGCTTACCTCTTTTGAGGTTTAACCTCAATTTCAGCTCCGAAAATCTTCACCTTCACCACTTGGATTGGAAGTAAGTTTTTACCAAAATGATTATGAGCATGATGTTGGTAATCACAATAAGAACAAGACAAATGAAAAGCTCAATCATAAAGCTTTTATTACCGGCTCTAAGACGACGCATAATCTCGTCGTCGGCCATGGAGAATGTCGAAAGAAAAATTTTGGTAAAGGCGGTCGAATATGGAAGTGGAGGAAGGAGATAAGGTCGGAAGTGAAAAGGTGAAAAAAGGGGATGAAGGGAACCGGACTTTGTAAGGACTTTAAGGACCTCGGATCCCAAGGACTTTAAGGACTTTTAAGATTTCAAAATTCCCGCTAAATACTATTCTTTTCATTTCGTATGATATTTTTACTTTTGTCTTACGATATCGTCTATGCCTATATCTATATTGATTGACTACTTCTCTGACCCACACAATCTTTCCTTATGCATTTTGAATATATCATCTACATGCATATATTTATTGTTTGATATGACATGTCCTTCAATCGTCCCATACACGACTCATGCATTATATTATAATATTGATTATGTTAACCTTTGTTTTGCATATCTTTATGTGTAGTAACTAAATGAAAAACATCGCTAAAAGGGAGTTTGACATCCTTGATTTTTCAGGTCAGAAATACCTCGAATGGAGGGTTGATGCCATAGCTCACCTCAAGGCAAATGGCCTTGAGGAAACAATTGTGGCAAACAATAGCGCCGCCCAACAAGAAAAGACAAAAACCATTGTGTTCCTCCACCACCACATTCATGAGAGTCTCAAAACTGACTACTTATTTGTGGAGGATCCTAGAGAATTGTGCGAGAGCCTGAATGAGCGCTATGCTCATCAAAATGAAGTTTTGCTCCCCACAAGCAACACATGAATGGAACACTATAAGGTTCCAGGACTTTAAGTCCATCACCGAGTACAATAGTGTTATCCACAGGATCACTTCTCAGTTCAGACTGTGTGGTCAAATGATCACTCGGGAAGAAACGTTGGAGAAAACTTTCTCCACTATGCATGCTTCAAATATATTATTGCAACAACAGTACATAATTTTTTTTTAAAAGATATTCTGACTTGTTGAAGGTATTGTTGGTTTTTGAAAAGAATAATGAGCTCCTAATGAAAAACCACAACCTAAGGCCTACTGGCTCAACAGTTGTCCCATAAGCAAATGCTATGAACAAAGCGTTTCATGATAGAAACGACAATGTATGTGGGCAACAATCACGCCATAATAATGGGTGTGGACGAGGTCATGGTAACTATGGGAGTCGTGGTGGCCGTAGTGGTCGTGGTGGCCATGGGAGTGGCCGAGTCTACAACAAAAGCCACGATAATCACCATGAGAACCATGGCTACAAGGGGGATGTGAAGCAAAAGGTTCAGACAGGTCCATCAGGATCCTCCTAGAAATCCAAATCAACATGCTACAGATGTGGCATGACTGGTCACTGGTCAAAGCTATGCCGCACAGCTCCACACCTAGTGAAGCTATACCAAGCTGAAAAGAATAAAGAAAGGGCTACCGAGACCAACTACATCGATAATAAAGATGTGGATAGGTCACATGTGACTAGTTTGGATGTCAATGACTTTCTCAACCTTGAGAATGATGATAGCTATGCCTTAGGGGTTTAAATGAAAAGCACAAGCCCCTAATATCTCTACTATCTCCCATGTTATTGTATAACACTTGTAATGTCTTTTATATCTCATGCTTTAACCTTTATCTCGTAGGACTTTGTATAATAGACCTTGTATAATAGAACTTGTGTAATATAATTATCATTGTATAATATATGAAGCTTTTATTAATGCCTTAATTCTCCCTTTCTTTATATTTATAGAAAAACATGGACTCACCTAAGGTGAAACTCGATGGGAAGGAGGAATGTCTTTTAGACAGTGCAACACCGCACACCATCTTGAGGAGTAAAGAATACTTTACCCAATTAAGAGCCTTTGAAGGCAATGTCACTACAATATCTGCTGTGTCAAAACTCATCGAAGGCTCTGGAAGAGTTGTCACTCTACTCCCAAGGGGAACAAAGCTAGTAATAAATGACGCACTATATTCGAGTAAATCCCAAAGAAATTTTCTAAGCTTTAAAGATGTGCGTCAAAATGGGTTTCATATGGAAACTAGTGACGGACGCAGAAATAAATTAAAGGGGGGCCGACATTACATTATAGAGACTTTTTAAACACTACATATATTGTTAAAACTTAATAAAGATAGCAAAAAAAGAGTTAACTACAAGAACTCTATAAAATTGATATCAATTAAAGTGCTCACTACAAAAGATTGATATCAACAAAACAAGAGACAACTAATAATCAAACTATCATGTCTCTTGCAACTCTTCAATCAGTAGAGGTGGTAAATCCATCCTTCGATTCTTCATATTCTGAAAATGTTGGATGATAACTTCATTGTCAATGCCTCTAAAAACATCCTTCTCAATATAACATAATAGACAATCATTGAGGAATTCATCTCCCATCTTGTTACGCAAATCTGTCTTAAAAAAAGTCATTGTAGAAAAGGCTCTTTCCACTGTAGCAGTAGCAAAGGCAACACCAAAATCAACTCAATGAGGCGATATACCAAGTGAAAAGCATTATGAATTCCAACCTCAATCATCTTTTGAGCAAGAGCTCCAAAATTTTGCAATTGTGCAAACTTTTCATTTTCTCTCATCTCATCAATCCACAAATTGAGTTGTCCCTTAAGCTCCATTTGATCACACATTGAGAAGTCTTGTGGATATATTTATGCAAGTCGAAGAAGTGATGTTCGTATTTTTAGTATAGTTTTTAGTGTGTTTTCTTAGTTTGTTAGGCTTAGTTTTAGTAGTTTTAGGATTAGTTTTGTGTGTTTTTGGATAGTTTTGCATATTTTGTTAAAAGTATGGAAGCTACTCCGTTTTGTGTGTTTTTGTAGGTTTTAGCAAGGAAAAGATGCTATTTGGAGTTGAATTTGGAGTGCTATGATGAAAGACGGAAGAATGCAAGATGAAGAAGTCGAAGCCTAAGTTTTAGAAGATAAAGTGTGGAAGAAAGCCAAACCCAGGCTCGTTAACGAGGCTATAAGGGGTCGTTAACGAGGCCACTAGATGAAGATTTCGAGAGTTTGATTCTATGACTCACCGATCATGTGCGGGAATTTATTTCCGTGTCGGTAGAGTATCTTTTTATGATTTTAGGGTTATTATATTATGTATTTTAGGTCTTGTTATCTTTCTAGATTTTATTTCTATCTTTTAGGATTTTAATTCTATCTTTTTAGGAAAGTTTTTATCTTCTAGCTTTTTTATTTTCTAGCTTTTTAGTATAAATAGCCCTCTTATTAGTCTGAAAAGGGGGACGGATTGATTGAAGAGAGGAGGAAGAGCCGAGAATAGAGAGAGTGGATCGGAGTCGAGATTGAAGGTTCGGTGGACGAGAGTTACCGAGGTCGTTAATCGTGATTTTGGTTTGGTGTTTGTATTTTTTCGGTTTCTTCTGAATTTCTGTAAGACGATATTTCTTATTAATTTGAGTAGTGTTTTGTTTTCAATGATTTCTTTTGTTGAATATATTTGTTTCCTAGTTATGAGTAGTGAGTAGTCTTCTTTTCTAGGGTCGGGGTTAAACCCGGCATAGTTATGCATGTCTGAGGAGTAAGAATGTGTGTTGATTGCCTTTTATCTATTTTGAGATTGTTTGTTGTGCTTAGACCTAGATGAAAGTCAAGGTGATTTGAGTTTTTAACTTGATTGAGAGAGAAAGTTATAGACTTGAAGGTTGATATTGTTTGAATACGAAAGTTTCAAGCTTTAGATCCAAAACAAGCAATTGAGTGGATTGGTTTATGAAAATAGGTTAATTTACTCGATAGTCGACGAAAGTTGATGAATTTATCTGTTTAAAGGCATGATCTTACCTTCTTATGAGTTTATATGCATGACTATGTTGTGGTGTCCCTTGTCCTAGATCTTTGTTTTATTTGAATTCTCTTGAAGTGATATTCGTTGCTGAGTTTGTAGGCTCGGTACCGAATCTGTTTAGGTCGTTAGTTTTGGTCTTTTATCTACGGTGGTTCGTTAACGACTCTGACAACGTCGTTAACGAGGCTGCTTGTGAGTGTTTTGCTTGCTTTTGTTTGATTTTTTTAGTAGTCGGTAAACAAACAACCTTGCTTCTCGTGGAACGATCCTGACTTCGCTATACACAACGGGGTCTTGACTTATAAATTTATTTGTTGTCCCGAGTCAAGAAACCCTCCTCAACAAGTAGCTTTGACACATTAAAGTTAGAGAATGAATTATTCGGATCAAGACATGCTATACATGTAAGTAACTATGTGCTTGACTCGCTGAAACATTGCTCCATCTCTTTGCCAATTTGATCAAGAATCTAAAAAAATATCATAAAATTAAATCTATTTACAAATGAAAATCTTTAAATAGTTAATAGAGAAATGATTAGATACCTGACAAAATATCTCAGCTTTAAAGTGGTGGAGGTATGTTACCGCATATCCAACACGTTGATAGCTTGCATTTAGGTAGTTTTTAGGATGCATATTTATGTTTATTTTGCATGGTTTTAGCTTAGTTTAGTCTAGTTCTCATGTTTTTAGGTTTTCTAGGAAATTCGGGTTTTGCGCTTGTTTTGTTCGGTTTTGCAGATCTTTAGGTAAACAAGCATGGACGGGATGGATCTTAGAGGACTATGGTGAAGTTTGAGGAAGCTTATAGTGATACAATTGAAGATTAGAAGAGCTAAGGCCCAAGAGCTTGTGTGAAAAGAACGCTTAAACCCGGGCTATGCATTGGAGTTCTTGTTTCGACATCTCTATCTTGCAATGCTTGGTTTGGGAGCTATAGTACTCGGATGGAGCTGAATTTGTTATCAATGGAAAGATAATTCAAAGAGATACAATTCATATTTTTACTTCGAGTCCAAATTCCAACTCGAAGGGGGTCAAAACAGCATTTGAAGTGTCGCATGAATGCTGAACCGAGGCTAATTGCGCGGGATGGTATAATTGCGCGGCCGCGCATTGTGCAAACCCGTGCAATCGGTGTTTTCTACGCGGGGAAGTTTTGGGCTTGACTTTTGGGCCTAGGGTTATATCATATCCGAGTATAGCTTAAAGATAGATCTTTTGAGGATTATTTGGAAGACATATATAAACCTTATGTTAGTTTATTTTTCTCATACAACTTTTGATCAACTTTGGAGGCTAGGGTTTTTTTGGAGAGAGTTTTCTCAAAGGAGCAATCTTTGAACTTCTTGTAAGTTTGATTTTTAATTCAATTATGCATTGCTAATTCCTTTGTGTTTGACTAGTTATTGAAATCATAGATTGCATAATATTGTGAGGTTTGATTGATTCTCATCAACTTGAATAGGTTTTATTCCCTGTGCTTAATTGAATCAGAATTTATCTAGGGTTTTGTTAGATTGATCACCTAATAGAATTTCTAGGTTAATTTACAACTAATCTGATTGATGCCCGTTCGGGGTTGATTAGATAAAGTAGCATCTATAATTGTTTAGACCCGTTTGGGCTATTCAATTGTAGAAGGGAATAAATCCACAAATAACTTAGATGTCTGTTTGCTCTAAGTGCTCGTTTCTATTGATAACTTGATTCGTAAAGCTGTCGTTTAATTGAATCTAGACGTTGTTTTAGGTTGTTAAATGATTAGGGTTGTTTAGACTGTTAGTTCTTTCAACTATTTATGAAGTTTGGGTCATAATCCTTAGTAGGAGTATAATCCACAATAGATTATTCAAGAGAATTGAGAATCGAAAGAATCAATGATCAATAAGCATATCTATGATGGATGTAACTAGTTGAACATATATTTCTCATATTTGTCAAACTCAATCATCTTTGCATTCTTAGTTAGTTTTTATTTGCATATTAGATTAGATAAATCATTCAATAAAACCCCCCTTATTTGGTTACTTGGCACTTAAGTAATAACACATTTACAAGAGACTCTGAGGGATCGACCCTTACTTACCGCTCTACTGAGTTGGTTAAGTTAAGGTTTCTTTGGTAGGTAAAACGACTGAAAAATACCTCATCACACGTCTAGCCCGAAAACGACCTGGAACATTATCATCCATATTGGGAATGGCGATATCATGTTTAACACAAAAGTTGTTGACTTCTTCTAGTAGCTCATCCCATCCATTGTCTCTCATATTTTGCAACTTCCTCTTAGTTCTTTGAACCAAACTGACAGCCTCGAGAATATTTTGATCCTTTTGTTGCAAGAATTGTGACAAAATATTTGTCAAGCCCAAAACTAGCTTCATGAAATGAGCAACAAAAACAAATTCAAAATTTTCCATTTTTTCACCCAAACTAACGACAAGGGCTCGAGCTTTCGGATTGGTGGCATCATCAAATATAGCTTCAAGCACTTTTATTGTTGAGGACCACAAAGATAAAATACGAGCAATGGTGGTAAAGTGGAAACCCCAACGTGTAGCTCCCGGTCGAACTAAGTTACTTTCTTGATTCATTCCTCTCCCGGTAGAAATTTCACCATTCACTAAGCTCTCCACCATGTCTTCATGTTGTTTTTGTCGGAATTGATCTTTTCTTTTGCAAGAAGCTCCAACAATGTTTGCAATCATGGACAAATACTCAAAAAAAATCCATCACAAATTGATTATTTTGTGAAACCGCCACAACGACCAATTGTAATTGGTGAGCAATGCAATGAATATACTTTGCGTATGGATTTACATTCAATATAAGTCTTCAATCCATTAAGCTCGCCCCGCATATTAGAAGCCCCATCATATCCTTGACCTCTTAGCTTAGACATTGATAATCCATGTCTAGCAAAAAACTCATCAACACCACTTTTCAAAGAGAGTGCGGTGGTGTCAACAACATGAACAACTCCAAGAAACCGTTCCTTGACTATTCCACGGTAGTCTACAAATCTCAAAACAATAGCCATTTGCTCCTTTATCGAACTATCACGAGCCTCATCAATCAATATGGAAAAGAATTTGTCTCCAATATCACGAATAATGGCTTTTGTTGTCTCCAATGCACAAGCACTTATAATTTCCTTTTGAATGCGAGGAGAACTAAGTTGATGATTTGCCGGTGCATTTCTTTTCACAACCTTTCCAACATCAATATTGCGTGAGCTATACCAATCAAGAACTTCAAGAAAATTACCTCTATTAAGTAAGCTTGCCGACTCGTCATCCCCACGAAAAGCCAATCCTTGGCCAAGTAGCAATCTAACAACATCCACACTTGCGGTCAAACGAATACGGTATGCATCACCCAATTCTTTCTTTCCCGAAGCCACCTTTCTTGTCAAACTTTGCCTTTGGTCTTTGAAAGCAAAAAATGATGTCCGAGCATCATTGTGTGCACTACCAACCTCTCCCACATGATCTCTAAATCTTTCACAAGCCTTTTTCCAATTACGAAATCTTGTCTTCATAAACGCATCTTCTCCAAATCTCTTACCTTTATCCCCTCTAAAAAGATAACACCAAAAACAAAACACGACATCTTTAGAAACGCTATATTCCAACCATTCCCATTTCTTGAACCATCTAACTTGAAAACACCTCGATTTTTTACCAAAGTCGCTTCTTGGAAAATCATGAGAAGATGGTTGACAAGGACCCTTGAGCACATATTCTCTTCTAATATCATCTCTAATTCGAGGTTCATAATCATTAATTGGTATCCTCAATGCCGGATCACTAATAATTTCATCTTCAATAGTCTCCATTCGAGGTCTTTTATGGCTCGATCCACCAACATCACGATCTATATTTTGAGGCTCGCTAGAATTCCTTGGAGGTTCAATATTTACCGTCGGAATTGACGGTTTTGGATACCGAATAACAAATTTGTCCATTTTCCTAAACATAAATAAATCAAACAAAACCATTTAAATCAATTGAATCAATCAACAATTCAACATTCACTACAAATCTACAAGTATACAATCAAAAAAATCAGTTTTTAGTTTTAAATTTACACAAACTAAACACTTAATTTAACAAATAATAAAAAAGGACTTAAAGTAAGTAAATTTGACACAATATCACACAAATAATAAAACCCTAGAATTTCAAGTTAGAATGTCAAATTCAAGCAAGAATCAGGGAAAGAGACAAACGGCCAAACGGGAGGAGCCGAGGACTGTGGACGAGCAAGCCACTCGCCGGCGTTGAGGGCGGAGCAGCGGTCGGAGACGCGAAGGTGGACTTGCGAGTGGTGAGACTTCAATCACGTGGAGCAGGCGAGCAGATCTGAAAGAAAACAGGGGAACTCGATAGTGTGCAAGACTTCCAAAAGCCTTTATGACCAATAGGCTTATTTTTTTGTTAAAAATAAATACTTTAAATATTTAAAAATAGAGGATAATTTTTTTAACAAAACGATGTCGTTTTGCCCAAAACGACCTCGTTTTGAAGCAATTTTTTTATAAAAAAAAACTAATTAATTGGGGGGTCTCCTTCTTCTTTAATGTAAAACCAGATCTGAGATCTGGACCTCTAATGGAGTTCAGGCCCCCGCCCACAGCAGCTCTTCGCCTCCTCCCCTTCATCCTCCACAGCTCCACTCCTCCTTTCTATTAAACTCGCCGGCCCAAAGTGGGGGCACCGGCCCCCACTGGCCCCCACTCCGGTCCGTCTCTGATGGAAACCATGAATGAAAATGGGAGAGAATACTTGTGCATCATAAAACATGAATCTGGCCATAAACAGATTCTCGAAAGGATGCCTACACAGTCCTCCGGATTATATCATACATATATTTATCCGTTTGAGGTCAATGCAACATTTAACAAAAGGTCATATGACCAAGCTGCATTCTCATTGTGGCATGACCGATTGGGTCATCTAGGAACATTAATGATGCACAAAATCATAAAGAGCTCACTCAGACATACATTAAAGAACATTAAGGTTCTTCCGTCCAATGATTTTAATTGCACTGCTTGCTCACTTGGAAAGCTAATTATCAGGCCTTCTAAAAACAAGATTGCAAGTGAGACTCCTGCATTCTTAGAAAGAATCTAAGGAGATATATGTGGGCCAATTACTCCACCATGTGGACCATTTCGATTCTTTATGGTGCTAATTGATGCATCTACACGTTGGTCACATGCAAGCCTACTGTCAACAAGAAATGTTGCATTTGCTAAACTCCTTGCTCAAATAATCCGATTGAGGGCCCAATTTCCGGATTATACAATAAAGAAAATCCGGCTTGATAATGCAGGAGAAATTACATCTCAAACATTCAATGACAATTGTATGTCAATTGGGCTTGATATAGAGCATCCAGTGGCTCATGTTCACACACAAAATGGTCTCGCTGAATCATTGATAAAGCGATTGCAATTAATTGCCAGACCATTATTGATGAAATCAAAATTGCCACTATCGGTATGGGGACATGCAATGTTACATGCAGCAACCTTAATTCGATTAAGGCCAAGTGCAAACCATGAACATTCTCCTATGCAACTTGTGTCTGGTAAGGAGACAAATATTTCACATCTAAAAATATTTGGATGTGCAGTTTATGTCCCTATTGCTCCACCTCAACACAAAAAGATGGGACCCCAAAGAAGATTGGGAATTTATGCTGGTTTTGAGTCTCCCTCTATAATCAAATATCTTGAACCAACAACTGGTGATTTATTTATAGCAAGATTTGCTAATTGCCATTTTGATGAAAATGCATTCCCAGTCTTAGGGGGAGAAAAGAAAAATGGGGACCCACATGTGAAAGAAATCACATGGAATGCAACCGCATTATCCCATCTTGATCCAAGAACAAAAATGTGTGAACAAGAAGTACAACGGACCATTCATTTGCAAAATGTGGCAAATCAGTTACCAGATGCATTTACTGATACAAAGAAGGTAATAAATCACATATACATGCAGCAAATGCTCCTGCAAGAATTGAAATACCCAATGGATTGCCAAATGCATCCATCGCAAGTGAGTCTACGACACGTCGAAAGCGTGGTAGACCGTTAGATTCAAAAAATTTGAAACTGATAAAGGCGAAGAGCCAAAAGGGTATAACAGGAGTAGCCACAATGGATCATGAGAATGATGATAAATGCAAAGATATTGAAAATGAGAATACCTCAATAGAGGGTGATATTCTAGACAAGAATAATGATATCGACAATTTTTAGATTTCCATAAACTATGTGTCCACATGCACATAATGCAATCGAAAAGATGTAATTGTCGATGATGTATTTGCCTACTCAGTAGCTAGTAATATTGTAATTGAAGATGATGATTTTGAGCCAAAATCGGATGATGAATGTCGACGAAGAAAAGATTGGCCAAAATGGAAAGAGGCTATTCAGGCATAACTAAAATCGCTTGAAAAGCGAGAGATCTTTGGACCAGTAGTTCGTACACCAAATGGTGTGAATCCAGTCGGCTATAAATGGGTCTTCATACGCAAACTAAATGAGAAAAATGAAATTGTAAGATATAAAGCAAGGTTGTAGAACAAGTTTTTTCTCAAATCCATGGAATTGATTATGAAGAAACATATTCTCCGGTAGTTGATGCAACTACATTCAGATTCCTAATTGGCATGACTGTATTTGAAAGGTTACAAATGCGCCTCATGGATGTCGTTACAACATATTTATATGGATCACTTGATACAGACATCTACATGAGAGTCCCAGAAGGACTCAAGCTGCCTGAGGCCAATAATTGTGGACCTCGAGAATTGTTTTCCATAAAATTGAGGAGGTCATTGTATGGACTGAAACAATTTGGGCAAATATGGTACAATCGCCTCAGTGAATACCTCATGAAAGAGGGATACAAGAACGACATCATTTGTCCATGTGTTTTCATCAAGCGATCCGAAAAAGGATTCGCTATTATCGCAGTTTATGTTGACGATTTAAACATCGTCGAAACTCCAGATGAACTTCAAGATACTGCAAAATATTTGATGAAAGAATTTGAGATGAGAGATCTCGAACAAACAAAGTGTTTAGCAAAAATGTACACAAAATTGCAAAATACATTTAAATTATTTTTATTTTAGTTCGACCCTCTCTTTTGACTCTTTTGATTAAAAGCAATACCGATACAATATATTAAGTGGTTTTTAGGATTTGGGTTGCACCCAATTTTGATGGGTTGCCTACGTATCTCTTTGAAGAGGATCAAGCCTTCCGTAGTTCGGAATGTTTTTAATTTTAGTTTGGTTTGATTTTCACGCATCAGCGGAACGAGCCCGAACCCACCGTCTAGGAAGGGTTGCTCGGATTCATACCAACTATCATCTGCGCGATGTGAATAAGATTAAACCCATCTTCTAGGAAGGGTTGCTTAATCTCTTCACTATAAAAACATGCGGCTTAAAGTTTATATATTTTTAATTTGATTTGAGACTAAATATCGCATATTTATATATTATGTCAATTGTCCTGCGTATCCACTTATATGTTGTGGAATCAATTCAAACGTAGTTCTAAGAATCAAATAATGTAGGTTCAATTTTGACTTTATATTTACATTTAAAAGTTAACTTAATATTTATGGTTAGACTCAACCTTATATATGTCGAGTCTCCTACATGACTCTTAAAAGAGATCGAGTCAAATGTAGGTCACAAAGAACCATAGATTCAATTAAATGATTTTATTTTTGATCGTGACTGAACTCATTGCCTTTTGCTTTATATTGAGCTTCATACGTATCTGACGAATCAGAATCAAGTCATCGTAGTTCAAAGATTGAGACTTTGGATATTATGTCTATTAGATTTGTTTTCATGTATCAAAGAATTGAATTCGGACCCACCTTCTAGGAAGGTTTGCCCAAACTCTCTTCAACTATCATTTGCATGTATATATTATTATTATTTTCATGATTTTATCTTGCCTTTAGTGCATCAAAGGATGGAAATAAACCCACCTTATAGGAAGGGTTGTCTAAATCCTCCATATTATCATGTGCAAAACGAAAGGCAAGTTTGTTTCATATTTTGATTTTATTTCAAAATAATTGATAAACCCAATATGTATATATATTATATTAGGTGCCCTACATACTCAATAATTAAATAGGACAAAGTTCTTAAAAGAACTGTTTAATTTTATTATTGACTTTACCTTATGTGTGAAAGTCAACTTAAATTTTATGTGTCAACTCGATGTTATGTATTGATCAAGTTTTCCACATAGCCCATAAAGGACATCAAATTATACATGGTTCTAAAAATAGAATGATTTGTGTGCGACTGTACTCGATACATATTATATTTTAATCTCGAGTGTCTACGTAGCTTTATAAAAAGCATCAAGTCATTACGTAGTTCTCAATGAAGACCAATTAAATATATGCATGTTATATGGTCTTCATTTAATTTTAATATTAATTAAGGTCGTGGTGGTTGAACTCAACGAGCATTTGGGCGCTTTATGTCGAGTTTCCTACGGTCGCTTTTTAAAAGTGATCAAATCGTACGTAGTTCTTTTTAAGGACATATCATTTTCATTTTTTTGGACCTTATGTATGTGGGCCATTATCATGGAAGATAGAGTTTGTCTACAATTTGTAAATTTTATTCCCTTAATAAATTGCCATTGCAATTATATTTCTTTGGTGGGAAGTCTTGGTAATTAAACCAAATATATTTGAATAAGTAAGTCCCCACACACACCAATACACCATGCTCGACGCATGCATGGGACTCAAATTTATATGGGTAAACTCTTATATATTATTAGTAAATTAATTAATTATAATTATTAACTAAGCCAAGTGATATATAAGAGAATCAATTTCCCTGCAGGCTAGCTACATATATGCACCAAGGGATATAAAATATATAATTTTATGATTTATCACTGCACACATATATGTTAATAGGACATTCTATAAAATCGATATACAATAAGCATGCACGATTTTATTTTCTTTTTCCCATGATCATCATACACATATATGGTTTAATAGTGATTATTTGGCTTAAATCATATACAGTTCCCTGAACTTTCACAAAATTGCCACTTAGACACCCCACCTTTGAGTTGGCCCTATTGAACACTCGAACTTATGATTTTGCACCTATTGAACACCTCAAATCTGACGTGGGTCTATACGTGTAATACACGCGATTGTGGGTGAGTGAAGGGTTAATATTCAAGCTGACATGTAATTTCTTTAAAAAAAACTAATCAAGTTGAGGGCTTTTTATTCCCACAGCTTCGCCTTTTCGCCCTCTTCCACCATCGATCCTTCTTCGCCTTCTTCCACCATCGCTCGATTATGGGCCATTCTTCCACCATTGCTCTCCCTCTTTCCTTCTTTCTTCAATTCAACGAAAGCTCGATCCTCCCTCGTCGTCGTGATGGCTTCTTCGTCGAGCAGCTTTTTGCGCGGAAGTGGGAGAACAGAAATCATCTTGCCGACGTGCAGGTGTGGCGACGTAGCTACTATGAAGGTTTCTTGGACGAGAAAGAATCCCGGGAGACGATTCTTCGGGTGCCCTAACTATGGAGTAAGTTCAATCCTTATATGTTTGCAAAAACACTAAAAATTAGGGAAGAAATCGAATTAGGGGTAAACCCTAAAATTGAGTTAGCATGTTCGTCACCAAATTGGAATATGAAATCGGTAATCCTTGCAATTGGAATTGAAAATTGAGGCGTTTTGCAATTGGATTCGAATTGTGGGTAAACCTCTGGATACCTTGAGCATTATGTGCAATTATTATTGTTTGTGCATTTTTTGATTTTACAGGGAATGGGGGCATGTAACTTCTTCAAATGGGTTGATGATTCACCTTGCACAGAGCATTCTAAAGAAGTCATCTCAGGTTTGCTACGAATAGTACAGGAGAAGGAAGAAAAGGTAAAGAAGAAGGAAGAAGAGAGGGATAAGGCAAGGCGTCTGGCTAACGTTTTGTTGTTCGTGATAGTGGTGATTCTATGGGCTAAGAGTGTCAAATTCGTGTTGCCGAGCTAGGTCGAGTCTAGGAGTCATCTTTCTATTTATGCTTGATTTGTTGCTAAGATTATAGTTATGTATTGCTGTCAACTGGTGTGAAAAAGTGAGAACCTTGTTGGTATTGTTATCAGTATAATATATCGCTTCATTTGTTGTCAACTGGTGAGAACCTTTGATTGACTCCTTGTTTCATACCAGTCACATATAATGGTTTTCAATTCACTAACATCTGGATGATCTAGAAGTAAGATTGCACATGTCAATGAATAAAATAACAACTCGCCAACATTTTGCTCCAATAGCCATGATAGCTCAAAATAAGCCACTTCATATCAAGAGTGTGAAATATACAATGTGGATCAAGATACAAGTGAGCATACCAATGCACAAAATACACGTGTAAATTGCTAGATCAAAATAAGATGTTCTTATAATGTATCCAAAAAAAGACAGCTACAACACTGTTTTAAAGCTCATGGCTACAGACACTGTTCAAAGCAATGAAAAGTCATCCTAAGGTTGGTTTGAACTGGTTTGGCTACTGAATGGGGCTTCACTTCCCTTGTGTCTTGCATCATCTCTGTTGCGTTGCAATTGCCTCCTAGTGACAGCTTGATTGCCCTGCCATCTCAAACCCCTCTCTTGGCTGGAAAAATCTAAAGATTTAGTTGCATGTCGTACGGGTTGTGGAACCCTTAAAATCCTACTTGAAGAAGTCCCTGGTTGTGAATACATAACATAACAAAAAAAAATGAAAAATCTGTTTTGAAGAGGTATTCACTTCAAATATGAAAATCATAACTACTACATTGACTTACATTTAGCATTGTCACTCTAGTTGTAGGGCCGGTGTATGTACCAAAACCGACAAGTCTAGAGGTGCCCTTTTTTTTAGGTCTGGTGACTGGTCCAACATCAGATTGAGCTCTTTTACCTTGAGCCTGGTCAATTAAATTAGGAGGGCAGATTAATCAATACTAAAAAAATATGAAAATCTATTTTGAAGAGGTATTCACTTCAAATTGAATAATTAAAAAAACCTTTGATTGACTCCTTGTTTGTCTTGGTGGAGATGCAACTGGTGGTGCAACCGGAGGAGCTGGTGGTGGTGTTGGTGCAGCTCGTGGGGGTGGTCTTGACTGACTTCTTGAGGTAGAGGATGCAACTGGTGGTGGTGGTCTTCACTGACTTCTTGAGGTAGAGGATGCAACTGGTGGTGGTGGCATTGACTGACTTCTTGATGTACTAGCTACCACTTCCGAATTTCCCTTTTTGGGGCAACCTTTTTTGTTGTGCCCTTGGCACTTGCAAAGAGAACAAGTCATTACAATTCCCCTCCTTGAGTACTTTCCAGCCTTCTTTGGCTCATCTCTAGCTTTTCTTCGGTTTATCTTCTTTCTTCCCCTTTTTTTTCTAACTTGAGGTGGCTCAATAGGAGGATGCTCTGAAGTTGGCCACAATTTACTAGTTTGAGAAAAATCATCACTGTTGTCACTATCTTCACTATCATCATCACTCTTGTCACTATCTTCACTTTCTCTAGCTTCTTTACTAGTTTGAGAAAAATCATAACCAATAGGCACAATTGCATTCTCATTTCCTGCGTTTTCAGCTTCTTCACCTCCATCTAACTCTATAGGGTGATCTTGACTTCTACCCCTATAGATAGGAACCTCAATGTCCTCAGCATTATTATTGGAAAATTCAGGCTCAGCAATAGCATGATCAATGTAAAAATGCACCTCATCTCCATTTTTCAGTTTGCTAGAAAGCTCAACAAGTGATGTATCATTCATCTCTGTAAATTGATCATTTCCCCCCTTATGATATACCCCTCTGAATTCTGTATAGTTGAGTGAGTTTACATACCACTTCAATTCAAAGAATCTTAACAAATCTGTATCAACCCATGGACTGTATCCAGTTCCAACTTCATCAACATAAGCAGATTGTGGTTCGTGAACAAACCTACCTCCATGATGCCAGCAAACGTTCATCGTCGGCATTTTGATCCTATAAATTCATTGACCATAACAGATAAACTTCAAGTTCATTTCATACACCCAAAAAACCTAAACAGCTTTAAACTAAATTGCAAGTTCATTCGAATGCCACTCTCATTCGAATGCCAACCCTACAATCGAATTCAAACCACCAAATTCCCAGATTCGATCCCTCAATCAAAACCCCCAAATTCGAGCCCTCGATCAAAACCCCCAAATTCGAGCCCTAAATCAAAACCCCCTAAATTAGAGCCCTAAATCAAAAACACCCTAATTTCCAATAATTCAGACTAGCACAATCACAAAATCGAATGCAAACCACTAAAGAGAGACAAAATTCGAAGAAAAACAAAAAATTCCCCAACGAAAAATTAAACCTAACTAACCTTTCCTTCTTCGACTCAGCTAGGATACATCGCCGAGGCCGTCCAGGATTCAAACCCTAACTCAAAGGTGGGGCTGGCTGTTCTTCTTCGTCGAGGAGCGTCGTTCTTCTCTGGTGAACCGCCGGAGAGGGTTGGCTGTTCTTCGTCGAGCGAGGAACTAGTATCACAAGAAGGCGGGCTTATGTGAATCTCATGAAATTCCTTTTTAAGTTCGAGTTTTTTAAGTTGAAATGCGTAATGACGTGTATTACGGGCTGACGCTTATGTGGCGTAATCAAGAGTACTTACGTGGAATAAGTAAAATAATGCGTAATGACGTGTATTACGGGCTGACGCGCGTGTAATACAAATGTCATTAAAATCTCTGGCCAGGTGTTCAATAGGTGCAAAATCATAAGTTCGAGTGTTCAATAGGACCAACTCAAAGATAGGGTGTCTAAGTGACAATTTTGTGAAAGTTCAGGGCGCTGTATATGTTTTAAGCCATGATAAATTTCATGCGGCCCCTTTTTACATTGATCATTGCCACATTTAAGCATATACGTACATACGCAATATATACCCATTTAAATTTTGTGTGATTTGCCTTAGTTAATACACATGCCCAATATATGGTGGATAACATCAGACTCTTCATCCGTTTTTTTAATAGATCAAGTCATGGCCTTTTGTCCCGTTTTGTGTATTAGATTCTGATCATATATACTATATAATATATAGCCAGGCAAGTGATTATGTTTTGTGTTTATGCTTGCCCCAAGTATGCTATATAGTACATGTACGTCCTGATCAATTCTTGTTTATCCCATTTAATCTCATTTAAAATTTCTGAAATCAAACGGGCATTATAACGGCTAGGAAATTAAAGGCTTTACTTTATGATTTTGTGGATCCATTCGATTCCACATGTGTGATGTTCGGATCCACTCGATTCCTCCCAGGCCACAAATTAGATTTCAAAAATAATAATCAAGAGAGGGAAATAAGTGGAGGAATTGCATTTGATCACCAAACTATGGTAGATGGCGCATGCTGTTGTTGTCTTTCACATCCTCTTCCCTTCTATTCTCTTAATTTTGGTGGGGATCAAAGATCGTAATTGTATTCTCATGAACTATATATTGTGATTGCACCGAGAGGCAGACTTTATTATTGTGAAGGAGAAGACTTAATTAAAGTCTTAAGTACGTGGTATCTCCTCCCTCTCTGTATGAAGATTGGGGAAAAGAACCACATTGTTGTTTTTCGGTTGTGCCTATCAAACGGGAGAAGGATAAAGCCCCCGTTCTTTTTACCCATTGGCCAA
The DNA here is from genome assembly GCA_964016875.1 of Fallopia convolvulus. NCBI lineage: Eukaryota > Viridiplantae > Streptophyta > Magnoliopsida > Caryophyllales > Polygonaceae > Fallopia > Fallopia convolvulus. The sequence continues at coordinate 41,005,854 of OZ024718.1, forward strand.
CCCCTTTTCCCCATTCCAAATCCCATTTATATAGAAGAATTAGAGAAACCGGTTAATGAGAGTTAACTATCTTTTTTTTTAACCAAGTAACTACTAGTAAGAGCAGTTGCAAGACTCATGAATAACTCTCTTTTATTTTCTTTTTTTCTTTTAGGGAAATTCCGGTTGATACCCTCGAGTTTTTGGCTTTTTCGGATGGTGCCCTGAAAAAATACTTATTCCGAGTGGTACCCCTGAACTTTTGCTAAAGTCCGCCAGATGCCCTTAGTAGTGAATTTTCATTAGTTTTTAACTAAATAAGTATGTTTTCTAATGAAAAATATATATTTTTATATTTAAATAAATGTAAGCAAAATAATTTAATAAAAATTCAAATAAATTGTATAAAAATATTAAATTTATATTTATATTATAAATATATATATTGTCAAGTAGATTGTTTTTTGTATAATTAAAATAATTTTAATTTATAACCAAAAATATTATAATATTTATATTAAAATAAAAATAATGCATGATTTAGAAAATTTTAAAAACTTAATAAAATATATTAAAATTTTATTGTAACATGAGAGTACCATAATAAAAGTTCTATTCGTTTTTCTAAAAAAATTGTCAAAATTATTACATAAAACCTACATGACAATTTTAATTATTAATTTTAATATAAATATTGTAATATTTTTTGTTTCAACTTAAATTTTTCTAATTATACAACGTTCAATCAACTTGACAAATATATATAATATAATATTTTTAATTTAATATTTTATATGATTTATTTTAATTGTTATTTAAACTTAAATTTTGTTTTAATTTAATTAAAAAAATATTTTTCCATTTGAAAACATACTTATTTAATTAAGGGAAATTCCGGTTGGTACCCTCAAGTTTTTGGCTTTTCCGGATGGTGCCCTGTAAAAAAACTTATTCCGAGTGGTACCCCTGAACTTTTGCTAAAGTCCGCCAGATGCCCTTATTAATGAATTTTCGTTAGTTTTTAATTAAATAAGTATGTTTTCTAATGAAAAAATATTTTTTATTTAATTAAATTAAAACAAAATTTAAGTTTAATAACAATTAAAATAAATCATATAAAATATTAAATTAAAAATATTATATTATATATATTTCTCAAGTTGATTGAACATTGTATAATTAAAAAAATTTAAGTTAAAACAAAAAATATTACAATGTTTATATTAAAATTAATAATTAAAATTTTCATTTAGGTTTTATGTAATAATTTTGACAATTTTTTAGAAAAACTAATAGAACTTTTGTTATGGTACGCTCAAGTTACAATTAAATTTTATTATTTATTAAGTTTTTAAAATTTTCAAAATTACTACATAAAATCTACATTAAATTTTTTAATCATGCATTATTTTTATTTTAAATGAATATTATAATATTTTTGGTTTTAAATTAAAATTATTTTCATACAACATACAATCTACTTGACAATATATATAAAATTAAATTTTAATTTAATATTTTTATACAATTTATTTGAATTTTTATTGTATTAATTTTTTTTTAAATTTATTTAAATACAAAAATATATATTTTCATTAGAAAACATACTTATTTAGTTAAAAACTAATGAAAATTCATTACTAAGGGCATGTGGCGGACTTTAGCAAAAGTTCAGGGGTACCACTCGGAATAAGTTTTTTTTCAGGGCACCATCCGAAAAAGTCAAAAACTCGAGGGTACCAACCGGAATTTCCCTTTAATTAAAAACTAACGAAAATTCACTAGTAAGGGCATCTGGCGGACTTTAGCAAAAGTTCAGGGTACCACTCGGAATAAGTTTTTTTTTAGGGCACCATCCGGAAAAGCCAAAAACTCGAGGGTACCAGCCGGAATTTCCCTTTCTTTTATTTAGGCTATATAAAAGGCATTTCGGAGAAGTTAACAACTAACTACCCCCAAACGGAATTAATTATTTATTTTTAAAATCCTCTTTTATTTCCCATCTCATGTATAAGACACACACAAAACGTGGGTGGTTAAATTGATTTTCATTAATTTTTATCTTTATTTTTTTACTTGGGCTAATTTTAACCCACAAAAACCAATCTTAAATTGGGCCCAAAATGATTTTTAAAAGCCCATTTTTAAATGAGAGATTTATGGTAAATTTTTAAGATAAATTAATTGAATAAATTATCTCAATTAATTTTTACCACCTTATATAAATTCATGAATGATTTTTAATTCATGAAAATTTTCTCGTCAACACAAAGCTCTGTCTTGGCTTACAAATTGAACACTTAAGGGATGAAATTTTTATCCATCAGTCTAATTATAGTGAGAAAGTTCTTAAAAGATTTTACTTGGACAAAGCACATCCTTTGAGCTCTCACATGGAAGTTCGATCCCTCAATGTAGAAAAGGATCAATTTTGTCCCCGAGAAGAGGATGAAGAGGTTCTTGGTCCTGAGGTACCATATTTAAGTGCAATTGGTGCTTTAATGTACTTAACTAACAATACAATGTCAGATATTGCTTTTGCAGTAAATTTGTTGTCCAGGAGATCAAACATGTATTACGCTATCTCCGATGCACACATGATCTTGGGTTGTATTATCGTAACCAAAGGGATGCGACCTTATTTGGATATGCAGATGCAGGGTACTTGTCTGACCCACACAAAGTCAAATCGCAAAATGGTTATATGTTCACATATGGAGGCACTGCCATCTGTCGGAGATCAACAAAGCAGACTGTGACTGCCACATCATCAAATCAAGCAGAATTGATTGCTTTATATGAGGTGGGAAGAGAATGTGTGTCCCTTCGAGCAATGATTCAATTCATCCAAAAAGAAAGTGGAATGAGGCCAATCACAAATGATCCAACAATACTATATGAGGATAACTCAGCATGCGTTGCTCAATTGAGGAAGGGCTACATCAAAGGAGACCGCACAAAGCACATATCTCCAAAATTCTTCTCTACTCTTGAATTGGAAGAAGTTGGTGAAGTGGACATCCAACAAAATCAAATGACAATTTGGCTGACTTGTTCACAAAGTCTTTAATCCCCAAGAAATTTGGAGAACTGGTATCCAGAATTGGAATGTGCAGACTTCGAGACATATGTTGAAGTTAGGGGGAGTATCATACGCGTTGCACTCTTTTTCCATTCGATCATGTTTTTATCCCATTGGGTTTTGCTTGACAAGGTTTTTAATGAGGCAGCATCAAGGCGTACAATGGGATCAATGGTTGCACTCTTTTTCGCTTCGTTCAGGTTTTTATCCCACTGGGTTTTTTCCTGACAAGGTTTTTAAAGAGGCAACATATACGCATATCCTACAAACATGAAAGAAGGTGAATATTCAAAGGGGAGTATGAAGTCAAATATTTCTCCTACAAGTTATCTATCTACACACACATATTACTTGTATCATACATATCATGAAGATGAACATTTGTATAATGTATGATTGGAGGTAAATTGTACAAGGTGAATTATTCACCTTCTTCACCTCCTTATTTCCATGCATGAATCATGGAGATTTACCAAAGTTTTACCCCACCTTTGGCCTATAAATATGGCCATGATCCATTGTAAAACTTGTACCAATGTAGAGTAAGAAATACACTCTCTAAAGTTCTTACTCTCCCTCCCTCTCTTCTAATGATCTAAAAGTTCTCCTAAAGTTTGTTTAAGTGTTCTTTCCAAAAGTTCAAGTGGTCTTGCTTTCATAAATCTTTTCATAAACAATTTAGATGTATTTTCGTATATGTCCCATATCAAAAAGTATGTTACATAAATTCCTATTTTGAAGAGTAGTAAATTGATGTTTTTTTTCCAGAAATGGTACTTGGAATCTTGTTAAGAATATAAAAATAGAACTAAAATTTCCTATTATATAACCTAAGAAATCATCATAACAGTTCGGTCCTAGCTCCTAGGTCTCATTTAATTTGTTGTTTGGGTTTGGCCAAGCTCATGAGCTTGATTTTAGAATGAAATCATATAGGCTTGTGTGGTAACGCACAAACTAGAATTGACTTAATTTAATAGTATAAAACCCTAAGCAAATCTTACTAACTAATTAAAGCAGTAAGGTTTCAAGCCTTTTCCTTCCGCCACGTGTCAAAAAATTCTGCCTTTTTTTTTTGAAATTTATGCTTTTATTTCCCACGTTCGTCCAATTAGGTTTTTGGGCGGGCTTAAATACCTATATAGCCCTTCAATTTTACAAAACCGGACACATAGCCCCCTCAACTTGAACTCAGCTCAACTCAGCCCTCCAACTTTATAAAGAGGATAGAAAACCGCAAAACCCTTAGAATTACACATTAGTCACGACATAGTTAATTACTTATCTCTATCAAAGGGATGGTTTTGTGAAAAGTTGTTTACTTAAAGGGTAATTGTGTAATTTGCTCTCTCTTATATTCTATAAAGTGATGCACTAGAAACGGTGGCGGGAGAGATTGGAGATCTTCATTATACTGATATTTCTGATTTTTCCTCTACTCTTACTTCCACTTCTATTGGACTCTTTCACATGAAAAGATAAAAACAATTAGTTCTCTTCTATGCTGAACATCTCCAAGCTAAAAGGGACAAAAGGTTAGTATTTTATTCTTTTTACTAGCATTGATTTGATTTCTTTTATTGATTGTGTGCCTTGTATGTATTAAACAACACATTAAAATCTAAATTTAATATGAAAGTTTTTGATTTTTGGTTCTGAAATTGCAGATGGTGGAAATAGAAATAATTGTATACTATGGTGGTACATTTGTAAGGAGTGATGCTATAATTGCGAAATATGTTGGCTATAAGGTACAATCAATAAAAATTGATGAAGACTTTGTGACTCGTTGGTGTATCACTGATGTACTAGAAAATCTAGGATATAAGAATATGGATGTGAAAACCATATACTATCACATTCCAAATACTTCCCTTAGTGAAGGTTTAAGGGTTTTATGTGATAATGACAACACACTTGATATGGTTGCATGCAGTATTTTAGGAGGGGGTAGTGTTGAAGTATATATTGATCATGGTGAGCAAGTAGATGATGAAGCAGTAAGAGTTCAAAAAGATAATGTTAGAGCTGGTGGCCTTGTAGACCATCATGAGGGTGAAGAAGATAGTGAGAATTCTGATGGTGGAAGTGATGATGGTGAAGATTTGCAAAAAAAATTGTATCGAAGAGTTAGATGAGATTGATGAATCTATTTTGTGGGATGATGATGATGAGATTAGGGAGGCTGTTGACAAAGTTAAAGAATTCTATAATCCGTCCACCTTCGTAGAATATGCAAGTAATCAGATTTCTAAGGGGAGATTAGAGCGAATTAAACAAAAGCGGAAGATTGCAAGAAATGAAGATAATGGATGGTGGTCAGATAGCTCAGATTGTGGTGAAGATGATGCTGGATTAGACAACTCAGATATTGGAAGCTTATGTTCGGAAACAGATGAAGACGGTGAAAGAGTGTTGGAAAGGAGGAAAAGTCATTGGACAAGATATCATGAAGGTGCTCGTGATGTTGTTTTTTCTGTGGGGTTGGTATTTAAAGATCATCATGAATGCAAAAGAGCATTGAGAAAGTATAGTTTGAATGAAAAAAGAGATTATGACTACATAAGAAATGAGCCGAAAAGGATTAGAGTGCAGTGTAAAGCAATTGGATGTCCTTGGATGATGTTTGCTTCTGAAGAAAATTTTCAAGGAAAGAAATATTTCATGATCAAGACATATATTGACAAGCATAAATGCTCAAAGGTTTTCAAACTTTCAAGAGCAGATACACCATGGATTGCTGAAACATATGAGGCATTGATTTCTAGCCATCTTGGAATAAAGCCCAGTTGCATTCAAGACATGATTTATAATCAAATGGGGATTCATGTGTCTAGAAACCAGTGCAAGAGGGCAAAATTAAGGGTAAAGAAGAAATTAGAGAGAGATGTAGGTCCTGAATATGCAAAGTTATATAATTATCGCAAGGCTTTATTGGCTTCAAATCCTGGGAGTCAAGTTGAGATTGAGGTTGAGCATAAAGGACCTAATCAAATTCCTTATTTCAAGAGGTTTTATGTATGCTTTGCTGCCTTAAGGATGGGTTTTCTGGAGGGTTGTAGACAATTTATTGGATTAGATGGATGTTTTCTAAAAGGAATAATAAAGGGTCAACTACTCACTGCAGTTGGAAAGGATGCAAATAACCAGATGTATCCCCTAGCATGGGATGTTGTTGAGGTTGAATGTACAGATTCTTGGTCATGGTTCTTGAAACACCTTAAAGCTGATATACAAACTGCTCAAGGAAGTGGATGGTGCTTTATGTCTGATCAACAAAAGGTAAATTAATTTTTTTTATATATCATTTAAATTTCAGCTTAACTAAATTGAAGTTTTTGGAATGAATTTGTTTTAATTTAATGTGATGTAGGGACTTCTAAATGCTGTGGCTGAGTTATTTCCGAGGGCTGAACATAGATATTGTGCTAGGCATGTATATTCAAATTGGTATTCTAAGTTTAGAGGGGAAGCTTTTAAGCTTGCTTTTTATTCTTGTGCAAAGAGTACCAATGAGCCTACACTTAAAAGGAGGTTGGAAGATCTTGAAAAATTAAAAGTGGGGGCTACTGAGGCTTTGATGCATGTCAATCCAAGAAACTGGTGTAAGGCATTCTTTTCACCTATGTCTCAATGTGACTCAATCGACAACAATAGTTGTGAGGCATTTAACTTTGTTCTAATTAGTTCTCGAAGCAAACCTATCATTTCCATGTTAGAGGAGATTAGACAATTTGTCATGGAGAGGAGAAATAAGAGGATTATATTTGCAAACAAATGGGGAGATAATTATGGCAAGCTGATTTGTGGTATTCTTGACGAAAACATCGCAGAAAGTTACAAGTGGAGAGTTAAATGGAATGGGGATGATGGTTATGAAGTTAAGTTTGGTAAGGCACAATATGTAGTTGATTTACGATTGAAAAGTTGTAATTGTAGAGGATGGTTAATTTCTGGAATACCTTGTGCACATGCCATTAGTGCAATTCATCATAAAGAAGATGACATTAGAAAATATGTGAGTCACTGGTATGAGAAGAAGAAGTTCTTGAGAGCTTATGCTTATGCCTTGGGGCCAATGCCTAGTGAAGAATTTTGGGAAGACACTGAGTTGGGTCCAATCTTACCTCCTCTAGCAAGGGCCATGCGTGGTAGACCAAGGACAAAAAGAAGAAGATCTAAAAATGAACCAAGGAAAGGAAAGTTCAAGTTATCACGACATGGAAGGGTTATGCATTGCAAGAGATGTGGTGGTGCTGGCCATACATATACTACATGTACCAAGACTGCAAGTGGTACTAGATGTCAACTGGTAAACTTAGATTGTTGTGTTCTTTTAATTAATTACAATAATCTCTCATTAACTAACTATTATATATTTGTGTTCAGGACAATCCTACTCAAATTTCAAGTAATATCATCAGGATGGCAAATAGATCAAGTAGGCAGGGATCAAGCTCAATGAATAAACAACAAAGAAGTTCAACCAACAGAAGTTCAGTTGGCCAACAACCAAGGTGTAGGGATAATGGGTTTGGAATTTACATGGATGATGATACTGGATTACAAGTTCTGAACGTATGTTTTTAATTATAGTGCAATTTTTATGGTTTCATATTTGCACATGTTATTTAATTTGTTAATTAAACTAATTACTTTTGTCTATGAACTGCAGCCTGGACAACAAAACTCTATTGTGTTCAACTAGAGTATAATTTGTGGAGGTTGGTGAGGTGCTATTAGGAAAACAGATGTCAAACTTGTCAAAGCTATTTTAGAGGCACTTGAATTGATATTGTTGTGCTGCTCTATTTTGGAGGATGTTTATAAGCCTTTTTTGGTTCTTGATGGTGTTATTTTGGAGTTGTAGTAACATCTAAATTTAACTGGCGCTTGAATTGATTGCACTTACTCTTTTATATTATTTTACTGTTGCATTTTTAAAATTAATAATCTTAATTAATTATTATTGTCTTGAACATGGTTAAAATTCAATATATTGTTGAGTTGGGCTGAGTTTAGGGACTGGATAAAAATAAATTATAAATTTATTGGTTTAATGGGTTTAAATGATCCAAATGTAAAAGTTTAGGGGCTGAGTTGAGCTGAGTTCAAGTTGAGGGGGCTATGTGTCCCATTTTGTAAAGTTGAAGGGCTATACAGGTATTTAAGCCTTTTGGCCGCCATTTTCATAATTAATTTTCTCCCAATTCATTAGCCTCAACCGTCCATTCTTCAATTAGGTTTCTGGCATCCATTTTCTCCCCAACTCATCAGCCTCAACCGTTTCTTTTCTTTCATTTTCTCCCATTCCATTCTTCTCAATGGACGGTTACTACCAGCAATCAAAGAACCCTACTGGTTCTCGAGCTCCAAAGAGATTTATGGGTATATCGGCGAGAATGGAGTCCCAATTGACGTCGTTAGGTTTCAGGGCTCTTGGAATTTCAGGTTTCAGTCGGTAATTTTCTCATTCCTTTTTAGTTTCTTATTAGCCTCTAGCTTCTTTTATTCTTAACGAAATCCCTAAATCTTCGCCAATTAATTTTTTATTGTTTAATGAAATTTTAATTCATCAGTGTTGGGCAATCCGGCGATGATTTTTCCTATCTCTTCTCAATCTCTAGGTTTTCTTCAAATTCTAGCCTAAAAAATCGAACATGCCAATATCTTTTCCACTACTATTATTGTCTTCCCCCTCTTACTGTTCCGTCTCCTCCACGCCCTGAAGAAATCAAACAGTGCATGGGCATCTTCTCCATTGAAAGGCAACAATTTCTCGCCGGTAAGATCCAAAAACAACAAGTGAGCCCGTGAATTCGAGCAACCGAGCAAGTTGGGATCGATTGGTGAGGAGAATCCGACCAATCGAGCAAGTCGTGGTCAATTTTTGTGGAGATTTAGAGCAAGGTGAGCCAATAATTAATATATTCAATTTTGATTTTGATTTTGGCTTTGAACTCTTCTCTCTTGCTATTTCTCTTTTGCAATTCTCCTTCTTTATTCAACATCAGTAATTTTTCATTTCTGAATGCTCACAAAATTCAATGTATATATAAAAATTATCATGAAACCTGTAATGTTAATGCATTAATTTTGACTCACGACCATGGTTGGAAAATGGAAGTTGAGTGTGAGTTACCTTCCAATTTCCACTTTAACAAGTTACATGATCTCTTCTCTGATTTTGTATCTGCATCTGATTTGTTATTAATTTTTATATTTCAGCTATGGCTACGAACTAGATCGACTTCAAGTTTCTTCTTGAATTGTCAATTTGCAAGACAATTGATCCTTTTCATATAATTACTAATATTTGTCACATTCTAATATCATTTTGTGAAATTTAGTCTTCTTTCAAATTATTAAGATAATATTCATAGCTTTCCCCATGTTCAGGATTAAAAGGCACATGAAATAAGCTTGGAGGAGTGGGTTGCAAGGACTATATAATATATCACACACTAGATTCATGTGGGTTTTAACTTGAGTGTCCTTTTTTGTTTTCTGGTACTGAATTGCTTTTCTTTTAATATTGTATGGGTATGAATTATAATGGTTAGAAAGTATACCAGCCTTTCAATGCCTATCTTCTTATTATGAAGGTAAATTTGATTCATGTTTTTGGACCTCATTTTGTGGCTTCCAAATGTAATATCGATTTAAATTTAGTAACTTTAATATACTCAAAATCAAGCTGTTATAAAGTAGTTTGTATAAAGGGCCAAGTTATAGGAACTTTAATCTCGATTCTCATATGATTTGGTGATAAGAGGCGTTGAAGGGAGAATTTTAGATGCCAAGTATGCTAGAGAAAACTGTCTGAGGGTTATCTTGGTTTAAGACTTTTGAGTTATGAAGTTTTTCTTGCCTCTCATCCGTGCCATCTAACCGGCTTGACAATAATTGCCATAAATTTTTCAATAAGTGTCATAATTAGGGCTTTTGATACCTTGGCGCTCTCTTTGATTGTATATGGGTGGTACTTCCATAGTTATTTTGCTCTTCATGAGCTTATCTGAATTCTAAACTGACTTTTTTACTAATTTTATAGGATTTGCCTAATTTTTGCTTCTACACTTTCATCTGTGCCAGATTGTCACTAAACGTGATTGTAGTTTGAGAATGAAACTTGGCAACAAAAATAGCCATGGATAACAAAAACCTTTAGGCACATTAACCATGCATGCAGAGGAGGTTGTTTCATTAAAAATTGTTGTGGGGCTTGAATTCAATTGCAAGCATTTAGATAATAAAGATTTGTTGTCTAAAAGTGGTCATGCCTCTCCTATTTAGTTCATCATTTTGGTTCATTCCAGGATCCTTTTTTAAGATTATCCAGGATTGTTGAGGCTGAACAGGCATTGCAATGCCTCTCCTATTTAGTTCATCATTTTGGTTCATTCCAGGATCCTTTTTTAAGATTATCCAGGATTGTTGAGGCTGAACAGGCATTGCAAATATGCAAAACTGAAGTTGTGAAGAACAATTTGAATCCAAGATGGAAGCCTATTACAGTATAACATTAACTGTACAATAGTTTGGACTTTGGAAGGAAGGTAAGGTTAGTCACTTTAACTAATTGGTATACATAAATAAATTCATAATAATTCAATGCCAATTTATTGCCTAATCAAGATTATTATGCCTAAACTTTTCTATAAATGACCATTGTTGCAGGAAAATCCATTGATAAGCGAGTGTTTTGATTTCAATAGCAACGAAAATCATGAACTCATAGGGTAATGACACCCTTTCCTTAACCTTCTTCTGATAATTTATATTCTTTAATGATAGTTATCTAATTTTTACTCTAACTACACCAGGAAACTTTAAAAATCAGTATAAAACCTTGAGAATATGTATAATAGAGACATGATCGATGTGAATTTTGATAAGCCACATAGCGATCATGAAAAGTTCTTGCATTGATTTTATGATATGGGTTCTACATGCTCTTTCCATTTATATGATTAAAAAGAAGCATTCATCTTACATTTTGTAGATTAACTATATGTATAAGGTAAACTCTTTATCATATCATTAGTTCATTTATTTCCATGTCACTGTTTTTGCAATTTAATAGTGTTTGTTTTCTATTATAAAATGTTTTGATGGTTGTCCATTCTATCTCTAAAGATTTGATAGCACTATGGTACCTTATTTATCTCATGTACTTGCATTGCCCAATTCATATATTAATATGTTGTAATTGCATTACTTTCTCTATAAATAAGGGGAAATACAGAATATCATTTTACAAAATCTGAAATTGAACTCATCGTTAATGTGTTTTGCCTTGGCCAATTAACTCCTAAGAAGCAATATATTGATTTGATAGAGTTATTTAGAATTTAGGTATTGTAGTATTAAATTTTATTTCTGTCTAATTATACCACTGTAATAGTTGCTCTAGACTGTGCATGGATGGACTTGCTGTTGGTATATTATCTCCGTTTATGCTTCTCATGGGATTATTTATGTGTGTGGTTTTTCACCTTTTTGTTTGATTTTCTTAGATTTGAAGCAAAATAGGAATTCATTTTCATAGGAACTCTCATCATGTGATAAATCATATATAGAATGAAAACAATTTAGAAATTCATTAAGATGATAGATAAAAAGAAACAAAGTAAAGGAAAGCAGGGAAGAGTGGGATTGGGAGGCAGTTTCTTTGGCCTTAGTTCGACTTGTAGTGTTTGTGAGCCAGTATCAATTCCACATGTTCAATGATGCATGAGTTTGTCAAATTTTCCAAAATATAGCTTTTGAAGGATTTTATTTTCTATCATTGGGCGCGTCCTTATGCTCATTGGCTTTTATACACTGCCTCTGAGATGGACTTAGTCCCTAATCAATTTTGGTGTATTCTAACTAAATTCAGTTATTATTGTCACATAGCTGAATTTCAGTTTTTCTTGGGTCTATCGGGCATACCCTCTTTCCCTTGGGCAGGGGTACCCCCATCTTGACTTCCCAGATTTCGTTGTAGCGGAGCTCCACTGGGTCAATGATGATGATGATGATCATTGTGAATTGAAATGGATCAAACCCTCTTTTTACTTCATGTGGTGTTATTGAAAAGAATGGGTTTTTTGAACTATATAATTATATTTTATGTGAAGCGCGTACTCATTGGCAAGGATTATATTTGTTAGGGTCAAAGTTGATGGACAAGGCAAAGAGATCCCAGGTTGGTGTACGGGCACACTAGACCAGTAGACCTATCAACATTGATAACCATGTAGTTTGTAATTGGCAAGATTTTATACTAAGTGTAATTTTGATGCCACATGTTCCATTCATTTGTCCCTCATTATTTATTTCCTAAAAATTAAACCACGTTTAGGATGCAATTAATTGAATGTTAATAAATATGCAAGAATGTCAACAAAAGCTTTCATTTGGGTTTCAACTATAAGGTTTCCTTTCTCAATTTCTCTTATGTCAACTTTTGTTATGCTCAAAGAAGCAATACCAAATGAAGCAGGGCACCTTTTCAAAAAAAAAAACACAGTGATGCTTCACCTCAATAGTGTTGGACTGTTGGAAAAGGAGTTTGGATAAGGAGTTTGTATATGACTTGGTTTTTTTTTTTATTATAATCAACCTTTATGAGTTTATGTAATTGTATATATACTGGTATTTTATATAGTTTTAAATTTCAAATAGAACAAAGAAATGAGGTGCAAATTAAGAGACCTCTCAACCAATTTATGTTTATTCAACTCCTTCGGATATATTATATCGTATCTTTACCATATTTTGTTGGATATCCTTCTAGAAGTAAACATTTTGTTTATATAATCAAAGTATTCCGCCTTAGCCCGTGCCTTAGGCACGGGACATATATACTAGTTAGAATTGAAAGCAACTTTTAAAATTCACAAAAGTAAAAAAGAGTTGAGAGTAAGAACCAAGTAGAGCATTCACTTGCTCAAGCTTCGCTCGAGCTTGAAAGAGAGCTTGGTTTTAGGTCAAAATGTTATTTGAGTTTGATTCATTTAAATTTTCATTGAGCTTGAACTATTTAAGTTTTTTTTGTAAGGTAAGCTTGCAAACAACTCGTTATCTAATCATCTAATCAATCTAACCAAAGGGAGTTGACTCGGGTGGTAAGCGGTTTGCTTCACATCCACGAGGTATGGGGTTCAACTCCAAAGGATGTAAAAAATTCCCTTTGGGAGACTCATCAACCAAAGTCAGGTGCGCGACCCGGGTCGAGTTGGATGTAGCCAAGACGAAGCTCTGGTGAACTAGCGGGCAACCAAAAAAAAGTATATAATCAAGCTTTCTCATGAACAAATGAGCGGGGTTTTCTTGTGCTCAAGCTTAGTTGATCATTCGACCTTTTATTTATGCTAGCTCAAGTTCGAATTGTGCACTACACCCGAAATCGGACTCCCTCTCTCTCGTTGATTTCAGTTTTGATTCCTTGAGTTTGATCAATTGTTAGTTCTAGTTTGATTCTCAAAAGATCAACTAGTTCATCAATTGGATTTAGTGTTTGAGCCAATCCAATTGAACTATCGTTTGATTGATTCCAAAGAGTCGAAATTTCATATTCATTGTCTTTTGATTTCGAGATATATTGTGCAACAAGTTATTGACTTTGAAAGTGATATAGGTTGGAAATTCGATTACAAGGCAAGATCGGGTCCTGTGAGGTTACAATACTTGATCATCAAGGAGTAGTCCGAGGCGATCACGATCACGTATCAGTTTTCTCATACATGTATGTAATTTGGAAGACAAGCATAAGTATAATACAGGTACACACTATAGGGTAAGTAGGAATAGGGACATGAGCCATGTATTAGGCTCCTAAGTCGCTTAGAACCACCCATGAACAATGGATCGATCATGGCTTGAGCCACTTGATCATTGTGTTTGAGTATGGCTCTTGGATGACTCGAGTTGTGGAGATGTGGTGATATTGGGCCTGTTCTATGTGACTTGGGCCTACTTCCTTATTGTGATGCTTCGCTTCTGAAGTTTGAAGACAACCATTAAGCCAAATGTTGCATTTATCTTAATGAGACATCTGTGAGGTTGAACAATGTCGTCTAAGGAAGGATGATCATATAAAAGCCTTATAAGCTAACCATAGAAGCTCGTCTTGCCATTTTCTCGTGCGCCGTTGTGATTGAGTTAGGGTTTGAGCTCCAAGAGCTTTTTTCTGGCAAAACTCACTGTGGTTCCTTGATATCTTGCAAGACCGAAGAAGAAGAAGAAGAAAGGGGAAGAGAGAAAAGGGAGAGATGAGGGAGTTTGGTGCCTTGGTGGTTTGAGTTCTTCGTGTGCTCACTTGCTTCCATCTTTGTCCTTCCTTCTTTGTGCTACTTTTTTTGTTCTTCAACTATGTTCTTAGTTCTTACCATTTGTGTGTGTGCCTGCTTTGTAAACTTTTGATTGTTGGCCTTTGATGTCTAGTGGATTTGGCGAGTCCCCTCTTGAGACTCCGCAAAATAGGGCCGGTAAAACCGAACTGCGTCAACAAACTTTGCTTGTCCACATGCGTTTTTACTTTATTTTCAAATAAAAACCAAATGATTGAAGTGGGTCTAAGATTTTCTTACTTATCAGAGAAAAACTCAACAATTCTACCCAACGCAAAAGCTAGCTCGATCTCAAGTGCTCTCCACGGTCTCGTCCCCTTGTACACATCCATAAAAGAAACAAGGGCTCTATTAAAGGTTAAAGATGGTATATAAAAAGGGAATAAAAATCCCTTGTACACATTCATTTCCTAGTTATAAACTAGTAACCATGTGACGTAAGCTAGCATGGTTAATTAGAAACTTAAAGTTATGATATAAGATTAAGTAGCTATTGATTAATACATGATCGATTAGCAAGGGTAAGAAGAAGGAAGAGGAGGCCAGTAAGGTGGAGGTGGGGAGGCAACTGTGTTGTAATCGTCAACACCGGGGGTGGCACCGAACAAGTAGTGGCACTCTGCCATGCTGTGCTCAGGGCTAACCCCCGGTGTTTGGTGTGGTGTACTCAGTCCCCTGCCGCCGCCAGCTGCCGACGTGCTCTCCACGGTCTCGTCTCCGGTGGAGATTTCCGTGCAGCCGATGGAGACTTGCTTGGTGTTGAGGTTGTGAATCCTTGTGGCTTGGTCCATGAGCATGGCCCTCAACTTGATTACCTCGTCTTGGAGCTTGTGCTTCTCCCGGGAGATGGACTCGAAGTCGAGCTTGAGGGAGTGGTAGAGGCGCTCGAGTTGCTTGGCCTTCCAGCGAGCACGGCGGTTCTGGAACCAGACGGCGACCTGGCGCGGCTGCAGGCCTAGGTCCCTGGACAGCTTCATCTTACGGTCGGGATCCAACTTGATCTCCTCCTGGAAGCTCTTCTCCAGCGACTCCAGCTGCTCGCTCGTCAGCCTCTTCTTCTTCGGGTCGCATTCCCCGACACCCGTACCCACCATCTGGTGGTGGTGGTGGTGGTGGTGGTGGCCGTGGTGCCTCGCCGGATCCATACCTTTCATTTTTCATAAATATACATATATATTAATACAAACAGTCCAGAACTAATTATTAATTACATCATAATCTTAATAATTAACTAGCTACCAGCTGGGAAGGGCTCGATGTTGTAGTTGAAGAGGAAGTTGAAGGAGCTCTCCCCAGATCGGGGGAGGAAGTTGGGTTTGAAGTTGGCATGCCATTGATCCATCTAGCTAGCTCGATCCGCTTCTTTAAATTCTCGTTAGATCTCTAGCTTTTGTTACACCCTTCAATATATGATCCAGCCACTCGCTCGATCTATCTCATCTTATTTATACTTGTGTGTGTGTTTATATATATAGTCGAAAGTATATATGTCGCCTCCAACTATGGCATGTGTGATGTGAGCTAGCATTTTCATATATAGGGGAGGGTTCAAGAGAAACGGGAGTTATAGAGAAACGGGGGAATTGATTAGGAGCGTTGGATGATGGAATATTAGTGGTTAGGATTTAAGGTTTACAATAGTTAATATGGACGTTTTTTACAAGCCACAATCCCGAATTGATTTAATTAGGGAAAAAAATTAAAAAAACAACCTCATATGCGATTTTTAGGGATACGTATATGGAAAATAGTTGAATATTAGCATGTAGCTACAAAAAAGGAAGTGTCATTGATTTATAGAAATCTGACCATTAAAAAAATTCAAATTCCAACGTAAATATAGGAACTACTAGTAATTTCAATTCATCAAATCTGTGAATATCAATTAGAATATTTTATATTGCAATTTTGGTTATTTTCTTAAAATAGCAGAACTTGAATTTATTAAAAAAATTGATAATAAAATATAATTTAATCTATTGTTGCAAATTTCACTTAACAAATAAACATTATCGGAATCTTTCATGTACAAAATTGAATATGAATACAAATCGTGTATTTATACAACATATTTGAATATTAAGTACAAAATCTCGAACATGTGCACAATATATGTGAATATTAACTTTACATTTTTGAACATGTGTACAAAGGAGCTCGACTAAGTATACAATGTATATGAATATTAATTACAAAATCTTGAACTTGTACACAATAAAACTGAAAATTAAATTTACAATTTTGAACATGTGCACAAAAGAAATCAAATTAATATATAATATATTTGAATATTAAGTACAAAATCTCGAACATCTACACAATATATCTGAATAAAACCTTCACATTTTTGAACATGTATACAAAAAAACTTGAATACGTATAAAATGTATCTGAATATTAAGTACAAAATATTTGAATATTAACTTCAAAATTTTGAACATGTGTACAACAAAACTCGAATATGTATTTATAGTTGAATATGTAAGTCTTAATATTGAACATGGTAATTTGTGTAAACGAATATACATAACACATTATTGAATATGTCAATGTAATATTCTTGTGCATATAGTTTAATATGTTAGTGTAAATGTTGAACAACTCATTATGTGTAATTGAATATACATAACACATTATCAAATATTCCACTGTATATGTCAAGTGTTTATAGCTGAATATGTAAGTCTTAATATTGAACATACTAATACGTTTAAAGAAATATACATAACACATTCTCGAATATGCCAATGTAGCACTGTTGTGTATATAACTGAATATGTATTTTTAAATATTGAACATATAAGTATTTGTATACGAATATACATAACAAATTCTCGAATATGTCACTGTATTATTAATGTGCATATAGCTGAATATGTTTGTGTACATATTGAACAAACTAATATGTGTAATCGAATATGCATAATATATTCCCGAATATGCTAGATCTCAAGCGCGTCACATCATCTCGGAGGTAAGATTTCTCCTCAAACCTGTTTTAAGATATTAGAACTCAATTTAGTAATTTGGATGATAGTACTCATATTAAATGTGCATGTGATCTATATATTCATACTATAAACAATAGAACGAAGAGAGATTAAATGGAAAAATCATGTTTGAATTGCTTAATCACAACTAAAAACAAGAAATACTCGAGTGAAGAGAATTTTTTAGATCGAACACTGTAAGTGCGAACTTGATGTATAAAGAAGGTGTGAAGACGATGCTGAATCAATTTGAAGGTGTGAAATATAAGAACTCCAAAATGAATAAAAATACTTCGAATCTTACCAATTTATGCACGAATTGGATCGATTTCTCCGATTTGTGAAGACGAGCGGCTTGAAGTTGAGAATGAAGATGATACCTATTGGAGAGATGATATTGGTTGTCAAGGAATCTGAATCGAGAGGGTGCAACAAAAATCGGTCAAGCAAGCCCCTTGAAGAGGTGATAGTGGTTCTCAAGGAAAAATCCAATTGGAGAGTCTTCGATCTAGGCGACGTAAGGATGATGATCGATTGGAATTTGAAACTCGCTAATGAAAATCTGAAGAGAACGATATCAGAGACAGGGGGATAGACAATTAATTAGAATGGATTGAATATAAGGGGAGAGAGAGATAGTCAAACATGGGGAGAGATAATATCACATATTCTAACGAGATTTCCTCTAATTTGATATAATCTAATGCACCACCCACATCATAGTTATTCTGCACCATTTTAGAAAAAATCTCGACCGTCAAATTTAATTAATCTAACGCATTTAATTAATTCCCTGGTTTCTCTATAACTAGGGGTTTCTCTAGAGCCCTTTACTATATATATATATATAGGGGAGCGCTCCGGTACAATACGTTTTATGGTGCAATGTGTGGTTACATATTGTGCGTTGGATTAACCCAAATCAAAGGTTAATATTAAAGGGTGAGAAGTAGAAAAATAGGGGGAATGTACAGGATGATTTTCACGTGTAGTTTAAAAAGGAAGATTGCTTAAATTTAGGGGGAAAGAATAATAAATAGTTTGAAAAATTAAGAACAGAATCTTAGAAAATCTTGTAAACCCCACAATTTTTATATATGACAGTTGCATAATTTTAGGGATTGATAAGAATGATAGAAAATTTAAATAATCGAATTTACAAATAAAAAAACTTTGCAGAATCATTGAATATCTATTAGTCGACGTTTGAAAAACTCAATATGATTGTTTGAATAATTATAGAATCGTATAATTTTATAGTCGATGTTTGAATAACTCGGTTTGATTGTTTGAGAAACTCAATATGATTGTTTGAATAATTACAAAATCGTATACTATTTATATCTGATGTTTGAATAACTCAGTTTGATTGTTTGAATAACTCATTTTGATTGTTTGAATAATTATAGAATCATAAAATATTTATAATCGAGGTTTGAATAACTCAATATAATTGTTTGAATAATTGTAGGATTGAACATGTTTTAATATTTGCATTATTTAGGTTGAATAAGTATTCGTCTTACCATGAATAACTAAATAAAGGTAGTTGAAAAACAACATTGTTCATCCTGAATAACTAAACTTATTCAATGGTTTTCACTAGTTTTATTAGAATGTATTGACATAAATAATGTATACTATTGAATAACAATTGCAGTGCTTCTGAAAAACAATCTTTAACATTATGAAAAATATGTGATTCTTTGTATTTTATGCTATCAATAATCATTACACTGCTTTTGAAATAACAATTACAATGCTTATGAATTACATTTTTTTGTGGACCGAGGTCAAATACATCAACATTATCATCATTTGGAACATGTTCCCTGGTGCGAAGTCTTTTCAATAGGACCTTGGTACGCTTTGACTTTTCTCCAATGTCCAATTGTTGATCATTACCACCTGTTCCATTTGAAAACTCGGTTAAACACAAATGATATCAGTGTTGCAAAAACATACCATCTATTGTGAAAAAGTATATTGTAAGACTTGAAAAACAATTGCAAAACTGTCATACACATATCAGTGTTGCAAAACCATACTATCCATATTGAAAAACACTCGTTTCATATGCTTATCTAGTTAATCTTTACTATTGAAAAACCATAGTATTTATTGTGAATAATATTGATCATTATCTCCTGTCGGCCATACGAAAAACAAAATATGTATATACGAAAAATAAAATACGTATATATGAATAACAAAGACCCTAAACAAAGTGAAAATCGTATTTAACCAATTCAATATAGTCTACCAAAAAAAACCCCCAAATTCAAACCAATTCTATCGCCTACTAAAACATAGCTTCTACTTTCTTCATTCTTAACCTAATAACGCAAATTTCTGCTAGAATTGACTCAGTTTTTTCGATAAATCTACTCGTATTTGAATGTTAACTTACCAATTTAGTGAAAGTCGATGATGGTTGTTGTTGTTTTCGCCGACGTCCTTCAACGATTTGGGAGAGTTCATCATCTTCATCTAAAACAAACAAAAATTCGAATCAGTCAAAAAATCGACCTTAAAAATCCAAAAAGCACACGACATCGTGAAGATTATCGACTAATTACGAACTACAAAATCAAGATTGAATACTTACCAAGGTTTGAGAAGATCTCGTTGGAAGTTCTAGTCGATCCAAATCGCCGCAGGTTAGAGAAGAGAGTAAATCAGTTTACCTATTGATAGAGAATGGGGTTTTGAATTATGGATAATTTTTCATGAGGGAGAAAATCAAGGGATATTGCCAAAGTTAAAAGATTTGTGAAATATTCTAGCGAGATATTAATTAATCAGGTGTATCACACACATACAATCTATTTACACCTTTTTTTTTAATCTTCACCCTTCATTCATTTAAATCCAACGATGAGAGGTTAACCACATGATGTATTCTAAGAGGCTATTATATATATATATATATATATATATATATATTTAGTACTGGTATATGTGGTATTGTTATAAATTGCGGGAGGGGGCCTGCTGATGTGATGTCTCCTCGTGAACAAGGGCATCCATAAATGAGCATATCCAAATGAACTACGACATTCAATTAACTAAGCCTATCCAGGAGAGAGAAAAGAGACTTCGATGAATTTCTACTCAATTTGATGCAATTATCTCTATCAGTTTAACCAACTATAATCTGAATAAGTGAGAACTACTAGTTGACCCAATTCGTAATCATCATTTGCACACTAATTGGATTTCATGTAATTAAGTAGCCATATTCCTATAAATCTAGTTAATTATCTACTTAGACCACACTCTATATATATGCGCGCACATCATGATATAATCCAACCATTACACTAACTCATAATTTGTCCTCTTTATGTGCGGGCACTCGAGATTGGACAGGATCAGAAACGAAGTGATTAGGAACAAGGTCGGAGTGGCTAGTATAGGACAGAAAGTGAGAGAATCGAGGTTGCGTTGGTTCGGGCACATACAGAGGAGACCACCAGAGGCCCCGATGCGTAGATGTGAGGGGTTGGTTTTCAGCGATTTTCGCCGAGGCAGAGGTAGACCGAAGAAGAGCTGGAAGGAAATCATAAAACAGGATCTCGCCTCGCTACATATTTCGGAGGACTTGGCAAACTGTAGGGATCTTTGGAGAGAAAAGATTACGGTGGAGGAGGAGCAGTAGCTGATTTAGTCATAAAACAGGATCTCCCTCTCTTTCTCTCTCTCTCTCTCTCTCTCTCTCTCACCCTCTCTCTGGTGTCGTTTTCTTTTCCCCTTGTTTTGATCTTTAGGCCTTTTTTACACACCCTCTCGATTCCTATGTCGAGGGAAAGGTGGGTACATCCTGGCCTCCCAGACCGATGACGATGGATGAACAGTAGCTATGTACGTGCGGACGTGGTAGCGAAAGGGCTCTAGCATATATACTACGGAGTATTATAGTATAGATAGGGCATATGCATTTAAGCAAGAAGTAGTTAAGAAGAAGGCAGGCAGGCAGCCGATAAAAATGAAAATGAAAAATAAAAAATAAAAAGGAAGGGGGGGGGGGGGCGGGGCGGGGCGTCACAATATATATATCTGGTCCCGAAGAGTTGCTCCTGGAAAACCAACAACACGCCTTGCGCTTCCCTCACGCCAACGTACAGACTCAGGCTCAGATCTTTTCTCTGCGCGCTATGCTACATTGCCATCACCAGGAGATGCACCGCCGTAGAGGAGGACTCCCTCCTTCGCCTTTGCCGTCTTTAATTAATTACTGCCCACCAAGTTAACAACTTACTTGGATGTCTTAATTTTATATTTTTATCTATATTGTAAGGCCTGCCAGATAGCATATGATTTATATTTACACATTAATAAATTAAAATTGAAAATTCTTTCAACAATATTTTCTAGATAAAATGGGTGAGGGTGAGTTATAAAAAAAACTCATTTACAATACTTACTATATATAAGTAAATAAAATCCCTCAAGTTTGAATATTACTCTTTTTTTTTTTGGTAGAAGGAGAGTTAATACTCTCCATCCCCTCAAGGGAATTTTATTAAAAAAAAGTAGGGTAAGTAGTAATCAAACGGGGGATAGCCCAACCAATAATATCAAGAGACAATAACGAAATAACACCCTTCGGTAAGTCAAGCAATACATGAGTTCCTAAGCTAAAAGTGAAAGCATGCGAAGCTAAATAATCAGCCACACAATTGGCCTCTCTATAAATATGACGGAATTTGACAGTCCAATCCCGTATAATCAAGTCTTGGCATTGAGATAACAGACTAAGTAAGGGTGGTATTGCTCCACATGTTTACCTAGAAATTGAATCACGAATTGAGAATCAACTTCTAGATAAACCCCCCTGAAACCCCTGTCCCAGGATAGCTTTAGACCAGTCGTAACCCCCCCTAAAGTTTAGCCATAGGCACCGTACAACTCCCAATATTATGAACCACACCAACAATCCAACGCATGTCATCATCTCATATAACACCAGCCGGTGCCACAAGACCATCCCCGAAAACCGCACCATCAGTATTTAATTTAACACACCCCTCCAATGGATGACTCCAAGAAATGAATTCTTCACGCCTTTGTCTACTATTGCCAATATCTTGGATTGGTAAAGTCGATTGCCAATACTCGAACACTTGGCGTCGAATAAAATCAGCTTTGCTCCCTAAAAACTCATCTTGGCCAAACACAAAAGCATTTCGCCATTTACACAACCACCATATGGTACTCACAAAAAAGGAGACCCAAGCAATGTTATTTCCGGTAGCACTAGAATAAGAGATATTCACACGTGTCCAATAAGCAAAATCCGAAAGGAAAAAAATCTTCCTTGGAAAGAGGAGGGCAAAGATCATCCCAAATGCATTTAGTAGAGCTACAAGCACGCAAGAGATGAAGCAATGACTACTCCTCAGTAGTGCACCTAGGGCAAGACACATCCATGGAAAAGTGGCATCGAACCCTTTCTTGATTAGTAAGCGGAACCCCCTTCAAAGTAAGCCAAAGGAAAACTTTTACACATTCCGGTGCTTTTATCTTCCAAATAACTTGAAAAATAAAACGATCATTATAATGCTCTAAACGATCATGTTGTATAAGGTTATAAGTCGATGTCACGGTGTAATTCCCACACTAGTACAAATACTCAAGTTAATATCGGTCAAAAAATATACCGGTTGTAAAACCGGTATGCGTTTAAAACTTTTATACCGGTTTTTAAGTATTTGCGGTATAAAAGTAAATTTCACTTTAGACATACCGGTTTTTTGTTAATACCGGTATAAAAAAATCAACACGGATACCGGTTAAATAAAAAACCGATATATATATATATATATATTATTTTAAAAAAAAAGTAAATTAAAATTACCTTTTCTATATCTCCGACTCTTCTTCTCCCGCGATAAACCCTAAGCCTCTGTTATCTTCTCCCACGATAAGCGCTCGTCTGCCCGCCCGTCCCGTCCCATCACCAACTCACTAGTCTTCCCTAACCTTCATCCGGCGAGAGTCGACGACAACAACTCACGTCGTCGCCCAACCGGCGTCGTGGTGTTCTACTGTCGCCCCCGTTGAATTGTACACAGTAACTCTACCGGCGATAGTCAACGACAGCAACTCCCGCGATAATCTTCCTTTACTGCTCATTTGTTTTCCAATTCAGCACAATTTAGCACACTCATGATCAGAATCGAGTCTCTCGACGACCTGCTCGACTCCGCTTCAAAAATCGGCGAGGAAGACGATGAATTGGACAGCACCACAACCGGACCCCTAAAATCCACCCCTTCTCTCCTCTCGTGGCGCTAAAATCTCTGTAAGTTTAATTCAACCTTTAAATCCATGGATTGAGCTTTCAGTTTTGCAATTAGCTCTTAAAGTTGAGTGTGGTTTCAATCCGGGCAAAGCTAGGGTTTTCGCAACTCGCCAGAGTCGGGCCAAGCATCTTTGATTTGATTAGTTGCTGCTTTTGATTCAGCAACAACTAATTCTTGAACGTTGCTTAACCTGGGGACGTGGGGTTAAGTTTTTCCAGCTCTATGACTCTATGTAAGTTAAGCTGCTAATTTGTCAATTTTTCTCAAACAAAATCAGTTTCTTCAAATCTCCAGTACTCGTTACTTGTTAGTTACTTGATTTTTTCTTAGTTATTTGGCCTGCCTTGTCAATTATATATTATTTGTAAGTCATTATATATCCTTTTTTTTGTTTTTTCCTTCATATTTGGATTTAATCTATCCATATGCTCCTGCTTGTTATCCATCGAATTGATCTCTTTAGCATGTCCCCTTCTTAGTTAGTGCTCATGGATTTTGTTTCTTTTGTTAATTGATGGCTCTCTGTCTGAAGATTCTTTGCAGGAAGAGAACAGAAGATTGGTGGTTCGAGTTACTGATTACATGAAAGTGGTGGACAAGCTTGAAGTTGCAAATGCCAAGATAAGGTATTGGATGCGAAGTGCCCGTTCGGAAAACCTTCTGAACTAGTATCGGGTGTGTCTCTTTGGTCTGTTGATGAGCTTATGACTGATTTTTATGTGTTAAATCATAAAGTTGAGAGTGGGGCTTATTTATGCAATTAATTTGAGGATAATGCCATTGCTGTTTTCTACTAATGTTTATGACTGGTTTTTGACGATATTAAGGGTCCTGTATGCATTTTGAATCCTTTTAAGTTATTCATGAAGTGTTTTCTACTAAAGATCTGTTTGCAATGATGATGATTATGAGAGTATTTTATTTTCTTGTGCATGAAAATGGTCTCAACCTAGCTGGTGTGTCGATGCCTTTGGTCGCCGAGAAAAGTGCTCAATTTCAATCGTTCGACTAAGTTAGCTGAGTCATTTCAGGTACAAAATCTAAATCTAAAGTGTTCAATTTGATTCAGCTGAAATTGGTGTATATGCACTTCGTGTTTTCTGGATTCTTTTTTCTTGGAATGCTAATTTCTAAGGTATTTGCTTGATAAGATATTTAAGATGGGTATGGTTTGCTGTCTTATTTGACTGTTTGGACGATTAGTAGTGTAGAAAAGTGTGAAATTTTCTTAAAATCTCCTCAACTTCCTTTGGCTTGTGAATTGAAATCTCCTCAATCTCCTCAACTTCTCTTTGATATAGTTATAGATATCAAATTTCAATGATTGTTGTTTAGTTGACTGAAAGACTATAGATTCAGTGAAGATTGGCTTGTGAAATGAAACTTCGTTTTGGGTTAAATTGCACTTTTAGTGGATATAGTGTCTTGTAGAGTATCCTAAGTTGTTTGGGTTCTATAAAAAATGGATGCTTTAAGAGCATCCATTCTCTTTTCTTTTGCCTAGATTAAATTGCTTTTGTGTTAGTAATCATACATCTTCATGTCATGGATGTTGAATGTTGTGAAGTTTCTATAATGAATCATATGATAAATTTCTTTGTTTCATTTACTCTTTGAAGCATTAGAATCTTGGAAAATCAATTAAAAAAAAGAAATGAGTTAGCTCAATGAGTAATTTAAAGATTGCTCATCCTCCAATTCCATACCCTACTGTTAATGAATTTTGTTTATACATACAAGAAATATAAGTCCAAAGGTATGTATGATTTATAATAAATCCAGGTTGTTTCCCCTTTGTTTTCTTGAATGGGTCTGAACCAAGAGCACCACAACGAGAGTTTGATAAAAGGCATAAATGTACAGTAGGATTTTGAAAGGCATAAATGTACATTTAATAGCATTACTCACTATCCAATTGCTTGTTACACATTTGTTTTAAGACACTATATAATTTTATTGATGTTGTGTACTTGCTATACCATGACATGCAATCGAACACAAAACAACTGAACTCAAGAATACTTCAACTACAGCTATGTGTGAAAGCTTAAGCTTATTTACTTTTCTTATATTTTTTTGATGGATTTTTTTCCCTTTAGCTTTAGTGACTAAATTAAACTGTTCAGCAGGTGAACGGGATAACAATGTGGCATGTACCCACTTTGTAGAGGCAAACACACAAGTTGTACATTGTTAATATTGAAGGTTGGTTGTATCTCCATCCTTGAATTTATTACTCTTTTTCATGCATTCTTGATCAATCAATTTAGATACCATATTTTATAAGCTTCTTATATTTCTATTGCTTTTAGTTCTTTTGAATCATTCAATTTCTATTTTTTGAAGGTAATTAAAATTGTATCCACGTCAACAACTTAATTTGGGTTTGTCACTAAGAGTACTAAAGATGTGAATTGGATGGGGTGTGATGGCCAACCATGAAAGCCATGAGGTACGTCATGCAAATGCTCAAGTTTCCATAGGATACTAATTATTAAATAATGATTCAATATATGTTGAATATATTTGTAAGTTGGTTCATATGAATGTTCAGTTTACACTGATTATATATTATTTTCAATCGCAGGGTCTAACAACATCAGGAGGATTCAGAATACTGATATGTAAATTTTATTTTATTTTTTTAAAAAAAATTGTAGTGGCATACCGGTTTTTAGAAAAACCGGTATGCCATTTCTGTATTTTTTTTTTTAAAAACAAACATTTATACCGGTTTTTCCAAACATTCATACCGGTTTTTAAAAAACCGGTATCCGTCCATCTTTTATACCGGTTTTTGAATAACCGGTATCCGATGTTTTATTACGGCAAGATTAATGACGGAGGAAAAACCGGTATCCGCTTCATAAAAAAACCGGTATTAATTAACGTTTTTGTACTAGTGCCACAAGCCGAGTGCCTCCAGCTAAGAACATTAGTGGAGGCATTATCATCGATCAACTAAAGCAACAGATACGATCCGAAGCAAGATACTCGAGGGAAAATAGGCCGAGAACAAGTTCCACTTCCAACCTGTTACAGAATCCCAATAATAACTCATAGGCAACATTCAGCTATCAGGATTAATAGGTTGCAACACCACATCACACAATCGATCTTACTCTAGCCAAATATTAGTCCAAAACAACCTTACGGACTCCTTGTGGAATACCACGCCAAATGGGAGAAGGATTTGCACGTTGCACAAGTGATGGGCGCACATATTTGAAACGAAGAACGTCAACCCAAAGGCGGTTATGATCAGTCAGAAAACGCCATCCTAGTTTGAATCCAATATTATGAATTCATAATATTAATTAAAAAATACCCTATCTAAAACACAAATATTACACAATAAAAGTGAGAAATATGAATTAATAAGTGAAAAAACACATTATAAAACTTACTAATTCAGTTTAAACTTGTTACCTAAAGGATTTACACACTAGCTTGAGTGTCGTCCTCCTCAAGAAGAGGAGGAGAAAGACGACGCCCAAGCTTACAGCCGTCGAGATCGCACATGTTGTACTTGTTGGGGTGTCACGTACTAAGCAACAGCAGATGGAAGAGGATCCTGAGCTGACATCAGGCCCAATTTAGGATATAGACCCCTCTTTTGAGACGGTGGTGGATTTTATGGACGAGTTGCTTCAGGACGACTTACCTGATGACGAGGCGGAGGACGACTTACACTTTTATGCACTTATAGTAGTGAGGAGGATTTGTTGGTGGACGATTATCAAATATCTGAGGCCACCCCCACTATTCTACCTCTCCCCACAGTTCATGGCCCGCCTCTGGCCTTTTCTAGTCCTCCTCCACATATAGATACCGCTTTGTTGACCCTATATCATCCGTGGGATCGGAGTATCCTCAGGCCCTCCACTTACATCTATTATTCCATCTCCGCCACCCACTCTAGTTGGACCTACCACTCTCCTTGCTCCAACTACACATGCCCTTCCCCCTGCTCTAGCTAGACCTGTCCCTCATCCCCCTCCATCTCCTCTCCCCACTCAAGTTTGGTCACATACAGACCATCCCGCCTCCACCATTCCAACCTTCGTTTTTTTATCCTGAACGAGGACTTGGCCAACCGATGCTACGCGGTTTCGAACTCTCTAGAGGACCACCACTGGGCACATCGTATGGAGCACCTGATCGAGTTAGTTCCTCGACACGCTAAGTATGCATGGCATGTAGAATCGGACTAATTGGCATACTTTAGAGCCCAATCCCATGTGTACGTAAACTCGGATTTCCCGCACTAGGATGACCCACGTCCTCCTCATGTTCATCCGATACCGGCGGTTTCTAATAGGATGGTAAGAAGATATAATTGTTATTATCGAGTTGTATGTTTAATTTGTTATTTTAGTACACAGATTAATTATACTTGCTTTTGTTTGTCGCAGAGGGTGCAGCACGCAGCGGAATATGCACGAAGGCAGCTACTTGAGTTTTTGTCGGATCATTCGGTGGCGCCTCATCTCATACATATGCTCAAGATCCTAGATTCTAATGCACTGCCTCCCCTCCGATGCCCATCCAAGTGCCCTTGCCACCTCGAGCCCGACTCTTTAGGGATTCACGATAGTGGCATCGATACCTTGCGGGATCCCGAGACTTAGTAGATTTCAGATTTGGATTTTGTATAGGATTTGACATTGCTACTTTATGTATAAGATTTCAGATTTGCAAATGATCAAAATTATCTAATTTGGAAGTTTTAAAATTATCTATTTTGGCTTTTTAATGTTTTGTGGGATCTCATTTACAAACCCTAAACCCTAAAACCTAAATCCTAAACCTTAAACCTTTATCCCTAAATCCTAAACCCTAACCGCATATCCTTGATTCGTGCCTAATGGAACGCGAATCGTGGATTCGCGCGCTTCCTGGATGCGCAAAAACATAGTCGCGCATCCAACAATCGTGTTAAGGGTTTTTTGGTTTACATAAGCTTTAGGGTTATTTCCACTGTTATAGGATTTCGGATTTTGAATTATAAAATTTCAACATTTTACTTTAATATAGATGAAGAAGAGACGATACCCTCCATCCCCTCTAGGGGGATTTTATTAATATTCAGATAAATTGAGCTTAGTGGTCCTCAAACAAGGGAAAGTCCGACCCCTACATGAAAACTTATAAAATTACATAAATCCCCTTCGACGGGGAACTCAATACATGAAACATATAAAAGTACTTAAATCCCCTAAAAACACCGTAACTAAGCAGATTGATATGTTGTATTTTATATAGCATAACTAGGACTAGATAGTATATTTTATGTATAGGATTAGGTCTTTTTAGAGCTTTTAATGACAAATTAGGAGAAGACCAAAGAGTTGAATAATTTCATTTAGAAGAACACTTGAAGACGGAATTGAAGTTCAAGACAGAAGACCGCGGATTTAGAGCAACCGCGGAGGAGCCAAGTAGCAACACCGGGATCGCGATGGCGTAAGGCCGCGGTCGCGTTCGTCGTTGACTAGGATTCAGAACTTTACAGCTCCGCGATCGCGGATTTTACTCACCGTGATCGCGGTTTTCCACTTCATCAAAAATCCGAGGCGACGATTGATGTATTTATATATCTTATTATATTAGTTTCCTTTTATTTATTATTTCGTGTTTTGAGTTGGCTATTTAAGCCTAGTTTCCAGCCTTTGTTAGGATATCTTCAGACCTAATTTCTATTATTCCATACTTTTGTATTCTCTCTTCTGTGGAGAACTAAACTCCTTTGATTCTATTCAAGTTGAAGCTTTCGGACTCAAGTTTATTGTGAGATTCTTCTTTCTCAAGTTTATTCTTTACAGGTTATTTCAATTCTCTTGTGCTTAATTAATATTGATTGTGTTGATTTCTGCTTGTCTGGCCAACTAGTTGGAATTAATACTCTCTATTGCTAGATCTAGGTTTTCTCGTAGCAAAACCTAATCTTTGTAGCAACTCAACTGATTTAGGACTCGTTGGACTAAAACAATTGAGAAAGAGATTTGAATGCATGTTGATTGTTTGACTCGTTGGAATTCAATTGCCTGTATCCTATTTATCCTTGCTCTCATTGCTAATGTTCTTATGATTTAAGATCGTTTCATGTGTTATTTGGATATTAAGTTTGCATGTCTCGTTGCCATGTTATATATCTGATCAAGATAGGAATAACCAAAAGGAATAACTTATTTGAATCAATGATCAATAACTTGATGATGAAAGTGGATGCTTGAATATGATTGTTTTTCCCTAATTGATAAAAACTCAACCTTTGCTTTGTTTGATAGACTGCTTTGCTTGCTTTACTTCCTTAGTTTTAGATTATAATTAAAAAAAAACCTCTTGTTACTATTTGAGTTGATAATAATAACTAATTGGGATACAAGTGTCTCTTGTGTTCGACCCCGACTTACCAGCTATACTAGTTGAGTAATTAGGGATTTATATTTTGATTTGGCACGATGACTTTCAGCCAGTCACAAATGTTTCTGGATCCCCCGACCAATCATCCTTCGGCACGTCTTCCAATGTTCGATGCTCGGGGTAAGAGCGTTGAGCCAGTAGTTGATGTTGGGGTGGTGAATCTAGAACTAGGCTCTAGGAGGTAGGGGATAGGCGTGTTGGGCATCAGCCATACCTAGAAACACAAGATTTGTCACATATAATTAGAAATGATCCACAAAAACAAACAACTTTATAAAAGTGATTACAAATTTCACACCGGTATGAAGTGGTCCTGGTGACCTACGTGGGCGATAGAAACGACTGGTGGTATCCCATAGCCTTGATTGCTCCCTAAAATCCACAATGGTAAGCACGTGTTCTAGCCTCGACCCCTCGATAAGAATAGAAGTGGCACTTCATAAAAATTGGAAAATATAAGGCCCTGTAGTGACATGTCTAGCCAATATCTAGACGAGTAAGGAGACTCCACATGGTCGATATTCTCCGAGAACTCTTCAAATGATGTAAGGCCCCAAGGAAACAAGACTTCATGAATATCTCTGTTCTGAATCAATTCTCGTTGAAGCTCCCATTGAATATTGTAGTACTTCGTCTGTCCCTTGCTGAATACTTCTTTGAGAGACCGAAAGCCACAATGACCATCACCCATCACGTCTCTAGCATCATCCATGTATGGAAATATAAAACTATCATCATTCCCGATCCCAAAGTTCACCCCATGCCAGGAGACGCGCATCGGAGTGCCACGGTTGCTTCCATTCGGCCACGGCATCAACAGCAGCCAGGCGAGTAGTAGGGGACGCTACGGTGCTAGGAGACGTGGCCGCAATCGAAGGCGTATCAACTACGACCCCCTTCTTATTCCTAGAACCACTAGGTCGTCTGCGTGATCGGTATGACACCGATGTATTTGCTTTGATCCGGCTATCATTGTCTCTCCATCTTTGTTGCTCCCTCTCATACTCATCCATCACATGCTCAAGGTGCGTTTTATCCCGGGTGGTCAAATACTTATTGGCTCCAATTGGCGTCTTGTAAGGGGTCGGCTCAATAAGGGTTATCTCTTCGGGATTCTCTGAATCGATGAACGTTGATGTGAATTGAAATAGCTAGTCTCTAGGCATGTCACCGCTCCTTTATTTAGCCAGCATTGTATTCCATGTGACGTCTTCAATGCTCAGGTGTGCGCTGTCAAGGGCAAGTTGATCGTCATCTCCCAGGCCATCTCATTCCAATTGTTGCCAAAAAGGATGTATCTCGTTCAACATGTTGGGAGAATTCCATATGATAACTTGTGCAACTCAATGCTTGCATGGAAGTCCATGGCATTACCTCCAAAATTAGTCTTGACATTCCTCCTCGACTGTACCATGTTGCAAATCTACAACCAAGTCATAAAACGTGTCTACCGACTTACCTAGGCATTTCCTTCAAACTTTGTTACGTAAAGGCCGAAACAAGGCTGTGATCCTCAGCTTCAAGGGCTTCAGTTTCGTTGGTTGCTCTATTTTGGATTTCTCAATAGTTGTCCTCAAAGTGTTGGTTTGAGATTCCATTTGGATGTGGATCCTTAGTATCACGGTGTTGAAGCCTCCTCGAGATGAGTTCAATATCCTTTTTAGCACATTGTGCATACCCTCGAGCCTAAAATACACATGTCAATGTTTAAATATTTAAATCATACACATTTTGATATAAGAATTAATTGTAAACTTAAAAATAAAATTACCTATTGGTGTTTCTCGTCTAGAAGTGGAGGGTATGATCGGTCCAAGCACGAACTATATTCTTCTTGTACGGATTAAGCCACACCTTCTAAGTACGCAATAAGCGTCAGCCGCCATCTTCTCTTCAATTCTATATATCTTTCCTAAATGTTTTTGTGGTGGACGAAAATAGCACCTAACATGCGTTTGCAAACCTGCGTGACAAATCCAGTGGATTTTCAGAGTTGGCAAACACCTTTAGTCTATGAGCAAGGATTTTATGTCTAATGTGCACCTAACACAACAGATGTTGTACTCCGTTCCCAAAAACTTGTCTTATCTCCTTGATGAGAGCATGTAATATCCGCAATATTCCAAGGTTTTTAAAACAAATATAATATAATTTTTATAATCCGTTTCTCCATATAAAAGAGAATTCATAATATAATATTATAACCCCTATTCTCTTTAAAAAGAGATTCTTAAGTAAATTAATTAAATAAATTCAAAAATGTATTATAAGGGTTATGAAGGAATAAAAGCATTTAAATAAAAATAATGCTTTATTAATTTCGGTTTTATTAAATAAATATAAAGGTATAACAAGCTATTAATAGTACAATGAAAATTCAATAAAAAGGAGGCAAGAGTCGGGATTTGAACCCGAGACCTCTTGCATCTCCTCTCCCACGCACACACACAAAATCCGCTAAGCCATTGTAACTTTCTATTCACTACACCCAACATTATATTGTTATACCATCTTAATCTCCTTCTTCCTCCCAAAATCAATCAGACGCCTGTCTGATTGATTAGAAGTTCACCATTGCATGCCCATTGCTTCTCCTCCTTCTCCCCCTTTGCTTGCAAGAACACCCCAAGTGCATCATTCAAACATCACCTTCAAACAAACACACAATTGCCCAATCCTCTTCCATCTCCCTCTTCTCCATTGGAGCAAATCCATTGCCATGGATCACTACCTTGCACTCCTTGGCCTATATAAAGGTGCTGAAATCCTCTTCCAATTTACACATTCATTCACTCTCTCTTCTTCTAGCAATTGCTCTAGTTCAATTCTCCAAATCAGCCTAGAGAAGCCCTTAAATTTCTGAAAAATTCCCACAAAAACACCATTGTTAATCCCTCAAAGCTCCACCACACCACCTCCTCTCCTCCCTTGGACCCCCGCCAGCCGCCGGACCACCACTGGAGCAACCGCCACCCGTCGCCGCGCCCGCCGCCATCCGCCTGGTGTCGCCGCCGTCCGCCTGTCCTCCCCCCCTATTGAGTTCTCCCAGTGTTCTGTCTATAGAATTATCTTCCTGTAGAGAAAGATTCAATATTCTATCCAAATTTAATTAATTTGTTTTAATCAATTTCTAATAAAATTAATAGTCTCACCTTAATATTGTTAGCTTACAAGATTAAATCTAAATAAAAATAATATCTTTGAGATCTTGTTAGTTGAGCAAAATAAATAAATCAAATAAGTAAAGTATACTAGATAAACTCTTATTTTAATTCATAACATAGATTGCAAGACATGGTTTTATTAAATAAAAATAAGAACTCATATAGAAGTATTTTATATAAATTTTATTATTTTAAAGTATGTAACTTTTTTATTATTGAAGAATACCTTGTTAGAAGAATATAAAAGGATATTATAATATGTTATATCTCTAAGTGTAGAGAATTTAAAGACATAAGATTTATTTAATAACAATAGTAGATATGATAATAATTTTGATATATAATAAGATATTAATATGCTAAGTTGTTAAAAATTGTCTTGCATTAGAAAAGATAATATATCTTGATCTAAGTTATCATTAAAATAAATTACATGCTTTTGATTATGAAATAATGTTTTAAGACATGATTCTATTAATTATGACCTAAAGATATGGGATAACTTATTTAAATAAGATAATAAGATTATTTTATTAGCATATCATACTTTATAAAAGCTTATATTATAAA
Organism: Fallopia convolvulus; assembly: GCA_964016875.1. Classification (NCBI taxonomy): domain Eukaryota; kingdom Viridiplantae; phylum Streptophyta; class Magnoliopsida; order Caryophyllales; family Polygonaceae; genus Fallopia; species Fallopia convolvulus. Next base: position 41,039,712 of record OZ024718.1, read on the forward strand.
GTTATCTAGAAAGTCCTATTTATGGAAAGTACTAGAAATAGGGTATCCACTAATAATTTCTATCTCTATTTAATACTACTTGTATTTTAAATAAGGATTTAATGAAAAATATTATAATAAGGTCATGTTATGAATATTATTGATAAAAGATAATATTATAATAATACTAAGATTAAGAGATTTTTATGAGGGCATATTAGACTTTCTACAATCCTAATAAGATTATAAATACAATATATCTTTTAAGGTTGAAAACTATATTATATGATTTCATAAAGATTTCCTTGCTTATTTATATTAAGAAAATAACAAGTTAAGTTATAAAAGAATATTCTAATAAATTAAATAAAGATATTATTTGGTTTCCAAGAATGATAATGAATAGTATTAAGAATAAGGATTTTATAAGGATAAAAAGGATATTACAAAGTTAAAATAATAATAAAGAAATATTATTATTTTATTTAGCTCCACCTAAATTATTATAATAATAATTTAGAAAATTATTCTCTTGTATTAAGGATATAAGAGATTTGTAAAACTTTAAAAGAATTTAAAGAAAATTCTTATTAAAGCTCATTCATAAAATTCTGTGTCGATAGGTCGAATTTCCGTTCCAAGTCGTGAACAACGTTTTCCGCTCTTTCGCTAAACCGCTATCGTAAAAGCAAAGGCAAGTGGAATTTCTCCTTGTAGCCTTAATAATTCGTTTCGTGAAATTCTCGATGTTGGGAACAACTTGTTTGCTAATAATAAACGAACCTAGGATTATCGATTGTTAGATATAATGACCTCATTGTTATCGTTATTCCGCTATTTAATATTTGATAGGACTATTATGCTAGTCTTGTTGTGGCCTTGATTGTTTACGGTCTCGTTAAGAGAACGGTTCGAACGAACTAGTGAGGGGTGCGGGATTAACCCGACGCCTCTATATAATTTACTAAGTCGTATGCATGTGCGCTTAAAGTACGACTTTCAAGATCATGATCTATGTCCGCTCCGATTGCAAGGAGGGATGAGTGGCACCGTAGCTAAGTGTCGGAACTGAGTTTCCCTTAAGTGGTCTGGGCCATGCAAGCCCCCCACACTCTTTAAAAGTCATTAACGTAATCGACATTTTCGTCACGATATAAGATAAGTGCCAATGCACATTTAAAAGACATCAAAACCGAACCGATCTCAAATGATCGATCCGGCTCTCGGTTCGCAAGGGCGCGAGAGATTTTCAAAACTTGTATGAATAATAACGTTCCCAACATACTTTCTACTCTAAAGAAGTCTACAATCTCGTAGCTCTTCTCTCGTTTAACGAGCTATCTCCGCTCGAGATACGCTCTTCTTCAATCCGTTAAGCCCCACATAAAGTGCTATACCCCAAAACACATCCGATAATATCTCCCTCGAATATTAAAAATTACCAAATTACCCTTGGGAAGTTCTGTTCCCGCTTGCTTAGTCTCTTAGACTAATTCTTCTTTTCCGCATGTTTGCCTGGCATATCCTCGCCCCTCGCGAATTATGTCAAAACCTAGGAACCCGAGCAAGGCGTAAGTGAAGACGAAGGAAGGGCAAGACTCGCAAAGATGTATTTTCCGTACTTTTGGGTTTATTTCTATTTATGTCGCAAGAACAAGTTTTATGCTTTCCGTTATCAAACTTCATTTTGTTAAGGTATTGTAACGAAGGTTTGTACGAACAAAGTCTCTTTCGAGAGCACCCTTTGATTTTATAGATTATGTTAATTTCCGCATTTTATGAGTTCAATATCATTCTAAAAGCCTTGGGTGACTTTGGACGATAAAATCCGAGGTCATTGGCGGTAATACCCAATGTTGTAAAATAGGGGTGTTACAGAGCATGCCCTCGATTTGTCACGGTTGCATTCAAATGAACTCCAAGCTTGTCATACACGAATTCCAACTGACTTAATACCCACCTATAGCTCGCGACATCTTTATTTGACATAAATGCAAACCCGATGTCGAATGTATTTTCGGTGCAAGTGAATCCAACCATCTCCAATAAAGGCATGTCATACATAGCAAAACAACTTATTTTAAATATTATAATGGAAAAGACTAATCTAATAATCACATATTAAAATAAAGTGCCTATTGGCAGGGACGGAACCAAGGGTGGGCTAGGGTTTGCTCTAGCCCACCCTAAAAAAATAATATAGTAATATATATAAGGATAATTTCACATATTTTCTGTAACCTAGTTGGTAAGAGTCTACTATCCTTCTATCAACACCCGTGTTCGAGCCTAGTTTCTCCCATTTATTAATTTTTTGTTCCGTTTCTTAGCTTGCTTGCTTTCATTTGTTTGTTTTTATTGTTTCAATTCTTATACAATGATATCTATCTATATGTATTCTTCTTCTTTTTTCCAATTCTTATGAAATCACATTTTTCCACAATTACACCACCACCAATCATACCTTTTCATTATAGTTTTTATAAAATCAATGTCTTATTTCTTATTTCTTATTTTATCATTCATTAGTTATTATGTACTAATTAAGTATATTAGATTATTTAGTAATTAAATTTGGTTAGTAATTTTTTTTTGGATATAATAATTTTTTCTTTAATTAATTTCAACTATCAAAATTATTTAATCTATAAATTAAAGTACTTAAAATTTTTAGTGTAGTACCAATCCTTGAAAAAAGCGAGACAATTATACATAGAGCGTTTTTTGTTCATGGTATAAGGTAAATCCACCCCACCTAATTTTTTATTCCTGGGTATGTCCCTGCCTATTGGTCTTGTATGTGGAGTCCATAATGACGACATATGGAAACATCTTCAGCATGCGTAGAATCGTAGGGTGGACAAAAAAAGGCATTCATAGCATCTGAACCCTTTACCCGTTTGGGATGGACAATGTATCCTCGATCTTTCAAGAACTTTAAAGACCATTGTGTCACCGTCAATTATCAGCAATCCTCAAGTATTAACTTCTCCCTCGTATTATAGATTTGTCTAATTGAGGTCACATTTCCCAATTATTTTGCCCTCAACTCTTGAAATACCATCTTAGGGTTGACTAGATATAAAAACTTCTCTTTCACTAACTCCTTCTGCTCAACTATCAATCGGCCTGCATATGGATGAGCTACCAAGCTAGTTGGGAGATCATGATTGTGTTGTCCGTAATTTATTGTTAAGACTCATCTTTTATTATCATTTATCCACACCCCAATCAATACAAACGAGAATCCACATTTCCTGATTGGAGTATCTGTACGTGGTTTATAAATGCTTTTATTTTCCGGTCCGGACAATACTCTCTTGCCACATCTATATTTATTGGCTAGGTCACAAGTGCGTATGACCCTGTTTGGATTTGAGTTTTTTTTACTAGGACAAAATTCTTCGACATTGCAATTTGCATCAAGCATTTTTCTTGGTCATTCCACAAGCCATAGTGGAAAACATTAGAAAAATCTATTCCGACGGCCTAGAATATCAAAATATTATAAATTAAACTTCTTGTACTATCCTTTCATATACTATAATTTCAAAATACTACATTCATGTTTTAATCCAACACATCATTGAAATATATGAAACATGTTATGAAACATTTTTTGCTATGCTCAAATGTATCAATTCAACCTATAAGTACTAATTCACAACTTAACTTACAAACATGTTATTATTTAAACAAATTTATGAAAATACCTCATCAGTCTCGCTTAACGCATCGAATTCGCTTCCATAGTCTTCTCCTTCTACCTATTCCTCTTCCTCCTCGTCAATATAACTATCGCTTGATGAGGCCTCATCCTTGGGATAATAATCGCTCGATGTCGTCTCTTCTTCTTTAGACGAAATTTTGTATGTATTGATTGGAATGGAAATTTTTTTGGACGAAACGAAAATGTGAATACATGTTGGTATTTATAGGGAAAAATTTGACCATTGAATTGACAAATGGAGAACCGCGAGTCTGGATTTCACGCGAATCCTAAGATCGCTTGTCCAACGGCTCGATTCTCGAAATTGAGTGGCGCGAATCCTCATTGCGCGGCTTCTAGGTGTGCATTCTCGTTGTGCGCGCAACCAGGATGCGCAATAGCCGTTTCCCCAAATCCCGTTTATCCCAAAATCACCCTTACGCGAAGGCTTAATTCGTACAGTTTTAGCGCGCGCCCTAAAACTAGTTGTGGCGCATTCTGCCTGCACGAAAATGTCTTTACAATTACAACCTTTTCCGTGTGCGTAAATCAACCACCATTATATATTATCTTGTACGAAGTTGAAGACTTGGTCTCCGAGTCTATAAGCTTCACTGGCGTTAAGAAAATTGTTCTATATTCTAGATACAACAGGAAAACTGTGTGTTTAGTTCTATCTTTTAAACATAGATTTAAATTAAACCAAGTTTAACTAAGGCAGACAACCATAGTACAAACCCTTCAAATTTTGAAGTGTAGACATACATGCAGATTATTATATGTTATTAATCTACAACACACCTTATCTTTTTGGGTCCAAACTCCAGACGCTTTCTGCATCACACTAATCCCTATATACATACACTTTGTGTAGAACAGCTACATTACATATTTACATTACAGGTACCAAAAATCTGAGCAGTTAGAGCGGTCCTTTGCTCCGTTCATTTCCACAATCACCCTAAAAAAATGTAGATAATCTCTTATCAAAGGCAAATGCCACCTATGTGATTTTGTTACTAAAAATCGATTAGAAAGACTATCTTGCAGGACTAAAGTTAGTAGCAGATTTCAGAAAGCAGGTCCACACACATTGATTTGTTCAGCAAATCCAAAATACTTCATTGTCATCAAGATTGTCACAACCTCCAAGTACACTATTTTTTTTAACCCTAATGACCTAATCCATGGAGCCATTAGCAATTCAAATATTCAATCAATGGCAATTGTTAAAGTCTTTTTTATTCAGCTCTCTAGACTGTAGAAGAAAAGAGTCCTCAATAGCTTTGAAATTCAGTTGCAACAGGAAGTATATCCTTAAAACCCACAGCAAATACGGGAGTAAATCCCTAGATTTTCCCCCATCAGATCAGAGCATCAAAAGCAAGGTAGGATTTACCTGTTCAATAACCAGTTGTAGTATTTCTCACCAACCTACCCATAGGTAAATCCAAGTCCAGTAAAATTGAATAGCGAGGTTAGGGTAGGAAATTTAATAATTCCCCAATTCAGTTGTCTATAAAAGCAAACTCAGCGGTCGTCCAGTTCAACTACAAGTCAATCACTGTTTGTACAAAAGTTTTAGACTTTACCGAAATAATTAAATCTCTACAAGAAAGAAATTTGGTTGTCAACTGCTGGGTAAATTAGATGCAAAGAATAATGTACGTGGGTGGCGGGCTGGCGGCAATTAAATCAACAAGGAAATTGCGGCTGTGTTTTAATTCCTGAAAACAAAGAGGGTATGGTAATTGGTAAATATGGTAGTGCACTAGTGCATGGTAAATGGTATGCCCCTGGCCCCATATGTCTCCACAGGCTACCAAGAGTGCCGGTATCATAAATACGCACCCAGTAATAACCACTGTATCAACTACACGTACCGGACAACAAACTTCAATTTACAGCTGAATTTGGAGTAGGGCAATTTCCAAAGAGATTCCCCCAGCAATGCAACTAAATAAATGGCTTTCCTATGAGATACACAACTCTGTATTCTGTAATGATTTCGCGTGGCATGTGTTCTGTAATACACCTAAAATGAAATACTAACAGCAGTAAGATATGTCATGTTCTAATGTCTGGCCTTATACAGATAGGAACAAAATGGATGCATACAAATGAAAGGAAGAGAAGCAAACTCGATCAGCATAAATGCATTTGTTGCGTAGTAAATTCACCGTCCAGGTCCAGACTCAGCATTCCTTGCTATGATATAATAATGATGGTCCAGCAACCGCTTGTTGTCAGCAGATTTTTTACACAGGGCCCCTACATCAATGAAACGACCTAGCCCTTATCTTCTTCTTTTCTTCAATACGGCTCAATTAAGCTGGAGACTGAAAGGAATTACCCAGTTAATACAAAACAAATGGCCATGGTTCTCTTGGCACACGACCTGACCTCCCGAAATTGCTAAGGATAACAAACACAGAATCTGCCTCTGGGATGAGTAACACCAAATTCACTGGCCTTGAAATTTAAGCAGAACCCATGCTTATGGTTTCGATTTGTATTCTCATCCAAACAACACTCTAAAGATGTCAGAGAGGCAAGGGAAACTTACTACAAACCCGCCAGATTTACTGCAATTAGGCCACAACCTGGGAGAAGTATATGAAAGACCAAGATTTGTGCACCCACTCAAACTATCTAGCTTAGATGATGCTGAAAACTTCAAAGCCCACAACATAAAATATTTTATTGAAATAGTAAGCAATTTCATTCAAGAACAACTTGTGTACGTAGATAGTAAAAGTTTATGAAATGCCAAGTTTTTTGCACCCACTCAAAAGGATTGTGCACACCAGTTCCTCTAATAAACAAGTTTTATTGAAAAGTAACATGCGTCGCGTCACCTTATGATACTGGACGAGCAAGCTAGTAATAAAGATAGATAGATGATGAAATTGCATTACTTTTATTAATGAGAAAGAAGAGTATTTATACATGAGGTACATAGAATGATAAGGCAAGAATCTCATAAGACAATATCCTAGAATATTATGCAAAGATATGATAAACCTAAATTACAAAATATTATCTCATAATAGAAGATATTATATGATATCAATAGCTAGTGCTTATCGATATTAACCCTCTTCTCACCACGTCTCAACCATCCACCAACTTCCCTATAAAATTAAGCTTGACTCTACTCCAACCAGTAAGTAGAACAATGTCATAAGAGTAAAAACTTGTGCAAGAGCCTTGAAGGCTGAAGCTTCAAATGAATTGCTTGGAGGTGATCTTCAACCTCACTTGCTCTAAGATGTCATTTGCAAACACAGGGCCATAATATTAAAATGCACTTTCGATATTATTGGGCCTACAGGCCCAGTATCAATGACTAACGCTTTAGGAGTTGAGCCCTCAACAATACTGGGCTCGTTTATACATGGCCCTTGAATAACCGTGGTATGTGTTGTCTTTTCACGAATCATCCCCCACACCCCAAAAAGGAGAAAAAATCTACTTCCCCCGGTGGCGCCCGGTCAAAAGGTAAAACTCTGTTTTCAACCAAAAAAAAAAAGGTAAAACTCTGCCGACCTCAACTTGTTCTATGAACGAACGGGATTGCATACCGAGCTAATCCTTATTGTGGACTGCAGCGCACAGGAACAAGCCCCCCTAAATGAATGAAAACCAGTGGACTAAATCCGGAAGCCGGTTAAGCCCCCAAACCGGAAACCGCCCTTCCCACGGTTTTCCGTCATCTCTTACGCAATTTGCACTTCTCAAAACCGCCTGCCACCTTTGCAATTCTCTCTCTCCTCCCACCAAAGAAAAGGAACTTGCTATATTTTCCGAGTTTATCTCCCTATATCGACCCCTTCATTACCAATTAATCTCACTCCAGTTTCCTACGGAGTATTAAAATTCTTCCGCCGGATTTTGAATTTCATCGTTTTGACAGTTTTCTTGAATCTTTCAATCTTTCTTGAGTAGATTTTGTTTCACACCAAGGGATGGATGCAAGTCGAATTTTCTCGAACGTGCAGGGCGGCACGGGGATGTTCGGCCTAGAAATTCCCCTCCACAACCGCCATCCAACCCCCACGCCCGCCGGCGCCGGCAACGGCACCGCGGCTCCCCAGATGGTGGCGTTCTCCGCCGACACGCAGCTCTCAATGAGGCAAAGCTATCCGCAGGCTCCTCAGCCCTCGGCCGCCAGCGACGACGACGAGGAGCCCGGGGGAAGCGCGAACGACCCCAAGCGCAAGGCGTCCCAATGGCACAGGATGAAGTGGACCGACACCATGGTGAAGCTGCTAATCATGGCGGTCTACTACATCGGCGACGAAGCCGGCGGCGCTCCAACCACCACGTCCTCCGACGGCCCGGACGGCAGGAAGAGTAGCAGGGCGGCGGCCTCCTCCGCCTGCGCCGCCGCCGGACTGCAGCAGAAGAAGGGGAAATGGAAGTCGGTATCGAGAGCGATGATGGAGAAGGGGTACTGCGTTTCCCCGCAGCAGTGCGAGGACAAATTCAACGATCTCAACAAGCGGTACAAGAGAGTGAACGACATCCTGGGGCGAGGCACCGCTTGCCGAGTGGTGGAGAATCAGAGCTTGCTGGAATCCATGGATCTCTCCCCGAAATTGAAGGAAGAAGCTCGGAAGCTCCTGAACTCGAAGCACCTCTTCTTCCGGGAGATGTGCGCGTACCACAACAGCTGCGCCTCCGCCGCCCACCCCCACCACCACTCGCCGGAATCCGCCATGGACAAGCAAAATCACCACCAAAATCAGGCCCGGATCGGAGGACATCAATTACATGATCATCAGGATGATGAAGAAGATGGTGATGATGATGATGAGGAGGAGGAGTACTCGGAGGAGGAGGCGCACTCGGAAGAGGAAGAAGAAACAGGGGAGGCGAGGAAGAAGGGGAGAGTGCAGGAGATAAAGGGGGAAGTGATGGGAGTGCTGGGGGATGGGAGCAAAACGACGTCGGAGAAGCGGATGTGGCTGATGGGGAGGATGGTGGAGCTGGAAGAGGCCGGGGTCAAGTACCAAATGGAGGCGCTGGAGATGGAGAAGCAGAGGTGGAAGTGGGCCCGGTATTGCCGGAAGAAGGAGGTGGAGATGGAGAGGAAGAAGCTGGAGAACGAGAGACAGCGTCTGGAGAATCAGAGGATGATGCTTCTGTTACGCCACAAGGAGCTCGAGTTTGTTTGATTTTAACACCATTACCATTACATTACAGGCTAATTTTAGCTATATACATAATCAGCTGTACTGATGGTTTTGTTAATTAATACCTTCTTCGCTTTATAGGTCGTTTTTGTCTTAATTGCCCACAATCGGAAACAAATCCTGCTTCACTCGTCAAAATGAAATGATCGGATGTTGCCAATTAACAATCATGGAATATTATTGCATTGTGTAAATTTATCTTTGGATGTGATAATGTTTTGTTAGTAATTCTTGGTTATTCGTCGGACCTGCACATGATACTTGGATCAATATTTGATAAGTTTTGTAGCAAGTTTTGAAGCAAGTTTTGTAGCAATTGATGTGGTGAGAATTCTACTTCGAAGCAAGTTTTGTAGCACAAAAATAAGAAAAATCTCATTTCTTGACATTAGTTTTGAGTTTTGTCTATGAGAATATTTGCTGACACAAATCTATATATAATTAAAACCTTCAAGAAAAATATAACAACCACGTTGCCCATATCAGCTTTCACCCCATGTCACTAGCAATGACAACCTTGTATGGTTGCCTCGACTATTTTCTCTAGACTCTTTTTTAGTTTAATCATTCACTCATTCTTTTTCTTGTGATTCAGTTTGGATAAGACCTTGACTACTAACCCATTCTTCACTAATATATATAGGAGGATTAAAAAAAAATAGAGATTGGATGATTGGATTTTAAAAGATTAACCTTGATGAGAATAAAAATTGTTCACATTGCTAAACAACCTTTCATATTTCTAAAAACTCAAGGGGTCGACTGTGTTCAAGGTCGGGGGCACCGACACCACAACTGATGGGGATCCGCATAACGAAGATCGGCAATAAAGGGAGCGCTCGCCAAGGATGAAACAGATCTAACAACGTTTCCAGATGAACGATCGACAACGGAGGGTCATGGAAAGTTGGGAATGATCGTGCAAACGTGATCGCGGAAACAAGACTGGATGAGAGACCAAGGCCGATCAAGCAAGTGGGACTACGCGACATCGATGAAGGTCCGCGAAGAGTTCGGAGCACCACGTGGAGGCGAAGAGGTGCCGAAACATGAAGCAAGGACATCGATATGGCTCGAAGGAGCAACAAAAGGGGCATGCGACAAAGATATCATCATGGGACCTCGCGGGGATAATCAGAGATGTGACTGTGACACCGAACACACAAAAGACGATAGGACGCGAATCTAGGACATCTCTAAAACTCACAAAGAAGGCAAAAAGGCTCAAAGAGTCAACGTCATCATCATGTTTTAATTATGCAAACCGCTGAATGAAGATGGGAACGTCAAGCACCATGATCCGCGAGCGCCGACCACCATCGATGAAATAGAAGTAAGTACATAATGAAGCCCAAAGCCATTGGATCGAGTGGGATCAATGAATATCAAAACTGAGCTGAGACAGCAAGTCGTCAAGAAACTTTGTCATTCCTAGGAATCGAAGTTGATGTTTGACCAAATGATTTTACGATGCCCCGCAAGCGCCACGGTTATCGAGTCGAGATGATTCAAGAAGCATCGGAAAGAAGACCAAATGTAATTCGTTTCTCGTTCATGTTCCAGGTCTGAAACCCCGTTCCAGATAGGTCGAAATTGCGTCTCAAGAGGCTATTGTGCGTTTCGCTTAAGTAATTACCGAGCAAACATTCGACCAGCTGTTTGAGAGCTACAGTTGTTGGGTTGGAACGAGTCACATACCACTAAAAAAGCTGATAGCTTGCATATAGGTAGTGTTTAGGATGCATGTTTACGTTTCTTTTGTGTTGCTTTTAGGTAGTTTTAGTTAGTTTCTTTAGTGTCTTAGAGTGTCTAGGAGTTTTGGGTTTTTGCACTTATTCTACGTTTTTTACAGGTCTTAAAGTGAACAAGTGTGAAGGGAATGGAAACCGGGGGAAGAACGCTTGAATTCGGGTCATCCGTTGAAGTTGCTGGTTCGACACCTTTGTCTTGTAAGGGTTCGTTCGAGAGCTATAGTGATCTGATAAAGTTGAGTTTGTCATCATTGGAAAGCTAATTCAAAGAGATACAATTCATATTTTTACTTCGAGTCCAAGTTCCAACTCGAAGGAAGTCAAAACAGCCCCCGAAGTGTCAGCTGAATTCTGAACCGAGTTGCTACGGCGCCCGCCGCCCCTGACAGCCGCGGAGATCTTTATTTGCCACGTGTTTTAATCTGATTGGTCCTATCTTTATCACCTTTTGTGGTTTTGGAAGAAGACTATTTTGTCGATCATGATGACTTCTTTGCTGATGGAGTACAGAACAATGAGGGAGAAAATCAAGATGATACAACTGTTAAGGCTCCCGCCATCATGTTGTGTCCTATGCTAGGCCTTGAAATCCCATGTTTCAGTTTCCCCACCTTCTCACATCCAAAGCTTATGGAGTTGCAAGATGAGGAACCAAGTCTAGAACACAAGGTGGAAGATGAAAAATATATGGAGTTCTTCTTTGAAGAAAGTGGTAAGGGTGACAAGTGCTTTAACTCATACTGTAAGTATTTTCTAAAGCCACCACTTGTGCTGGATTTATTTGAGCAAATGCCAGTTCATGCCAACTGGGCACACATGTTTGATAAGTTAAAACAATCTTTGAAAGTTATATTATACATCTTTAATTTATCATGGTGTTACTTATGTTTTTCTGATATGTGTGCACAAGGGTTTGACAGGTTGCTAAGGGCATTGACAATGTCTAATCTTGTCAATTTATGTTAAAACGTCGAGCCATGACGTTAAATAAGGCGCGTGTCGGGAGGCAACCCGACCTAGGTAATTCCTTTCTTTTTTTTAGCTTAGTTGTTGTTTCGGTTTTTTTTCCCTTTGCTTTTTGTTTGGACTAACTTGCAGGTGGTAAAGAGGAGCGCAATGGAACTGGCGGCGCCCGCCGCCGACATGGCGGCGCCCGTCATTAATTAATCTCAAACGACCCTAGCTACGAAGTGTCTGGCGGCGCCTGCCGCCCTCTGGTGGCGCCCGTCGCCTCTCTGATGTTGATTTTTTCCCTTCTGATGTTGCTCACCACCATTCCCTTACCCATATTAGTAGTTGGTTTGTGAGTTTTTCTCTTTCTCTTTACTTTTACTTTACATTGGGGACAATGTAAGTTTTAAGCATGGGGGAAGGGAATTACTTGGTTTACATTCATGTAGTTGCATTAGATTAGGCATGTTTAATTTATGTTTTGCATTGAGAAAATCTTGAAAATGAAAAAAAAATGAAAAAAATATTGTATTTTAGGTTCTTATTTCCCCATTGTGTAAGACCTCTTGTGTTTCTAAGTTAAGTATGGATTCTAACCCCTGACTTGCATGATGTGCTGAAGTTTCTATGATATGAGCACGATCTTTGGTTATATAATTTGATTATAGGATTGAGCATGTAGACGAGCTTGAGTTTTAGATCTATTTTGAAGTTCTAGACAAAAAGCCTTGTGAGATTATTTTTTGCCTTTTATTGTTTAATTGTTCTCTTTTTCTTGAGTGTATCACTTTGAAATGTTAGCTCTACAACTTGCGTTATGACTCTTTTTCAAGGCTACTTTACTTGACTTTAATGCATGACATTAAAATGATTGAGGTATGTATCTTTATTAGCCTATTATTTCCCTTTCTACCTTGACAAGATCCAAGTTTTGACATCGCATTTCTTTTGAGCCTGAAAGCTTATTTTTGATAGCTCCACAAAATAATTCCTAGCCTATATAAGCTTGACCCATCCGGAATTTAGGACTTTAGGTGGATTTGTTTGTGTGGTTATGAATAAGTATGGGGGAAGTTGAAAAGGGAGGTGGAAAAGAGGAAATATAACTCTAGTTTGCAAAGTGAGAAAAAATGAAGATGAAGAATAAGTTGAAAAAAAAAGTGTTGAAAGAAAAAATTTGAGCTTCAAAAGAAGTAGTCTTCATAATTTTTGAGAGAAAAGAGTTGAAAAAGATGCGAAAATGTTATAAAAGAAGCAAAAAGAGCTTATATGAGTGTGATTGGAGTTGGTAAAAGAGAGTTGGAAGTATTAAGAAGTGAAAAGTGTTGGGTTTGGGTTTAGTTAGTTCTTTATCTCGGATTTAGCACCACATGACAAAATATGATCCCTTCCAAATTTCTGTTTACCTTGACCCCATTACAATCCTTGAAAAGTCCTCATGATTTTTGTTATGTGTTTGGTCCATAGCGGTGGAGAATTAGAACGTTGATGCAAGCATATGCTAATCTAGTTTTTCATTGTTGATTTGAGTGAAACACATACCTTTAAACACTTGAGTGAGAGTACAAACACATTACCTTGGTGAGGTCTAGAATGGATGAATGGTTTATGCTTTTTTCTTTAGTCAATTGCATGCTAGGACGTCTTGATCAAGTTATAGTTATATGTTGACTTGCTTTGTGGATTATGAGATGAATGCGTGAATTGCAATGTTGTGGTGTGACTTGATTCTATGTCTTGCTTGAGGACAAGCAAGGTTTAAGCATGGGGGAATTTGATAGCTTGCATATAGGTAGTGTTTAGGATGCATGTTTACGTTTCTTTTGCGTTGATTTTAGGTAGTTTTAGTTAGTTTCTTTAGTGTCTTAGAGTGTCTTGGATTTTTGGGTTTTTGCACTTGTTCTACGTTGTTTTTCAGGTCTTAAAGTGAACAAGTGTGAAGGGAATGGAAATCGGGGGAAGAACGCTTGAATTCGGGCCATCTGCTGGAGTTGCTGGTTCGACACCTCTGTCTTGTAAGGGTTCGTTCGGGAGCTATAGTGATCTGATAAAGTTGAGTTTGTCATCATTGGAAAGCTAATTCAAAGAGCTACAATTCATATTTTTACTCCGAGTCCAAATTCCAACTCGAAGGAAGTCAAAACATCCCCCGAAGTGTCAGATCAATTCTGAACCGAGTTGTTGGCGGCGATCGCCGCCAGTACGGCGGCGCCCGCCGCCCCTGACATCCGCGGAGATCTTTGTTTGGCACGTGTTTTAATCTGATTGGTCCTATCTTTATCAGCTTTATTTTAAGACCTTTTGGATATACTTTTGGAGACCTAGTTTGATATATTTAGGGTTTTGAGAGTTGCATCTCTCATTCATCCATCTATTCATCATCTACCTATTATTTTTCTTTCATAGTTTTAGCTTTTCATGGAGAACTAAGCTCTTTTGCTTAGTCAGACAGTTTGAAGCTTTCGTGTGACTTTCAATTGTGAGATTTCTACTCTTTATCTATTGCATGGAATTATTTTACTCTCTTGTTCGAATTGTTTATGTGATTGATTTCAGCAATTTCTAGGGTTGTTGTTATTGAATCTCAATTGCTAGATCTAGAGAAATTACTGGTTGAGTTTCTCTATTTCATAGTAGCAAACTGCATTGTACTAGTATCTGGTTGTGCTAGTCTATTGTAGAAGAGAGTTAAATTGCATTCTAGTATAAAAGTTGGTTGTTTTATGCTAGAATTGTATCCTGATTATATTCCTATTCTGCATGCTGCTTTTGAATTGAATCTTGATAGTTTCAGGGTTATTCAATTAGTTAGGATTGATAGTATCTGGTTGTGCTATTAATTATATTTGAAAAGGAATTGGAATTCCATATGCATGCGATATTGAGTGAATATATGATCAACTTGTCATACGAATGCGGATCTCTGGTTGACTAAGTGTTTTTCCCAAATTGATTAAAAAACCCAAACTTTAATTGCTTTATTAGTTTTGCATGCTTGTTACTAATTTACTTCATAAACCCCTTTTACTTTAATTGACATAAAATTTACATAGAAAGATAAATCAACCTCCCTGCGGATTCGACCCTTACTTCCCTAAGACTACAGTCTTTAGGTTTGTTAGGACTGTTTTTGCATAACCGTGATTTGCATGACAATTTCACGCCTATCAAAAGTTGATGAGATAAACTACAAATCAACTTCAGACACCAAAATAGGAAACATCAAGAAAGAGGTCAAAAGGTGTCGCACGTCTGTTGCACGAAAGAAGGCGATATAGAAAAAGAGCTGACTTTCGGCGCATTTTCCAAGAGCTATAGATATCTAGAAAATTACAAGCCTTATATTTCTTGAAAGCTAAGAAGATTCTTACTTTCATATCTTGGCGTCAAAGACATGAACATATTCTAATAGAGCCGAAATCATAATTCAAAACTAAGCAATCTCGTTCCCGTGACAACATCACATTATAGATTTGCAAGAGCTCGTTCAGAAGTTAAGGTTGTCCAATCAAGGTGATTCAAAAGGTGTTGGAAAGCTAAAAGGAAGAACTAAAATTCAACTTCACGAACGAAACAAAAAAAGAATTCCGTTCCAAGTGGATCAAAACTAAACGCAACATGATGCAAGAAAAAGAGCAAGGTCTTACAAAGGGTCCTCAACATGGCAAAGGACGCAACTGATAGAAGTTGGAAGTGAGCTGGGAAGAGCATCTCATGCACTTGGAACACCTGATGCGACCCCCGTCTTGGATGCTAGTTAGGAGGACGACACATTCACAGTTCGCTCGGATGGCCCCGTCACACGTGCTAGGACTCGATTAATCCAAACCGCGACACAGTCACTCGTGGCGCGCCTCACTGCAGGCTACGACGCGTCCCTCGCCGCGCCGACGCACACAGCCTTGTGCGTCCTCGGCGTCGAGGAACCTCAACTTGAGCCAACGATGCCAACCTCCACCACCTTGGCACCATCGGACTCAAGCCTAGCATTGTGCCATGGATCGCAACTTGAGGTTCTCGTGACCCACGCACCAGCGTCCGCGCCAGCGTCTTCGCTAGCGTCGTGTCTTGACCTCGCCAGCGTCGCGCCAGCCTTGTCGCGACACCACGAGCACGGTCACGGACGACCTATCATTTTTATAGTAATTTTTGCATTGTTTCCACTTTAGAACATTACTATTACTAGTTTTATAGTTTTAGTAAGTGTTTGATGGGCCTTGTGCCGATGAATAATGGACTCGCACCGTTGGGCCATAGTTTGCGTACTAGCCCTAGGCGCGCCGCATCTAGCCAGGGTTTTTCTAGATTTTTCCTTGTGCCGCCTCTATATAAGGGGGGTTATTGCTTGTTTTCATTGAGCGCACACTTTGGGATTAATATAGTCGAGGGTTTTCTCCTAGTTTCTCCCTAGTGCCATTGCACCGCCACAATTATTCTCTTCAAAGCTCTCATCTCTTGCATTGTTCGAAGTTGTTCGTGCCATACTCGATCATTCCAACGGTGATCCGAGTATTTCAAGCCTTCCACTGCGTAATCTCGAGACCCACTACTCAAACACCGAGTCGATCCGTCGCATCCCATACGAGGGACGCATCAACTGGCATCAGAGCCAAGGTTTGAGTAAGTCTCGTTTCACCCTCTTTCGTTCATTCACACACGTTCGTTCCGCTGCATATAAACCTAGATTCCATCCTCCACTTCGTAAACCTCCATCTAGGGTCCGAAATTTTTTTTACTTGCTCTCATTAATTGTTAAAAAAAATCAGCCTTGCCCTAACTCGCTTGATCTATTGATTTCAGTGAAAATTAGTCATTGTCTTGCTAGTTGCTCGCACATTAGGTCTTGTTTTACCGATTTCTACTTTGCATCTTGCGTGTTGCTTGCGTTGATTCATTACTTTGTGTTTGTTTTCTCTAGAGAAGAAAACCTAGAGTCGTACTTGTTTAAAAAAAACAAAAGACGTGCTTCGACTATCAAAGCCAAAATAAGGTAAGGTAGTCGATTGTGATCAAAAAAATTAATTGGACAATCACAAGCCAAAATAAGGCAAGATCAATCCAACTTTTAGGTCTACTTTCGGCAACCCTAATCGCATATTCCATTGCTTGTGGTTTTCGGTTTTGACTTGCCTAAACTTGTGTTTTGCTTTACATACTTTGTTGTTTTCGTAGCCTTGATTGGTAGATCGAGTTGATTGACCTTAGCCTAGACAATCCTTGTTCGTGTGGTTTGAACATAAAGGGTCAGCTTGACTTAAGCGAACCGTAAACTCGTTGTGTTTTGCTTGTGAACTTCTTACTGCGATGACTGGTGTGACAATAGGTACCGTCTCGGATTCTGGCAAGGATGACAACAACAATAATAATCCGGCGTCGCAGCCCGCCAACCAGAATTTCACTCCTGAAGCCATGGCACGTATACAAGAGCTCGAAAAGCTCTTAGCCGAGAGCCAAGCCCAATCGAAGCACACCGTGCCGCCGGCTCATGTCCTTGCCTCGGAGATCCACGCTAACCCGGGGGTGTCCGCGGACGACGTCGCCAAGGCTCGTGCCAAGGGGAAGCAACACGCTCAGCCTTCGTCTCAATTCGGTACAATAAACCGGATGGAGTTGATCAAAGAAAGTCGCCACTATGATAAGCACGATGGTGGTCCCCGGACCGCGGATCGCTATCAAATGGCGTGAGATTATCGGGACGCACAAGTGTACGACATATATTCCGATGAGGAGTATAGACGCCAACACACGAGTGGGGATCCAAAGAAAAAGAACAAAAAGCATAAACAGTCGACGTTTGTTTACGAAACCCCAAAGCGGAAGCACGAGGCCAAGTATTACGACGCCGACGCGTATAGAGTTGAGGATGACCTCGAGCATCAAAGTGCTCGAAGTCCATTTACAGATTTTGAAGATAACTATGAGGAATTCAGTGATTATTCTAATGAATCGTCTTTTGAGCATCCAAAGGTGCAGGATCCGGAAGAATTGGAGAATCGGCCTTCGGATTGGATCCCACCGCCGCGCCTAGCCAAGAACCGAAGGGAGTATGACCGAGTCTATGGCTCGAGACGCAAGGCTAACGCACGGCGTCCTCGAAGACCCGATGATGGCGACGATACTGACGATGGAGACGACAATCCGCATCGAGGCTCGCCTCGGCACCGGCGCGATCGGCGCGCACGCTCGCCTCGGCAACGCATCCCTCGATTTGACAACGATCGTCGAGAAGCGAGAGATCTACGCCACAACCGTCGTGACATCAAGGTAAAGTTCAAACCCTTTTACGGTACTTATGATCCTGATGTGTTTATCGAGTGGTTGCAGGGCACGGAGCACACGCTCCGTCATTTAGGATATGAAGACGACGAGAAGGTCGAAGTTGTGACCTTGCATTTCCATGGTGCGGCTCGGACATGGTGGAACCGATTCGAGTCCGAAAGGATTCCGAAAGGCAAACCCCTTATCCGAGAGTGGCATCAACTAGTTTATCTTTTGAAGAAGAGGTACATCCCGGCTGACTACAAAGACAAAGATGCACATCGAGATCATGCGCATCAAGCAAGGTTCCATGACGCCGGAGGAGTACTTTGCCAAACTCGAAAACATGTTCTTCAAGGCTGGCATGAGTGTCTCCCCCTCGGTTATGAGAACGAGGTTCATTTCGGGATTGAGGCAGTCCATTCAAGATCGCTTAGAAATTCTACCAATCACGGATCTAAATAACTTGGTTCACACCGCCATGCAAATCCATAAGCAAGAAATGCGAGCCAAGTCTGGTTGGTCGAATCAAAGGTATGCCTCTAACCGTAATCAATCCGGTTTTTCTACTAATCGAGTTTCTTCTTCTTCGCCAAGTTCTACGACAGGTTCCAAAGCGAAGACCGAAACCGCGCCTTCCAAAGCGCCAACCGCGCCACGCAACGCCGAGCCGAGTCCCGATCGTGCTCGTGACATGGTGTGCTACAAATGTGGAGGACGTAGCCACATTATGCGGAACTGTCCCAATCAAAAGAAAGTGTTGTTTTCGCTCAAGGGGAGCCATATGAAAGCCAAGATGAAGAGGAAATCGAAGCACCAAGCGAAGGCTCCACCGAGTTGGAATGTGACCCCTCGGATGCAATCGGTGTATCCAAACTACAACTTGTGACTCGTCGAGCCTTGAGTATGCGAGAGGCACCTAAAACCGATCAACGGGAACAACTTTTCCATACCTGTTGTTTGGTCCAAAATGTGTCTTTAAGCGTAATCATAGACTCGGGGAGTTGTGCGAACTTCTTATCCAAGAAAGTGGTGGATCACTTCAACTTGCCAACGACACCACATCCGCAGCCATTCAAGCTACAATGGATCTCCAACGACGGCGGCGATTGGGTGGACAGGCAAGTTATCTTTTCATTTTCTATTGGTGCATATTCTAATTCCATTCTTTGTGATGTAACGCCAATGGACGCCACACACCTCTTGTTGGGGCGCCCATGGCAATACGATCGTCGCGTGCTTCACGACGGGTATTTGAACACTTACATGTTCAATTACCACGGGAAGCGTGTGACCCTCTTACCAATGTCGCCTAGTGAAGCTCTATAGGATGAAGCCGAGAGGCAAAGGCAAAAGGCTAGCGACAGCGGCACCGCCGCGCCGAGCACGACGCCTTCGGCATCCCCAGCGTCAAATGCAGATTCCAGCTGCGTTTCTGGTGACAAACTTCCTAAAAACAGTGTCCAAGACGTTCAAGATGGAGAACGCCGACAAAAGTTGGACCAGACCCGACAGTTTCCATCGCGTGGCGTTGACAACGCACCGAACGCCGCGGATTTCACTAAACAGGGACTCCAACAGCTTTCTACAAGTTCTCTCGGCGTTTCTGGTGGAAAAACCTCTAAAATAGAGTTTCCAATAGATCTAAAGAAAAAACGCCTTGGAGATGTGAATTTGAGCAAAGGACCGCCGTCGGTGCCTCCTAGCGTCGCACACCACGCCGTTGCAGCGCGAAAATTGGTATACCAGAAGCTCAGGGACGAATTCACCTGCGTTTCCAAAGCTGTGTCCACTCAAATCTAGCAGCTACAACATACAAAAAAGGTGCCCCAGAATCTGCCTTAGCAAGTGAAGACGCCGAGCCACCGTTGCTTGGAACGTGCCAGGATCGCCTCCTTTTGCCCCGCCGTCGAGACATTGCCAAATCCATTCAGGGGAATCTTTCTTGTTTCCTTCTTTATCCTTTACTTAATATTTCTAAAATTGTGGAATCTTCACTTCCGTCTTGTATTGTTTCTCTTTTGAAGGAATACGAAGACGTGATGCCGGACGAACTTCCGAAGGGATTGCCGCCAATCCGAGGGATTGAGCACAAGATTGACCTCATGTCAAGCGCGTCCCTTCCAAATCGAGCAGCCTATAGGACTTCACCAAAGGAAACCGAGGAGCTTCAACGACAAGTTCAAGAGCTTTTGGACGAGGGTTTTGTCCGAGAGTCCTTGAGCCCATGCGCTGTGCCGGTGATCCTTGTGCCGAAGAAAGATGGCTCTTGGCGTATGTGCGTCGACTGCAGGGCCATAAATCAAATCACCGTGAAGTACAAGCACCCAATTCCAAGGCTAGACTACATGCTTGATGATCTCCACGGCGCCGCCTTATTCTCTAAGATTGATCTCCGGAGCGGCTACCACCAAATCCGGATGCATGAAGGCGACGAGTGGAAGACCGCATTCAAAACCAAGCATGGTTTGTACGAATGGCTTGTCATGCCCTTTGGCTTGACAAACTCCCCTAGTACTTTTATGCGGTTGATGATCTTTGTTTTCAGAAAATTTTTAGGACGTTTTGTCGTCGTGTATTTTGACAACATTTTGGTTTTTTTCTAAGGATTTAGAGTCTCACGCGAGGCACCTTAGGTTGGTGTTAGATTGCCTTCGCGAGCATTCTTTATTTGTAAATTTAGACAAGTGTTCGTTTTGCACAGACACGACGAACTTTCTTGGTTTCGTCGTGTCCAAGGATGGGATTAAAGTGGATGACGAAAAGATCCGCGCCATCCGAGAGTGGCCCACCCCTACGACCTCGACGATGGTTCGATCCTTCTTAGGGCTCGCAGGGTTCTATCGGCGTTTCGTCAAGGACTTTAGTTCTATCGTAGGGTCACTCCATAATCTCACCAAGAAGGCAACCACAATCAAGTGGATGCCGAATCATGAGGCCGCCTTTCAGGCCTTGAAATCTGCTTTGTGTAGTGCTCCGGTCTTGCAATTGCCAGACTTTACTAAGTGCTTCTAGGTCGAGTGCGACGCCTCTGACTATGGCATAGGCGGCGTACTCCTCCAGGATAGACGCCCCATTGCAGACTTTAGTGAAAAACTTACGGGGGCTACTTTAAATTACCCGACGTATGACAAGGAGTTGTACGCGCTTATTCAGGTTTTGAAAACATGGAAACATTACCTTTGGCCCAGCGAATTCGTGATTCACACGGACCACGCCGCCTTAGCGTATCTAAAGAGTCAAATGACTCTCAATAGACGCCATGCACGATGGGTGGAGTTTATGCAAACATTTCCGTACATCATCGCCCACAAAAAAGGTAAGGAGAACGTCGTGGCCGACGCTCTCTCCCACATGTATATTCTCTTAACTCAACTTGAGGCCAATTTGCTCGGATTCTCCTTGATTAAGGAGTTATATATGCATGATTAATTTTTTAAACCGATCATGGAGAACCTCGAGCAAAGTCGAATCCATGAGTCCTATTTTTTGGACAATGGATACCTCTACCGAGCCGGAAAGCTTTGTATTCCGAACTCGTCTGTGAGGCATCTATTGCTCAAAGAAGCTCATGTTGGTTGAGGCCATTTTGGCATAGCTAAGACCCTAGCAGCACTTCGTGAACATTTTTTCTGGCCACACATGGCATCCGATGTTCACAAGTATTGTCGCGGTTGCGTGCCGTACCAAACCGCTAAATCGAGGTCCCAACCTCATGGCCTATACACGCCCCTGCCTATTCCGGATACCCCGTGGGAAGATCTCTCCATGGATTTTATCACGGGGCTTCCAATGACAAGGCGCGGTAAGGATTTAATCTTTGTGATTGTGGACCGCTTCTCCAAAATGGCTCACTTCGTGCCATGCAAAGGAAACAACAATGCGACCGAAATCGCAAACTTGTTTTTTGAGCATGTCGTGAAGCTTCATGGTGTGCCTCGCACTATTGTCAGTGATCGAGACACAAAATTTTGTAGCCACTTTTGGAGAACACTTTGGGGAAGCTAGGGATGCAATTAGTTTTTTCTACCTCATATCATCCCCAAACCGATGGTCAGACTGAGGTGACCAATCGGACCATGGGCACCCTTCTTCGGACGGTGCTCAAACATAACCCACGCTGGTGGGAGGATCTAATACCCTTTTTTGAGTTTGCATATAACAGGTCCAAACGCTCGGCGACAAAGAAGACACCCTTTGAGATCGTCTACGGCCTCAACCCGCACTCCCCGATGGATCTCGTCCCTCGGCCCTTAAAGAATGAAGAGCACATCGACGCGGCCAACCGCGCCGATGCCCTACGCAAGCTGCATGAGCGAACGAAGCTACAATTGGAGCGTCGGGCAGCCCAGTACGAGGCGCAGCATAACAAGGGTCGAAAACGTCTTGTTTTCAACCCCGGAGATCTCGTGTGGTTGCATTTTTGCACGGACCGTTTTCCGGACTCTAGGAAGACAAAGCTTCATCAACGAGGAGACGACCCTTTCAAAGTCTTGGAACGGATCGGGGACAACGCTTATAAGATCGACCTCTCAGGCAAGTACTCGGTGCACTCTACTTTCAATGTCGTCGAACTCTCTCCCTACATCGAGCCTGCATATGAGGAAACGGGGACATTTCCCAACCAAGTGGGGGAGGGTGATGCGACCCCCGTCTTGGATGCTAGCCAGGAGGACGAAGCATTCACAGTTCGCTCGGATGGCCCCGTCACACGTGTCAGGACTCGAGCAATCCAGACCGCGACACAGTCACTCGTGGCGCGACTCACCGTAGGCCACAGCGCGTCCCTCGTTGCGCCGACGCACACAGCCTTGTGCGTCCTCAGCGTCGAGGAACCTCAACTTGAGCCAACGATGCCAACCTCCACCACCTTGGCACCATCGGACTCAAGCCTAGCACCGTTCCATGGATCGCAACTTGAGGTTCTCGTGACCCACGCACCAGCGTCCGCGCCAGCGCCGTGTCTTGACCTCGCCAGCGCCACGCCAGCCTTGTCGCGACACTGCAAGCACGGTCACGGACAACCTATCATTTTTATAGTAATTTTTGCATTGTTTCCACTTTAGGACATTACTATTAGTGGTTTTATAGTTTTAGTAAGTGTTTGATGGGCCTTGTGCCGATGAATAATGGACTCGCACCATTGGGCCTTAGTCTGCGTACTAGCCCTAGGCGCGCCGCATCTAGCTAGGGTTTTTCTAGATTTTTCCTTGTGCCGCCTCTATATGGGGGGGGGGGGTATTGCTTTTTTTCATTGAGCGCACACTTTGGGATTAATATAGTCGAGGGTTTTCTCCTAGTTTCTCCCTAGTGCCATTGCGCCGCCACAATTATTCTCTTCAAAGCTCTCGTCTCTTGCATTGTTCGAAGTTGTTCGTGCCATACTCGATCATTCCAACGGTGATCCGAGTATTTCAAGCCTTCCACTGCGTAATCTCGAGACACACTACTCAAATACTGAGTCGATCTGTCGCATCCCATACGCGGGACGCATCAACACCGCTCGTCTAAGGAAGTTTTATGTTTAGATTATTAAAGTTCTTATTTTGTTAGGAATCTTTTGTTGGAAGTTGCCTTATGTTAAGGGAACATAAATTACTCTATTTAGTTGCAAAGATGGTTGTAGTAGTTTTTAGAAAGGTAGCCGAAACATGATCATGAAGGAGCAATTGGATGTACAAGAATTTGAGCATACGAAGCTCTATACGAGTACGTGAACGAGCGACATGATATACACGAAAGCGTGCTACCGGACCCTATACGAGTACGTGAACGAGCGGTCCAGGTTGATGTAAATGAATTGTGAGAGTGTATGAACTTAAAGGCGATGAGCGCCTGCCAAATTCGATCCCACAATGATTCGAAAATTGTGACATTCGAGGGGAAATTTGTGATAAAAAAATTCTAACATTAAGTAGATTAATTAATGGTATTAAATGACTATGCAAATAAATAAAGATAAAGTTAAAAGATAATTAAATGAATTGAAGAGATACATAGAATAATGATGATATGGCCAATATAATTAATAAGGAAAATATCACTCAAAGATAGGAATATTTTCCTACAATCTCTTCTTTGGCTATTTAAAGCCCTCCCCATTCATGAATAAAGGATGGAGTTTTTCTTCTCTTCTCTAATTCTAAACCTAGTTTTCTTGTTACATTTTTTTTCCCGTAACACAAACCTTGAACCTTCTTCCAAATTCTATCCTTGATGAAAGAAAAAATACTTTTTTTACCTCCAATAATAGTTGGAAGACTGAGATATTTAGCATGCCTAACCACCAGTTGCACTCCTAGCAAAAAGTCCAACTTTGTTTTTCGGTTTAAAAGAATGTTTTTTAGCAAGGTTTAAAAGTATGTTATGGATGAAGGAGACTTCAGATTTGATTATGTTAATTTATTGTCCTGATGATTTCTCATATTGACTAACTCAGTTATAATAAGAGGTTTTTACGTACAACCACTCACTAAATGGTCGACATTGCAAAATAACACTCTTTAAACCACTATTTATTTTGACACACCCATTAAATGTCATTTTGTTGCGGAGAACCACCCGGTCGTCAAGTTCGTCAGTTTTGCTGTTAAAAAGAGTTATTTTACCATTTCACCCCTCCTTTTTTTAAAAACTACCGAAATTACCAGGTTTCCCCATCTTGACTACCGACTGGCTACTTTCCCATGTTCTTTAAGCTTCTTCGAGACGCCATTGTTCGACCATAACAAACACGAGCTCCATTGTTCGACCACAATACAGGCATGAGCTCCGATCCATTTTTTCAACATTTCTGAATTCAAAAGCTCCATTTTCATCATCAAGAGTCATCAGATACGTGAGTTTAGGGTTTTATCGGCATTGGTGCATGGATTAGGGTTTAAAATTCGCAACCACTATTTCATGTGAATTTCTTTCCTAATTTTGGTCCAATTAAGGTGTGTTGTGATCGATATTTCCTAGCTTAATCAAAAAGGAAAAATAACTTCTAATAATACGAAGTATCTACTTTGAACCAATAACAATACGAACTTTAAAAATCACCATCAGTAATACAAACTATTACCATATTAACATAAAATAATACGAAGTTGAAAAATGACTTGTAATAATACCAAGTATATGCTTTAAACCAATAATAATAATATGAACTATTACCAAGTATCCATTTTTTAGTAGCCATGAGTGAAGCATACCAGAAATTAAGGGCGTGTTGCGCGAGATAGCGGGTGAAGTTAGGCTATACTTAGAAGACGGCGAGGGGGACGAGATTTCCGGATGTGTTGCACGATGTTTGAACTCTCAAAGAATTTGGTTTCAAGAGAGAAGAGGTGGGAGAGAGAATAGAGCTAACGAAGACAACATGTGAAGAGAAGTTGGAGAGGAGGATGGTTGGGAGGGAAGAGCTGACACGTGTAAATTGAAGTATTAATTAGGGGAAAATGAGGTGTCAATTAATTTGATGTCATGTCATAATTTCAAGTAACACAACGTAGGTTTCACCGAAAACTAATTGTCTTACTTTTTTAGGTTAATATCATGATAGTTCGTATTATTATTGGTTCAAAGCGGATACTTGGTATTATTACGAATACTTTTCAAGTTCATATAATTTTTTTGTTAATATCGTAATAGTTCGTATTGTCGTCAGTGATTTTTAAAGTTCGTATTATTATTGGTTCAAAGATGATACTTCATATTATTATAAGTCATTTTTCCAATCGAAAATGGCTACATATCTCAGCCTAATCGAAACCACTATCTCACTCTTAACTAGTACGCATGACATTGTCTCAATTTTCTTAGGTATCATGTCAAGTGGAAGCTACATATCTACTACTAATGGAGTGACTTGCTTTTTCTTGCCCAGACAAAATGGACACCGCAATGTTCCATTTTGTTTACAAACTCTTATCTCCATGCGCCTGAGTTTGTTGTATATGGAAAGCTCATAGTCCTCCATCTAATCTGAACTGAAATCTGATTGCTCTAAGCTTGATGACATGGTAGTTTTAAATGAAAAATGAAACAAATATATTAGTTAATGAGTGTCTCAAGAGTTATGATGAAGATAGAAATGTGTAACAATTCTTGACTAAATATTGAGTTAAAATGTAAGATAGAAATAGAGATTGAATGATTGGATAAGTTTGTTGCCAATTCAGAGAAATCAATGACAAATGATGAAGAACAGAGAAGAGAAAAGAGCGAGGCAATATCTGAACAACATTTCCCTAATTCATTCATCATTAGAGTATTTAAAGCAAGTCAAAGTATAATAACTGAATTGATCGAAAGGAGTTTTGAGATATAAGAATTGAATTTATGTATGAGATATAATAAAGGAAAGAGGATAGCTTTCCACAAGTGTCTAAAAAATCATGATCGAATCATACAAATTAAGAAACAACACAAGTCGCTTTCCACAAGTCGCTTTCAATCTAACACACATGCAACCCTAAATCTGTCAATCTAACCCTACAATCATACCCATCTTGTCTTTCATCAAACACACATGCAACCCTAAATCCTTCAATCTAACCCTAAAATAGACCCATTTTGTCTTTCATCAAACACACATGCAACCAAAACCAAACCCAAATTCCTACAATGAAACTAGACTTGGCAATTTCACCCTCACCCGATGGGTACCGAAAAACCGACCCGAAAAACCCGATAAAACACCGATTAAATTTGGGTGAAAACGGGTTTCGGGTGATTGGGTGATGGAGCGGGTACGGTTTTGGGTATGGACTCACCCGACCAGATCCTTTCACCCGATCCAGTCACCCAATCCGATCACCTAACCCAATCACCCGATTTTTTGTCCCATATCGAAAAATTGGTAGAAGGAGAGGAGAAGAGAAGCTTATAAAAAAGGGAAGGAAAGGAGAAGAGGGTTAAGTGTTTGAAGCCTAACCATAGAGATGGGCTTTGAGGCTTTTTAACTAAATCTATTTTTTGGACTAAACCATTGTGTAGGCCCTATATAAATAGGTTTAAATTTTAGTTTAAAATGTAATGTTTTATTAGATGGATAATCCGACCCATAAACACGGGTTACGGGTCAGGTCACGAGTTAAGTTTATTTTATTTACGGGTCATCGGGTTGACCCGTTGAAAATTTCAATAACTTTTTATAACACCCGAAAAAAAACGACCCGACCCGAAAACCGACGGGTTTCGGGTGGGTCGATTTCGGGTGGAACCCGTTGGGTGAAAATACCGGGTCGGATGATCCGTTTACAAAGGCAGCTCGGGTGGTGGAAGTGGTCCACCCGCACCCGACCCGACCCAACCTATTGCCATGCCTAAATGAAACCAGGAAATCGTACCGAATTATTCTAAACCCTCAAACTCTAAAATCGTATCGAATTGTTGTAAAATCAAACACGGAAAGCGTATTGAATTGTTCTAAACCCTCAAACCTTGAAATTGAATCGATTTCCACAAATCAAACAGTAAGCCCAAACAATTAAAGCTTACCTCACTTCGAGTCCCTTCGTATCGAGTTCCCTCGCGTTGCTCTTGCTCCTACCCTTCGAGTCTCTTCGAGTTCCTCCTCTCTCGAAACTGGATGCAAGGTTGATTTCAAATGGCGTCTCGAAGAAGCTTAAAGAACAAGGGGAAGTAGCCAGTCGGTAATCAAGATGGGGAAACCGGAAAATTTCGGTAGTTTTTAAAAAAAACGAGGGGCAAAATGGTAAAAGCACGCTTTTTAACAAAAAAACTGACGGACTGGACGGCTAGGTAGTTCTCCACAACAAAATTACATTTAATAGGTGTGTCAAAATAATAGTGGTTTATCGGGTAATATTTTGCAATGTCGACCATTTAGCGGGTGGTTGTACGCAAAAACCTCTTATAATAAAGCATTTCCGAAAAGTTGCCTGACAAACTTGAATACCATGTAAAGCATAGGATTGAACAGCTTTGGAGTGAAGACAAGCTCGAAACGTGGTAAATATATAGAACGGGGGGAGGGATATACAAGGCACGCTTGACCAAAAACCGGTCAAGGTGAAAGACTACAACCCAAGCCACGGATAAGCATATCCGGCAAAACTCGCCACGCGGGCCTAACAAAACCGGGTCTAAGACCCTATCATCCCAAAAAACTATAGACACGCAGCCTATATACACAAAAACCCAAAACCCGAGTAAAACCTCGGCTCCACAAGAGTCTAACAACTTGGGAGTCTAAGACCCAAGCAAACCACCAAAACAAAGTGGCACCATCACCACCAAAACTACAAGCAAGCAAACCAATCATCCACTTACAAGTGGCACAAAACAAAACCAGCCCATATCACTAAAACAAGAGAGAGGGGAGTGAGAACACACTAGCTCATAAAAAACACTCCCTAAAACAAGGTTGAGCTACCACATACCTCATATACCGAGCCTTCTCCTTAGTGCTTCATCTCTCTTTCCTTCAAACTTGCATTCAACTATCATGCGTTGCTTGCACTAAAAAATGATGACTTCTACGCATTTGTCAACCACCGGCCTCTCTCCATCAAAAACCACCTTGTTTCTAAGAGCCCAAGTGTGGTAAACCAATCCAAGGAAGGCAATCAACTTAGCCTTGAAGAGTGCACTCCTCCGCCCCGGTGAATTGGTAAACCAATCCACCCACTCTCTTAGGCCTCTCTTATATGTGTGAATCCCCACCCACCTCCACACCTTGTCCATTACTTGTCTAATGAAGGGGCACGTGCCCCAAAGATGATCTACTGTCTCCAAGTGTGCACGACATAGGGGACACAAATTATGGGATATGCGCCCCCATTCAAGGAGTCGGTCACATGTAGCTAACCGGTCCTTATATGCAAGCCACACCCTAAAACTCCAAGCCCGGGCTCGCATAACCTTCCAACCACCTTACACCAATCTAGCTCTTCCTTCTTATCCCTCAATAACTCGTAGAGAGCTCTTGTATCAAGCTCCCCACTCGGTTTTGTGATAACCACCAAATCAATCCCCACTACCCCTTGGTTGTCCACCTCTAGAACACCCCTCATTACCTCCCTTAATCTCATAAGATTACTCCACACCCAAGAGTCGGCATTCTTTATTTTCACCCTCCAAAACTCCGCCCTCCTTAGGTGGTTAGAGCCCACCCATTCCGTCCACAAATTACTCTTGCCCGAGAGGATATCAAACCCAAGCCGGAAAAACACCGTTTTGTTCCAAGCTCCCACCTCCTTGAGGTTCAAACCTCCCTCCTCATAAGGTCTACACATCCTCCCAAGCCACTAGGGTTCCACCCTCCCCGACCAAAGATATCCCGACAAAGCGCCTCAATTCTCCTTATGACTCCCTTAGGAAGTACCACCATTTGTGCCCAAAAAGAAATAACACGTCCCACCATGCATCTTATCACCTCCGCCCTCCCGGCATAAGAGAGAGTTTGGAGGCAACAAGTTTGGAGGAGGTTTGTGATTTTTCTCAAGAGGGGAGCATAGTCGGAAATACGGATTTTTCTCGTGTGAAGAGGGAAGCCAAGGTATCTCACCGGGAACTCTCCCACCTCAAAACCAAGCCCGCTCGCCAACTCCCTCTTTTCCCCCTCTTCCACTCCCCCAAAGTAGATATGAGTTTTGGAAGTGCTAGTGACCAACCCCGAATTGTCCCCAAACCTATTCAAGCACTTGGCTAAAATGGGAAGGGAGTCCCCCTTGGGTTTGCAAAATACGAGAAGATCATTCGCGTATGCTATATTTAGGAGGCCAAGTTGTTTGCATTTTGGGTGGAAAAAGAAACCCCCCGAGGCACTCTCTTTTTTCAACATTCTACTTAGCATCTCCATAACAAGGACAAAGAGGAAGGGGGAGAGGTGGTCCCCTTGCCTCAATCCCCTTTTGCTCTCAAAAAAGCCTTTGGCTTCCCCATTAACAAGAATAGAGAAGCGAGGGGTAGAGACACATACCATGATTAGGTGGATCAAGTGGGGAGGGAACTTCAAATAAGTAAGTGTCTTCTCTAGGAACTCCCATTTTAAGCAATCATAAGCTTTATGAAGATCCGCTTTTATCACACACCTTCTTGACACATCCCGCTCTTCATAATTAGACACCAACTCTTGGGCAACCGCTACATTATGCATCAACAACCTCCCTGGAACAAAGGCACCTTGGTTAGTGGCTACCACCTTCCCTAGCAAAGGCCGAATTCTCTCCACCATGATCTTAGAAATGGCCTTTTGGAACACGATACAACAAGATATAGGTCTAAATTCCTTCACCATAAAGGGCTCCTCCACCTTAGGAATTAGACTTATGAACGTGTTGTTCCAATATCGTAACAATTGGCCCGTTCTAAAAAACTCCTTAACGGCCTCCACTACATCACCTTTTATAATATCCCAACAAGACTTGTAAAAATGACTTCCAAACCCATCCGGTCCGGGCGATTTGTTGGCTTTGATGTGGAAAATAGCCCTACGCACCTCCTCCACCGTGGGCTCAATACAAAGCCCGGTCCCATCTTCTTCATCAAGCCTCGGCCCCCCTAGAATATCTAGGCAAACAGGAGGAGAAGAGGAGGCCTCGGGTGTACCAAAGAGCTTCTCGTAATATCCCACTACCTCCTTTGCAATTTCTTCCTCCCCCACAAACTCACGGCCGTCCTCATCTTTAAGAAGGTGTAGTTTTTTCCGGGCCTTTCTTGTCTTGATTCTATTAAAGAAGACGTCTGAGGTTTCCTCTCCGAAAGTGAGCCAATTCATTTTGGCCCTTTGTTTGGTGGCACTAGCAAGCTTTTCAAGGTTCAACTCTAGTTCCACCTTAGCCTTCTGAACCGCCTCTTGTTTCTCTTCACTCGTGAGATCATCATTGAGCTTCTCATGCGCCCTTTTAAGGCCATCAATACTCGCCTCCACCGAGCCCTCCAAGGCTCTATGCTTGGTCCTCAACCAACCTTTGAGCTCCATTTTTACCTTTTGGAGTTTAGTCATGAGGATAAATTGAGCGGTGCCCACTACTCTTGTACTCCAAACTCTAGCCACCAAGCTTTGAAATTCCACATCCTCCGTCCAATAATTGAAGAACTGGAAGGGGAATTTACGACCCACTTGCCTAGGATTAGCAAAGACAATTCCCGGAGAGTGGTCGGAAAGCCAAGTGTCCCCGAAGAAGGCATACGAGTTTCTAAAACAGCCCTTCCACTCTTGATTAATCAACACCCTATCAATTTTCGTTGCCACCCTTTCCGTCCCAACTTGCTCATTGGACCATGTAAACTTAGCCCCGGAGTACGCAAGGTCCTCTAGCACACATTTATCCAAGACCTCCGCTAACTCCGTTGGTCACCATCATTTCTTCTACGGAGGGAGAATTTTTCGGTTGAGGAGAGCGTGCAATTCAAATCCCCTAGCACAACCCACGCCCCATTCATGCTCATCGAGATGTTTTCCAACTCGTTCCACAACAATCTCCTTTCAATGCTCGAGTTAAAAGTATAGACAAATGTAGCAAAGAAGCTTTCATGCGATCTTTTCAAGCTAACTTTACAATGGATGGCTTGCTCGGTATTTTTTAGAACCACCACATCCACAATCAACGGATCCCACATGACCCTCATTCGGCTCCTCTCTTCCGTCCCGACCTCCGTGCAAAACTTCCAACCCCTTAGCAAAGACCAAGCTAGCTCCCCCTCCTTGCTCCTAAGTGTTTTTGTTTCCAAAATTCCCAACAAACTCAAATTATTCTTCACTGTGAATTTATTCACCATGTTTATTTTAGGGGAACTATTAACTCCCCTAACATTCCAAGCCCCGAAGCGGAGATTATCCATAAACACCACCTCTAGGGATACTACAACCCTTGGCCAAGCTTGAGCGATGCACAAAGATTTCTTTCCCTCCCCTTGCGTTTTTTCCTCCTACCCACACGTCTCTTGTCTTATCAAAAAGGGGTGACTTTCTTCTCTTGGAGCTAGACAAATCCGTATCTTTCTCACCTATCCCCGGTCTTTTTGAAGCCTTGGCTTTAAGCCCCAAGACTACCAAGCCCGACCTCTTTTTAGGTGATAAACCAGCCCTCATCTCCTCAAGGACCGCCTCAACTTCTCGATCCTCATAATCATCCCCAAAAGCAGTTTCTCGATCCATCCAAACCAAATCAGCCTCACGAGCATCAACAATCTCTTGATCCAACAATTCGGCAATGCAGTCCAACATATCATCGCCCACAACATCCCCTTTATCAACTTCCAAAGCTCTAGAAACCCCCTCACACATAGTGTGCTCCCCACTTAAAGCTTTACTAGGGTGGTCCGGGTTAACAACCGGATCCTGATCAAGAATTAAAGGCAAGATGGTCAATGCAGCCACATTAGCATCATCATCCTCTTTCAAGCTTACCTTTTCAGCTCCCACTCTTAGAACTTCAACCTTATTACTCCCTTCTTGGCCATTTCCTCGTTCAACTTCCTCACAAGGGACTTTGTCTTTGGCTGCCCCATTGTCAACACCTTTGTTCTTAGGCACCCAAATCTTCTTAGACCTTCTTGGCCATGATCCGAGCTTGGCCTCCTTCCTCTTTCTACAAAAATTAGTAGTATGCCCGAACACCTTGCATCTTTCACAAAACCAAGGTGTTTTCTCAAAGTGCACCTTGTATTTAAACACCTTTCCACTCGAGCTTTGTAGTACCACCTCGTCTCTTTGTAACTCATCCGTGGAGACTTCAACCAACAACCGAGCAAAAGCTAGGCGTCCCACTTCAGCCGTGATTTGATCCAAGAAAATGGGTCTCCCAATCATGTTACCCATCACACTCAACATAAACTTGGATGAAAGAAATATTGGGTCCGGTTCTAGAATGTTCGCCCAAATAGGTACCTTGTCAAAGCACTCCCAATCAATGCTCATGCCAAACTCCCACTCCTTGAACATGAGAGGGTGTGAACCACCTACCATCCAAGGACCATGTTCAAGAACCCACAATTTCTCCCTCTCCTCCTTGAATTTGAACACAAAGACACCATTTGGTTTTAAAAAGATTTTTGGATTCACCTCCACCCAATTTCTCCTAATGAACTCAGCCATGACACCAAAGCTGATTTTTGCTCCAAGAACTACCCCAAGAAGGGTTGATTTCCACTCCTCCAAGGTTGGTGCAACCTATCTCCTCAAACACGTGAATCTCCTTGTTAATATTGGGCATAAACTCCAATCTATCTTCTAACCTCACCCTCTTATTAGGAACCACCTCCTTAGCTGCGTATGAGAGATTTATTGGGTTTTTTGGGTTGTGGCTTGGAAAGTGACGATTAGGTAAAGGTTTAGAGGAGTTGGGAAGTGTCTTAGCAGCCTTCAAAGGGGGTAAAACGCCATCTTCTATGGCTTGGCAGGTTTGTGTGTTTGGTTTAGGGAGAATGGGGGCTGAAGGCAAAGAAGGCTGCTTGAAAGAGGTGGTTCGGTTCCCATGGGTGTTTGTAAAAGGTGTTTTGGAGTTTTTAGAGGGCTGAAAAACCCTAGTTGTAGCCGTTTGAGAGGTTTGTGGCTGAAAAGCTTGCTCTTGTTGTGAGGGAACCAAAGTGGTATGGTCAAATCTCCTCTTTCCAAAAGCTACCATACCAGTTTGGGCAATATTATCACATGTGACTCCTAGGGAAGACTCCCCTCTCCCACCCGTCCCTTTCATTTCAAATTCAGCCAAAAGTGGATCATCCACCATTGAAGGACCTTGCTCAACCTTCTCCGCCTCTACTTCCCTAGCAAACACCTCATCCAGCCCTTCCAAACTCCGGCCACCCCCCTCAAGCTCTACCTTTTCTTTGCTTTTGTCAATGGCCCTCTTAGAAGCTTGAGAAATATCAAAGGGGAGCCCTAAAACGTCTCCCACCACCACCAGATTTGACTCAGCTTGGAGATCCGCCACCTTGGCCTCCCTATTACGGCGGCCAGCCACTAGATCGACCCCATTTTCCGGCACCGAGCTTGAAACCTCCAGATCTGGCCCTACCTCTTTGATTTCTTCCGACCCATGCTCAAAATCCGGCGAGTCCAGCCTCAAAGGGGTATATTTGTGTCGGTTTGAACACAATCTCCTCCTTCCCATCTTCAAAGAACAAGAACGAAACCCTAGATCTATTTTTGAGCACTCAATCTCACAGCTCCTACTCCCTCTCGTATCCACACCCAAACCAAGTGGTAAAGGTTGGATTTCATCCTCACAAAGCACCACCCACTCACACTCAAGGGAGCCCCGCCGGAGAGACCGCCGGAAATTCCCAAAACCCGTGTTTGCCTCGCTCCTACAACTCCCTCCGGTGTTGTGGCCACCCAAGGAGGTCCCACCACAGCTTCTTCCTCACAAGATGTCCCCACTCACGCTCGACCCACCCACCCACCCCACCGCCGGAGCCAGGCGGCGCCGCCCAAAGGCCGGCCGGAAAAAGGAAAAGAGAGAAAGAAGGGAAAGAGAAGGGGTAGAGAGAGGTGAGAGCTTCTCTCTCTAGAAAATTCAAAAAAGGCTCCTTTGGACTTTGGAGTGAAGACAAGCCGTTTGCGCCAGAATGAACAAATTTTGAGACAAAGGAACAACAATGCCACCAACAACTCCATTAATCTTGACAGCATGCTTGGCCATGTTCCCTGAAGTTTAGGGGTGAAAATTTTGGAGAAGATTCAATATTGTAGATATGCAAACGAAATACAATATTTGGAATTTTGATTATGGCCATTCTCTCTAATGCCTTTAATCAAAACCAATCAATATACATATATACTGAACACCAGATATCAATACATATGAATGCATATCAATATACAGCAAATACCAGATATGAATATTAATCATGTTCATACTCATGTACCAAACCCATATATCAATCATCAATAAATATACGTATATTCCAAATTCCTAACAAAAAAATATCAATATCAATATATACCAAACACCAGATTATATATACCAGTCACGTTCATACCCACACTTCACACCATTATACGTTAAAAGAAGACTGAAATTCCAGGAAGGAGAACAAAATTCAAGAAACAATTCTAATAATCACTTGAAAATAAGTTGACAATCTCTGCAGAAGTAGACACAGGGATTTATCTACGTCCATCATTTCCATGGCCGGGCAAAAAATTGAGTTTTTTATATGATTTATGACCATAAACATTGTAAACTACCAGTAACAGGCAAAATAACAGTTCCAACTTCCAAGCCTTCTACAGTCCCAGATTTGAGTCGCAGGTTTTGCCAACACTAGCAAAATTATGGTATGGGCCAATAAACAAGACGTCACTACAGAAAATTTGTTTTAACTTGTAAATAATGTAGCTTCTGATGTGGCACACTTAATCGTCGAGCTCGATGATCTTAACAACGGAGGAATCACCGACTTTCTGGCAGACGACAACACGGTCATGTGACTTGATCACAGCAGCTTCCTTCCCGTAATCAAGGGCAACCTTCAAAACGGACTCATTTGTTGCACTTGTAGATTCAGCCTACACAACCAGAAGAAAAAAAAAAGGAAATAAAAGATTTTGGTTTCATCCTCTCATGCATTTAGAGCAGGTTCATAATCAATTTAATTTGAGAGACTATTGTTGATCTTACAGTTCAAAATGGGTTAAGATTAAATATTTTAAAACAAACAGAATTTCATGTGGAAAATCAATGAATCACAATGTTTACAGTGTTCCAGAACTTACAGCGTGTCTTGGATCAGCGAGCATGGGAAAGAGACCTCTGACTATAAGCGACTGCCTTGCCTATAAATATTTTACAAAGAACTCAGGGGTTAGTACATAAAAAGCATCTATATTTAGACAACAATATTATAAGGAAGATGTAGAAGGGCAACATTAACTGAAGACTCCAGGACAAAGTATATCATCTTATAATGAAGAAAACAAAGAACACATCTCAAGCAGCCTTGTAAAAATAATTAAAAAAAATAAGCAGTTCTTCATTAAAAAAATAGCTGACTATATAGTTAAGTAATTGAAAACGGCCAAATGTCAAGCCATATAGTTCTTCATTTGAAAACCAAAATGAAAATCTAACTCAAGTGACATCATGGTTAACAAAAAGCATCATCATGATTGACCCAGTGAGGCTCCGCAATCTGGGGGGTCAAGATGGGCAAGGGAAAGGGGTATGCCCGATAGACCCAAGAAAAACTGAAATTCAGCTATGTGACAATAATAACTGAATTAGTTAGAATGTACCAAAATTGATGTAGGGACTAAATCCATCTCAAAGGCAGTGTATAAAAGCCAATGAGCATGAGGATGCGTCCGTATGGTTAACAAAAAGTATTGAGCAAATTGGTGAATGGTGAGTATACAGATGAAGAAGTATCAAATTCTTTTACAAGAAAACAGAATTACCAGAGTAAAACAAGGCAAATCAATTTCTGGTCCCTGTAAAACGTGACCAAGTTAATATTTCAAAGGAAACTAGTGGGCTTCAACAAGAATCGTTAAATCAATATACCTCGAAGGCTCCAGTAAAATTCCACTTCAGTTGGTTTGTCTTAAGCCGAGGAATCACCACTGAGAGGACAGGCATTGTCGGCCTGTATTTTGCAATTAATCTAGCATAAAAATGATCAGAAAAATCAAAAAATTACTTCACATCTTTATCATTGACAAAGTAAAATTCAACAGAAATTGATTCATAGGGAAATCATTTGCGAGTAATTTCACTTAATATAGTTGATCAAGCATCAAAAGAAAAACATACCTTGCAGCCCTTCCAGATGAAGTGAAACATACAATTACTGAGGCCTTGACTTTGATTGCAGCACGGACCTAAGCAATAAAAGATATGTGATGGTTAAAATATATCCAAAAGGGAGCACAGCATGGTGCTCTGTTGTCAGATATAGGTCAAAGAAGAAAAAACAAAGGCCTACCGCAGAAGAAGTAATAGATTCCAAATGACTCATTGGTTCCCCTACATAATTCACAGTTTTCTTGAAATACGCACCTTGATTGAATACCTTTTCAGCCTATATCACGCATAAGCAGAAAAGGTCAATAGTGACTAGCTATGCAAAACCAATATCCAAATTTCTTTCTATATTCAGAAAACACTCATGCAGTAGAGCTTACAGAACTCACCTCAGCACAAATTTTACCAACTATAGATACAGTTTCTACAGGGTATAAACCACGGAAGGTCTCAGCACCAAGAAGAATTGCATCACTTCCTGAAAACCCAATTAAAAGGGGAAGAAGGAAACAGATAAGCTCTCCTTATTACACATTCATTTCAGAGCATATACAGGTGAGAACAAGTCTGTACTACAATTTAGACGCAATAGCTAATCAAGCAGGGCCAATATCTTTCAGCTAGTAGTCTATCTAAGACTTGGGTAAGAATACTGACCATCCAAAACTGCATTAGCAACATCAGTGGCTTCAGCACGAGTAGGCCTGAGGTTATTGGTCATACTGTCAACAACACGAGTCACGACAGCAGGCTTGCCAGCCATATTACACTTATACAAAGCAGCTCTTTGGAACAAGAACACCTATTCAGGAATTATACCGGGGAATACACAATATCAGCAGCAAAATACAATGAGGTGACCAACAAAGTACTATAAGATCCATATAATATATGGTAATCTAAGATCACAGCAGACAAGGACAATTCAGAGGTCAGTGCAATTCCAATAGAACTAATTTTAATTGACTACACAGTACACACCTTTTCTGGAGGAAGATCTATGCCCAAGTTTCCACGGGAAAGAATGATACCATCTGCTTCTTGTAGAATTTCATCAAAATGAATTAGACCCTATAAGAAGAAAAAGCATCACCTTAGCAAGTGCATACAACATAATACTTTGTATTTTGACAATTGACCGGGAAATTCATGTTGAAGATTATTTTAAAGGATATAAGCAACATTTTCTCACCTCTACATTTTCAATCTTTGCTAGAATGTGTGTTTGACTAAGATCACCACATGTAGATAGAAACTCCCGAGCCTGTCAAAATGAAACAAAAAAAGGTTCTTGTTAAATTTTAACTGTCGAGGGAACAAGTAACTTTTAGTTGATGAAATAGAAAGAACAAAGTGAAATTTTCCCTACTTGGCGGACATCTTCAGCATGTCGAGTGTATGAGAGTGAAAGGAAGTCAATTTTGTTTTGCAGACCCCATGTTTTTATGACCTGAGAAGAATTTAGCATAAATATAAGTATATAACCTCATCAGAAGAGCATCAAGATGATATAATAAGAATTGATCAAATCCTATAGAAAACATCTGATGAGAAATATATTCTAATTCTCAATCAGATAATTTATTTCAACAAAATTTGTCTCCAGCTCCTGAGCATATTGTCCTTCGCCTTCAAATTGACTCCTATCAACTACCTAGGTCAATCTAGCCATCCATGAAATGCCACAATATAACAAGCAATTCACAAAGACTTTGAAGTTGAACATGTCCAACAAGGGGAAAAAAATATTGATTTTGATAGCCAAAACTTTCACCTGATGCTAAAAAGCAAAGAATAGAATGAGAAGCTAAATGACCAAAACTTCCATCTGAAAGATAGAGACCAACGTATTAAACTAATTACCGGCCTTCACCTTTTTATCTTTATCTGAGAGAGTAGGTAGGTTAATCTGAACTTGAGAGGCATGCAAGGTGAACAATGATCCGTCTAATGTTGCAGAATTCTTAATCAGACAAACCACATTGTCTCCTTTTATCTCAGCAACCTACACAGAAACAATCAGAGTATATGTTATATCCACGCAAGAAGCAGACAACTCATAGAGTTAAACAACAGCACTCGGCAAAAGAATGCATGAGTTTGCAGGTCAAAGCTTACAGAACAACATATTTTTCTCTTACCTCTAACCAGACAGAAGTTGTTTCACTTCCTGTGAATAGGTATTTACCCATGAAGATTGTGTCTCCTTTCTTCACATCCTGGAATTAAACAAAAAGGTCGGATAAATGCAGTTGCCTAACCATTGAAAACAGAAGACTGTATCATCCAGCATTTAGAAAATATACAGCCATGCTTAACCAGGTAATGCCTGCAATGCTTATCAGCCTAAGAAGTTTCTAAGGATTGCCTTCACTTACAGGAGAAAAAAAAAAACTCTTCTATTCAGAAGTGGTACAGTGGCCATAAATACCAACACTCCAAGATGACAGGACTCCAATAAAAAATGCATCAGATGGGAAAAAAACATGATAATTAAGAGGATACTAACCTTTGAAAGTCCACCATAGTTTATTGGAAGTAACTCAAAAGAAGCATCACCTCCCTGATCTGGAACAAGTGTGACGAACTCATTTTCCTTGAGTGTGATGGCTTGCTTGCTTCGATTAAAAACTTGCAGCTCAGGACCAGTAGTGTCCAACATAACCTGACATTTCAAAACAAAAATAATGCTCAGTCCACCATAGCTTGTAAGTTTGCAAAATAGTTGTTTGTACTTAGGTCGACTGTATTTGTTTAGATCCTTTTAATATCAAAAGAATTAGATTATCTCTATCATTCCAAGTGCTAAATTAATTACACGTCAGTGTAATAGCAAGAAAGGAAAGACATCAATATGGTAGTGAAAATGCGCTTCTGGCTTTTATGGGAGCAGATAACTAATGATACATTCTTCTTAAACTGCAGGATAAACCAATTTTTCTTGCTTAATCAATCAATCCAAGTTGGGGCATCCACTTCATTATTATCTTGTCTACTTAGTGTAACTGAGTTGCTCCCAAAAGCCACAATAATTATTGCAAGAGCAAATTAAAAACATGCGACCAAACAATGTTGGGAAAAACACCTCCAAGGTCCACCAGAATATATATACCTGTGAAATTATCATTCAGCCCAATATGAAATCAAAGCAGCTAACACTGACTGAGCATTAGCTTGCCACACACAACACGATTCATGATATATAATAACCAAATCTTACTTAACTTAAGATTGAAAAGATCAATTTTGCGATAAATTAAGTACATTCAAAATTTGAAGAGCATAGGCCAATTAAAAGAAGCATACAGCACAGAGCTTCTTAGTGCTCTTAACAGCCAATTTCAGATTCTCCAGTGTCTTCTGGTGAGCTTCAGCGTCTCCCCAAGAAAAGTCAAATCTTGCCACTACAAAAATTAGAAAAATCACACAGAAAATTAAAAATGGAACAAAAAATACATCGGAGATATAAACCCGCCAAGACGATAACCTCCCTGGGGCAAAACCCAAAGTGAAAATTTTGCAATCTATAATGATATTATAATTAATTACCC
Organism: Fallopia convolvulus; assembly: GCA_964016875.1. Classification (NCBI taxonomy): domain Eukaryota; kingdom Viridiplantae; phylum Streptophyta; class Magnoliopsida; order Caryophyllales; family Polygonaceae; genus Fallopia; species Fallopia convolvulus. The sequence goes on from OZ024718.1 coordinate 41,079,810, forward strand.
GACATCCCGGCCTTAAGCAACCTAGAAATGATTTCAACCGTCTGGGACTTGGGCCCTAGGGTTCCAACGATTTTTGACATTGCCGGGAAGAAACTCTGCAAACAAAAACCATAAATCTGTCAAATCACGGCCTTCAAAAGCACAAATGAAAGAAAAAAAAAATGAGAAAGTTAAAAACAAAAGTAGATCGAAGTCGCATAATTTCTAATTTCAGATGCATGGATATGCAGTTTGAAACACAGATTCAAGAAAATAGAATGCTTGGTAAGCAGAAATACAAATCCAATAAAGGAAGTAAGAAATCGGAAAATTACAGATTTTGATGGCTCGAGGATTGAAGCCATCCGAATGGGCTCTTCGAGGAGGAGGTGACTGGAATGCATCTTCGAAGATTTTTTTCCCCCCTCTTGCTCCGAATCGAAATCTAAAAGACGAGTAAGAGGCAAAAGAGAGAGAACGAGGGTTTAGATACAAGGGGGGCAGGGCCGAAAGGGCAAGGTAGGAGATAAAAAGGGGAGCTGTTCTCTGTTGAACCTAAAATAAAACAAACAAAAATTATAAAATAAAGGGAAGAAAAATAATTTGAACAAATAATATGCCTTTTGGATTCCTAAATCCAGAATAATAATAAAATATGGTAAAACGTAGAAAACTTTCTTCTCTCAGTGGTATGAAGAGACTTCTAGCACATAAAACGTAGAAAACTGTTTACTCATGTAGAGACTTCTGAAGTTCTAGAGATCTAGCACATAAAATATTCAAACAAATGGCATGAAGTTCTAGAGTTCTTAACTTCTTATATGTTTTTTCTGGGTAAAAGAGTTCTGTTGTTAAGTGAAGGGTAGGTTGGGTTGGAACTTAAAATACCAACATTATTTTTAGATTGAATAAATGGCCCAGCTATGTGTTAATTATCTTATGATGGAATGATTTCTTGCTTGATCGAGTAGTTTTTTCCCTTTATTGAAATGTTTAACTAGGCTTTGTTTATTTATATAGTCCCTAAAATGTGAAAATAAAGGAAACAAACCCTAAACTGTTTGTTTGTGATGTAGTATATTGTTAATAAATACCCATAAAAACATTTTAAATTAATAAAAATGTGGCGTCAAATCTATACTTGCTTCATAAAATGTAGTACGTGTTGTTTCGAATTATTATTGTTTAACCATAATTAAGAATCAAAACAATAATGTTGAACAAAAAATAACTTGAGATTTTTTTTATTTTTATCACAAATATCTTCACGCCAAAGGTAGAAGAATACCCTATACTCATGAAATGAATACCGTGGGATGCAGAGACCAAAGATAACTTGACAAGAAACCTTTTCTTTTTCTTATATTTTTCAACAATTGCATAAATTTTTATCCTTGTTTCTCACTCGCAATATCATGAAAAGAAGATGCATCACGGCTTTTTGAGTATTTACAGTGGGCGGGCGGTTAAATTAGAGTAGTTTTACTGCTAGTTGGAAGATTGGGATACTGCGAGGGGCTCTCTCACTGGATCTGGTAGTTTGAGAGGCACATGTTCAAACTACCTACCAAAGTACCAACCAAACCAAACCAAACCCGGTACCACCACCTCCCTCTACCGTACCTCGAGATATTTATTTAATAGAAAAAGATGTGAGTCTTAGTTTTTATTTTCTTAACTATTGTTTGATTGGAAAATGTGAGAAAAATAAAAATGCAGAAAAGCTGGTTGTAAAGAGGAAGCGAACATAAGAACACGTGCTAGGTGGTGGTGGGGGAGCATGTGACAATGACATGCAAGGACCAAGCAACGGACGGGTACGACTAAGCCAATGCCCAGGACCTTCCTTTCGCTTGCGGGGTGAGTGAGACATGTCCACCAAGAAATAAATGTCGCTTCCGTTCTCCCTGTCGTACTGGTGGGACCCGCCCACACGTTCCCTGTATAGAAAGTAAGTTGAATTCATGGGTCCCAGTCGCCAATTATGTTTATTTTATTCTGAGGATTCTAGAAGCAGGAGAGGGGCGTTTTGGTCCCAGCCACGCTCTTAGGATTTTCTCCGCGCCTTGTCCTTTTCAATTTGTTTGCCTTGATTTAACCGGCGTTGTTGACCACCAATCCGGCCATGGCATCGTCGACGGTGGCCCATCCACTCAAGGGATAGCACTCTTCAAAAGCTTCGCAACAGTGATGGAAATTGATCAACCAATTGGCACGATGTATGCAACATCTCCCCCGAATACCACTCTTAATGTGGAATTTCCAGCCTTACCCACTAAGGACTTGCTTAGTGTGGATCACCAAATGACGTCAATTGACGCCTCAATCCCAACAAAAAATCACCAAATGACGTCTATTGACGCCTCAATCCCAATAGAAAACCAGATTGTTAGTTCCTTCAAGGATATCTTAGTGGGAGTTCAGATCCGCAACTAGACAACGCCGCCACCACCAACCTTCTGGCAGGAGCGGCCTGACTTGTATGACATTGATGACGATGAGAGCCCTGAGGAAGTGGAACCAATTTATCCGGTGGTGACTCTAACTACTGAGGAGAAGCAAAGACTTCATCTCCCTTGGTCCAGGCCCCTAATCATCCATGTGTTTGATAAAGGGCATGGTTACTCCTTGAGAAAATGACGAGTGGAATAGAAATGGGAATTAAAGGGTGTTCTAACATTGGTGGATATAGGCAATGATCACTATGTGGCAAAGTTCACAAATGAGGATGACTATTATCATGTCTTGGCACAAGGACCTTGGATGATATGAATTATCTCACAATTCGTCGTTGGGTCCCGAATTTTGATCCTTTCAATAGCAAAGCTAAGGTACTCACTATGTGGATATACATTCTGAGACTTAGCCTTGCGTATTTTCAAGAATATTTACTTCATAAAAATGGTCAGTTAGTTGGAAAGGTAGTATGTATCAACAAGGCGACGGTGGCCGCAAATAGAGGTCAATTAGTGAGGCTTGTTGTGGAAATTGATCTCGAACAAACACTTTTACCAAGGTTATGTCTAAGAGGTTGCACTTGGCACATTCAATATGAGGTAAAGGGAATGAAGGTTAAGATTGAAAAGTGATTTGAGCTTGATAAGAAAAAATGCATAAGACAAGTTTCAAAAGCAATGGAAAATAAGGGTTGTGAATGAAAAGAACAAAAGAAGTGTGTGAAGAAAAAGAAAGAACAGAATGTTGAAATATAGTTGAAAGGTTTGGGAAGGAAATGTGCTAAAAGGGTTGGCTTGTTGGCGTTGATGAAGATTGATTCCTATTCTCAACCTTAATCTTCTCACCTTAGCCACATTACAACCCGATAAAAGACCTCTTGATTTTTGTTGTATTCAATTTCCATAGCAATGGAGATTTAGAACACTGATGCAAGTCTATGGTAGTTTAGTAGTCATGGTAGAGAATTGATTGAAACATTATAACCTAAACACTTGAGTGAGAGATAAACACATTTACGTAGTAAGGTCTAGAATGGATGCATTGTCTTGGTTTATTTGATAATCTAAACATGTGCAATGATTTCAATTGTTGACCTACAAGTTTATTGATTAGTCTTGCAAAATTTGAGGTGGATTTCGCGCCCGCGGTTTACCGACTTGGACTGTGTTTTGTAGGGGTGTTCAAAAATATCCGATCCGGTCAATCCGATCCGATCCGCAAAAATCCGAATCTGTTGGAAAATTATCCGAATCCGATCCGATTCAAGAAAATTAGCCGGATCACCGGATAGGATACGGATCGGGTCGTCAAACCCCCCGGATATCCGAGGGTATAATACTATACATATATATTTTATGCAATAATAAAAAGTTTAATAGTTCAAGTAGTTTTATGTGTTTCGACTTCCTAGTACTACCCCCTTTTTGTTTGTTTTATTTATTTATTTTTAATATATTTCACCCCACAAATAAAATTAACGATAAATAAAACCTAAATCTATATTTACCACCCCATTTTTATTTTGTTTTAAATTATTTTTTCTCTTTCTTATTTGCGGATGATTATTTGGATCATGATTTTTGGGTGAAATTTACAGACTAAATAAATTATTTGGAACTTAAATACTAAATAAATATAAAAATATGAATATTCGGATATTTTGATATCCGCCACAAATATCTGATCCGATCTATACGGATCGGATATCCGGGTATACCCGGATCGGATACGGATATGGTTTTAGAGAAAATTTTATTGCGGATATCCGATCCGATTAGCCGGATCGGATCGAATATCCGGTTATGAACACCCCTAGTGTTTTGCCCCATATGTGAGATTTCTATCTTTATATCCGAATTATCTTATTTCCTTATTGGGCTTGTACCCCAGAACAAGTTTTCTAGTTTTTAAGGCTTTTTGTTTAGGTTTGTTGAGGGAGTTAGAGGATTTTATCAATTGCTTATTGCGTGGAAGACAAGCTGAAAGTTCTACTAGTTGGAGATTGAAGACTCTTTAGGGATTTTGAGTTTGATTTGCTGGATCTTAATCAAGTTTGCTTGTTTATTCAATCTGGTATGTTTATTCTCATTATTGATTTGGTTTCTTCTTTCTCCATGTCTTGCTAAACCCTAAATTCTAAGATTGAGGTGAACCGAACAATGGTAGATAGACAAATCTATTAAATTGCACAATTTGATGTTTGAAGCTTTGCTTGATTCAATCCTATATGCTTAATGCCATAGTAACTTGCATGAATTGAAAGTTGTTAGAGTTTAAGACTGAAGGGTAATAACTTTGATAAGTAGTTAGATAGAGAATTGAAATTGAAAGGTACTTTTTTCTTATTGCAACCCTAGGATTTGAAACTGAGATTTCTCTATTATGAAAGTGTCTTGAATTCTCTTGTGGAGCAACAATTGTCATAGAAGCAGATGTTGAGTCAATTTGATCTTAAATTCTAAGTTTTTAATGGTCTAGAGTTTAATTTGCAAGTAATGAAAGTGGATGTTTAATTGAGTCTAGATATGTTTGCTAACATTCGAAAGAATTTATTGAATACATTAGACAATTTCCTTCAAACAAAGTTGAAATTAAGATTGTGCAATCATCCTTTAAAGTCTACCCAAGCATTGTTGTGGGGATCCTTGATCTTAGAAGCTTTTCTCCATTGATTTTCTCATATTTGCTTGTGTTGCTCGCTCATAATTAGTTTGATAGCTAAAATCACATCTCAGTATTTTCTTAATTTTATGACTTAGTCTACTGATTTGACTATAATTGGTACTAATTAGTCTTAGTATTCAACACTTTGGTATTACAACCAATCTCGTACGTTTGTGGAGTAGGATTTGGCCTATTAACTTCAAAAATTAAAAGTGCTAATTATGGAAACAAACCAAAAATACTTAGAAAATATTAAAGAGCCAAAAGATAGAATAACATCCTCCTAAAAATGGAATAGATCTGTTGCGAGCGCACGCTTGCACACCAAGGCAGGCTAGTGCCTTGCGCGGCAAGCCGCGTGCCAAGGTGTTGGGGTAGTTGGTGCCTCACATTGACTCGATTACTCGGGGACGTGCGGAGTTTGTGCCTCAAGGACTCGTATCCGAATTTAGAGCTAGCGTAAAGTTTACGCTCCAAGGATCTTGTGTAGGCGTAGGTGCACCGACACTTGGGGAATCCGATGCGATGGGCTCGCTTCTGGTGATGGTGGAGAGGACTTGAGTTTTGGTGTTTATATCCGATGGATCCAATCAGTTGATGGAGCGAGTGGCCATTGATTATGTGGCCTTGGCGATGCCTTGGGCTCGGGCTCGTTTCGCTAGTCCATTGAGCTGAAACTCATGGCTTTTTCCTCATCTTGATTGGACATGGTTGGAGGTGTGATCACATCCCCCCCCCCAGAGTGTTAAATGTCCTTTTTTCACCGTCATCGAACTCGGGCTCCACATAAGGCATAAGATCGACCGCATTGAATGTGGGGTGAACATTATAGTCGTCAGGGAGCTTAAGTTGACATGCATTATCACCTATGGCTTCAATGACTCATTGATGTGACACTTAATTACCCGACATATGATAAAGAATTATATGCACTAATTCAAGTTTAAAAAACATGGCAACATTATCTTTGGCCAAGAGAGTTCATCATCCACATAGACCACACTGCACTAGCATATCTAAGGAGCCAAACAACGCCGAATCGCCGTGATGTGAGATGGGTCCAGTTTATGGAGACGTTCTCATATGTCACCGCTCACAAGAAATGTAACATCCCCTTTACTTACACTAGAAGTATTACCGCCAGTAACCCCGATTAGGACTAAACCAGAGTTACCCAAGGCATTAACCTGACAGAACTTACTAGAACAAGGTAAATGAAACCATTTAAAACCTAACAAAATTAAGTAAAACTTTACATCGGAAAAGAGAATAAAAGGTCTTATACAAGCCTTAACTTAAAAAGAATTAGTAAATAAATAGAACAACCTTCTATTTAAACAAAGTCTTTATCAAGTCTTCCTTAAGTTCTTAACTTCTTTCCCACTTTGCTTTGCAGAAGCCTAACCAAGAACTTCACTCAAGTATAGCCATTGGAAACCTTTCTTCAACTTTTGGAGCTTCAAACCTCTGAATCCGCCTCTTGAATCAACTTCCAAGAAGAAACTGATGTATCGTAAACCAATGGTGGACACCAGCCGACCATATAAAAGAAAAGAAGATGGATGGGTTAGTCTAATGAAAGACTAAGCAAGCGGAGAAACTAACTTGGTTCTTATGGTTGTAACTAAACATATTGGCATCCAAATCCGATTAGACTCGGATTATGATCCAACAGTTAGCAGTCTTATAGAGAATAAGAAGGAGACTCGCATATTCAAGAGATAGGACACCACAACTTGTGGTTCCTTTACGAAATATGAACAATTGTTAGGAACCCATATTAATCACATAACATTTTGAAAAGCCTCCATCGACTAATCAGATTGACTTAATCAAAGCTTGATTAAGAATCACTCATAACAGGGAGCAAGAATGGTTATCGAATGGACTAACCATCTTGGTACATTAATGTGCCTAACACACTTATCTATCATTACTCTCAATCTATGCACTCACACCATTTAATAGTTTTTACATAGTTCGGCCAACAACCGAGATCAGAGGGTCTATTTCATCCATGATCATTTATATATATCCTCGGCCAACAACCGAGATTCGGCCAACAACCGAGTTCAGAGGGCCTATTTCATCCATGATCATTTATACATGCTCGGCCAACAACCGAGTGTCAATTGCACCTAGCTAGAGTGCACCATTGTCTTCCTTCAACGTGAAGCGTGACATGAGTCATGACTCCAATATTGGGATACGCTAGCAAGCTACACCCCCCAATACAGATTTTGTTATAAAGAGGTCATTGGAGACTCGGCTCCTACCCCTGGACTACCTATTTTGCAACAGTGTTTCAGCACAGGACCACTAAAGAGATGTCTTGGAGTCTAAACTCCCATCTCTACCATCTTACTTCACAACAATGTCTCAGCATGAGACAGCTAATCATACAACGGTCCTAAATTCAGTTCTAGCGTAAAAACTGAAATAACGACATGGTCGTTATTTCTAACAAAATAACAACCTATCAAACTTTATTCAACATACAAATTATTCCCAACATGAGGATTAAATAGAATTCAATTCCTCATTAATAACCATAACGCAAGAGAGAATCGTACACTTGCCTTAGAAGGCGTGCTCAACGTCCTTAGCAATTCCAACAGTAATCTTTATCATCCTTCTGCCAAATATAATAAAATGATTTCTCAACAACGAGCTCACGGAAACACTTCTTAGTTGTATACTCAAATTCTACAACTTCCTAATCGATAAACGATTTAATTTCTGAATATCGATATATAATAAATCCTTAGTTATCATGCTTTAAGGAGTCATCTTGGCGGAATTATAACTAATTATCCGCTTCACTTTTGAAACAACTTTCTAAACAAAAAGTGTTCCTCAGTAACAGTTCTTAAAGGTGACCAAATCTCGAATCAAATGGATTAACAACGAATCCCGAGTAATTATCTGAAATCCTTTACCTGCCAATCGGTGTCAAAACTTGTATTCGCTATAACTGAAGATCCTGACGTCCGTTTCTCGAGCGGTTTGAACCTGTGAGACCGTATCAACGTCAAGATTATAAAAACCATAAAGTGAATTAGCAAAGAGGAACCAAAAGGCCCTTACGGTGGCTCCGCAACCAACCCACTAATTAATTTCGATCGTATATACCTTCACTCGAGCCCATGGCTCGTTTGGCTCGATAGTGGCTCGATCCCCGAGCCCAAGGGTGGTCGAGTATTGCCCGGCGGCAGCTCTCGCAGTGGGTGGTGGTCGGAAAAGCTGATGGTCGCCGGCGACGACGTTTGGCGAGGCAAAGAAGAGACCGGCGGTGAACTTCTTTCTCCCGACTTGTCGTTGTCGTCCCGCCCTGGTTCTCTTACTGGTTCTGGTTTCCTTTTTCAGCAGCAACATAACAATAACAAGGAGGAAGAAGAAGGTGAGGTGAAGGTGAAGATGGAGGTGGAAGGGGAAGGCGGGGACGAGGAGCAGCCGGCGGTGCACACTGAATTCTTTCTCCCGAGACCGTTCCATCTTAATCCCCTCTCTTCTGGTTCCCTTTGTCTAAGAGAAGCTGATTCATATGAGAAAAAGTCCAACCTTCTTATCTCTCCCTCGGTTCCTTCCTTAATAAGCAAAGAAAGTCGGTCCAACGGGATTTCCCGTTTCGGAACGGGACTCGCGTTAAAGCGGTAAAATTATGTACCTCAGGTGGAAAAACTTACTAAATACAAAACGTCCCGTAAAATATGTAGACCAATAAAATCAATTTTCCATGATTTTATCACGCTACCTTCAATTTTTAAGGCTTCCGTTTCGTATTTTAAATCCTTTACAGTACATAATTAAAAAGACGGCTTATCCAATAAATATTCTTTTTCCACTGAAAAATCCTAGAATTCACACCGATCCATAAAATCATTTCTTTATGATCTTAGGATATCACCAACAATTTTCTAGGATTTAATTTTCAACAAAAATATTGGATTAAGCGGCTAAACGGACAAAGAGGTTAAAAGGATATCCGAGAAAAATTCAAAAAAAAATATCCTTAAAAACCACAGTTATTACATTAGTACCCCCTTAAAAATGGTTTCGTCCTCGAAACCAATGAGAACTCGGATCTTAAGGAAGGATAGCATAAGCACCCACACACAACCACTACAAACCTATACAGAAGTTTGTAGTATCCCCTTAAAAAAACATGTTGTTACTTCTGCACAAAGCACAAAACAATCATTGCTTGGTTACCAAACTTCTTCTGTACAACGTTCATTAACTTTGGAAAATGGCTCAGCATTTCCTGTCTAGTTTCTCAAGTCTTTTCTTCACCTCCATAGATATATTGAACGCATACTATCTTTGAAGAATCACAAGGATGACATTATAGATAGAATGCACTGAAGGTGGCAATGCCAATCGATAAACAAGCTTACCAGTTCTTTCCAGTATCTCAAAAGATCCAACATATTAGAACAAAAGCGTCGTTCTTTACAATGAACTTAACATGTTCTCGCTTTAAAACAACACACGATTGTTGTTTCTTTTGAGCAGTTAACACCCTTGAACATGTTAGTGCTATATTAGTTGTTGTTTTCTTGGCCAAATCTGGCCCATGAATAACCTTGTCAATATTGTCATTCCAACAAATTGACAACCAACACTTCCAGCCTTAAAAGAGTCATTTCTTTATCGTGTGCTCAAAATTCTTGTATGTGAAATCACTCAAACTCAAGCTAACATTCAGTTCACTCCATAAAGCTTGTTGTCACTCCCTTCAAAACTTTGGCATGAACCATCCATCTCAATCAGAGCTAATAGTCTTTGGAGTTTTATGAAAATGAAATACTTCATACATGAACACCTCAGCTAACTTCTATACTCTTTAAGTCATCTTAAATGCATTAAAAAGAACACTCTAGATGAGTTTCTTAACAACCTCCATATTGTATTTTTCTTTCATTAAGTCTTAAACAACTAATGACAAGAATCCATTGTAACATCTTCCCACTTCCATTCTGAAACAAGAAGAGACTATTACATTTCATCTGGTCTTCTATGCTCAATCAGGACTTCCAAACAAACCAAACACATCAAAACAAACTCGGTGACATTTCGCTTCATGTCAATCCATCAAAAGTTTTATCTTAAATCCTTATACATTTACTTGTTCCAGGATGAACTAATTAAGCAAATAACTATGCCTCCTTTGAAATAAGCTTTCAAAGCTCATCAACAACAGATACACATGAACAGTTTCAAAACCAAGCAATTCATAATCTTGAATAACAAATCCCGGTGTCTTACCTTCTTGATCTTCTCCATTGATCTTAAATAATATTACATTCCCATACATCTTTTCCTTGATCTGGTCAACAGATTTTGAATACAATCCTAGGGTATTCACACAACCTTGTTGTCCTCCAAACTAAACCTTTAGTCCTTCTCAAATTATTTTCTTTACAAGGATTACTTAGAATCCTTACTCAATTTCCTTTCTTGGGATAAAATCTCAGTATTACCTTAACTAAGAATATGAGATTTATCCAAGACACGACAAGATAATAACCTATGTTGTCAATCCATTACATCCTTTTCTCAACCAAAACTCAGCTTGGGCATACTGACATTCAAAAGTAGTTATCTCTCTCAACTACTTCAAACTACACTCTTATGCATTACTATAGCAACATATTGGACAATAGTACCTTTAGTCCAATAATTTCCAACAAAATTGTCTCCATTGACAATTTTCAGTCTTTTTCATCAAAGAACTGTTTAGACTTCACTTAACATTCTGACTTGTTGAGCAAACTAACTCTTAGGATTAAAAACATATCCTCACGTGTCCACTCTCTATATCCAACAACTTATCAGGCTGAGATTGAATATCAATACTAATTTACATATCCAAACTCCAGACCCATTGGAGTTCTGCTTAAAGTCCTCACTTGACTATCTTATCTCAAAGAGATTTAATTTTTCAAGACAACATGAAAACAAATAACAACTAATGGATAAATTACTAGTACATCCTTTATTCCAAAGAAAGGATTACTACAATATCATTCCTTAGAAAGGGTTCCATCCCAGGAGTCCATATCAACTTACTTTCAAGGACAATTCCGCTAAAAAGGCAATGACTTTCTTAGGTCATGACGTCAACCAAGATGAACTACTAACAAACTGCTTAGAGAATTCCAATAATCGTTGACTGAAAACAATCCCAAACTTTTAGAGAAGTACGGAGTTACTCCATGCTCTTCAGAGACCAACACAGATTTGTAAAGAATCTTACCAAATTTATTTACTTATAATCGAACTGTTTCGGGAAGTTTGACCATACTCCTCAAATGGTATAGGATACCAAGGATATACTAACTCAAAAGAGTTTTACAAGATACTAGATATAGAAATTGCTATAATGCAAAAGAAAGCTTGCATCTTTTCATCTCAAACAACTACACTTGAAAAACTCATATAATTGCAAAACTTATATGATTGCCAAATCATACTAGAAACTATTCTTTAAAACCCAAGGAATTATGTGATCTTATTCCACCATGTGATCAAGATGGGAAACAAAATTAAACATAATCCTTTACTGCATTTTCATAGGAATAAGACATGTAATCTTGCCTTACCATGTGATCAAGATGGAAGACAAATTACATTCTTACTCACCACTATGAAAACCGTAACAAACATTTACTCTCAAATCGTTTTAACCACTAACATTGCCTTAAAATTTCATATTTGAAATTTTCTCAGAATCAAAGATGAGTCTCAAAGGAGCAAAGACAACTAATTCGTTTCTAGACATATCACTTCCCTTTTGAAGTATAACACTTCTTTTCTTCTTCAAGGTAGTTCCTGGTGACGTACCTTGACCTTTTCTCACTCCCAATACACTATAATACTTTTCCGTACTCCATAATATGAAGTAATCCTCATTTGATACGACTTGGTCAGAACTCATCTTAACTTTACAAGTTCCAATAAAAAAAATTGATTACTTGAATTCATTTACTTGCAATCCTTACTAAAGGAAAGATTTCAACCTCTTTATACTTACAACATAGATTCTTCTTAGATCATTCTCGATTTGTATATCATCTTGACATACTGCATCTAAGATGAGGTATTAATGATTCCCCACTAGAATTCAAAGCTTGGGTTCATCTATTCTCCAAAACTATAGATCTTCTGGAGCTTACTTGTTATCTCAACTTCTATATTCAAAGGTAAACAAACTTACCCTGTAACAAGTCCCAAGGTATTTACTACCCTTTTATCCTTACATAAGGAAATTCTTCCAATTTTCAATTCCTTATTACATATGAAAGCACATGGCTCCACATAACCTTTTGAGATCCTTCCAAATTCTACCTTAGTTAAACAAACTAGACTTCTCCATCATTCTTGTCTTCTTACTTAACCATAAGGAGAAAACATATACCTTTTTATTAGCTCAAGTTCAAACCACATTGCAAAGGAAGAACTTGTGGTTAAGAGACTTGCCGACAACTTAACAGTTTTACCAGTGCCAACTTAGGTATTGGATTTGACAGATATAAAAACTTCAATACCCAAACACAATTGAAATTATTTTTCAGCGATAAGGTCCAAGCCTTATTGACCACAATATTGAATGATTGATATTTTTCTCCCAACTGCTTGAAATATCAAAGACAAATATGCTAAGATCATTCCTTGATTGATCTCCTCAAAACTGAACTTTATATCATTTCCATCTTTAAAGAAACATAAGTCTATACCATTGGCAAATTAGAACATCTCAATGTTGATTCCATTACTAGTCCATTATAGACTTCAAGTCTTTTCTCATTAGCCCGAGTTGGGTATTATTCAACGTAACTCCAATAACGTTGTCACATAGGTTAGTCATCTGGATATCAACAACTCATATAATCAATTAACACTTGTACTAAGTAGTTAATTGAACATAAACACATCATCGATGAACTTCTTCTTGTTCAATCCTTTTTAACCAATCAACCTTATTTACGACAACCTTGATGATTAACCACTTGTTCACAATTTAAACTGAACCAACATTCTTCCTTCCTTTCTTACTATAATCATAAGAAATTCCCATTCCATTTAGGATTCTCAATCCTCTTAACTCAAAGGATATCAACATATATGAAAATCCGAGTTTGAACACTATCAGGTAAAAAAAAATTGAATTGTATTTTCCAATAGATTAACAATTCAATTGATCCAACATTTGAGCACTTCAAAGCTCTTTAACTTCCAACTAAGCAAAGAAAAGTACAGGATATCCATGATTCTATACTATAGAGTCACAAACATAGTTGTTGAAGAAAGTTTCCAAAGACAATCCTTTTCTTTTCAGGATTCTTTTACATTCCTTCATGATCCATACATATCTTTTTTAGAATCACTCAAGGCTCGAAAGATTTTCCAAATCTCATCATTGAGAAGTAGAGGTTCCAGCTCCAAACTTCTATTGATACTCAAATTTCAAAATTTCAGGAATTCATATAAGAATATACTCGTGAAAACTCTTAATCTTATGACTTCAATGTCAAAGAAACTCACTTTAACATTTCCTTTTTAAAGACAACACTTGAACTTTCACATATCAAGAAAAGGAATTAACAATTTCTTTCACATAACTTTGAATCATCAACTTTCTAACAAAATTCTTAACTTGAAATCTTCCATCATACGAGCTTAAAATAGGAAACCTTCAAACTAGAAAGTCTTTATGAAGTACAATACTTAACTTCAAAATCTCACAAGAATTTTCCTAATATGGAAGAAACGACGAGGGTACACCCAATTCAGACTCTCAAGAGAGAAAAGGAATTCATTGAGAACTTGGTCTAGAACCGGGTCAACTTTAGGAATGTTCACCTAATCTTACTTGGATCCTTCTCGGAATCCATTCCCATCTCCAAGAAATCAAATGTCCACTTCAGGACCTTTTTCACATAAACCATTACAAACTTGTTACTTCGTGTTCTCCAATTCCCTTTTCTCCTTCTATCTCTTCACGATTCTGGCTTCCAATCTTAACCACTTTCCATAAATGGTTCTAAGATAACACCCATATAGAATTCTCCGTAATTCTATATAAAAATAAAAGTCGCAAGCAAGACTTAGGAACTTTTAGCTCTGATACCACTTCTGTAACACCCCCTTTACTTACCCTACCGTCAGTAACCCCGATTAGGACTAAACCAGAGTTACCCAAGGCTTTAACCTGACAGAACTTACTAGAACAAGGTAAATGAAACCATTTAAAACCTAACAAAATTAAGTAAAACTTTACAGCGGAAAAGAGAATAAAAGGTCTTATACAAGCCTTAACTTAAAAAGAATTAGTAAATAAATAGAACAACCTTCTATTTAAAAAAAGTCTTTATCAAGTCTTCCTTAAGTTCCAACTTCTTTCCCACTTCGCTTTGTAGAAGCCTAACCAAGAACTTCACTCAAGTATAGCCATTGGAAACCTTTCTTCAACTTCTGGAGCTTCAAACCTCTGAATCCGCCTCTTGAATCAACTTCCAAGAAGAACCTGATGTATCGTAAACCAACGGTTGACACTAGCCGACCATATAAAAGAAAAGAAGATGGACGGGTTAGTCTAATGAAAGACTAAGCAAGCGGAGAAACTAACTTGGTTCTTATGGTTGTAACTAAACATATTGGCATCCAAATCCGATTAGACTCGGATTATGATCCAACAGTTAGCAGTCTTATAGAGAATAAGAAGGAGACTCGCATATTCAAGAGATAGGACACCACAACTTGTGGTTCCTTTACGAAACATGAACAATTGTTGGAAACCCATATTAATCACATAACATTTTGAAAAGCCTCCATCGACTAATCAGATTGACTTAATCAAAGCTTGATTAAGAATCACTCATAACAGGGAGCAAGAATGGTTATCGAATGGACTAACCATCTTAGTACATTAATGTGCCTAACACACTTATCTATCATTACTCTCAATCTGTGCACTCGCACCATTTAATAGTTTTTACATAGTTCGGCCAACAACCGAGATCAGAGGGTATATTTCATCCATGATCATTTATACATGCTCGGCCAACAACCGAGTGTCAATTGCACTTAGCTAGAGTGCACCATTGTCTTCCTTCAACGTGAAGCGTGACATGAGTCATGACTCCAATATTGGGATACGCTAGCAAGCTAAGCCCCCCAATACAGATTTTGTTATAAAGAGGTCATTGGAGACTCCGCTCCTACCCCTGGACTACCTATTTTGCAACAGTGTATCAGCACAGGACCACTAAAGAGATGTCTTGTAGTCTAAACTCCCATCTCTACTATCTTACTTCACAACAATGTCTCAGCAAGAGACAGCTAATCATACAACGGTCCTAAATTCAGTTCTAGCGTAAAAACTGAAATAACGACATGGTCGTTATTTCTAACAAAATAACAACCTATCAAACTTTATTCAACATACAAATTATTCCCAACATGAGGATTAAATGAAATTCAATTCCTCGTTAATAACCATAACGCAAGAGAGAATCGTAAACTTGCCTTAGAAGGCGTGCTCAACGTCCTTAACAATTCCAACAGTAATCTTTATCACCCTTCTGCCAAATATAATAAAAAGATTTCTCAACAACGAGCTCATGGAAACACTTCTTAGTTGTATACTCAAATTCTACAACTTCCTAATCGATAAACGATTTAATTTTCGAATATCGATATATAATAAATCCTTAGTTATCATGCTTTAAGGAGTCATCTTGGTGGAATTATAACTAATTATCCGCTTCACTTTTGAAACAACTTTCTAAACAAAAAGTGTTCCTCAGTAATAGTTCTTAAAGGTGACCAAATCTCGGATCAAACGGATTAACAACGAATCCCGAGTAATTATCTGAAATCCTTTACCTGCCAATCGGTGTCAAAACTTGTATTCGCTATAACTGAAGACCCTGACGTCCGTTTCTCGAGCGGTTTGAACCTGTGAGACCGTATCAACGTCAAGATTATAAAAACCATAAATTTAATTAGCAAAGCGGAACCAAAAGGCCCTTAAGGTGGCTCCGCAACCAACCTGCTAATTAATTTCGATCGTATATACCTTCACTCGAGCCCATGGCTCGTTTGGCTCGATAGTGGCTCGATCCCCGAGCCCAAGGGTGGTCGAGTATTGCCCGGCGGCAGCTCTCACAGTGGGTGGTGGTCGGACAAGCTGATGGTCGCTGATAGGCGTGAAATGGTCGTGCAAATCACGGCTATGCAAAAGAATCCAAACTAACTAAGAACCGTAGTCTTTAGGAAGTCCGGGTCGAATCCACAGGGAGGTTGATTTATTTTTTTATGTGAATTTTATGGCAATTAAAGTAAAAAGGGGTTCATGAATTAAACTAAATCTAAGAATGCAAAAACTAACAAAATAATAAAAGATTATGAAAAACAATAATTAGGAAGATAGCTTAGGCAAACAAATATCCACAATCGTATGACAAGTTGATCATCGATTTCACCTCAATATCACATGCAATGGATTTTCCAATTCCTTTTCAATTCTAACTAACAGCACAACCAGATACTATTAGTTCTAACTAATTAAACAACCATGAAACCATCAATGATTCAGTTTAATAGCAGCAATAAGGATAGGAATATAATAGGATACAATTCTAGAATAAAACAACCAGCTTTTACCCTAGAATGTAAATCAAATCTCTTCTGCATAAGACTAGCACAATCATATACTAGCACGATGTAGTTGCTACTTTAATCTAGAGATGCTCAACCAGTAACACTCTAGATCTAGCAATAGATTCAATAACAACAAACCCTAGTTGATCAGGCTAGAAACTGTTGAAATAAATCATAAACATTCAAGCAAGAGATAAGATTAAACCCAAGCAATAGATAAGGAATTAGAAATCTCACAACTTAATCAAAACGATGCTTCAATTGTCTGACTAAGCAAAAGGGCTTAGTTCTCCATGAAAGGCTAAAAACTCTGAAAGGAAAATATGATAATAGTGTATGAATGAGATGCAACTCTCCAAACCCTAATATAATAGAACTAGGTCTAAAACTATATCCCAAAAATATAATATATCGGATTAAAGCTGACATAGGAAGGACCAATAACAATAAAACACGTGGCATTACTTGAATCACGCAGCTTTCAGAGGCGGAAGGCGCCGCTGGGTTGGCGGCGGGTGCCACCAGCACCTCGGCTCAGAACTCAGGTCACACTTCGGGGGCTGTTTTGACTCACTTCGAGTTGGAATTTGGACTCGGAGTAAAAACATGAATTGTAGCTCTTTTAACTAGCTTTCCAATGATACCAATATCAACTTCATCGGACTACTATAGCTCCCGAATGAACCCTCACAAGACAGGTGTCGAACCAGCAACTCCAACGGATGGCCCGAATTCAAGCGTTCTTCTCCCGTTTCCATTCCTTTCACACTTGTTCACTTTAAGACCTGTAAAATAACATAGAACAAGTGCAAAAACGCAAAACTCCTAGACACTCTAATAACTTAAAAAAACAAACTAAAACTACCTAAAAACAAAGCAAACGGAACGTAAACATGCATCCTAAATACTACCTATATGCAAGCTATCAAACTCCCCCATGCTTAACCCTTTCTTGTCCTCAAGCAAGTCATAAATCCAAAGCACACCACAGAAATGCAATCATACATCCATCTCAAGTCAAACAAGTATTTCACATATAATCAAAAATCCGACCAAGACTTCCTAGCATGTATTATAATAAGCAAAAAGTAAAGCCCATTCATTCATTCTAGACCTCACCAAGGTAAATTGTGTTTGCACTCAATTCTCAAGTGTTTAAGGGTAGGTGTTTCGTTCAAGATCAACCATGAAAACTAGACTACCATAAGCTTGCATCAGAGTTCTAAATCTCCACCGCTGGGAATTAAACACATAACAAAAATCAAGAGGTCTTTTTAAGGGTTGTAATGGGGCCAAGGTAAAGAGAAATTTGGAAGGGATCATATTTGGCATGTGGTGCTAAATCCGGGATAAAGAACTAATCCTAAACCCAAACTTCAAGACACTTTATTTTCTTACTTCTCCCAAACTTTTCTTTCTCAACTCCATAAACATTTTTATACACTTTGTTTCTTTCTTCACTTTTTTTTCTTTGCCTCTTCTTCAACTCTTTCTTTACTTTATGAAGACTACTAACAATTAAACTGAACTTTTTCGTTTGCTTTGCACAAACTTTTCATCTTCATCATTTTTTTCACTTTGCAACCAAGAGTTGTATTTCCTCTTTTTCCACCTTTTCTTCCAACTCCCCCATACTTATACATAATTCACACAAAATAAAAACACGACCTAAAGTCTTAATCCCGGATGGGTCAAACTTATTTAGCTAGGAAAATTTTGTGGAGTTATCAAAAATAGGCTTAAAGCTCAAAAGAAATGGGGTATCAAGAACATGGATCTCGTAAGGTAGGAAGGGAAATAATAGGCTTATAAAGAAACATTGCCTCAATCATTTTAATGTCATGCATTTAATCATATAAAGCAGCCTTGAAAAAGAGTCATAACGCAAGTTCTAGAGCTAGATAGTCATGGTGATACACTCAAGAATGTAGAGAACAAATATAATCATGAAAGGCCAAAAATATCTCACAAGGCTAATTTTTGTCTAGAACTTCAGAATGAATTAAATACCCTAGCTAAATACATGTTCAGTCCTATAATCAAGGTAATTAATCAATGATCATGCTCATATCATATCAACTTCAGCAAATCATGCAAATCATGGGTTAGAATTCATACTCAACTTTAGAGAAAGAAGAAGAATCAAACAATGGAAAAATATGAACCTATATGTAATATTTTTGTATTTTTATGAATTTTCTGATTTTTTTTTCAAGAATTTTAATCAATGCAAAACATAAATTTAACATGCCTAATCTAATGAAACTACATGAATGCAAAGCAAGTAATTCCCTTCCCCATGCTTAAATCTTACATTGTCCCCAATGTAAAGTAAAAGTAAAGAGAAAGAGAAAAACTTACAAACCAACAACTAATTTGGGTCAGGGAATGGTGGTGAGCAACATCATAAGGGTAGAAATCGACATCAAAGGGGGCGGCGGGCTGGCGGCGGGTGCCGCCAGGGGGCGGCGGTCGCCGTTTTTCGGAAATTTGAGGCGACGGGCGCCGTCGGCCACTTCGTAGCTAGGGTCCTTTGAAATTAATTGGCGGCGGGCGCCGCCAGTTCCATTGCACTCCTTTGTGCCTACCTGCAGATTAGTCCAACGCAGAAACAAAGGAAAAACCGAAACAAAAACAACTTACCTAAAAAAAAAGTACCTAGGTCGGGTTGCCTCCCGACAAGCGCCTTATTTAACGTCGTGGCTCGACGTTTAGCATAAATTGACAAGATTAGACATTGTCAATGCCCTTAACAACCTGTCAAAAGCTTGTGAACACATCTCACAAGAACATAAGTAACACAATGATAAATTGAAAGTGAATATTATACCATTCAAAAACCGTTTCAACTTATCAAACCTATGTGCCCAATTTTTATGAAATGGCATATGCTCAAACAAATTCAACACAAGTGGTGATGTCAGAAAATACTTACAGTATGGGTCAAAGTATTTGTCACCATTACCACTTTCTTCAAAGATGAACTCCATATATTTTTCACCTTCCACCTCATGTTCTAGACTTGGTTCCTCATCTTGCAACTCCATAAGCTCTGGATGTGAGAAGGTGGGGAAACTGAAACATGGGATTTCAAGGCCTAGCATAGGGCACGACATGATGGCGGGAGCCTTAACAGTTGTATCATCTTGATTTTCTCCCTCATTGTTGTCTACTTCATCAAAAAAGAAGTCATCATGGTCAACAAAATAATCTTCTTCCAAAACCACAGAAGGCTCAAACTCATTACTCCACATGGGAGAAGATGATTCAAGCTCCCTAGCCTCTGTAAGTATCTCTATGCCAGCACAAACTTCATTAGGCTCTGTGATAATCTGCTCAGCGTGCTTTATAGGTGTGAATTCATATTGAGCATCAAATTCATCTTCATAACCCACATCAAGTGTCTTAGATTGCTCCTCAACTTGTATCTGGGTGTTTGACTCGTGATTGTTTGATTCCAATGTGATTCCACCATTCCTTTCACACAACTCAAAAGGACATGAGGTTGTGGAATGAAAATGTGAAGAACAGAACTTACAGGGCTCCTTGATCAAAGTATCCATCAATGTAGAGATATTCCTATTCGTTGTATTCGTCAATGTAGAGATATCCCTAGTCAATTTATCTGTCCTTGTAGAGAGATCCCTCATAATATCCACAAGAGACGAATCAATCGAATGTGGTCGTTGGGAAGATGACTCAGCATGAAAGCTATGATCGCTCATGAAACATAAGAAATCCCAGCATTCCTCGGATCTCATATATAAAAGCCTCTCATTGCTCATGTAGTCAGCCAATTCTCTTGTCTCAGGATTCATACCACGAATAACTCCAATGTTGATCAGCCTATCATTGTATTGAAATCCCCATGTACCAATTTTGAACACATGGTCTTGAAATCTAAGAAAATAATCATGGGAGTGTTCATCCTGCAGTTGTGTACACTCGAACAAAGCCATAGATTAGTAGCACCAAGATAAGATAGGTTATGAACCGTAAGATAGGTTCACAACATCAAAATTGGCACAAAAATCACACAAAAGACAATTATTGCCTCCCCGACAACGGCGCCAATTTGATAGGCGTGAAATGGTCGTGCAAATCACGGCTATGCAAAAGAATCCAAACTAACTAAGAACCGTAGTCTTTAGGAAGTCCGGGTCGAATCCACAGGGAGGTTGATTTATCTTTTTATGTGAATTTTATGGCAATTAAAGTAAAAAGGGGTTTATGAATTAAACTAAATCTAAGAATGCAAAAACTAACAAAACAATAAAAGATTATGAAAAACAATAATTAGGAAGATAGCTTAGGCAAACAAATATCCACAATCGTATGACAAGTTGATCATCGATTTCACCTCAATATCACATGCAATGGATTTTCCAATTCCTTTTCAATTCTAACTAACAGCACAACCAGATACTATTAGTTCTAACTAATTAAACAACCATGAAACCATCAATGATTCAGTTTAATAGCAGCAATAAGGATAGGAATATAATAGGATACAATTCTAGAATAAAACAACCAGCTTTTACCCTAGAATGTAAATCAAATCTCTTCTGCATAAGACTAGCACAACCATATACTAGCACGATGTAGTTGCTACTTTAATCTAGAGATGCTCAACCAGTAACACTCTAGATCTAGCAATAGATTCAATAACAACAAACCCTAGTTGATCAGGCTAGAAACTGTTGAAATAAATCATAAACATTCAAGCAAGAGATAAGATTAAACCCAAGCAATAGATAAGGAATTAGAAATCTCACAACTTAATCAAAACGATGCTTCAATTGTCTGACTAAGCAAAAGGGCTTAGTTCTCCATGAAAGGCTAAAAACTCTGAAAGGAAAATATGATAATAGTGTATGAATGAGATGCAACTCTCCAAACCCTAATATAATAGAACTAGGTCTAAAACTATATCCCAAAAATATAATATATCGGATTAAAGCTGACATAGGAAGGACCAATAACAATAAAACACGTGGCATTACTTGAATCACGCAGCTTTCAGAGGCGGCGGGCGCCGCTGGGTTGGCGGCGGGTGCCACCAGCACCTCGGCTCAGAACTCAGGTCACACTTCGGGGGCTGTTTTGACTCACTTCGAGTTGGAATTTGGACTCGGAGTAAAAACATGAATTGTAGCTCTTTTAACTAGCTTTCCAATGATACCAATATCAACTTCATCGGACTACTATAGCTCCCGAATGAACCCTCACAAGACAGGTGTCGAACCAGCAACTCCAACGGATGGCCCGAATTCAAGCGTTCTTCTCCCGTTTCCATTCCTTTCACACTTGTTCACTTTAAGACCTGTAAAATAACATAGAACAAGTGCAAAAACGCAAAACTCCTAGACATTCTAATAACTTAAAGAAACTAACTAAAACTACCTAAAAACAAAGCAAACGGAACGTAAACATGCATCCTAAATACTACCTATATGCAATCTATCAGTCGCCGGCGACGACGTTTGGCGAGGCAAAGAAGAGACCGGCGGTGAACTTCTTTCTCCTGACTTGTCGTTGTCGTCCCGCCCTAGTTCTCTTGCTGGTTCTGGTTTCCTTTTTCAGCAGCAACATAACAATAACAAGGAGGAAGAAGAAGGTGAGGTGAAGGTGAAGATGGAGGTTGAAGGGGAAGGCGGGGACGAGGAACAGCCGGCGGTGCACACTGAATTCTTTCTCCCGAGATCGTTCCATCCTAATCCCCTCTCTTCTAGTTCTCTTTGTCTAAGAGAAGCTGATTCATATGAGAAAAAGTCCAACCTTCTTATCTCTCCCTCGGTTCCTTCCTTAATAAGCAAAGAAAGTCGGTCCAACGGGATTTCCCGTTTCGGAACGGGACTCGCGTTAAAGCGGTAAAATTATGTACCTCGGGTGGAAAAACTTACTAAATACAAAACGTCCCGTAAAATATGTAGACCAATAAAATCAATTTTCCATGATTTTATCACGCTACCTTCAATTTTTAAGGCTTCCGTTTCGTATTTTAAATCCTTTACAGTACATAATTAAAAAGACGGCTTATCCAATAAATATTCTTTTTCCACTGAAAAATCCTAGATTTCACACCGATCCATAAAATCATTTCTTTATGATCTTAGGATATCATCAACAATTTTCTAGGATTTAATTTCCAACAAAAATATTGGATTAAGCGGCTAAACGGACAAAGAGGTTAAAAGGATATCCGAGAAAAATTCAAAAAAAAAATCCTTAAAAACCACAGTTATTACAAGAAAGGTAAGAATAACATCGTCGTTGGTGCTCTCTCTCGTATGTACGTCCTCCTAACTCATTTTCATTCTAAGTTGCTTGGGTTTACCTTGATCAAAGAGCTTTATAAGAATGATTTATTTTCAAGCCGCTCATGGAAATCCTAGAGTAGACTCGAGTCCATGAGACATAATTTTTGGACGATGGGTATCTATACCGAGCTTGGAAGCTATGCATCCCAACCTCCTCAGTTAGGCACTCGTTGCTCAAAGAGGCTAATGATAGCCGAGGCTAATTTGGCATCTCCAAAACTCTTGTGGCACCTCCCGAACATTTCTTTTGGCCATACATGACACAAGATGTAACGAAGTATTGCAAGGGCTGTGTGACTTGCCAAAGAGCTAAAGCCAAGTCAAGTCCCAATCTCTACACCCCGTTTCCTATCTCGGACGCCTTGTGGTAAGATATTTCCATGGATTTTATTACGGGCCTACCAATGTCACAACGAGGTAGAGAATGTATATTCGTAGTTGTGGATTGATTCTCCAAGATGGCCCACTTCATAGTGTCTAAGGGAACAACAATGCAACCAACATTGCAAACTTGTTCTTTGAGCATGTAGTGAAGTTACATGGTGTACCTAAAAGGCTAAAACTATTGTTAGTGATAAGGACACCAAGTTTTGCATCTATTTTTGGATGAATTTATCGGGAAATTTAGGTACACAATTACTCTTCTCCACTTCTTATCATCCCCAAACCAATGGTCAAACTAAAGTGATCAATCGGACCCTTGGCTCCCTTCTTAAGACGGTGCTCAAGGCTAACCCATGTATGTGGGAGGACTTATTGTGTATTGTCGAGTTTTCTTATAATAGATCCACCCATTCGGCTACTACGAAGACAATGTTCGAATTAGTCTACGAGCGTAATCCACCCACGGCACATCGGGGACAATGCCTATCAAATTGAAATCCCCGACAAGTATGGAGTCCACGCCACTTTCGACGTCGCGAATTTCTCTCCTTATGTTGAGCCCGAGTATCATGATGAGGAAACAGGGACGTTTCCTACTCAAGGGAAGGGGATGCGACCTTGACCATGGATGCCTCCCAAGAGGAGTAAGCCATGTCACTTCGCTCGAACGACCCCGTCACTCGCATCAGTGCCAAGGCCATAGCTTCAACAACGCAATCACTTGTGGCTCGAAACCTCGCCAACCACACAACACCTTCGCCCTCGCCACCGCAAGTCTACTTCATCTCCATCACCGTTGTAGATCCTTGCCCAAGCCTGGCGTGCCAATCCGACGTCGAGTGTCACCCGTGGAGTACGCACACGCACCTAGGCCTTCGGTCTCGGTCTTGACACCTTCGGTGCCTCGGCCACGACCTTGGGTCATATCTTGCTTTATTTAGTAATTTTTACCATGTTTAGACCTTCTACATGCATTGTTATGTTTTTAGTAAGTTTTTGTGGACTTCTTGGAAGTTGGACCTCATTTGCGCGCGCACTTGGCCATATTCCACCTCTTTCTAACTTGTTTAGGGTTTGGAGCCACCTCTTTATAAGGCACTCCTGACTCCTTTTGTTGGGTTACTCATAATTCAGACTCATAATTGAAGCAAAGACATTCTCCTTGTTTTTGAGTTCGTGCGTCCCAATTCTCCAAATCTATCAAACACGTTTAATCGGTTATCACCTTGGCCGATTCATCCTAGTTCATCATGTTTGAACTCCTATTTGTTCCATAATGTTGGACCAAGTCAAGGCCCAAGAACCTCTTTTCGGTCTAAACATCTGCGCCCACAAGTTCATCCAAGACTCTTTGCACGATCTAGATCTCCTTTCAAGGCGTTCTTGAGACCATTTGGAATCAAGGTCGCATCATTTGTTGTCCTAAAAAATAATGGTTCTTATCGGTATTCTCATCATGACTATGTGATCAAATTAAGCTTCCTCACCATCGTTACACCAACAGGTGAAATTGAAATTCCTCAATATGGATTCAAATTTGTTTATTTCAATGTCATTAGATCTTCTGGTGTTATAAATCATGTACCGAAGCTAAAAAAGTAGGTGTTGTGCCTGTGATATTGTTGCACAATATAGAACAGGCAAATGGTCTATGCAATTTACCAAATTTATTATTACTAAATTAGGCACTTGAATGGTTGGAGAAAAAAATTAGAAGTGGTCGGTCTGGTCGTAATATTGACTAGATAGTTCCCATTCCTCGAGTGCTCCTATGTCCTTCAAATACCTTAACTATCAAGTTTGAACGTCAGCGATTCTCTATCATTATTTGCTTCACAATGACAATTAATATGATTCAAGGACAATCATTGTCTCAAGTAGACATATATCTTCCTAAGTCTATATTCACACACAACTAGTTTTATGTTGTCTTATCTTGAGTTACAAGGATAGAAGGGTTGAAGGTTTTGATTTTAGATAAGAAAGGAAATGCAATATGTCAATCACTAATGTTGTGTACAAAGAAGTCCTCAAAAATATTTGATATCCATTTTCATATATATAAGCTCAAATATTCAATACAAGTCTATGTATTTGTCATTGTTTTTACATTCTTACAGACTTACAATTAGTTTACTAGTATCACAAATTATTAACAAATTAAACTAGAGCCAATGTTTTGACGGTGCTTCTATGTGAATTAAACTATTTACCCTGTATTTCTCGCCAATATCAATGAAATTTTTGTTGTTCTGATATCGTATATAGTTTTATTCAAATTTCTCCCTATGTATCACATAAAATAGTCCAAATTATACAATCATTACCTATACATGGTACATGTCTTAGAGCATCTACGAGAGATTGAGTCTCTTAAAACATTAATAGGAAAAGAAAATTAGATAAATTATGTCAGGAAGGAGTTCTTGCAGATGACATTCAGTAACAAACTAGTATGTATTCTCGTACCTTGTACGGGTTTTTCTTAAATTAAATATTAATAATAAAATATTTTCAAATATATTTATTATCCGAGAAAAATAATCACGTAAACGCTTAAATATAAATTTTGAATAAATATTTAAAATCAATAAACTATAAAAAGTTGTTTATTTGAAACAATAATATTTTATTAGTATTACGAATTAAATTAATATCCAAAACATGATAATTTAATAAATTATGAAAAGGGATAAGTAATAAGATAAAAACTTATCAATTTATTATATACACGAGACCGTTCAAAATAAACTTAATTATAATGATATAAGATTGTATGTACATTACATTATCTTTATATTAAACTTAATTATCTAAACCTAGCATATGCATTCTATTTAAAAATAAAATAAATATCCTAGATTGAAGTGTTGCGTGCGGACATCCACTGTTTGTTGGCTCAGTTCCAGGATTGGAGTATTACTCATGTCTACTGTGAGTGCAATGCTGTAGCTGACTTCATCGATGTCTCCTTCCGACGTGTATCTTCCGTTCCACTTGCAGATGGCTTGGGTTTCTGTACCCTCATCCGTCAGGATGCCCTAGGGCGGTCACTAGTTTGTTAGTGACCTCTCTAATTCCTTTCCTAATCAAAAATAAAAAAAAATAAAAAAATAAAAATCCTAATATTTGTATAATATATAGCATAAAAAATATTATAATAATCTTCCTATTTATCATATTCAAAAATAAAAGATTATTTTTTTAAAATTAAGAATGTGATTTTCTATCCATTGATTATAGTGATATAAGATTGTACGTACATTACACTATTTTTATATTAAACTTAATTATTTTGCCAAAGATTGGTTTTAAGAAAAAGGGTAATGTGGTCCAATCTAAAAGCGACATGTGTTGTTCAATAATTTTTTTAACCTCCGCTTTAATATATAGTTATGATTTTCCTTTCTTTACCTTTTTTACAATTAAAAAAATAAAGTAGGCCTCTTTTCTACAAATTAAAAAATAGATATGATATTGATACAATGATACATAGTAACTATGCAACACCCATCTAATAATTTGCAACACTTTTTTTTCTTCCTATTTTACCCTTATTTTAATGGCTTAAAATTATCCTAAATTTCTCTCTATCTTCCCTTCTCCCTTCTCTCTGGTCTTATATTCTTTCAACTTTATCGTCTTTGCACCGCCATTTTAGAACCTATTCTTCAAGTCTCATATATATTTTAACAAAGCTAATTCACTTTACTACTCCGAGCATATCAAAATTGAAATTAAACTTGATATGCTAATAGTGTCAATTCATTGAAAGTTTTAAGGGCTCATCTAAACCTAACCCTAAAATTTCCATCCAAGCAAAACAAGAGAGCTAGATTCAAATTCTGAACAATTCGTCCAATGACAATATACTCGGTAATACATTCATGCCCTCAATTAATTAATTAAACAATGAGGACTTAAAGATCGAGATGAAGAGAATATGTGAAACAACAAGTAGGTTGTAGGCCTAAGGAATTAATTATATAGTGAAATGCTAAGCACATTCCATGAGATTGAAATCGATACAGTGTTAGAATTAAGATTGACTTATAAATGGTCTAATTAACTTGAAATTGATACAGTACGTGGTTGAAGTCTCGATCTTTACCCATCTAAAGTGGGAAAGAAAATTAAATTGAAAGCGTGGTTAATTTATGAAAATGCACCCAAAACACAAATAGGGGTATTTTTGGAACTGTTTAATTTTTTGGTGTTGCAAACTAATTAGGTGGGTGGTGCATAACTCGACCCTATTGAAATAGATATCATGTATGTGAGATCAGATTTTTGATGGTGATGTGGAAGAGAGAGGGTATTCAAAAAGTAAAAAAGAAACTTAACCTAAAACTCACTATTGAATCTATATATATAATTAAAATCGTTAAGGATTCGAGCCACCACATTGCGCCAGGTCGGATTTCGCCACATGGCGATCTCACATTACGCCACATATGAATTTTCCACATGGCAATTTCTCCTTACTTTAAGGAAATTACACAAATTATTTTTTCCACTTTATAATCCACATGGCACATTCATTTACACATCATCTTTTTTTGACAGAATTACACATCTTCTTAATTATTGAACAATCTATCCCATTATCAACATTTGTCCTCCATACATGATAATTTCTCTACATCAAAACTTTCCATGACCGACTTTTTCCAAGGTCTGTTCTGCGTATATTTTGTTTACTCTTCCCCCGATTCCGTTCACTCTTTGATGTCAAAGGTCATTTTCCGGTTCATAGGCTCGCAGCTCCATCAAGATCTACTTTTTCCCCGTCGATTTATGTTCTCATTCAATGCCATTGATGAGACAATTTTCTGATATATAGGCTTGACGCTCGATTCCGATCTATCATATTTCCAGATTCCAGATGGCGATATTGGAGGAGGACCAACTCATACCTTCGTCGTTTTTCATCAATGTCATTCATGAGGCACTTGGTTAGGGTTTTTACTCTTCAATCCTCATTTTCAAAGTTAGGGCTTTGCTTGCTGAATTTGTTCGGATTAAAGTAAAGATTGAATTTGTTCATATATTTTACTAATCTACTATATATATAAAAGCAATAAGGTTTGGAGCCTCCACATTGCGCCACCTCAGCTTTTTCCACATGTCGTTCCGAGAATCCGGCACATCATATTTTGCTATGTGTCGCCTTTTGGTTAAGCCATGCAATTTACACGTCATATAATTTTTTGCCACGTCATGTTATTTCCGCCACATCAATGATAGAAATTTTTTTAAAATTTGTGTAATTAAATAAAAGGAAAGTAAATTTGACAAAAAAAGGAAAGAAAACCTTACAATTAGTGAATTAGGTAATAAATATTATATTATAAAATCGTTTTTTTGGTAGAAATATATTTTAAGATCTTAACAATCTTCAACAATTTACGAACTACCTAGCAATTTAAACAAAAAAAAGATAAGGTCAACTAAATAAAGATATTGTCTAAAAAAATAAAGATATTGTGAAGATATGATCTAGATAAATATTTAACAAAAAAATTATATTTTGTTAAATAATAAATAATTTTACGAATGCTAGGCAATTTGTTCAAAAAAAGATCAACTAGATAAAGATATTATTTAAATTTAAAAAAAAAACTAAATAAAGAAATTTTGGAGATAAGATTTAGAGAAGTATTAACAACTTAACATAAATAGTTTGTATAATCTTCATACCTAGAGAGAGATAAAAAAAAAATTAACATATGGATCTAGAGAAATATTTAAAAAATCATATTTTTAAATAAGAAGCCATTGAAATTTCATTACCGAGAGTTATAGAGGTCCAAAATAAAGTTTATGAAAATAAATTTTTAGTACATCATATTTTGGGATCAAATAGTTTGTGTAATTTTCATTTTTACATATTGATCCTATATTCTGGAAACAAATTATAAAAAAGTATATTGAAAAGATATAATATATCTTCATTTTTACTATAATTTTCAAGATATGTTATTAGAGAGGTTGAAAATGTGTTCAAAAGATATGAAAAAGATGTTAAAAATATAAAATTCATTTATTTCTAAGGTTTTTTTTCTGTCACAAACCAACTTTTAAAAGAGGTATTTTTTAACAAACCACCTTTTATAATATTTTTTAAGTAAAACCACCTTTTATAATGTAATTTGTTTAATTGAACCACATATTTCTATTTTTATTAAAATTTTATAATATATTGACCAATATGCCCTCTATCTATATATACTTAGTTTTAAGAAAATAAATTACAAAATCATCCCTAATTTTGTAATATTTTTTCAGCAACCAACATTATGGTATATTTTTAAAACAAAACTTTTTATTTTTTTTAAAATCACCAAAAATGACTTATAAGTTGAGATTTTTTCATTTAATTTATAAATATTTTTTCTTTTGCTTCTCTTACTTACTACATTAAATCTATTAATATTTATTTTCAAATTTTTAAAATGATAAAAAGTAATTTATCTTCTTTTTTTGAGTTTTCATATATATATATATATATTGATGTTATATGCTTTGCGAAAAAATATAATAAATTAGGAATGATTTTGTAAATTAATCAAACATGTAGTTAAGGACATTTTGGTCCAAATTTTATTATAGGTGGTACAACTTAACAAATTATATTATAAAAGGTGGTTTTGTTCAAATAAAATTGTAAAAGGTGGTTTGCTAAAAAAACACCCATTTTAAAGGTGGTTTTTGACAAATAACCCTAATTTCTATGACCTTGTCATTCATTAATTTTTTTTAAGAAAGCGATTTTTTTCCACCCATATAAGTTTTTGGTATCCCATTGCATATGCATTAGGTTGTTGTGTATAGAAAAAAAACATAATTTAACGTAAGAGCATTGCTATGTGATTCCATCCACGTAAAATATCCCTAAAGCCGATATTGTAATTTTTAAAAGTTTATATGTTATTTATAGCTTTCATTTCATATATTATTCTTTATGTAGATTATTAATTATATAAAAGACATTACCTCAATTAGAGGCAAATATAAGATAAATATTTGTGTCATTCGGCTATAAACGGTTCCAAAAAAGGATAATCACACTACATACATTACGACAAATTTAATTTTATTAGATGAGAATGTTTGTGGTGTACCTAAGTTTTTATCAAATTTAACCAATTACTATTAGACTGCCAATCTGTTCGGGTTGGGCCGGGTTGAATCGAGTTCGGGTCATCATAATTCTTGAGTCAGTTTGTGTCAGGTCGTTCAAGTTTTCAGACGAGTCGGGCTGACTAGCGGGTCAATTACATTGAACTTTTTCAGATTATGAAATTAATACTTCAATTAATAATAAAAAAAATATTATTTGTATGTACTTTAATAATATAATATATTCTAAATTTTTAAAAAAATATACATTCTTTAAATATACTAAATCGGGTTTGATTTACTTCGGAATAGCGAGTTAATATTTGCGGGTTTCAACCCTAAAATTTTGGGTCGGATCGGGTCGGGTTGGGTTGTCGGGTTCGGTCAAGTTTTAACATATCTATTACTATACTTTCTAATATGGCCATATTAACTTTATTTTAAATTTTAAATTTTTTCATGCTGACAAAATCCATGCGATTATTAAAGAGGTTTTCATGGACAACTTTGCAATAACATGGCAAGGAAAAGTGTTTTGCATTTTAAATTTTGGACTTGCACTTTATGATGCATAATAATATTTTTTTCTCATACTTACAAAATCATTTTTATTGTAATACCGCACTTGATCCAAGCTCTAATACATCTATTCCTATTAATGGATTCAATTTTATGCGATTCAAGAACATTCTATACAAATCGTTGGATCAAAAGTATCATTTCGGCAAGTATGTAAGTTTGAATATTTTTCAACCATTTTTTTGAATTATATTTTATTTTAATGCAATATTTTCATATATTCTTAACAAATGTGATCGGCATATTGGTTGAAATCGATGCAGAAATTTCTACCTTTATAGAGAATGGTAGAGAAGGGAAAATGATCACTTTTCAATTGATCAATGCAAGGTACATTTTTCATTCAATATTTGATTGATATTTTTATCCATAAAGTTGAATATTTTAGAGATAAAATATATACCTTATGGTAAAATATATAGTATTGAACATATTTATTTTAAGGACTTATAACTTTTTAAATTATCTAGACAAATTGTCATCAATTGTACCATATGTGATGATTATGCAGAGATTTGTAATCTATTTATTATTACATTGCCCTTAAGAAAAGATAGTTGTAATTATTCAATTTGGAAGACTAGGCAGATGGGATAATGTAGTTGTTGTATATAATGAATTTTTTGGTTCAAAGATTCTTTATGCAGACAACACAACACCTGAAATTGTTGCATATATTCAATTAGTAGTAGTTTTATCAGTTACATTTATTTTAATACTCTATTTTTTGTAATTAAATTCTAATATTATTTTCTATTTAATACATTATAAAATTGATCATTTTACTATTGTGGCTGCGTGTGTAATAAGTAGTAGTTTATAATAATTCGCGCAAGGCGTGAGTATTACACTAGTTGATATCTAACTACAATATCGTTCTCCCGAAATCTTTGCAAAATTAGTTTCCATTGAGATTTAATTTAGTATATTTTCATATGAACGTATCAATTATTATTTGACTAAATTTTTAACTTTCCAACTATTTGATCTTTTAAGTTGAATACAGAAAGAAACTTGGCTGTAATTTGTATATTTTTAGCAAAAAAAAAGGAAAATCCCATGAGATAATATATATAATTTGTATATTTTTAGCAAAAAAGGAAAATCCCATGAGATAACATATATTTTGATTTTTGGGCAATATGTAGATCTTATTAGTTAAATACATCAATGAAAAATGCATGTTTGAACTATATTCCTTCCGTTTCCACCAAAATAACAAATTAGCCTCTGACATGAAATATTTATAACTAATTAATTAATAATCACCAAGCTACATATAATCATTTTGATATCTTAAAAACCTATCTCGCCCACCCACCCACCCCTGTAGTATAATTCAAACTAAGCAACACACTCATCCCAACTCCCAAGTGTATCTTAAATAGGAGTACTTATCAAAAACCGGTCGAAATAAATTAATTTTGATTAGATCTTAAATTAATTTTGAGCATATCAGTCTATTAGATCTTAAATTAATTTTGATTAAAATAAATTTTGTTATGGTTAAATCCTGAGATAAATTTTAATTAATTCGTATTATTCTAGGTCGCAATATAGATACATCTTTCAAATGAGATGACATATTTAAAAGATAAAAGCTTCTTACTAAATACCTATTTTTTTTTTCATTTAAGAGAAATCAAAACCTTATTCTACATGGTTTGAATATATCATATCTTAAACCAATTTTGTATATTTTATGTTCTGTTAGAGTTAAATTTTAAAGCAAAATTTAAATAAACTATTTTAAATATAATCTATTAAGGTGTTTTATGACTTTTATCCCACGATTGCATTCCATCTTTAAATTAAAAGATATATATGAATAAATAATATATTCACCAAAATATTGCATATTAATTAAATATTTTCATATTAATATTATTCTAAAAATAACACTTCAGGATAATTTTATATATTTTATTTGATTATTATGAATAAATAATATGTTAGCTGTTAAAATATTTTTTAATTAATTACTATAGAATGGAATTAAAAAAATAATGATCATTGATATTTAATTAGATGAAGTAAGATACGAGTAATATCATTAAATGTCAAATCAATATTATTAACTTCTTTCTAATTCTACGCAACTTAAAACCTAAATTGTTGCGTATATAATACTCCGTATCTATTAGCCTTGAATATCTCTGAACTGCTAAAAAAAATTCTTTATACAAAAACTTGAATATATAACTCAACTAACAATTTAATTACGTTCAATGTTTTAATCTTTCAAATTAAATTTCTATAGATTAGATATTGTTAAAAATGAAAATCCCGATTTTATTGGAGAAGATTAGGAGATGTTTGTATCTTAACCATTACTCTAAAATATTATTTAAAATAATTACCATATTAATAGTATCACAATGTTCAATAAAACAAATTTTATGGATCTAATTATAAATTCAGTCTTACGCATTTGTTATCATTTTTTAAAGTGCGTTAAAAAAATTCATATTATAATTTTGGTTTAGTTTATTTGCAGACTAACAAATCGTAAAAAATCTAATTATTATCCTATTTTGTTAGATATTTTCAAGATAATTTTCACGATTAAAGGTTTGGAAAAAATTAATAAATTAAATACATATATGATAAAATTTAATATTATTAAATTATAAAGATTAATAGTTATATTATTGAACATATACTTATTATGATATTGAATTGATCTCAAAAAAATAATTCAACTAATCTTTTCATTATATAAACAATAATACTTTTTAATTTAACATTGATTTAATATTTTTTCACACTTATATTTTAGTTATTATATTGATATGTTTTCCTACTTAAAGAAGATTAATTAAATATTTGACTTTGTATATGAAGACTTATTATACATACATTCAATTTATTAATATCAACATGCATTAAAGTAATATATAAAATGATATATTTTTGATATAAGTAAAAAATTTTAACAAGGCGCGGTAACTATGCTAATATGCTCTTAAACTAGATAAAAACAAATAAAAACCAAACCTAATTTCATCATGGAGGTTTGATTTTATTCTGTTTGCTAAGGAAGCGCGAACAACAAATATGTCAGTGGACTTTCAATTCAAAGCCTTTTGAAGAACATTCTCATCGAGCAGTTTCCATACACGAGCAACCACCTCGCTTGATAATGAATCAAATGATTGTTTTGCTGCCAAGCGATGTGCTTCAAGAGTGCTGGTATCACTAAAGAGTTTCACAAGGGTTTTTTCTAGTTCCAGTCTATCAGAAACCTGCATTACATGACTTGATAATTGAGAAATGCATCCTCGAAGCAAAAAAAAACGTGACAAGAATACCTAATCTGCTAAATTGTTAATTGAGATTAAATCTAAAGGTAAGGAGGGAACATTATGTGAGACACCATAAGGGGATCAAGTTTTCCATACCTGAACAATTGACAAAGGATTCAATTCTCGCATACTCAATACCATGTGGGAGAAATGAGCAATATAAGGCCCTGAACGTCAAATGACAAAGCATAAGACACCTTGTTTCAGTTTATCACATCATGTATATTACGCTAAAACCTTGACTTAATAGTAAATTTCACCAGTCAAAACTGCACAACCAGCTGCAGCAGCTTCAGATAGATTATGACCCTTTAATCCAGGCAAGAAGGAACCACCAACTACTGCAATAGGTGCAAGTCTGTACAAGTATCTTAATTCCCCTATAAAAGTCAGAGACAGTACTATTAGAAGCAGCAGGAGTAAGTTGTATTAGAGTATCCTAGAAGAATTACTAGTGCACCAGATCAGGAGTTAAAGTCATTATGGATTTTCCAAGGTCATCCAGTAAAAAATTCTAAGGTCATCCAGTAAAAAACTAAGCCAAGTCCTTAAATTGCAGCAATAATCCATGAGCTACGATATTTCCAATGCTATAAGATTTTGTGTTTGATACGAAAAAAACTAACATAAAATTTTAATCTCTCATTAATATAAATATTAGAAAATCTGTGCAGCAGAAGTAAGTAATAGCTTTCCTTGGTCATGTAAAATTATCTGCCAGGATGCATTGTAGGAAAAGACTGATACTTGCATATTAAAGTATCAAAAATAATCACCACAAGCTACCCTACACATAATGCAAGAAATGTATATGAAAGAAAGAAAAATAGTAGATATGCCAACCTAGAGTATCCACCACATATATATTTGTACCGGGCAATATCTTATTATCATCAGAGCTCAGAGCAACATTCACTCCTTGTTTTCTCAATGCCTGCAAAGAACCAAACAATGCTTACACTGGATCTAGTGGAAAAGCACATGATACTAGAGCAACACTTACGTGCATGCAAGATTTTTGAATTTTTATTGTCTATATACACTTCCAGTGCATCTAGACTAAGAATAGTTAAGAGCCGTCAAGACTGCAGATAAGTAAGAGAATATTTGAAAGCACAATAACCATACCATAGCAATCTCACCGCCATGTCGTGGATGACGAGGCACAATAATAGTGACCATGTCTGGGAAGCTTTGGACAAGCAAGTTGTGAACACCAATCATGACTATATCACAAGTAGCAATGTTTTAGATAGATACCAATAATAAGTCAAGGAATACTAAATAAGTCAAAGAATGGGAAAAGTAAGCAATAGCAAGTAAAGCCGGCCCAAGCAAGGAAGCAATATCTATTCTGATAAATCTGCAGTGTGTACCATTGCAAAACACAAGCAAGAAGCAGTGCAAAGTGGAAATATGACAAGGAGCTACAGAACCTAGCTTCTTAAGGTTAGATCAGAGAAAAAAACCTTCTTCTTCCCCTTTGTGTATGGAAGAAGCCATCCAAGCTCTTCTGTGACCAAGCTGAAACTGCAGATCCTTCAAACTGTTGGCTATTGTGCTTGAAGTATTACAGTCTTCCACAGCTGGGTGAAGAAAAAAAGTATGTCATATAGCCGATACGCCTATATGTATATATGAACTGTACTCATTGTTATTCTGATATTAAGGAAAAGGATATACTTGAAGAAAGTAATTAAACAGCAAAGCAGGAAAGAAAGAGAAGTAAATAAAGCTCATCAATGTTTTTCATCATTTGTTATATTGTGAAGCCAATTGTCAAAGTAATTACAATATTTGAACCATGTAAACAGAATGTATAAGAATAAAAGTGGAAATTTAACGGATGCATGGTCTAACAGTATTTCAGATCAGCAGAAAAGCTGATAACCATAGGAGGAGCCTGCAACAACTGAAAATGTTCTGCTTCCCCTTTGCTCTGGCACAACAAAAAATAAAAAGTGACTACAATGCAGAAATTGTATACTTTCTTGATTCATAAAAGAGGATTATTTACCAATGGGATGATCAATGAGAATTTTGATAGCATCAATGATATCAGTGGATAAACAAGAGATATTGACCACCGTTGGAGAGATTTGTTAGATATTCGAGCATTTACCAAGGCCAGCATGATCTGGAAAAGTTTATAAATAAAAAGAAAAGGTAGGAGAGACAGAATTAGATATGTCATAATTTGAAAGATATGTTGTGAGAGAGGGAGAGAGAATAACAATAAGAAATATAGTATGCACCCAACAACTAGCAAAAAAATCAAGCTTTAGACATATTGACTTACACCACCTCTTGAAGCACTCATTACAAGATTTGGCCATAATTCGCTCTCCATCAAAACAATAGCATCTGGCTTCC
This sequence comes from Fallopia convolvulus, assembly GCA_964016875.1. Classification (NCBI taxonomy): domain Eukaryota; kingdom Viridiplantae; phylum Streptophyta; class Magnoliopsida; order Caryophyllales; family Polygonaceae; genus Fallopia; species Fallopia convolvulus. The sequence continues at coordinate 41,116,660 of OZ024718.1, forward strand.
AATAGCCAAGGAATGCATCTATAGCAGTTGGCAAATCAAGTGGTGCGAACTGGCAGCAGAGAAAATAACTTATATATAAATGTAAAATACCAGGACATAAAAACCATATATAATTTAAAATATCCATAATAACATCTAAGCCATCAAAATAGGAATTATGCATGTTCCCGAAAAACTACTAGTCACTAGTCAGAAATTGACCAGACATTTTAAGAATCATCTTCCCCAGTTATCTTTGCTATATTCAATGATAGCTGATAACTATACCAATCAAATTTTCAAATCCATATGAAACCTGGAAAGTGGAGAGAGATTAAAGCAAAAAAAGCAAGGCTTGTCGATTAAAATTCTTGAGCGTGAAGAAAAATGCCTTCTGTTTGAGACATCATACACCACTAGTTAAAAACTAGTCATCTTTATATGAACCACTGTGCTAGAACTGAAAAATAGCAAAACATATACAATCGTACATCAGATTCATGTGAAAATAGTACCTGATATATGACCTGTCTTGGCAGCTGATTATTCAAGATCTCACTGCACCACAAAAATGTTTGTAGCATGCATCAACTTAACTGTGAACCTTGTGTATAAAGAGCCATTTCATTAGATTAATCCAATAATTCCTCCTTTGTCTTTCATGTGGGTAACATTAATATTCAGTAAATATAACTGTTTACGAACTTACACTTTTAGTTATGCTTCACAAAACATAAAATCTGAAAATGCGAAAGTAATCTAGCTACGCATTGTCAAGGATTACAACACGGAATCTGAAAATGCGAAAGTAATCTTCACAAAACATATAACTGTTTACGAACTTACACTCAAAATATATATGTGTCAAAAATTGGATGAGAAGCATATCACAAACAAACCAGATTGGCAATGGAAAAAACTGAATTCTGGTTCTATTTTTACCATTCTAACATCCCAAATACTCTTTTGACTTCCACTTCCAAGTGTTTGTCACGAATATCACATTCTTAGGCAATACTATCACCTATAAACTCAACCTGCATGTTATTATAACTCAATTTGATTTGTTACCCAAACCATATTAAAACCCGAAAGGACAAAAAGCATCAAGACATATATGTTGCAAGGTCCAACTCACAATGCAGAAACAGTGGTGGTTGTCATCAGCACGTTCAAATCAGGCCTTTCACCGATACAGCGCTCAATCAAAGGTAGTGCGGCCATTCCTTCTCCTGTTTGAATAATAAAAACTACAGCAATCAGCTCATGATTCAATATGCCAAAAGTACATAACTCATAATGCTCACTACTCCATCTCTTCTCGACATTAATCAACCTAATTTCAAATCCAGCTCTAGAATCACAATTTACAAGGTCAATTCACCTCGAAATCAGAGTGTTCCGCGTGATGTGAGAAGAGAGAGGAAAGGAGGGAGAGAGAAAAGAACCTAGGGAGACAGCGTGGAACCATATAAGGCGGCCTGGAGGACGGGGGAGAGAGGGAGAGCCGAAACGCTCTGGCCACCGCGTTTGGTGTTCGCGGCCACGAAATCTTCTCCATCGGAGGTGGAGGCGCACCAGAGGAGTGAAAGCGTAGGTAAGCGCTCTGTAGACTTCATACACTGTTCTTCCCCTCTCTCTCGCCATTGCCATCGTCCCCGCTCTCTCTCCCTCTCAGAGCACAGACTGGTACCAAAAAGTGAGAAGTATAGCGCACTTTTTCAAACCAGTATTTCTAGCTTGATAGCTTCAGTGGCGAAACCTTGAGTATTGCCAGGGATCACATTTGACAAGAAGTCCAACCGGTTTCCAATGACGACCTATAGTCAATTTTGTAGTTTAACTCAAGAAAGTATGAGAGGGGGGAAATAAGTAAATAACTTCTGGGCTTGATGGGCCAGAAAGGCCGTAGTCTGCACCTCTGAATTGATCACAGCCCATACGGGCTTTGCAGCTGCTGAGTGTATGAGAGATTCCTTCCAGGCGCCTTAAAAAAAAAACCGGGCCTTCTATGTACGATCAACTTAACGAGGGTTTACTAAAAAGTTGCAGCATTTCTACAAATCAGATTGTTTTTTTAATACAATCCAAAGCAAATACTCTAGTACTGTTCTAAAAAACGGTCTATGTGGTGGTCCACCGTCACGATTTTGCCCTAAGCAGTATTTTGGGTTGTTGCCTAGGCGGGCTGGGCGGACTAGGCAAGTTGTGTGAGCTTGGCAAGTTGGCGGCCTTTAAGGCGGCTTAGGCAGCCTTCTATGCAGCTTGGATGGACTCTAGGCAGACTCTAGGCTTGAATTTATACATACACGTTATGATAGGATTACTCTTTAGAGTCTGGATCAAGTGAGAATAGGCGCACAAGTGAGAAATAAGAAAGAACAAAAGCCGGTGGATGAAGCAAAAATCAATGGCGTTGATTGTTTCACTTAAGAGGGAGAAAGGGGGGCGGCACAAGCGAATTTTTTGGTGAATTATTCGTGTATTTTTGAAAAAAAAAACAGATATAAGGCGCGCGCCCAAATTATTCATCAAAATTGTGACTTTGTTCATTAAAACTGTGATTTTATTCATTAAAATTGTGATTTTGTGCATGAAAAAACTATTGCTTGTGCATCAAAAACCTATTGTTTGTGTATAAAAAATACTCGAATGTGTACTAGTATTAGCAGAGATTAACAAAGTGCCAATAGTGATGAACAAAGTGATTATAGTAATGCACAAACTTCGTATTCATTGATACATATATAATGAAACGTTAAATTTTTGATGCACAAAGTGCTAATAGTTATGCACAAATAGATAGTATTAATGAACAAATATGAGTATATCAATGAACAAATAAGGGCATATCAATGAACAAATAAGGGCATATCAATGAACAAAAACAAGGATATATCAATGAACAAATAGGGGTATATCAATGAACAAATATGGGTATATCGAAAACAATTATATGTGCATAAAAAACTAGATAATATTGTATTCATATACATAAATAAGGTTAAAAATTAAAAATTAAAATTAAAAAGTTCGAAATCGATGATCAATGTGCATCAAAAACTCGATGCACAATCGGTCAGTAATGATAAACAATTGGTCAATATTGGTGCATGAATTGACCAGTATTGATGAACAAATTGCGCACGTCTCTCAAAAACATATTTTTCAAAAAATACGGGAAAAATTCGTCTGTGTTGTTTTTTATCCAAAAATACGCGAATAATACGGGAAAAATACGTTCGTGCCATTTTTTTTAATCTTTTTTATATGAATGCCTAATCAGGAACGTTGATTTTTTGGAGGGGACGGCCGAGATTTATTCTTGTTTCTCACCATGTGCCCTTTCTCAGGTGACTTTCTCTATTCTTTATTTATATATTCTTACCAATTACAAATAATAACCCTATATAAAAAAATCATACTAATCCGCCTAGGCCTCCGCCTAACCATCTAGGCACTAGGCCCCATCCCACAGCCTAGCCCCCGCCTAGCCGTTTAGATATTATATGTAGGTGACTGATCCACCCACTTCAACCGACCTAAATATACGGGTGAGACCGAACAAAAGTGGGTGATGGGTGGGTCGAATGACTGGTGAAACAGGTGATGGGTCGGATATGGGTAAGATTTTACATCCGATTCACCCAACCCCTCACCCACTCACCACCCATCACCCGACTCACCCGTTTACGACCCACATAATATAACCTAATATATATACTATATTCTAATACCTCTAACAAACCTAACAACCTAACATTGTCGACATCAAATTCTACTATTCATCTAGCCATTTGTCGTGTTTTGTTTTGCAGTCTTTAGCTCCCCCGATAGTTAATACCACTTCTACTCTGTCGGTCGTCTTCTTTGCATCTCCACTGTCGTCTCCTCAACATCACCGCCAATAACTCGTGAAGCAAGTAGATTAGTCGATGCTTTCATAAGTTGCATGTATTCTGTGATCGATGAGCTGACTTTCTTCGTGGCTTGCAACTTTGTTTTGAGCTGTTTCTTATTGTCACGAGAGGCGGTTGCATAAGTCTATTTGAGCAAGTCCCAAACAACCTTAGAGCTTTTCTCCTGCATTACTAGATTCATGATATGATCTGTGAGTGTCTCGATTAAGGCACCCTGGACAAGATTGTATTATCGTTCCCATGTTTCAAACGCCTTGTTGGGCACTTGAGCATTGTTGCGGAGTGCCATCAACATACCCAAATAAGCCATAACCGAATAGGATCAGTTTGGTTTTAATGAACCAAGCAAGGTAGTTTGTAGGAGAAAGTTTGACATTTTTGACAAGAGAAACTAAGATCACATGCTTCTGAAGTTCGAAATGATTGGGTATAATGGATGTTTGTGAAGCCATGGTTAATTGTTGTAAGGACTTTGTGCTGGATTTTTGGGATCGTTAGAGGCGACTGATACCATATAAAAGAATTGTTTTATGCAATGTGCATAACTTATCATTGATGATCAATTGAATATTTATACAAGAGAATCCTGATTAGAGATAGACTCTAATAACTAGAGATATTTACGCAACAACTCTAACAACTAGAGAATACTACGTAACAACTTTTATTCTGCTAAACAACTTAATGAAGATAGAAGGATAATATAATATTTTAAGATATAACAATTATCTAACTTATAATTTTAATATACTCTTCATTGCTAGTTTTCATTACTTCGGTCGCCGCCCCTTTTTAGCGCCACCACAAGTCGACACTTCTTTTATTAATTCTAGAATTTTATAAAATATTTTTGTAATTTAACAATTCATAGGTGGTGGGTGATCCGACTCACCTGCGGGTGACGGGTGGGTCGGATATGGGTGAAAGATTTTACCGGTGGCTAGTGGGTCGGATAAGCCATTTTTATTTGTGGGTTAGGTGGAAGAGCTCCACGCACCCATAACCCGATCCATGACCAGCCCTACACTCTACCCATAAATAATAAGGCCAGTCTAGATCATCTAAGTGTATGATATTGAGAAATAATTGAACTAAAGGATCCAGAGTAGTCCCCAAGTAATGAGGTCTCAAAGCAAGCAGATGATCTTTCATGGCAAGTTCAAGGGCTATCTTTAAGACCACATAAGATTGTTTTTATAGCACCAAGTGTGGGGGATGGATATGGATTTCACAACAACATTAGTAGAACATATAATATGGCATATATTAGGAAGGTCCTCCAGTAGAGATTATGAATTGTATCTGATTTTTTGTTGGAAGATTTGGAACAATAGAAATTCATGCGAGTTTGAGAATGAATTCAAGACAACCAAAGTGTTAATGGAAGAAACTAAGGCAATTTGGCAGAAAATTCATACGAATAATTCATCCGGGAATGTTCAATGGAGATTTTTTATTCTATCGAACTCTTTTTATTGAATACTCCCCCATCTATTAAGGCTCCAAATGAACTTATTTGGTCTCAAAGATAACCCCAACATCATATTTTTTAATTCCACCACCCTCAAAAGGTAGGAAAATTTTCTCTAAACTCATTTTTCCAGCATAAAAAATTAACAACAATCAAATCACTTACTTCTAGTTGAGAATGCTATGGGACAAAGACTAATAACTCTAAAATTTGTATCTATGTAATCCAGGGATCAACATACATTTATCTTGTTTCCATTTCCATCTTTCCATCAAGCTTATTTTCTAATGACCCATCTGTCTTCCACACGAACCTCCAAGGGTCAGACCTTACCTTTATCTTGTTGTCGTTTCCATCCCTCATCAATCAAATCACTTACTTTTAAGTGAGAATACTATGGGGGCAAATTCAAATAGATCTAAAATTGTATTTTTAGTAATCTAGTGATCAAACCATACATTTATATTGTAGTCATTTTCATCCTCTCATCTAGCTCCTTTTTAGATGACCCATTTGCCTCCTATGTGAGCCTTTAGTTTTTTTTTTTTTTGATAAGGTAAGATTTAGGAGATCCTCTAAGGAGGACGTCTTAGAGCATCCTTGCGGATGAGAACCTGGAGTTCTGAGTTATCCATTAGGAGGTTGGTAGGGATGATGTGGCCCAGCTTAGCAATTTTATCGGCCACAACATTGCAATCCCTACCCACATGTCTAATTGAAACATTCCTAAAGTGCCGGAGGGATACCAAAATGTCTGAAATTAACATTTCCACTTTCCATGGGCATTTTCCCTTTCCATTAATGGCGTTTATCACAGAAAGATTATCGCCTTCTATTTCAATACTTGTAATTCCTAGTCTCATGACTTCTTTAATTCCTTCCGGAATTGCTAAAGTTTCTGCTCGTAATATCGAAATAGGACCTAGTTTCTTAGTACCTAATGCCATTGTTCGTGCATTATGGTCCCAGATTACAAATCCCAAAGTAGCCTCGTTAGTGCTGATTTTAGATCCATCACAATTAAGTTTAACTATATTGTTGGGCGGTTTTTTCCACATGTCCATTCTCTTCTGTCGCTTATGTCCACTTTGCCTCCTAATATGGCCTTTTTCTTCATCCTCCATCCATATCTTAGACCTCTCCCACGGATCAATTTGATTTTTTGTATATTGTTCTAGGTTCTGTATAAAATCGTTTGCATTTTGTTGGAAAACTAGTTTGTTTCTTTGGTGCCACACACACCACCAACATATTGCAAGTTGGACAAAATCCGATTTTCCCAATCTTTGATATAAGTCATTAAGGATAGTGCTAGCCAATTTATTTCTCGCATCATAATTTCTGATGGTATTTTCTGCTTTACCGTTTAATTTCCTTACTAGCTTTTTTGTGTGAGGACATTCTATAAGAAGGTGTCCTGTATCTTCATAAGAGCATTGACACATTAAACATCCTGGGGGGGGGGGGTAGCAATGCATTTCTCTAGCAATCTTGCTTTCGTAGGTAATCCATTTTAAGCAATTTTCCACAAAAAATTCTTCACTTTGGGGTATGTATCTAATTTCCATATCCAATTGTTGGGATGTGGGGTGAGATGTTGCACTCCTGTGATTAGTTCTATCGCCGAGGCCGTAGAGAACCCCACCCATTTTTGCTAGGGGCCCAGTAAAGCCGGTCTCGAATCCAATTTTCTGGGATCGGAACTGCAGTGATTTGGTCAACTAAGTCAGTTGGAAGGAGACGTCGAAGAACATCTAGTCTCCAAGCTCTATCGTTTGTTATAAACTCTTCTACTAGCGTATTATCATTCACAGCTTCATTATATAGTGCGAATTTATCTAGTGAGTCTTGAAATAACCATTTGTCTTTCCAGAATTTTATTATTCTTCCATCACCCACTTGCCATATCAGACCTTTATTAAATTCTTCACGAATGTTCATCAATTTTTTCCATTGCCAAGAGGTATTTTTCTGTTTTTTGTACGATAAAATTGTTTGTCCCTTTAAATATTTTTCATTCATCAATTTGACCCATATATTCTCTGGTTCTGCCAATAATTTCCATAAGAGTTTCATTTGTAGAGCTTTGTTTACGTGTTCGGATTTCCTTATTCCTAGTCCTCCATATGTCTTAGGTTTATAAATCTTATCCCAACCAGTAAGGGATTTATGATTAGTATCCTTGTTCCATAGGAAGGTTCTATTTATTTGGTCTAATTCCTTATGAACATAATTTGGGAGCATAAAACTTTGGATAAGGTAGTTAGGTTTAGTAGCTAGATTGGATCTAATAAGGATTGATCGACCTTCTTGGGATAGGGAATTAGCTTTCCATTTGGTAAGTTGCATTTTTGTTTTCCCAACTGTATCTTTAAAGGTATCCCTATTAACTCGTCCATTAATAATTGGGCAGCCTAGGTAGGTTTCCAAATTAACCATTGCTGTAATTCCTAAAGTCAGCTGAATTCTATTTTTTTGTTGATTATCCACATTCTTAGATGTTTGAAAGGCTGATTTATGATAGTTAACTCTTTGTCCTGAGATAGCGCAATATTCCTCAATGATCTTTTTCGTCCTTGAACAAGCAGTTTGATTTGCTTTAGAGAAGATGATAATGTCATTTGCAAAGGCAAGAAACGGGATCTTTGTTCTGCAACGGGTAAGAGGAAATCCAATCATATTTTTCTCTATGTTACTCGTTTCTTGAAGTTTCCTCGCCAGTATTTCCGTAGCAATAATAAATAGAAATGGTGATAGTGGGTCTCCTTGTCTTAGACCGTGTTCAGGGAAGAATGGTTCAGTAGGGCTATTAATAACTAAAACTTAAAAGGAGACGAATTGGGTACATTCTTGTATCCACCCTATAAACTTGTTGTCAAAACCAAATTTTATAAGAATCTCAAGGGTAAATTCCCAGTCTAATCTGTCATAGGCTTTTTCCATATCGAGTTTTATTGCTACCCATCCTTCTTTACCTTTTTTATTTTTGAATGAGTGAAATATTTCATGTGCTATAAGGACATTGTCTTGAATTGATCGTTTAGCTACAAAGGCTCCCTGGAATGGATGTATCAATTTTGGCATTACCCGCTTTAGTCTTTCAGTTATTATTTTTGCAATTAGCTTGTAGATGGTAGAGCACAGGCTGATTGGTCGATAGTGGTTGGTCGTAGTCGGGTTGTCCTTTTTTGGTAGTAAGGTAATGAATGTATGGTTTATTTGCTTGAGGATTTTACCTGAGTGAAAGAAACTTTTAATTGCTTTTATTACATCTAGGCCAACAATATCCCAATATTTTTTATAAAACCCAGCCGTCATGCCATCAGGGCTCGGGGATTTGTCTGAATTGATCTACATTAGTGCATTTCGTATTTCCTCATTAGTCACTGGTCTTGTCAGTTTAATGTTTTCTTCATTCGTTACTTCTTTCCTAATAAGGTTGGAATATTGCCTAAATATCTCTCCGTTTGTCTGCTCTTTTTTATATCTTGCTCTAAATTCCTTCCTTATTTCCTCTCTAATGTTCTCCTCTCCTACAATTTGTGTACCCTCGATCGACGTTATTTCTTTAATAATTTTCCTGTTCCTCCTACCACTTGCAATCTTATGGAAATATCCTACATTTGAATCCATAAATTTAATATGTTTTGTTTTTGCTCGTTGTTTCCAGTATGTCTTATTGAAGTTCTATATACTTTCTTTTTTGTTTATCATTCGTATTTGTTTTTTGATAACTTTCTCCTCAGGAGCTAGTAGGATTTTCTTTTGTAATTCTTGTAGTTCATTCTCAATTTGCATGAGTTGTTCGAATGTATTACCAAAAGTTCTTTTATTCCATTGTTTCGCTTGTGTTTTTAGTAATTGTCTTTTCTTAACCAGTTTAAACATGTTAGAGCCAACTACCGTGTTCCTCCAAGCTTGTTTAACTACATTTCTGAAGTCTTTTCTCTGCATCCACATGTTTTCAAACTTAAAGGGTTGTGCTTTTGTTATTGTTCCATTATTTATATCAATAGCAATTTTGCTATGGTCGAAGGAAGAGAACGCATAGTTTTTAGTTGCTATGCCAGGGAACCATTGGAGAACCTGGGAGCAGATGAGGGTTCTATCTAGTTTTTTGTAGATATTGTCAATTTCTGTCTTGTTTTTCCTCCAAGTATATTTACTACCAATTACCGGAATGTCAAAGAGATTACAACTATCCTTGAAGTGTTGTAATCTCCCAAATCTACTGTTGTCTGGATAGGCTCCTCCCTTCTTCTCACTCGGGTCTTTGATGTGATTCCATCGACATCCGAGCCAACAGTGGAGCACACGACGGAACACTCGGAGGAGCCACGACATGCTCTAGACGCGCCGGCCCAAAGCGCGCCTACAAGCTTGGATGCGGAGCCCTTGCGAAGGGATGGTGGCGCGCCCGGGCAGCCTCTCGGTGCGCCCTTGCGAGGGGGTGATAGCGCGCCTTTGCCAAGGGACGGAGAGCCCTTGCATGCGGCTGGAGGCGCGCCTGGCCACAAGGCGGAATCCGGGCTTGATGGTGCCAAAGCTCAAGGAACTACACCGCCTTATCTAGGTCGTATTACGCGATCCCGAGCTAAGGCCATTCTATGTCAAGTACAAGAGGAGCTCATGGGGTGTAGCTTTCCGAAAGAGTGCATTGAAGATGGTTGGAGTTCTATTTTGATTCATGGTTCTAAGTGGCAATTCTATGGTTGAGGATACTTTTATGTTTTCGGGTTTGTCGGGTTAATTTATGTAATTTCCTTAAGTGAGGGGGCTGATTTTGTGAGGCTTGGAATTAGGTTATTTGGCCGGCCTTCTCCTCCTCCTTCTCTAAGACTTGGACGAAAATTGTTGTTCTCTCTTCCTTGCATTGTCAATTCAAAGTTCTTGTTTTTGCTTCGTTTAATTCTCGTTGCTCAATTGTTGGTGAGTAATATCCGACAATTCGTGCATCCTAGTTTGTTTGAGATCTTGGTGAGTCATATCCAAGTTTTTCTAGCATCCATATCCCTTGTTCTCTCCATTTCGAACCATCATCCAAGCAAGGAGTTATCGAGTTCTCTTGGTGATTCCTTTGCATCTTCACCATCGCGTTGTTGTTGTTGTGTGCGGCCATAGTTGTCTTTGTCTTGTGTTGTTGTGGACGTTTTGTGTCCTTGAATTGTTGTTGTCTTGGCCGAATATGGAGACACCCATGGCTGGAAAAAACTGCTCAAAAAAACGTCCATGGCTAGAACACTAAAGGTCCATCTAAATTGGTAGTTGAAAGGTTGTCTCACTTGTTGTTTAATGCTTTCAACTAGTCCACGAATTGATTGATCCTTTGCTGATTTTTGTGGCTTATAAAACATGGGATTGAGACCAAAAACCAGCTTTGTTTTTGTGTTCGTTACATGCTTGTGAAAGAATCGGTGTTAGGATACGGGAACGACACCAAGACGGAACATCTTGTGTTGTTGTTTGAGTACCTTTGAATTTTTTTTGTGAAAATCAGAAAAACCTTGTCCGGCGGCGTAAAGCTAATAAGGGGCCGGGCACAGAAAAAAAGATTAAGACTAGAAAAACCTTGTCCGGCGGTGTAAAGCTAATAAGGGGCCGGGCACGGAAAGAGTAGTCATCTAGTAGTGCCTACTAAAGGCCTACTCGAAAAAAAAATTTAATTAATTAATTCATAATACTTGTGTTGTGTCTTGGTGGTTTAGTAGCTTCCTAGCATTGTTTTCCTAAGCAAGTGTGTGGTGAATCTTCTCTTTGTTGCCTTGTTGTGTTTGCATACTTGCAACTTGTCGGATTTTCATCTCGGGCAAGTCTTGGTGGTTAATTCAAGTGCACTCTATACCTTGATCTTTGCCGTGTTTTTAAGATGACAAGTGTAGGTGATGAGAAGAATAAGGAACAGGTTGAAGAGACGTCCACTAGTTCGGTGGCTGCCATGTTGCAAACCATGCAACAATCCTTGCAACAATCTTTTCAACAATCCTTGCAACAATCCATGGAAGCTTTGGAGACTCGTTTTACTAATAGGTTGGCTGATTTGGAGAGTGAAGTGCATGGCCGAGTTGATAGAGCACGGATGCCTCAAACGGGGGCTCTACCAAGTGTGTTACAAAGCGCTAACCAAGTGGAGTCGTTGCACGAAGAGGCCTCTACGTCTTACTTGCCAAACACGGAAGCGCAAGCATCCCTCGGCGTGAGTACCTCCATGGGGATTATGCCACCTTACATTCCTTCTACGAGCTTTCACAATCCACACTTTGTGGCCAATTCTGGGGTAAGGCCTTCTCTCGCTACATTTCCTAATAATATTCCTATTAGTTCTACTAACTTTTCAGGATATGGAGCGTCGAGCTATCAAGAGGCCAATGCTGCAACGGCCACTCAACCCCCACCTATTTTGCATCTACCAAGGCATGGGCAACCTCCTAGAGGACCGTCTAATGTTGGTGTCGGGCAGCCTTCGCAAGGCGCGCCGGTGCATCATGAGGAGCGGCCCCGGGATCCCCATCACGGCATTAAGCTAAACGTGCCGACTTTTTCGGGAACTTCCGACGCCGATGCATGCCTTGATTGGCTTGCCAAGGTGGAGTCAATCTTTGACTTCTATGGATATTATGATGCAAGGCGAGTGGCCTTGGCGGCCATACATTTTACCGACTTTGCTTACCAATGGTGGCTCGAGGACAAGGCCTTGAGGAAAGCACGTCGGATGCCTCAACTTAACACATGGCAAGATCTAAGAGAGGCCTTAGAGGAGCGGTTCGTGCCTCAAGATTATACGGAGCGCATCCATGCCAAGTTGGAGCAAGTGCGTCAAGGAAACCGGACTCCCGACGAGTTTTACAACGAGCTGCGTATGCTTATTTTTCGTTCCCAAGTAAAATTTCCCGGCGGGTATGTCATCTCTAAATTTGTCAATGGCTTAAATTTGGAACTAAAAAATGTTGTGAGTATGCAGTACTTTAGTAGGGGTACCGATATTGAGCAAGTGCTTCATTACACCAACCATATGTAATGTAACAAGTAATCAAAAGGGAGCCACCAGTGCAAACAACATGTAGTACCAATAGACTCCATAAAACAGAGCAACATAAGATGAGAATGATCATGAAACATACATCATTAAAATTCCAGTGTCTTGTTGGTCTGTACCCATAAACACCAAGTCCATTAGGAACCTGGTGTTTCCTGCAACTTACCAAGCATAGTTGAAAATTTAACTTTATACTAAACTTACACATAATAATATAAGAGTAAGTACTAGCTAGCAATTGTACAAGAATTTTGTCTTTAAGGAAATGTCCATACAGATAAGTCATAGGATCATAGTCAATATCTCCTTCTCCTCTCCTATTATCTACTATATTATTGGTGGTGTTGAAGTTAGAACTCTTAGCTAACACAGCAAGATCTATATTATTTCTACTAACTAGGCTCACATAATTGGTTCTAACTATAATCATCTTAAAAGTAATACACTTATAAGAAGTGTTTCCATTCTTCAAATTTTCCTGGGCACAAAGGAAGACATTATCATATTTTAGGCGCATGTTAAAGCCAAATTCATCAGTCCTAATATCACAAATTAGTCTAGTGAGATTTATGAGCAAAACACCATTCCTCATAATTCTATATTGATCACACATTTCCCTAAACCAGATGGGGGCATATGAAATTAAGTAGTTATTCACAGTGATCAACATGATGTAGTTTCTATATAGTTTGTACATCGGATGTTTCTGAATAATACTAAGGTCTATACTAGCTTCTATCATATTCTGCACATGGCAAGTTGTAGGTATACCCTGATTTTGGCACCAACCTTTATAAGTTTTCTCCCACAGCTTATCTTTAATAATGTGGGTTACACTAACTATACTACTCCAATAACACATATAAGTACAACTTATAGAGTTGATGGAGAACACATAGGTTACTAGGCAGGCTAAATAGCAAGGAAGTTCAACACTGTTCTTACCTTTTCTGTTATTATTATCATAGCATACGTACAACTTATTCATACAAGTAGTCACCCTTTCCAAATTCCTTTCCCTTTTGATTTCAAGGTCCATTCTATACGAGCATCTTTCTACCTTAACATAATCAGTCCTTTTCAAATAGCAACACATAGAATTATACAACATTATCTAATGAAAGGTGTCATTCCAGTTGTTACAACATGACATCATATTGATCATGCAGTTCAACCAGGAACCTACAACATAAAGAATAGAGATATCACCCAGGACAAGAGCAAACAACGAAGCTTCTTTGAGATGGAGAATATACTTTGGGCTGGCCTCAACAGTCTGGTTTGGTTTTCTACCCTTTAAGGTCGCAATGACCATGGTAGGACGAGGTCTTGGATGAGCATTGACATGCTCACCCTCCTCCTGTTCTTTAGAGAATTGCACATCAGAACATATCACTTTCTTAAAAGACTGTTTGTTTTTCTCCATGATTTCCCTACAATCACCCTTAGCAAAGAACCCCAAAAGTTGTTTCCCGTAGAAGCGTATTTCAGTTTTAGGCCAAATAAGAGAACAACAAGAACAAGAAAGAAGAAAGGGTGTGGGATAACTGGGATCCCATCTCTTCCATTTATAGACAAAAAACATACAACCAAGAGTATATAAGTAAATAATTGGTACTTCATAGATAGCCAAGGAATAATGCAACTTGTTCGAGCCAGAGAAGCTAAACCTCTTCTTATGCAACCCTAGAGGGGGAGTAGCCTCCACCCTAGGGTTAACCATCTGTCTCCACGCCCTGGAAAGCCGCTGTAACTGCCTCTCGTCTTCTACCTCTGACATTCCTTGGATGACCAACATTGAATAGTATCATAGGGTCATCAACCCTATCTTCCAATTTCCCTTTGATTTCAAAATTAGTAGCCCCAATCCTCTCATTCTTCGCTTTTCTAGAGCCCTCCTACCACTGATTCGAGATTCTTGAGCCGTAAACAGATCAATTCGAGCCCAAAAGGACGAAAGCAAGTCCCTTGACATTGAAGCCAACGCGGTATTTTTGGACGCTTCACACCAAAACTCAACCCAATCGACGGGCGTATCAACATTTTGGATAGTAAGGAAGAGACAAACGAGAAAGAAATTGCCATAGAACACCAGTAACCAAGATCTAGGTTTTTTTTTGGGAGGGCGATGATACTGTTCATTAAGAGGGGGTCAGGGGTTTGGTTTCATTCTTCAGGAGCGTTTTCTTAATTGCATCTTCTACGTGAGCCTTTAGTTGTTACTAGGTTTGTAACTCATAAGGGAGTTTATAAAGGAAGAGTTGTGGTAGTATTTCGGACTGAGCAAACTAGCCACTAAAGAATCTTGATTATTCATGAATTGCAAGGCTTGTTTTCCTAAAACAGCCCATTTAAGAGTTATACTTCTCTAAATCCCATACACCCTAAATTCTTGTGTTTGCATATTACTTCATCCAACTGCACTAACAAATTATCTTCTCAACTTCCTTTTGTCCTACCAAAATCTGGACTTTAGCCTTGGAATATATTTCTAGACGAAAATTCTTTGGGAGCTTAAAGACACTCGCAAAATATGTGGGAATGGCTTGTGCCACAACTTTTATCATAATTTCCTTGCTAATCTTTGACAACAAAGCACTTTTCCATCTTGCTAGTCTCTTCTCGAATTTAGCTTTCATGGTCTGAAAAAGTATTTTTCTTAAACCCACTAGTGTGGGTAGGTAGGCCTAAGTATTTGTCAAAGTGTTTTATATATTTGACTCTCAATACTTGAGTAAGTCTATCTTTACCGACTTTTTGCATTACCTTACTAAAGCAAACTTCTATTGTATCAAAATTCAATTTTTGGCTACAAGCTTTCTCATAAGCCTAGAATTTTTTTTTAAGTTTTGCTACCTAGTCATTCTCTCCCTTATCAAATAACAAGCAATCGACTTCCTATAACAATGAGTAATAATAGGAGCACCAAGGGAAATTTTTACACCAAATAACTAACTTTTCAAAACTACATCTTATATGAGGAAGGAAAGAGCTTGAGCACGCAAAATAAAGAGGTGAGGTAATAAGGATCGTCATGCCTCAAGCCTCTCTCAGAGCTGAAAGGATTCATAGGCAACCCATTAAGTAGGATGTAGTATTTTACTAAAGAAACACATTTTTGCAAAAAAAATCCAATCAGTTTTTTCATAGGCTTTGGACATATCTAACCTTAAATTCAAGTGCTTTTACAAGTCTAGTCTCATTGGACATGTGATAAAAGATCTTAAAAGTAATTAAAAATTGTTCGTGATTAGCCTCCTAGGGACAAACTCACTTTGGTTGGGGCTAATTATCCTCTACAACAATCGATTAGGCCTATTTGCCAAAACTTTAGAGATAAACTTATAAAGAATGGTACATAGTCTTATGGGTTTGAAATCCTTCACATCTACCACCTTGTGTCTCTTAGGAATTAGAACAATATGAGTTTTATTTTTTCTCCCAAGGCAGTTTACCTCCAATTAGAAAATCCAAGATCTCCTTAGTCAATATCTCTCTAATGATGTCCCAATTGGTTTAGAAAAAAAGTGTGCACATGACATCCATTGCTAGTCTTGAGTGGATGTGTTTGCTCCAAAGCATTTGTGATATTCTCTCCATTATAAGGCATGTCCAATTCCTCCCTCATATCATTTGTAATTTTCTTCTGCACTAAATATAACACCTCACTTATTCCTTCATGATTCTTATTAGTAAAGAGATTTGAAAAATACCCTTTGACAACGAGACAAATCTGGTTTTCCTTAGGTTACCAAACCATCTTGTAACATCCTCGATTTACCTCGAGAATGTTATATCTAGTGACCTCGAATTTTACTGTCCAAAGTCACCCAAGGCTTACAATAAGAAAACATAAGGGTATACCAATATTAAATAAAGGAAATAATAAAAGAGAAATTCGAAATAGAATAATGTTTACATAAATCCAATCATTAAGATAAAATGTGAAAGTAGTTTGATAAACAATGATCTTTTCAAACCAAGGATCTCAACCTTTATTTGTGAAAACAAAATAAGTAAACTAAGATATGGAAACATTGATCTTTGTCTCCAAGTTGTAGTCGTTACTTCTTATGCTCCTAGAGCTTGCAATTGAATGCATCGTATAAGGACGGGTGACACCAGCCAACCGTGCAAGAAAAAATGGTTGGCTAGTCTCGTTACAAACTACGCAAGTGAGATTTTATGTGGGGTTCTTGTAGTCATACATAATTGCTACCATTATTTCTCTGAATGAAAGCTGATCAATGGTAGACAATTAGAATACTTCCACCAAAAGGAAAAGAGGTATGCTTGAGATGGAGAACTCCACATGAGTGTTGTTCCTCAGGAAAATGAATGATTTTGTTGGGACCATTATAATTATTCATGACATTTTGATTTTGGAAAAGCCCCCATTGACTAATTAGGTATCTCATAATACTTGGAGCTCCAAATGGGAGGTGGCCGCTAGTGCGCTAAAGTACCAAACTCATCTTTTCATATTATAGGCACATTTGACAAGCCCAAACATGTATTCAAATTAGAAAGAAGACTTAATTAGCCGAGAGCAAGAACAGTTTTCCATGTTGTACTAATTGTTCTAGTTCATTAATTAGTTGCATCATTGCACTTATCTTATTTTAATTATAAAACATTTACACATTGGGTTGGGTCTTTTAGAAGATTTGATTTTGTCAATGTATGGGATCCTTTTTTCTTAAACAAAGCACTAGTTAGGTGTTACACCCCTCATTATATCTAGGCGCTAGGTAGGATTGTGACTAACACTAGGGGTATGATCTATCCTAACACAATGTTATTAAGAGATGTCTAAAGTACTTAGGACTCACATCCCTAGTTGCTATGTTAAGTCCACATAAAGTCCATTTCTAGGCTACATCACATAAGTCCATAAAGAAGCCCTAAAGCCATTGTTTCTAGCGCAACCTAAACAATTATATCTATCGCATATGTTCATTATATCTAAAATAACTATTAAACTACATTTATTTATTAGCACACAAGTGTTCCATCAAGGCATTCAATTGGATAAAAGGTGAAGCTTAATCAAATATGTAAAGCGACCTAACCAATTGCTTTCGATTGAAGGCAATCGAAGTAGATGCGATTAGATTAGCTTTGGATTCGACGATCGAGTCCTACATCTTGTTTTATTAAGAATCCAAGGTGTGTTTGAAAAATCCAAAATAAATTATTAGTAATTTATTATAATACTCCCAATTTACCATGGGAATATTACTGCCAATAACCTCAGATTTGACTAATCTACAGTCACCCTAGGCTTGTAAAACATTATTAAACAATAAAGCATGCGGAATATGGTATTCTTCTTAAAACATATTGAAATATTATCATATAAAACCACATCGGAAATAATTACAAACACTTGCCTTTAACAAGACTTAGTTTAAGATGTAACACCTCGATTAGGAAGTCGGAATGTCACTTGGTCGCAGACCTCACATGGTTCCACTCAAGCTAGTGTGAACACAGCTTCGCAATTTAGGATCTTCCAACAAAGGCCCGACGAGAAAAATAGGAAAACATCTAACTTTTATATCTCTAAAACATAACTGAAAATCATGTATGCACCAAACTCCAAACAAACAACCCAACCTGAGCTTCTAAAAACCAACTTATACTTACAGCTCCAACTCATCAAAATAGCAAAATCACCATAAACCAATACCTTGAAAAATAAGACTCGACTTCATCCTAAGACATACCATGTCGATTTGGCTCACCAATGTCCGGCCTGAAGTAGTTTCCGTGGAGCATTGTTTAAACATGAGCTCTTACATAAAAGAACAACAATGCTCTAAAGGGTTTTAGCTAACCATCCTAACACACATTGAATATGTAAATACAATATACAGTAGCAAAATAAGTTTAATAAAATATTTAACAAAAATAGTAATATCATAACACCACAAAGTATATTCACGAAAGCAAACAATGCACGCAACAACAATTATAGTCGTAAGACGCACAACCATATAAGCACACCTTTTTAATCCAATATCAGTCCAACCACAATTCTAAACAACCCTCATCTAAAAACATCAATTTATATAGCAAGCATGGAGTCCTCCAGCCTTTCGCGGGGTAGTGGACGGCAACATCTATTGTTGTTCTGAACCACTCACAGCCTCATCATTCATCTTCCTACCCCAAGCAAGACTCCATTGGAGCACTTGCCAAAGGGATCTCCTTGCCATACGTATAAGCCAGGGATGTCTCCACCTTCCCTCCTACCCCGTGGTCATAGTTGTAGAGATTAGATGCCAATGTTTAGTGAATCGAGTAACATATGGAATATTAGACATCTACTAGTATACTTTCAAAATATCAATTTATCTTTACATAGATGTTTATTATAATATGAGGACGAATCCAAAATAAAGTTACACACATCATATCTAAATATCTAGCACAAATCAAAATTGGTAGTTAAGTAAGCCTAGGTGACTCACCTCAAACGAAAAATTTCTAACGAAAAGGAATGAACTTGGTCAATCTAGTTGGCTAGGAATAAGAATAACATTCATAAGAAATGGCGGTTTAGACAACTCAAGTTAAAGTTTTATAGAAAATGCTCAACATGATTAACCCACGAGTTGACCCGATACGTACTAAGGTATGTATATCATCTTGATTTTAACTAAACTAATCACATTATTCTTATAAGTATTCTATGCACATTCCTAAGAAGTTAATAAATAATTATATTATTTAGACTAATCTAAAAAACATGTACCTACTACTTAATTCAAATTGACTTATCATAACCTACAAAAATCCCATCAAGCAAACAACTCCAACCTCCTACTAAGTACACTAAATAAGCAAACAATCCTAATCAATCCCAAATCCATTTTAATCCATATCACTTACTTTCTAGCTTCATGTTCAAGACGCACACGTATACCACTACTCTAATTTAACTCTTAATCCACTAATTAGACTTAACCAAACTAATTAATCTTTAGTTTAAAAATAATAACTCCAAACCATGCAAGGTCTCGTTTAACCTCCCATCATTTCTAGTTTACAAATTGAAAGACTTACTAAATAGCCATAACAGAACCACGCTTGTTCTAGCTCCCCAAAAGTATGTAAGCAACAAAAACCTAAGAAGACTAATTAAATCCCTAAGGGCATCTCCCACCATAGGCTAAAGGCTAAAATTTTTTAGCCTACCAAAATGAGCATATTGCCTTCTAGATTTCCTTTTAACCTACCATTAAAAAAGGTCACTCCCACTATAGGCCAAACTAGTTGATGACCCGGGCCTTGCCCGAGAACTTTTTTAAATAAAAATTATAATATGTTAATTTGAATATGATATAGGTATTATAATTCGTATAAGAAAAAATAATATTATAAAT
This sequence comes from Fallopia convolvulus, assembly GCA_964016875.1. Taxonomy (NCBI): domain Eukaryota; kingdom Viridiplantae; phylum Streptophyta; class Magnoliopsida; order Caryophyllales; family Polygonaceae; genus Fallopia; species Fallopia convolvulus. Next base: position 41,136,454 of record OZ024718.1, read on the forward strand.
AATTAAATTAATTATTACATATTTGTAATTTATGTTAATCATAATAATTTATGATATTATAAAATATATACAAATATTATGTTATTCTTAAAAATGCAATTTGTAATATTTATGTAATAATCATAAAAAAGTTGACGTCCTTAACTTATAGGGTTGAATCGAACTCGCACAAAAACTACAATGAATTAACCCAATCAACTCGTATATTTTAACGACATGAACACGTACTCACCTCGAACTCGAAATGATTGAATCTAAACTCGATTGAACTAACCTAGACCTGTCAATCGGGTCGGGTTGGGCGGGTTCGGGTTCGGTCATTTCGGGTTCGGGCTAAATCGGGTTCCGGGTCGTTATGGGTCACGGGTCAATCGGGTCGGATTGTAGCGGGTTTTCGGTCGGGTCGGGTTGACCAGCGGGTCTAAAATATCCTTTTTTCTTATGATTATTAAAATCAATTTTTAATTAAATAATAATATTTAATTAAAATATATTATTTTCATTTATTTTAATAATGCTCCCTCTGTCCCTATTTGTTTGTCCAATTTCCTTTTTGGGCGTCCCATTTTGTTTGTCCACTTTCCTTTTATATTTATACTTTCCTTATATTATTACCCCTAACTAATATCATCTTTTACCCACTTTCCCAATTACCAATACTACTTTACACCTTTTATCCCTATAAAATTACAAACATATCCCCAATCACTCTCACCTTTTACCCATTTTCCCAATTATCAATACTACTTTACACCCTCCTTAATAACCACAAAAACCGTCCTTTTGGACAAACAAACCGGGACGGAGGGAGTAAAATATATTATAAGTTTCAAAATAAATTTAATTTTTTTTATAAATATGCTAAATCGGACAACCCAACGGGTTTCGGGTTTCAACCCAACGGGTTTCGGGTTTCAACCCAACGGGTTCGGGTTCTATCGGGTTCGGTTTATTTCGAGTTTCGGGTTCAAATTTTCGGGTCTTAACCCTAAAATTATCGGGAGGGTCGGGTCGGATTAGCGGGTTAGATCAGTTTTTGACAGGTCTAAACTAACCCGATTAACCAATTTAACATTAATAGGCCAATAACTTTTATCTATTTATTAAGGAATTTGTAATACAAAAACTTAACATACTTATGAATAGAAATTTAATATATTGCAAGACACAACATATCTATACATCAGTTAAAAATGGTTATACTTATTAATAGAAAATTAGTATACAAAAATGAACATATTTTTGGATAGAAAATTTAAAAAGTTGACATACTTATGAATAGAAAATTAATATAAGAGAATTTAAAATTTAATATAAAATATACAATTAAAAATATGGTTCATATTAACTAAAAAAGTTGTCATAGTTATGGATAGAATATTATTATGAACAATTTCATGACTAAAAGTATGATGACTGAAGCATTAAAATTTGATGACAATAATGCATTTAACTATAATGATTATAGATAAAAACATAATTTATAAAACCCAGCAAGGTGGGGCCAGAAGCGTTTTGGTGGCTCGAAAAGATACAACTTTAATATATTGTTATAAATATAAATTCGTGAAGAGATATCATGCTAAAAGATAAAAGATATTTATATTTATTTTAAAATATTTTGAATTTGTTATTTATAATTTTAGATATTTGTATAAGGAAGTTTTCAAAAGATATTGTTATACTAAATAGATATTTGTTTGATGTTAAACATAGATTTAAATAGTTAAAGAAGAATTTAATAGAAAAAGTTAAAATATTAGAAATAAAAATTAATTTTATAAATATGAGGTGGGGCCAGAAGCGTTCTGGTGGCTCGAAAAGGTACATCTTTAATATATAGTTATGGATATAATTAATTAAAAATCATTATTAAAAATAGGGTAGTTGTAATATAAATTCTTAATGACGAATCTGCCCAAAAGTGATACAGGTTTAGAAGATATATATATTGATTTAATTGAAAAAATAATAAAAATAATTTTTTCTTAAATATAAAGTGGGGCCAGAATTAAAGTAGTTGCTAGAAAAGTTACGACTTTAACATATAGTTATAGATTATAGATAGATATGCCTATTTTTATTTCAAAGATATATATGTGATCACGTGTACATATTTTTTCTTATCTTTTTTAAATTTATCTCTTATAAATATAATAAATATAACATCCTTTTTATCTATATTGGTCAAATCTACTAATATTATTTTATCTTTATGTTTATTTGAGGATAAATTTTTACAATTATTATTTTATCTTTATGTTTACTTGGAGATAACTTTTTTTACATAATAAACTATTTAAAATTATTATTTTATTAAATGGGTATAAAAAATTTATACCCGTCGTGACATGCATGACTACATGGATTTAATACCTCATTTATTTAATGAATTATTTTAATATAATATAAAAATAACTTATTTATTATAAATATTTTCTATAAAATTTTATATTTGTTATAATGTGAGACGAAACAAAAATAATTAAAGTGAGCTCAATATGTTTTTGATGGCTTAAGGCGAGGGATTTTGATGAGCTAGAGAAGAGAAGACAAAAATATAGAAAGATTTAATATAATAGTTGGAAAAAAAAGAAGATAAAAGGATATATATTTTTTTGATGAAAAAAAAGGATCGATATTAAAAGTTAGATAGGATGAATTTTTAGGATATTTAATAGTAAATTCGGTTGTATAAGAGTATTTTTTACATAAATTAACAAAACAGAATTTAATTAAAAATATATAAAAGAATATGAAAAGAATTAATTTTTTAATTATGAGGTGGGTCAAAATCAACGTGGTGGTTAAAAACGATCGGCTTTTATAATATATATTGATTGATTGATTGATGATTAGGTAGATTATAGATAGATATGGCTATTTTTACTTCAAAGATATATATCAATATAAGTGATCACGTGTACATATTTTTTTCTTATCTTTTTTTTAATTTATCTTTTACAAATATAATAAATATTATGTGTTTTTATCTATATTGGTCAAATCTACTAATATTATTTTGTCTTTATGTTTAGTTGGGGATAAATTCTTACAAATATTATTTTATCTTTATGTTTACTTGGAGATAAATTTTTTGGAATAATTAATTATAAAAAAAATTAATTTTAATAAAGGGGTGATGTGGCGCAACGTGGTGACAGAAATTGCTTCGGCTTTAGTTATTAGTAATAGATAGATAGATTTTAATTGGATTTTTTTGTCGTGAAATAACAAATATTAGCTTAAAAAAATAATAATAATTAAAAGACAAAAATCCAATTAACCGTAAATATTTACATAATAAATATAATTACTTGGATTATTAAAATTACATAATAAATATAATTACCTTGTACGCAAGGATAGGGTGTATTTTAATTGGATTTTTTGTAGTCATGCTAATGATTTTATATTAATATCATATTTTTTATTATTAAAATTACACATAATTTATATCTTTGTAAAATTTTTGGATGAAGGGTAGTAAAATAACGAATTTATATGACTATTTTATTTCAAAGATATATATTTCATATTAGGTACATATTTTTGGAATTTTTTTTATTTATCTTTTTCCAATATAATAAATATAATGTCTCTTTCTTTATCTATTTATGTTTATTTATCTATATGTTTACTTGGAGATAACTTTTTTTGCATAATTAACTATTTAAAATTATTATTTTAATAAAGGGGTGATGTGGCGCAACGTGGTGGCAGAAATTGCTCCGGCTTTAGTTATTAGTAATAGATTTCATAGGCTAAAATTTTAAAATTGATTCTAATGGCTAGTTTTACTATTTTACTATGTATTTTCCATTGTAAAATATTCCTAAATAACAACTACAAACGACTAGTTTGAATAATTTTTTTATATTTCACCAGAAAAATAATAATTATTGTTATTATAATTGTGATTAACGACTATAATTCAAAAAAATCTATAAATACATGCATAATATCAATTATTTTCATCAACTCAATTTCTATTTTCACCTTTCTCACTTTCATTTCACTACTACAATGATCCATCCTAAATATCATCCTCTTCTTTATCCTTAAATGGAACTTTTGAATTGTATACTTTCATATTATCTTCATTTGATGAAGATGAAAATATGTTGCTTGGTATGTATGCTAACAACAACATTATTTTGGCAGAATATTTCAACAATGAAGAGGATGATGTTTAATCCATAAGGAGATGTGTAATTCCTGGCCACATAACTATTCATCGTGATCGAGAAGCTATTGGACATACTTTGTTCATGGATTGTTTTGCTGATGTTCCTCAACTTCCAAAGGTAGAATTTTGTAAACGCTTCAGTATGGATAAAAGTTTGTTTTATCGAATTACTGATGCAGTGTAAACTCATGCAACTATTTTGTGCAACAATGTGATGAAATCGGTAGGCTTGGGTTGTCATCCCTTATAAAATTTACTGCTTGTTTTCGAATGTTAGCATATGGTGTTCCAATTGATTCACTTGATGGATACTTGAAAATTGGTGAATCTACAATAATTACATGCTTGCAAAAGTATTGTTGAGATATTGTAGAGAGATATCTTAGAAGGCCAACAACTATTGATGTTGCTAGACTCCTTTATATTAGTGAGGAAAGTGGATTTTCTGAAATGTTAGGAAGCTTAGATTGCATGCATTAGAGGTGAAAAAATTGTCCATCAGCTTAGGTAGGTGCTTATGTCGAACGTAGTGGCTCATCAACAATTATTCTTGAAGCAGTTGTTTATTATGATCTTTCGATATGGCATGTATATTTTGGCTTACCAGGCTCCAACAATGACGTCAATGTTTTGGAAGCATCCAACTTATTTAACGAAGCTTGTTGTAGGTAAATCACCTTTGTGCACGTATTTATTATAGATAAGTAATATGATGTTGGTTAATACTGAGCAGATAACATATATCCCAAGTGGTCTACACTTGTCCAAACTATTCATGACCCATAAGGGAGAAAACAATATTTTACCACAAATGTACAAGAGTCATGTAGAAAAGATGTTGAACATGCTTTTGGCATTCTCCAATCACGTGGTCTACATGACATCAAGAGTATGTGTATCATCATATATAATTTGATTATTGAGGATGAGCGTGGTCTATCAGCTCCCATTAGAGAATTTAATCATGCACCTATTCCTATAGTTGAACTAGTGGCTAATGAAGATAAAGATTTACTCAATTTCTGGCTCGAAATAGGCAGATCAAAGACAAGACAGATCATTCTGAACTACGGGATGGGCTGATTGATCATCCACAAAATCGTCATGGTAGAGATGAAGCGTGAAGTATTTCATTGGATTGAATTAAAGACGATTTTCTTGTATAATGTTGGTTGTTTTAATTCATGTGTTGTATTAATTAGATTATGTATTTTCCGTTGTATTTTATGATTTGAATCAAATGAAATAAATATTGGCACACATACGAACATGATTTCAAATTTATCACACATATCAATAGGAACCAATGAGATAAAATTGCATTTATTTTCAATTGTTTGATCAAATTACATGAATCCATCTTTTTTTGGTTGAAACATGAATACATCTTTTAGCGCACAAAACAACATGATTTCAAAATTGGCACACATATCAACATGATCCAATGAGATAAGATTGTGTTTGTTCCGAATTATTAGATCAGATTACATTAATACATTTTCTGGCACACATACCAACATGATTTCAAAAGTGGCACACATATCGACATGATATGGTAAGGTAAGATTGCATTTGATGACAATCGTTAGATCAAATGACATGCATACATCTATACCATTTTATCAGTATTCATCATAAATATCCTACTTCTTCTACATTCCATTCCACAATACCTAATACAACCAATCCTTCTATTGTTTCGATGTCTTCTTCTAAGCATGGTCTGACTTTTACAACATATGAAGATTTATAATTGTATCATTTTTATCATGATGTTTCTTAATGTCCAGTTAATGGTGTTAACCAAAAAAATGAAATCACGCACGCCGAAAAAGAAAAAGTTGCAATCATGATTTCCACACTCTTGTCAACAAACCCTCGCTTCATGACCCCCCTCCTCAATCGCCATCCATCATCTGTCCCGGCTCCTCAATTGTCATCCAGTTTCATCCCAATCATGAATATCTGCCGTCCATCATCTGTCCCACCTCCTCAATTGCCATCTAGTTTCGTCCCAATCATGAATATTTGCCCCCACTTGATTATAGGCAACCATTTGTACCATCTAGCTCACAAAATAAAAGTAGGCGTCCATTAAACGTAGGATGGAAGATCAAAGGAGGTACCAAAACACTACGCTATGGACTTGGTGGCGGAAACTTGGCACCCAAGATGATTGAGCCAAGCCGTGAACTGTGGGATCCGGTCTTTAAAAGGTTGTGTAGCCCGAGGATGAAGCTCAAGATGCGGCGAGAGTAGGTAGTGCGAGGGAGATGACGATTTAGGTGAGAGTCGAAGGAGAGACGATGAGCTTCCTCATGGAAGATGGAAGAAAATATTCATAGGTAGTGGGTGGTGTTGTGGGTTGAATAGTCAAAATAAGAAAATTAGGATGGGGTTGCGAGAATATAAGGGAGAACGAAGTCGGCTAAAATCAACTCGGCTTAATATATAAAAATGGGTTTTGGCTAATAAAATGTGATAAGGATCGAGTCGATGAAGCCGGTGCAAGGTCACTTAGGACGCTCTCTTCTTGCCGAGGGAACGGATGGTGCACCTCGGAAGTGGATATGGGGGGCGTGTGGATGATTCAAAACCAGAAATGGAAGATGGAAAAACGAGGTTGTTGGATATGGATGAGTTTAGGGCGTGGATATGACTCACCACACTCGAAACTCAAACTATGAGATTCAAGGACAAGGGTGTGACGCACCTTTCTCTTGGATCTTGAGGGTGATCCAATATTACTCATGAATCAAGATTGAAAACGAAGAACATCAAACAAATTTATTAAAAAGGCAAATCGCCAAACCAAAGTCGAAAAACATGACTAAAACAAGACAAGAGTTTCAAGCATTTTTCAAATGTATCTTGCAAAAGAGAAGGACGTCTCTTTTAATGAAAATTCAGCCTTCAACAAAACCCCTTCAATAACCATCCATTAATCCAATAATGAAGATGAAAGACCCTTGGAAAATCGGCATTAATTGTGTCTTGAATGACCACGCAAGAGGCGCCAAACTCGGCACAAGCTAGGCGCCCGACATGGCCACGGTGCACCCGATGACTAGCAACGTGCACTCCATGTCGTCTTCAGATTTGATCGATGCTCCATGGACCAAGAGACCATCTTGAAGCTCTTCTTGCAAGACACGAGCTCGAGCCCTTGTGATCCGACCTAAATAAGGCCAAGTGTCGCTGGCTTGTGTGTCCGGGCCACGGACGTCGGCGGCCCCAAGGGGTGACCATCGCTCTTTGTCTTGCATAGGTTCGGGAGCGGTGCGCCTATCCTCCAAGTTGTCTTCCATGGTGGTGAACGGCTCGGCAGGGTCGGTATCGTGGGTGATGGCTTGGCCTTGCTTAGTTGTGGCGCGCCTGGGAGGCTCAGTACCGAAGGCGGATGGGTCGGTATTGGGGTAGTCTGGGTCGGTACCGAGGTTGTCTTGGCCATGAGGTGGCGTAGTCACATCATCCTCCCTCCCTTCAAAAAGGATTCGTCCTCGAATCCGAGTGCACTTCCATGTGAAAATCTGAAATGCACACAAAACTATACATAGAAGAATGTGAGGATCATAAACAAGTATACTCATAGAAAAACCTCGTGAAAATTTCCAAGCACATGTTTTTCCCAACATGAGCCTAAAGATATGCTTAAGTGTAGAACCTGAAATACACATAATACACTTAGGCACAAAAGAAAGACACATCACAAACCTTTTCCTATTTTGCAAAAATTGTAAAAAAGAGAAAAACTGCACACATGAAGACCTAGTTCTATATGAAGTAACTAGATGGAACACATGCTCAAACTTACACACATGATCCCTAATTACGAAAGTTTCCTCATAATGAAATGTATAATGGAATCATGAAGATCTAGCATTATGCAAAGAAGAGAAGAAAGAAAAAGTAGGGTTAAGAGATACTCCCCTCGAGCAACTTGACATGGTGATTTCTTTCTCGGTGTGATACTCCTCATGACATAGAAAGGGAAAACTGGAGGGAACCATAGGGAAAGCATCCAACCATGGAGTAGCTAAAGAATGAATGGAGCTAGGAATAATGGTAGGGTGACCCTTGAATTTAGGAGAAGATGACTCCACAACTTCATGGATAATAGGCTCCACTTGGCTGACGCTTGGTACCGAAGAGTTGTGCCACAGTTTGGAGCTCGACACCGATGGTTTGGAGCTCAGTACCGATGGTGTGTAGCTCGGTACCGATGGTGTGGAGCTCGGTACCAATGGTTTGGAATGGATCCTCTCGGCGGAGTCTAGTGGGACAAAGCGTTCTTGAAGTGCACGCTTAAGCTCTCGCCAAGTTCGGATCGGTTGGAGTCCATCGTGTCGCCGAGCCACCTTGTCTTGTATCCACCAATGGTAAGCAAAGTCGGTGAAGTGGACGGTGGCGACTACTATTCTTTTCTCATCTTCATAGCCATAGTAGTAAAAAATAGTCTCGGTTTTGGCTAACCAATCAATACACGTGTCGGCAACGGGTGTTCTGGAAAAAGTTTGCATTTGGAGCTTGATTCCTTGGTGGCACTCCCCTTGTTGGCGCTCATCAAAGTGAGCGGGCTGAGGTGGCCACGCAGCTTGGAAAAGTTCATCATGCCTAGAGAACCTTTGCTCGATGTCATCAAACCTATTACAAAATGAGTGAAGATCTTGTTGCATTGATTATAGCATGGCAGCCACGGATGAATCCGAGTTAGCATCTCGAGGTGAGCTATAATTCCATGCATCCGATATCTTGCACAAACTTCACCAAACAAGTTAAATCCAACAAGCAAGTGGTACTTCGAGCCACACAACCAATTCTCAACTTAGACTCGAAAAAGTGCCAAACTTGCAAGTGCTAGGACGTTGGTGAGGTACAATAAGGAAATGGCTCAAAGAAAAGGCACAAGCAATGGCAATGCAAAACAAGCAACAAGTTTGTCAACCACTCGAATTTAAGAAGCTACTAGGTACCAAGATACAAACAAATAAAAAAATGAAAAGAGCTTAAACAAATATAGGGCCTAACTCAGAAACTCTTTCTCACGGGGTCCGACTTATTCTGTGCCCGACCCCTTATTAGCTTTTGCCGCCGGCAAGGTTTTTCTAGACCCGATTCTTTTTCTTTCCGAGCCCAAATTTGTTTCCTTTTCAAGGCACACTTTTAACACAATACAAGCATACAAAGTCTCAACAACAAGTTGACTTACACCTCTACTCGGTGTTACTTTTTTTTTAAACACTTCATACTTTTCCTATATCTTAACCCGAGTGAATCCACAATATTGTAAGCTTGAATTTCAATTTTTATGCAATGCCACACATGCTCGAAAATAAGAAGAATAGGGGTCAAAAGTTTCAGCCACAAAAGAGTAATGACAAGTAGGTTAAGGGTCACGAGAGACTCTTGCTATTTTCAACTTTAATTCAATTCAAGCAAGAAGTAAAGGGGCTTCTTCAACCTTTGGACATCCACACCATTCAGTTATGGACGTCCCTCAAGATCAGATTTTAGCACACAAGGTCGAAGACACAAAACAAGGCAAAACAAGCAAGTCGGTATTGAGGCTTGGGGGTCGATTTTGCAAGGCTTTTGTGGAGCGATTTTGGAGAAGGTAAACGCTTACAAAATTCAATAAAATTCAATTCTAAGAAGAGCGAAAGTAGGTTTACCTTGCATGGCTCTGATACCACATGATAAGGATCGAGTCGATGAAGCCGGTGCAAGGTCACTTTGGACGCTCTCTTCTTGCCGAGGGAACGGATGGTGCACCTCGGAAATGGATATGAGGGACGTGTGGATGATTCAAAACCAGAAATGGAAGATGGAAAAACGAGGTTGTTGGATATGGATGAGTTTAGGGCGTGGATATGACTCACCACACTCGAAACTCAAACTATGAGATTCAAGGACAAGGATGTGACGCACCTTGCTCTTGGATCTCGAGGGTGATCCGATATTACTCACGAATCAAGATTGAAAACGAAGAACATCAAACAAATTTATTAAAAAGGAAAATCGCCAAACCAAAGTCGAAAAACATGACTAAAACAAGACAATAGTTTCAAGCATTTTTCAAGTATATCTTGCAAAAGAGAAGGACGTCTCTTTTAATGAAAATTCAGCCTTCAACCAAACCCCTTCAATAACCAGCCATTAATCCAATAATGAAGATGAAAGACCCTTGGAAAACCGGCATTAATTGTGTCTTGAATGGCCACGCAAGAGGCGCCAAACTCGGCGCAAGCTAGGCGCCCGACATGGCCACGGCGCACCCGGTGACTAGCAACGTGCACTCCATGTCGTCTTCAGATTTGATCGACGCTCCATGGACAAAGAGACCATCTTGAAGCTCTTCTTGCAAGACACGAGCTCGAGCCCTTGTGATCCGACCTAAATAAGGCAAAGTGCTGCTGCCTTGTGTGTCCGGGCCACGAACGTCGACGACCCCAAGGGGTGACCAACGCTCTTCGTCTTGCATAGGTTCGGGAGTGGTGCGCCCATCCTCCAAGTTGTCTTCCATGGTGGTGAACGGCTCGACAGGGTCGGTATAGTGGGTGATGGCTTGGCCTTGCTTAGCCGTGGCACGCTTGGGAGGCTCGGTACCGAAGGCGAATGGGTCAGTATCGCGGTTGTCTGTGTCGGTACCGAGGCCATTTGGGTCGGTACCGAGGCTGTCTTGGCCATGAGGTGGCGTAGTCACAACAAAATGTATTAAATTAAAATAAATGATACTTCCTCCGTTCGCCAAAACCTGTCGATCTAACCCAATATCCTTGTTAGTATAATATGTAGTTTGCCATATTTTTCCATCTTTTTTCCAATTTTACCCACTGAAAAAAAGGCGGTGAATTTACTCAAAAAATGCAGTGAATTTACTCAAAAAATGCAGTGATATTGATTCTAAAAAATAAACACAAAGAAGCGCTAGATTTTTCATTTTTTAATTTCAATTTTAAGTTTATCGCTTAAATCAGTACTATAAACTACCTTCTCCAATCTCTAAGACTCCAACCCTAGCATGACTCTTAACACATCTTTCAAATTTAAGCTCATATAGAAGAGTTGGAGACGTAGTTTAGGAAAATTTCTAGTTAAACCATTTATGTTTAAGCTCTTGGTAATCCATTGACTAACACTAATTAATTCCTCCAAGTATATCACTTTCTCCATATTCTTTGTTCATTATTATAAAAAAGAATGAATTACACTAGCTAGTATAGTGATTATGTTTCATTAATTGATCTGATTTAACAAGTAGGGTTGGGATTACTTGTCAACTATGACTTCAACGGGTACATCGATCAAGGACGATGATTTTTTGGTCGAACTTCGAGCATATATATATATCAACCAATAACCAAGGATGTCATTGATTTGAAGCTCCCGCCGTTCGAAGACGATGATTTTTATGCCAAACTCCGAGCCTACATAGATCAACCAACAACCGAGGACTTTGATTTGAACCCCTCTCCGACCGAGGAACCTCAAGTCAATGTCAAGCATGATTTTGATTTGAACTTGCTACCAAAAGAGACCTTCAACATCAATTTTGACAATGAATTTGATCTGAACAAGAAATATGTGGAAGAGGGACAACTTCATTCTGACAAAGGAGTTCAAGCAGGAATTTTGATTGCATTGAAGTAATTGTTTTCAGATTACTATCGAAACTAGAGTATTTCCTATATGTAGAGTAATAATTTGACATTAGTATTGTCTTTATGTTTTGTGATTGGTTAGAAAGGAGAAATTAGTGGTTATTGTAACTTAAATCCGATCCCATGAGTTGACCTATCTAGTCCTTAATTTATTTTTGGCTATGGTTAGTGAGAAACTAAGTAATTCAATTGTTACAGGAAGCTGCCAAGATGAACACATGATGTACAATATTGTTGGATTAATTATGCGCCTTATTATGATGGATTAACTAAGTCATTCAGTTGTTACATGATTATTACTCTAGTAATGAGTATCAAAGGATTACACATGCAAATAATTACAATGTTCATGTGCTTTGGCTCTGCTCGTGTTTGAACCTAGTGACCAATCCTCTGTTGATTAATGTTGCTCCTGAGGTTGTTTTTTTGTCTTTTTAATAGGAAAAAGAACTTTCAATATTTAGGCATTGTATATTTTTTTTTGTTAGAAGTGGGCATTGCAATTTATATACATTCTATTCATTTACATACTTCTTTGACTAGTTTTTCTATATAGATGGTTCAAATGAAAAAAAATAGAATCATTAGTACCATCTGTCTATTATGGGGCAATATGAATTTATTGTTGGATGTGTGATCATTTGGTGTTCTGTGTATAAGTAATAGTTACATGGTAGGCTTGATGGTCACTGATACACAATTCATCCATTTATAACCAAGAGTTGGACTTAGGCATCTCGTTCATCTTCACCTTTTGCTGATTAATGTGACAATCTTACTGACACATATTTTCAATGAAGTTACTTTTTTGAGACCATAAAGTCTGCACATGAAGAAATAGACTTAATCTTAGCATTGGACCTACCCATGTGATGATAACATGGTGGAGTGTATCGCCATCTTATGAAAAATATGATCATAATCTGTTATTGATTTTCATATACCTCCTAGTGAGAATAATGGACAAGCTATAATAAAGGAATTAGTGTTCTCCCATGACTAACAAGCTATATTAAAGGAATTAGTGTGTTATTGAATTTTTGAAAGGAAAATACAATAACAAATTCTCCACATGATGAGCTAGTGCTACCAAGTTTGTTTACATAAGAATAAGAAATTAGTATGAAATCAGATGGCTCGACCCGGATCTCAGAATGTTGACACAGAAGCCGATTTTAACCAAGATTTTCCCCATTTTTTCTGTTTCTATAGCAACAAGGGGAAAAACCGTAGACTATTCTGTCGTGTTCCTTGAAGCCTATCAAGATATAAGCAGAGGCGCACAGGTATAAATTTCCTCCTCTTAGAGTCCGATGAAACTGAAAATTTCTCTGATTTTCTTCTGCTTTATATGAACTCCAACCACTTAACGACCTTCAACCTCTGAGGTTGTAACTCCATTAACAGAATAAACACTCCCAAGCTCAGATGAACGAGACTAAAATTGGGGATCAAATGTCGGCTTTTTTGGCTGAGGAAGTACTGTTTCAGTACTACTAAACATGACAACTACGCTAGACATGGTTGGTATATCATCTGCATGATCTTGAGCGCACAATAATCCGACATTGATACACCTTAGAACTTGGGTGTCAGAGTAATCTGATACAATCCCAGCAAAGAATAAACCATGGATAACTTATTTTAGGAAGCCTAAAAATCAGCAATCAATTAGTATCAATTAGTATATTCTATTGAGTCTATTATTTTATGTTTAAGGAAATAAATCCCTATTTGTTAGGGTAGCTTATCTCTTATTATCTATCCTTTCCTATTTATATATTAGTGGCTGATTATATAAAGCCATAGATAGAGTCTGTAAAGGCATTCTGATTATGAAATAAAAGCCTTTTTCCTGCATAATTCTTCTTTAGAGATTCTCCTTTGAGTGGTCCTTAACATTTGGTATCAGAGCCATCGATCCGATGGTGAATACCCGTTCCGGTACCGATACTGATCCACAAAACAAAGATCCATCACCATCCACAAGCCAAAACCCTACACCCGAAATGATGAACGAGCTTACCGCAGCCATCAAAACTCTCTCGGCTCAATTATCCGCTGCCAATGACTCTTCTCAAGCACGACGTTCAACCGAGGGCAGTCCGACAGGCCCCTTCCGTGATAGACAGCAAATGTCGCGTGTTCCGCCCTTAGATCGTCAGCGTCATAGATATATGGACGAGCACGATGAGGATGACGTCAACAACCGCGGTTACTACAACAATTGTCGTCCTAAGGCAAAAATCGACTTTCCGAAGTTTGATGGTGGTGATCCGCGTGGCTGGATCATCAAAGCGGAAAAATATTTCCGCTACTTCCAAGTTCCCGATGAAACGAAAGTTGAAGTGGCCTCGATGCATCTTGAAGGAGACGCTCTAGATCTCTTTGCTTGGATCAACGGCGAATCTGAGATCCTATGGTGGGAGGACCTTGTAAAAGCTTTTCAAGAACATTACGGTCCCCCGGAATTCCAAAATCCAGACGAGTACCTGAGTTCCATCAAGCAGACTGGTTCGGTGTCTGATTACCGGCAGGAGTTCGCGCGCCGCGCTGCGAGAGTCCACGACTGGCCAGAACACTGTTTATTAGGTGTATTCTTAGTCGGGCTTAAAGAAGAGCTGAAGACAGAGGTAAGAATTCACAAACCTAGATCTGTCTTCAGGGCAGTGAGTTTGGCGTTAGAGTTTGAAGCCAAGTCGGGTCAAATTAAGGGCCCAAAGTTCTCCCAGTCCAGTAACAAGCCCACTTTTACTTCAAATCCGACCCGTTTTGCACCATCTCCTTTCTCCCGCAATCCAAATATGCAGCTGCAGAAAAATTATGCAGCAGCTCCAGAAAACACCTCTGCAGCACCCAAAACATGGGAGAATGAACGCGAACGGCGACGCGACAAAGGGCTTTTTTTTAGATGTGGCGACAAATTCACTCCAGGCCACCGATGTAAAGCCACATTTTCTTCGCTGGAATGCTCTGAGGAGGCAGATGGAGAGGCTGCTCAGGTCGATCATAACCTTGATGACACCACCAACGAGGCTGAAGAAGAAGACGGGTTGGTGGAGATCTCTTTTAATGCTATTTCGGGGTTTTCCAATACCACAACAATGAAGTTTAAGGGCACAATCCAAGGGCGACAGGTGCTGATTTTATTAGATAGTGGCTCCACACATAATTTCATTTGTCATAAACTGGTGGAGGAACTGGGATTACCAGTGCACTTAATTCCATCCTTTGGAGTTCAAATTGGTAATGGGGAGGTAATTTCTTGTAACGGCATGTGCCTTGATTTGGAGGTTAGAGTTCAGGAATTCTCAATCGTTCAAGACTTTTTTCCATTTAAAATGGGAGGCGCTGAGGTAGTTCTGGGAATCAAATGTTTGGCCTCGCTGGATACCATCCAAGCCAACTGGAATGAGATGTTTCTTATCTTCAACTTCAATGGTCAGAAGTATAAGTTACAAGGAGTCGTTCCAAGGTCAGAAGGGAACCAAAAGGCCAGCTTTCAACTTTTAACATCACGACCGGAGGAAAATGCTCAGAATGCACCAGCTGAGATACAGGGCATTATCCAACAGTTTAAACCCGTCTTCCAAGAACCGACTACCCTACCTCCTAGACGAACTCGAACCCATGCCATACACCTCTTGCCTAACTCCAAAATTCCCAACATCAGGCCATATCGTTACCCATTCCACCAGAAGACAGAGATTGAACAGCAGATTAAAAAACTTCTGGATTGTGGGTTTGTACGACCGAGTACGAGCCCATTTGCTAGTCCGGTCCTTCTCGTCAAAAAGAAGGATCAATCGTGGAGGATGTGTGTAGATTACCGACAATTGAATCAAGTCACAATCCCTGACAAGTATCCTATTCCCATCGTTGATGAGTTGCTCGACGAATTACAAGGGGCGACGATTTTCTCAAAAATTGATCTGCGGTCAGGCTACCATCAAATCAGAGTTGCACCGGAAGATGTCCACAAAACGGCTTTCCGTACACACTCGGGTCACTACGAGTTTCTAGTCATGCCTTTCGGTCTCTCTAATGCTCCATCAACTTTCC
Source organism: Fallopia convolvulus (assembly GCA_964016875.1). Lineage (NCBI taxonomy): Eukaryota > Viridiplantae > Streptophyta > Magnoliopsida > Caryophyllales > Polygonaceae > Fallopia > Fallopia convolvulus. The sequence continues at coordinate 41,152,366 of OZ024718.1, forward strand.
AAGCCATTATGAATGATTTATTCCGGCCATTCCTTCGACGGTTCATTGTTGTTTTTTTCGATGACATCCTAGTTTACAGTGAGTCTTTGGAGGCGCATTGTCAACATCTGAGGCTTACATTACAGCTCTTGCAAGACAATTCCTTCTATGCTAAGCCCTCTAAATGCATTTTTGGGCAATCTGAGATTGGTTTCTTAGGTCACACGGTTTCAGCACAGGGTGTGTCCGTCGATCAGGAGAAGATCACTGCTGTCACAACTGATCTAACCAAAAAGGATGCGTTCCATTGGTCAAACAAGGCAGAATCTGCTTTTCAGACTCTGAAATCTGCTCTGTCTGCAGCGCCGGTCTTGCACCTTCCTAACTTCAACGAGCAGTTTATGGTAGAATGTGACGCTTCTTCGGAAGGCGTTGGGGCAATTCTCACTCAGTCTGGGCATCCAATCGCGTATTTCAGTAAGGGATTTTCATTCTCAAATCGTTTTAAGTCCACTTACGATCGCGAATTGCTTGCTTTGGTGTTGGCACTTCAGAAATGGCGGCATTACTTACTAGGAAGGAGATTTGTTGTTCGTACCGATCATCGGAGTCTTAAGTACTTATTGGATCAGCGACTCACAACTAATGAACAACAACGCCTCTTATTGAAACTCATGCCTTATGATTTTATAATTGAGTACAAGCCGGGGAAAGAGAATTCAGGCGCCGACTCACTATCCAGAAAACCGCAGCATGCTCAGCTGTTAGCATTGGCTATACCTATTTCTCACGAGTTTTCAGGGTGGTCCCAAGCCTTACAAGATGATCCGTTCACTTGTGAAATTATCACTGCCAAACGGACTGATTCAGCTGCATTTTCAGACTTCAACTTAGTTGATGATAAGCTGTACTATCACGACCGCTTAGTCATTCCCCTGCAAGATGGTTGGCGTACCAAAATCCTAGCTGAATGCCATGATTCTCCAGTCGGGGGCCATGGTGGTTTCCTGAAAACGTTGAAGAGGGTTTCGACCAATTTTTATTGGCCAAATCTAAAATCTGATGTCCGCCGATATGTACAAGATTGTGCAGTTTGCCAGCAAGCTAAATATCAGACTCTTTCACCCGCCGGTCTCCTACAGCCCCTGCCCATACCAGAGCAAATTTGGGAAGATGTTTCTCTTGATTTCATAACTGGCCTGCCGAAATCTGGAGGAATGTCTGTTATCCTCGTGGTGGTTGATAGACTTAGCAAATATGATCACTTTGTAAGCTTATCTCACCCTTTTACTGCTAAGTCTGTAGCTAATATCTTCTACAAAGAAATTGTTCGTCTCCATGGCATTCCTCGGTCTTTATTATCTGACCGGGATCCAGTATTTCTGAGTTCCTTTTGGACTGAATTATTTCGCCTCAGTCAGACCACTCTCCGGATGAGCTCCGCTTACCATCCACAAACTGACGGGCAAACAGAGGTGGTAAACCGATGTCTTGAGACCTATCTCCGTTGCTTTACCATGGAGCAACCTCACAAGTGGAACCAATATTTGCCATGGGCTGAATTCTCTTTTAATACGGGCTTTCACACATCTGTCGGGTTCACGCCTTTTAAGCTGGTCTATGGGCGTGATCCTCCTCCAGTTATTCCGTTTGTTCGAGGCGAAACAAGACTGCCTGAATTGGAGTCTAAGTTAGAAGAGCGTGATGAGTTGCTGCAAATTCTGAAGTCTAATTTGTTGAAGGCACAAAACCGCATGAAACAGCAAGCTGATGAGCATCGCCGAGAACTCACATTTGAAGTTGGTGACTTGGTATTTTTGAAGTTACAACCCTATAGGCAAAGATCATTAGCAAGGCGAGCTAACCAGAAACTTTCTCCGAGGTTTTTTGGGCCTTACAAGGTCCTGAAACGCATCGGTCCTGTTGCTTATGAGTTAGAGCTTCCAACTGCTTCAAAGGTGCATCCCGTTTTCCATGTTTCTCTCCTTAGGCCGGTCAAGGGTCCAGTCACAGGTGCCTCTTCTATCCCACTGCCTATCAGCGATTCTTTTGAACTTCTTGTGCAGCCGGAAAAGGTTGTTGATCATCGCTGGAGCCAGTTTGGAAATTCTACTCAGTTGGAGCTTCTGATTCAGTGGAAAAACAGACCCTTGGAGGAGGCTAGTTGGGAGAGCTATGATCTGCTACAACAACAGTTTCCTGATTTTCGACTTGAGGACAAGTCGAGTTTTCAGGCCGGGTGTATTGATACAATCCCAGCAAAGAATAAACCATGGATAACTTATTTTAGGAAGCCTAAAAATCAGCAATCAATTAGTATCAATTAGTATATTCTATTGAGTCTATTATTTTATGTTTAAGGAAATAAATCCCTATTTGTTAGGGTAGCTTATCTCTTATTATCTATCCTTTCCTATTTATATATTAGTGGCTGATTATATAAAGCCATAGCTAGAGTCTGTAAAGGCATTCTGATTATGAAATAAAAGCCTTTTTCCTGCATAATTCCTCTTTGGAGATTCTCCTTTGAGTGGTCCTTAACATAATCCGCCAACATTGATTCATCAATTAACTCCAATCCTCTACTTTAATTCCAAATCCTCCGAGCCTGAAAAACAAATTGTGAAATTTGGTTCTTATGATCAATTAATGAGCTCGTGCACATGCTGATGAAAAAAACATGGAAAAAGAAGTATATATACATGGGTAAGAAGGCTTTGATCCAAAGCTAGTAACTTGGACATGGCTGCATCAAACTCAACTTGGAGATGTGATATTCCAGAGCAAGAAACATGAGAAAGGGAAAACAAGATTGCTTATACCTCAGCCCAATCCAAAGCATGTCCTTCATGGTAACTTGCCCACATCAGTATTGAGCTTTAGAAAACCCAAATGAGGAGGTGACAATGAACTAGAGGTCTGAAGTGGAGTAGCATTCTGATGTGCATTAAGTGTTTACAAGCAAATCAATTCAGGTTGCAGGTGTAGCAGAAAAATTCATCATGTTACTAGAACATATTAAAATGAAGGATACAAGGTGCGATGGCGCTGGCTGAGTCATTTACTTGGCCATCACCTGCAGAAGATCTCATTGAAGATGACCAACCATTTAAGTCATTGTCTCATTATGGCTGAGGCATTTACTTTGCCATAATCTGCAAAAGATCTCATTGAAGATGACCAATTGCACTCTTTTGACCTTGCATTGGAGATAATTTTGTATACTGATACGGTATAAGGATCCTGTATTCAAAACCTTGACGAATGAACAGTTAATTTATGGTCTTCTATTGTATAATTTGAAATTTTGAGTAGAAATGAATCAGATAAACAGGCGAAACAAATCATAACTCAGACACCATTTCTACATCAGTAGTCTCTTTGGACTTTCCAAGAGTGCCTTTGATGAAGGATATATTCCAACAGCCACAGAAGTGAGAAAGGCAGTTGTTCATTCCCCCTTTGACAAGTTTCTTTCAGCTCGGAGTTTTAAGAATTAGATATGTATAATACATTCTCACTTTCTATATTGATGCTAAATGAGCACCTTTGAAAAAATCAGTAAATGATCACCTTTGACAAACACGACATATGTCACAAGAACTTAAATCAAAACACAAGAATTAAAAAAATCCAAACAACAAGGTTCCTTTAGCCTAAAACTCCAAACAACAAGATTCAAAACTACAATCATAAGAAATAAAATCAAAACAGAAGAAATAAAAAATCCAGAAAGCAAGGTTCCTTTAGCCTAAAACTCCAAACAACAAGGTTTAAAACCTTAATCCAGACAGCAAGTTTCCAACCGAAGCCTTGTCTTCCAGTTTTGCTATTTCAAAGAGTTTTTTGCAGCTTCACTGATGTCGTTTTCATTGCCTGAAATTGGATGCAACTAAAGTTATAAAACAACAACAAAATAAAAATTCTAAACAACCAATTTAGCTTAAAACATCAGCCAAATACACTCAAAATATGCAGTTAAGCTTAGTAAATTCTTATTAAAGCATAGTCACAAAAGAAAAGACCCCCACCTTAATATGTTCATGGTATTTTCTACCAAAACATTAGGACAAATAATTTGTGTTGGTAGAAGACCTCTCCTTTCCAACCCCTCCTTATCATCATGAGTGATTCTATATCGGTTGGACCCTTATACTGGCATAGTTTCTCTCATACATGTTTGTAAGGACAAAAAACATGGTTTATCTTTCTTTTTGGGTACTCATCAAATGCCTTATTAACAACATCAATTAGCTCATCCACTGTCCACGACGCTCTTTTTGTTGCAATGCTTCGATCTCCCTAAAAATCCAAGATCCAAAACATTCATGTCCGGAGAGTTTGCTGGTTGATAGAGCAATCTAATATCAAACCCATTTTGTGAAGCGGCTCGTTGAAATTCCTCATCATTCGGTCGAACATGTGTTCTTGAATGGTCTTGTTGAATAAAAAATGTACTCCCTTTATCCTCTCTTGGCCACTTAGCTTCAATCGCCTGAATCACCTTTTCTATTAAAAAGGTTCGTATTATATCTTTTGTGACATACGTGATTGGTTTAGTTTCCATGGTCTCGACTTCTCTATTCTGACTTCTCCTTAAAGTTGGTTGCATAGTAACTAGAGGAAACAACCCAATTTTTCCTGAAAATACTTCATTGTCGTCTTCATCAAATCTTGACCTTGCAACAGTGGCTAAGAACATCACTTTACCGATGTAATTCTTGCTTTGGCATGAACGTAGAGGATCTTGTTCATTTGAGAGTAGGTAGTATGACTTTGTTTTCTTTATCATGTAGAACCATTTTTCATCAATGTGTACAAATTTGTACATACTAACAAATTTTGGTTCAATTGGTAAGCTATTTTTGTTCAACATAGAAATACCAAATCGAAGTCGCGCCATCTTGTGTTCTTCTGTCAAATATGGCTTTACTGCATTGGACTGACGATGAAGTTTGCCTTCCTTGAATCGTGAATGGAGTGTGACATGGCTCACATTCAAATATTGAGCAAGAGATCTTAATGTTGTTCTTTTATTCAAAGGAATATCAGTGATACGACTGAGGTCAATTTCAACTTGCTTCCGACCGCTGTTTTTGGGTAGTATATCTATCAAATCAATAACACTACCACTTGAGGAGTCGTTTTCTCGTTTCCATATCCTTTGAATACTTTGTAATGGAACTGAGAACAAAGACGAAACCTTGTTAGTTGTATTTTGCTTTAATTTTCCATCAACACTCCTCTGAAGCAAAGCATCATATATCATTCTTCTTTCGTCTAATGATATGGACCTACTAATTCTTCGTCGACCTTCACCTTGACACATGCCAACATTTTATGCATTCAAAATTAAAAACATAAGTTAAGCAAACATTCAGTAAATCAACAACTTTTAATTTGGCTTTTAAAAGATTTTAAATATTCCATTTAATAACCAATCCACCTAAGCAGGCCTTATCTTTGTTTTTTTCCATTCATATGCGTCTTTTTATAAAAATCCAGATATTGAATGGAAGCAACAACCAACCAATATGGTATATTGTATTTTCTTGAAAGATACTCCCATTAAAAGCTGAAATTTCAGTGGTGTTATTAAACATAAGTTAAACACTACAAAAGGTTGGAGACACTGCGTGCATCCATTTGTGTCTTTATTCAAGAATAATGTGGTAGTATATTGAAAATTTTGTAGTACTAATAATAATTTAAGCACATTAGAAGGCCTTACTACCATTTTTAAAATCAAGGCTGCATACAAATATGGTATACTGAAATTTAATGAAAGATAAATTAATAAAGAATTGCATAACACGATTAGTCGCGAAAAGGATTTGTTCTTCATTTGATGGACTGAAAAGCGACGGTAAATTTCCTTTGACCTCGAAATTAACTTGTAAAGTAAAAAAATCACAAAACAATTCAGCAAGTGGTGGAATGACAATTCTAAAATATCAAAATCAGCCTAGAATGGATTCAGAATGAAAAGGTCAATGAAATACTTCCAATAAACACTTACGAGGAGTTGCAATGATCTCTTCTTCTCGGATTGAAGGCACGTTAAGATCAATTTCAAGTGGACTGGATTCATCTGCGGAATAATTCAAATCAAAATTGTTCATAGGAAAAGCCATTAACAAACCTTTTTTACGAGAAAACTCACTGCTCTCAAGTGATGTGATTAATGTTTAGTACTGCAATTTGCTTAATTGAGTCTCTTAATATTCAACGAAATCTTGTTTTGGCTCCAAGAATAAAATCTGAATACGTGAGATTGGAGGCAAAATTTGCCAAAAAATTTAGCTAAATTTTGAATTTTGCATTTTTTATTCAAATCCACAATATCTACCGTAAGCAATATTTTCATATTTTCGATTATGACTTCCATTTTTAACCATCTACTCCGTTAACTAAGTACTCATCTCTTTTAGGCTTGAACACATTATTCTCCAACTCTCAGAGAAAGCTCAACCCTAAAATTCTCGAAACAATTTGCCAACAGATTAGGTTCAGAAAAAACACGTCTCAAATTACCTTCAAAAACACTTGTGTAACAAAGAGTATTGCCTGGGTATGAGCAGTCCAAAGGTGGAAGGTGAAGTTTCCACCAGTTCATCGAGTGTTAATGGCTTTTGCTGGACAAGACCATGATTTTCTGACGGATTCCTCTCTTCACGCCTTCTTCACGCCAGTCAACCTCAACCTCATTTTTTGTAGCCTTTTATGAGAAAACTCAGTACTCTCAATTGATGTGCCTTTTTATTCAATCTGAATGAGGAATGGTCAAATTGTGATCCAATCGTCTCCGTTTGACACAATCGGTGACAACCGTCTCTATCGCAGTCCTCACCGCTCTTGATGATTGTGCAATTGCAACCAATTTGAAAGGGTTGTCGATTGCCTCCAATAGCTCTAGCGTGCCGAAAGTGCAATAGTGGAGTGCGTCATATCCACCACCACCACCACCTTCCCTGCTTTGGTTTTGTTTATCTGAATAGTGAACACTGCTATTAGTCTAAAGGGAAAAAATGATAACAAGATAAAAATAAAAAAAACATTGCCGGAAAAAAAAGGGTTGTCGACTGTATGACTAAAAGAAAGAGTACTCCATAATGTTAGCAAGGGCATTTAAGTCAAAGGATAAGCTTTTTAATATTTGGGACATTTATTGAAATGACAAGTTTTGGCGAACAGAGGGAGTATGTATTACCTATAACAAGTGTAAAATGTATATAAGAGATCTCCTTGATTATAACTTGAATATCCCATCGAGTAAAAATCTTAGTTGGTTCTCGAATCTTAATTTTTAAATGGATGTCAAACATTGGAGCAATGTTTAATAATTATGAAAATTGACTAAGTAGCGTAACCCTAACAGAAAAGAGTACACGTGTATTATATACGCCCCTTCTTAAAATAATGTTTCATTCCCAAAACTTAAGTCAGAGTGAAAAAGTCATTTACAAAATCATATCAACTTATAAGAATCAAAATTTAACAATCACGTCAACATCAACAAACAATGCAATAATATTATCGGAATTATATAATCCATAACAAAAGGAACAATCTAAAGTCGTATACACAATACTAAGCTATTAATTATCTAATTTATGGTCGCCAACAAACTAGGATATAGATTGGGATAATTCTCCTACATACTAGCCTCAGTTTTCCAAGTAGCTTCCTTGACTTCTCGTTGAGACCACTTAATTAACAACAACATAATTTCTTTATTTCACAACTTCTTCATACGATGATTTAAAGTTGTTATCGACTACTCCACATAGTTATGATCAGGTTCAATATTCAACTTCTTATAACTAAGTTTATGGTTGTATGGAATGGGGCCTTAGAAGTACTAGCCCATGCTAACTCAAGGACTTCCCAAGAAGTCACTAATCTTGGCATTACTCTCACCTTTGCATTCTTAACTTCGGAGTTCTTTTTCCTCATTCAAATTTTGAAAAGGAAGAGCTCTTGTTGACATGGGTAGCACCTCAATCTGTTATAAACCACTCGGGTGTTACAATGGTTGGAGTTTGGTGTATATTGTCTCAATTGAGACACATGAAACATGGATCTTCCTTCCAAAGATGGAGGTAAAGCTAAGCAATATGCCAAGTATCCTACTCTCTCCTAGACTTCAAATGGCCTGATGTATCGAGGACTTAACTTCCCCTTAATATTGAATCCCCTTAATCCTCAAGTGGGAGATATCCTTAGCCATGTGCTTCAAACTCAAATTCCAAAGGTCATCGTCATCTATCAACATAAGACTTTTGACAACTCTATGCAACTAGCATACGTTCTTTACTCAATGTACCTTCTCAATGGTATCTTGTATCATTTAGGGTCTTTCACCCACCATGTCTGATGGGTCATCCCACCATAGTGGTGTTCTACACCTTCGACCATACAATGACTCTCAGGGATCCATTTGAATATATGATTGCCAACTATTGTTATATGCAAACTCTATCAACTCTAAAAGCTCACACCAACCTCCACGCTAGTCTAAGACACAAACTCTCAACATATCCTTAAGTGTTTGAATTGCCCTCTCTATTTGTTCATCTGATTGTGGGTGGTAATCAGTAGTGAAATGAAGTTTTGTTCTCGGGGCCTCATTCACCTATTGCTAGAATCTTGATGTGAAACGACCATCTCTAAAAGAAATAATGGTCTTTGGCACCTGTTGGGCCCAATATTTTGCTAGTACAAAGAAGGTTCGATCGTCCGGCCCAAATGGAAAGCGCCATGAGGAGAAGAGCCAACGGGTATGGTAGCACATTCATTTAAGGATAAAAAGAAGTACGGAAGATAATTCGGGAAGATAAATATGGAAACTTCGTAATCATCAAGAAAGAGTACAAAAGATATATTTATTTTCCTTGTTTAAATTATCTTATGTAATTAGAGATATAAATCACATGTATATAAGAAGACAATGTTTTTAATGCAAGGACACACGATAGAGGAATAAGAAAATACTCTACTCAACAATTCACAAAAGATCAAAGAGATTTTCTTTCGGGAATCTCGATAGTGACCTTCTGGAAAGGACGTTGAAATGATTCTATTATTTTTTTTATCCAAAATAATTTGGCACCCACCGTGGGGCAAAGTTGAGAAAGTTGAGGCCTTTCATAGTTAAAAAGACTTCAACCATGTCTGCAGATTGGGAGTAAGATCAAAGCTTAGGAGTAGTCGGTGACCCGAATATTGCTAATCAGCAAGGGAATCTCCCAACAACTAGTCACTAGGTGGAGTTGACTGCTTTTGATCTAAGATTCCAAGGTTTGGAGAAAGAGCTATCTGAGCAAAGGGCATGCAATGAAACTTATCAAAAACATGTCGACCGTCTCACCAACAAAAACAACGACTTTTGGTCATAACTGCAGTCAACGACTTCCGTAAGGCATCAATCCAAGGTAGCTAGGAATATTGACGGCCTTATCTCCAAGCTCGATTTAGACGAAGCCGCACCTCAAAAGGCCGAGATGCCCGAATCAACATTGAGTATGATACACCCATTGCCACCGTTCCTAGGGCGCTGACGGCATCACATAAGCAAGGGGAATCATAAGGAGAAACACGACACCTTACACTGCTCTCTGCTCTGCTAGCGCCCTACCCTCCTTCTCCCAAGAGATCTTTGGACCGGAGATGACGATGTCCATGAGAGAAGAAGACCCTGTGATTCAGATGAAATCGTCTGCATGAATGTTCATGAGCATATTAAGGAGTTCATTGAGCAGATCGCTAAAATCCCAAGGGTCCCTCGACCAATGGAAAAAGAAGTAGTAGAAAGTTATGATGAGTCACCCTTTGTCACTACCATCGCCCAATTAGAGATTCCCAAGAAGTTCACAATCTCGCACATGATCGCTTATGATGGGACCAAAGACCCTGATGAGCATATCACCTTCTTCAAGTAGAAGATGATGACCTACGCCATCCCTCATCATTCCTGAGAAGCCTTTATGTGTAAAGGATTTGGAGCCGCCTTGACAAGACCGACTCTCACATAGTTTGTGAACCTTCCTAGGGGTAGCATCCGCTCCTTTGTCAATTTATTGGACTCATTTCAAATTCAGTTTGCCAATAGTCGCAAGTTTGAGATGCAGTCCAATGATATTTACCGGGTTGCTCAAAAACACAAAGAGTCAACCTAAGATTATTTGGAAAGGTTCAACAAGGAGAAGATATACCTACTTGTAGAGGCCTTCCGCCGCGGAGTAACCTAGGGAAGTGACCTTTACAACGAATTGAAGAAGCATCCTTGTACCAACTTCGAGGACGTCCAGACCAAGGCATTCACACAAATTCGCCTCGAAGAAGATCAAGAGCAAGTGAAGTAAACAACTGTCTACGAGAAAGTATAGAGGAGGGCCGCTCCAGACTAGCGTCGCATATGGAAAAACCAACCCTATTGTCGTCCTCGACCAAATGCGGTGTAAGTAAATGTCACCAAAACGAGGATCACCCAAGATAGAACCTTTAGACCACCTCCACCCAAGTTTAACAAGCTTGCAAAGCTGGTCACGAACCTTGAAAAGCTCTACAACATGGTTAGGTGGCCCAAGAAAAATGAGAGCTTGAACCCGAAAAGAGACATGTCTAGATGACTTTCATAATGATCACGATCATTCGTCCAACGATTGTATGTCTCTAAGGAAAGATATAGCGTACCTCTTATTCAAGGGGGTGTTGACAGAAGTGGCCCAGATGCTAGAATCCCCCAACACGGGTGGTCAACGTCATCTATGGTGACTCCAGCATATGTGGTCTCACCTATTCCATCGCTAAGAGTCACATCAAAGAAAGTGACTTTGAGTGACCATTAGACCCTAAGGCAGGGAAAGCCCTTAGGCGGTCTTCAGATTACTTTTGATTATTCCGACACTAAGAACTTGGTAGGACCCCACCACGATGGCCTAGTCATCTCGCTTTCTATTAAGAAGGTGTTGGTGGCTTGGTGCGAAGAATGTTAATTGACACTGGGAGTTCTACAAATCTAATGACACTCGACGATTTCAAAGAGATGGGACTTAGTAAAGGTAATATTGTCAGGAAACACGTCATACTCGTAGGTTTCAATGAAGAAGTAAAACACACAATAGGCAAGATAGTGCTACCAACTTATGCAAGGGGGATCAACCTCCAAATATGGTTCTCCATTATGGATTTCCCTCGTATTACAATGTATCATGGTATGACCGTGGATCCATGATGTGAAGTTCGTGTTTTGCACCTATCATCAGGCGATCAATTCCCCCATGTGACACCCTTATACCTTATGACATATACTTAGTAATAACTTATCACTTATATGAACAGATAATTCACATAAAACAACTATCCACATCGGCACTTATAAGAAATCAACAACCATATAAGGTTGCACACACACATATATGCAAACATTTTTTATACTAATACATATGTCATTCTAACTTTAATACAACAAAAAAGTCTAGGATGCAAAATGAGGAGGAGAAGGTTGCATAGAGCTTCAGTCAGCCGACCTGTATGAATGCGACCTTAAAAAGAGACACACGTTGATAGAGTAGAAATCGGGAAACACTCAAACACACACAAATACTTTGATTGAACTGAGAAAAATAAGTAAATCTCAATGGAAACAAGGTTCCAAAGAGCCAATCTCAAGGAGAAGAATCTCCAAGAGCCCAAGGCACTAATGGCCTGATCCTTACACAATTCTGGATAGCCAAAATAGAATGAAACCTCCCTAATTTATAAGCCTAGTCAGCTGGCTACTAACAACACGTAGCTGGAATGCTCTAACAGACTCCACACAAAAAGACACACATGCCCTTCATTTTAAACACTATAACTATCTTGCCATGTTTCCTAACAATGCCGCCCTCCTTCAAACAACCTTGTCCTCAAGGTTGAACACATTTTAAAACTGAATTGGCATTGGGTGGATTGTGCAAGGGCGAAGGAATGCATCTTGATCCATTTCTTGAGTGTGTCCTCTCTTTGTGAGTTAGCATCACATTGATCTTGAAATCAGCCAACTATCCCCTTTCCTGTCATGTAAGCAATTACCCTTAATCATTATGTGCAAACTCCGGAGGTCGAGGACCGTATTAGAAAAGATCAACCATTAGCTTAATCCCAGGATTCCATTCCACTTGTTGCTTATCTTCATGTTCAGCCTCACAATTATCAACTTCACAAACAAGCTGCCCAAGGATTGTAAACTTCCCATCAGTTTGCATTATAACCACACCCATTAATTTGAATTCTCCATAAACTACCCTAATTGAATAAGCCTTATCCCCAAGACTGTAATTGAAGCCCGATGCAAATAACCCTGGAGATTGAAGAAATAGGATGTCGTCCGGGTCAATGCCGGAAGCTTCTTTCCTGCCACTCAATTGAAGGGTAATAACTAGAATCCATAATCGATCACGATTAGGTGGTGGTTGTGGTGGAGGCTCTCCCGTTGGAGGTAGCTTGAAACTCTCCCCTTCCACAAAGCTTCCTTCTCTAATGGATATATCTGCCCTTGCCGACCCCATCAAACTAGCCTTGTCCTCAAGGCTGTGTATGGAGTAAAAAACGGAAGCCCAATGTTGGAATTGATGAATTCGAAGATCACCCGGGTCGTCGTCGGCGGCATCCACTTTACCACTTAGAAAGAAAACATGGTATGGGGTGGAGAGAGAATCAGAAGTGGCAAGGATGAGACTGAACCTTGAGAACTCCGGGGAGAAGTCCGGCAGTTGTGGTGGTATTTTCGGTGATGGTGGTAAATAGCTCCGTTGTTCAGCCGACGACTTGGAGAATTCTGGAGGTTGAAGACACATATTAGAATTTCCAAATCTTTGGGTTGTTTCCTTACTTCCAACCCTAGGCCCATGTTTGCTTTGTAAAATATCAGGCCCATTTTCTTTTTGTAAGAGAATCAACCCAGCCTGATTATTTTCTATTTTAAAATATCCCGAGCTATTCGACTTAATTATTGGCCAAGGTGTTGGCTCATAGGGTTTCTGATCTGGTTTGAGTTCGGATCCAAACTCACCCCTATCCATCTCCAGAAGGAAAACGGGTTCCTGCCTATTAAATCCTACAATCCATGTAGCCTTTTCTGATTGTACCTCATGCGCCGCATTTGTCATCATCTTCTCAAATTCACGTGTGAGTTCCTCCCTGTGCCACCTCAAATCGCCATAGCCCACGACATTCGGCTTCTTTTCTTCGGATTTTGTTTCGATCTTCACATCCCTTTCCTCGCGAGCACAGTCGCCGATCAGAGCATCTTCACTATTGATCCTGATCTAAAGAGCTTCATTCCCATCGAGATTATTCTTGCTTAGATCGGCTACGATATTACCTCTACTCTGTCTCGACCATGGTGGTGGTCCGAGATACTGGATTTCCAGCGGAAATTCGCCTTCAAGTGACTTCACTTTGTCGGATGTGAGTTCATCTATCTGCCATAGTTCGATGTCTGGTTTGAAACCATCACCAACTTTACCATCGTTGTCTTCCGGAGGTAATGCGATCGGAGATTTGGCTGCCCACGAATACTGCTCGCCATTCTCCTTGTCGTGAGCAAAATCGACAAGTGACGATTCCCTGAAACTTTCACCTTCTACCTCTAGCTCGTTTTCCCCTTGAAGCTTCTTCAAATAATCTCCCACAACAGAGTTCAAGAGGTCCACTCGTTCCCTGAGATGAACCACTCGACACAACCACTGTAGTTTCTGTTGGCTCCCTTCATCCTCCATAATATCATCTCTCACCTCTTCTAAGCATATCTTCAACCATCCTAAATCATTCTCCATATAATTCCCTGTAAACATTGATCTCTCTTCCCCCTCGGCAATCCAGGAAACAACTGACTCTCTCACTTCCATAACCCAGTTTTGGAGGTAAGCCAAAGCCTCTTCCCGATTTTCCTCTATCCCCATTGTTGAACCTCTCAACAAGAGCACCAATTGATAGAGTAGAAATCGAGAAACACTCAAACACACACAAATACTTTGATTAAACTGAGAAAAACAAGTAAATCTCAATGGAAACAAGGTTCCAAAGAGCCAATCTCAAGTAGAAGAATCTCCAAGAGCCCAAGGCACTAATGGCCTAATCCTTACACAATTCTGGATAGCCAAAACAGAATGAAACCTCCCTAATTTATAAGCCTAGTCAGCTGGCTACTAACAACACGTAGCTGGAATGCTCTAACAGACTCCACACAAAAAGACACACATGCCCTTCATTTTAAACACTATAACTATCTTGCCATGTTTCCTAACAATGCCGCCCTCCTTCAAACAACCTTGTCCTCAAGGTTGAACACATTTTAAAACTGAATTGGCATTGGGTGGAGTGTGCAAGGGTGAAGGAATGCATCTTGATCCATTTCTTGAGTGTGTCCTCTCTTTGTGAGTTAGCATCACATTGATCTTGAAATCAGCCAACTATCCCCTTTCCTGTCATGTAAGCAATTACCCTTAATCATTATGTGCAAACTCCGGAGGTCGAGGACCGTGATAGAAAACATCAACCATTAGCTTAATCCCAGGATTCCATTCCACTTGTTGCTTATCTTCATGTTCAGCCTCACAATTATCAACTTCACAAACAAGCTGCCCAAGGATTGTAAACTTCCCATCAGTTTGCATTATAACCACACCCATTAATTTGAATTCTCCATAAACTACCCTAATTGAATAAGCCTTATCCCCAAGACTGTAATTGAAGCCCGATGCAAATAACCCTGGAGATTGAAGAAATAGGATGTCGTCCGGGTCAATGCCGGAAGCTTCTTTCCTGCCACTCAATTGAAGGGTAATAACTAGAATCCATAATCGATCACGATTAGGTGGTGGTTGTGGTGGAGGCTCTCCCGTTGGAGGTAGCTTGAAACTCTCCCCTTCCACAAATCTGCCTTCTCTGGTGGATATATCTGCCCTTGCCGACCCCATCAAATTAGCCTTGTCCTTAAGGCTGTGTATGGAGTTAAAAACGGACGCCCAATGTTGGAATTGATGAATTCGAAGATCACCCGGGTCGTCGGCGGTGGCATCCACTTTACCACTTAGAAAGATAACATGGTATGGGGTGGAGAGAGAATCAGAAGTGGCAAGGATGAGACTGAACCTTGAGAACTCCGGGGAGAAGTCCGGCGGTTGTGGTGGTATTTTCGGTGATGGTGGTAAATAGCTCCGTTGTTCAGCCGACGACTTGGAGAATTCTGGAGGTTGAAGAGACATCTTCGAATTTCCAAATCTTTGGGTTGTTTCCTTACTTCCAACCCTAGGCCCATGTTTGCTTTGTAAAATATCAGGCCCATTTTCTTTTTGTAAGAGAATCAACACAGCCTGATTATTTTCTATTTTAAAATATCCCGAGCTATTCGACTTTAGTATGGGCCAAGGTGTTGGCCCATAGGGTTTCTGATCTGGTTTGAGTTCAAATCCAAACTCACCCTTATCCATCTCTAGAAGGAAAACGGGTTCCTGCCTATTAAATCCTACAATCCACATAGCCTTTTCTGATTGTACCTCACGCGCCGCATTTGTCATCATCTTCTCATATTCACGTGTGAGTTCCTCCCTGTGCCACCTCAAATCGCCATAGCCCATGACATTCGGCTTCTTTTCTTCGGATTTTGTTTCGATCTTCTCATCCCTTTCCTCGCGACCACAATCGCCGATCAGAGCATCTGCACTGTCGATCCTGATCTGAAGAGCTTCATTCCCATCGAGATTATTCTTGCTCAGATCGGCTTCGGTATCACCTCTACTCTGTCTCGGCCATGGTGGTGGTCCGAGATGCTGGATTTCCAGCAGAAATTTGCCTTCAAGTGACTTCACTTTGTCAGATGTGAGTACATCTCTCTGCCCTAGTTCGATGTCTGGTTTGAAACCATCACCAACTATACCATCGTTGTCTCCCGGAGGTAATGCGATCGGAGATTTGGCTGCCCACGAATATTGCTCGCCATTCTCCTTGCCGTGAGCAAAATCGACCGGTGACGATTCCCTGGAACTTTCACCTTCTACCTCTAGCTCGTTTTCCCCTTGAAGCTTCTTCAAATAATCTCCCACAACAGAGTTCAAGAGGTCCACTCGTTCCCTGAGATGAACCACTCGACACAACCACTGTAGTTTCTGCTAGCTGCCTTCATCCTCCATAATATCTTCTCTCACCTCTTCTAAGCATATCTTCAACCATCCTAAATCATTCTCCATATAATTCCCTGTAAACATTGATCTCTCTTCCCCCTCGGCAATCCATGAAACAACTGACTCTCTCACTTCCATAACCCAGTTTTGGAGGTAAGCCAAAGCCTCTTCCCAATTTTCCCCTATCCCCATTGTTGAACCTCTCAACAAGAGCACCAATTGATAGAGTAGAAATCGAGAAACACTTAAACACACACAAATACTTTGATTAAACTGAGAAAAACAAGTAAATCTCAATGGAAACAAGGTTCCAAAGAGCCAATCTCAAGGAGAAGAATCTCCAAGAGCCCAAGGCACCAATGGCCTGATCCTTACACAATTCTGGATAGCCAAAACAGAATGAAACCTCCCTAATTTATGAGCCTAGTCAGTTGGCTACTAACAACACGTAGCTGGAATGCTCTAACAAACTCCACACAAAAAGACACACATGCCCTTCATTTTAAACACTATAACTATCTTTCAATGTTTCCTAACACACGTCAGTAAGTTCTAGCTCAACCTGAAAAATTATTTTGCGATTTACGTGAGTCGCATACTCAATGAATATAAACCATCATCAACTATTTCACACAGTTAGACATTTAGTCCATGTGCATATACAAACATATTATATATCATCATATAGGAATTTACTATGCAAATGCAAATGTTGATGTGTCCGATTTATTATTCTGTGAACTATTCAAGCCTGAATCTGCCCCGGGTTTCCATATACCGACTATTTTCCATATACCAACTTTTCTATTTTTTTCCAAATACCAACTTTTTTTCCATATACCATCTTTTAGGCATCTTAGGCCTCATTTTCTCATATACCATCTCTTAGGCATCTTAGGCCTCATGTATGACCCTTAGGTTCTTTTGTATACAAATTCAGGGCAAGACAGTCACATATCCTTTTAATCTCATTCAATATGCTATGCAATCAAGCGCACCTTGTAATCATATATCATATGTCATCTGCTAACACAATTTCTGTGCAAACAACTCTGGAAATTTCAGAGCTATCACATATAACACATATATCCATATAACTCATATAGCACATATATATAGCTCATATACACATATATCACATATATCCATATAGCTCATATAGCACCATATAGCTCATATATCCGTATGGCACATATAGCACATAGGGTTGAATCTCTGGTCTATACTCACCTGTTTAGGACAAATACTATATCTCTTCCCCTTGTCTCTAACCAAGATCTATGACTTGTGCTCCTATATATAACCCAATGCAAAAACAACTTATTTACTCTTACAAACTTTAACCCGAAATGCAATAAAATGTCAATATGCATTATAACTTTTTGTGCATAATTCCAAATCCTTTAAAACTTGACAACGATAAACTATATATATAAAAGAACATTTTTCTAGTTCAAACCTTTCTTTAGAACTTGATCAAAGATCTCCATGATATCATTACAAAGCAAAACCCTAAAATTACTCTGAAATCTTTTACTAAATATAAATCCAATACCGAAAACACCCTCTAAGAACTATAAATCGACTGATTTTCAAATCAAAATCAACTGTAGATCTAGATCTGGAAAAAACTAGTGAAATCCAAATAAACCATTAACTAATTAAAACTTACCAAACCACGCTTGTACTTTGAAATTAAAACCCAATTGAAGAGATCTTGTATCAAATCTAGCAAAAACAACAAAGTTCCTCTTCCTTTTCTTTCTCTCCTCTCTTTTTCCTCTCTCTGGTCTTCATTTTTTTTCGGTCTTTGAATCCTTCATGAAGAAGAATACAAAGCAAGAATATATAAATATCTCTCTAGCAAAGTCGGCAAAAATTTGGATAAAACTTTATAAAAACCACAGTTTTCACCCTCAAATATCCTTTACTATAAACTTTACCCTAAAATAATTATTAATTAACTTTTAGTTAATTTTTTTAAATATAATAAACATAATTAGAAAATAAATATTACTTTTAAAAATTCACTATATATCATGCCACTATGCTATCCATATGCTACTAATATTTTATGAATGCAAAATGACATATGCACTTTGGTTGGGGATGTTACACCCCACTCCATGAGAGATTTAGGAGATCAACAACTAGTCCAAGAGTGTTACAAATCCGCTTTGAAACCATCTTCCAGCCACAAGTCAGCATAGCAATTACAAATAGCCACGAAATCCACCATGCGTAAGAGACTAGAAATTGAATAAGTGGGGGAAGTGCCATTGGAGGAAGCTGAGCCCCATCGAAAATGCAAGGTCGGTTCAAATCTAGAACACAAGACTAGGTTCGAGCTGCTCACCTTCTTGGGAAGAAATCAAGATTGCTTTGTGTGGTTGCACAAGGACATGATGGGGGATATATCCCGAAATCATCACCCATAAACTCAATGTTGACCCCACCTATCCTCTGGTGAAGCAGAAACGTTGGAAGTTCGCTCCAAAAAGGAATAAAGTGGTAGATGATGAGGTGAAAAAATTGATGAAAACTAGGAAAATCAAAGAAATTAAATACCCTAAGTGAATGGCAAACGTCGTAGTGGTGCCAAAGAAAAATGGAAAGTGGAGAGTCTGCATCGACTTCACCATCCTCAATAAAGCATGTCCTAAGGATTGTTTTCCTCTACCACAAGCTAGTCTGTTTTGGTGACAAGATAGCCTAAGGCAATGTTGTATAAATACTTGGTAGTATAGTAGAAGTTTAGTATGATATTTTAGTTTGTTTAATACTTGCATGCATAATGTTTTCCTAAAACTGATTTAGTAAAAATAAGTTCGATGTTTTTTCTTGGTTTTTCTCGTTGTGCCTTTGTTGCAAGGTCCAATATTTGTGAATTTGTTGCCAGGCTTGTTCTGGTGGATCTAGGTGTGGTCCACAACCAGGTAACAACCTGGATTATAAGATGGGGTGTTATAGTAATGTCAAATGAATTGCACAATACAATTGCATGTGTTATTGATTGCATTTATGAAGTTAATAGCTAATGCTATGGTATCAAGTATCATGCATTGTTCTAAGTTCACCTCATGGTTGTTCATTGTATGCTAATCTAACAAAAAAAAGCATTATATGGGTATCATTTGCATTGCAATTGTCGACGATGTGTTTCTAGGCTCCACTCGGTCATGTTATGTTGTTCAATAGCACCCCTATGTAATTTTGCATGTTGTGTTGATTATACTACACATGTTGGAAGTTTTCTATGGAAAAGGAATAGAGCTATATTTATGTGAAAGAATTGTTTGTCAAGTTCAATGATGCCCTTAGCTCAGGACTATAATATTTATCTTGTCATTTGCTAAAGCTAAGGGGCTTTTTTTATTAAAAAAATTGATGTTCATATTATTACTCTTTTTTGTCACAAAACGGGATGGTCCCTTGCGAAATTTTAGTTTACATTTTTTTTTTCGATATCAATTAACCTTTTTAGTTGTGTTACTTTATCTTGATAAACCGTATTTGTTAAAATTTTAGATATTTGATGCTTAGCTTGCATAATATCATCCTATTTTTAATGCATCCCTTATCACTACATTCTTGATTTCATGTAAATCATAATTTAAATATTTTTTAGACTTATTTCTTGTCATCTTTAAAAGTGATGTCTGAGGGAATTAGCTTTACCAAATACTTGTTAAAATTGTTGTTGTTTCAATAGATAGTCCTTGTTTATTTGTCATAGTGCATGTTCTCCCTTAGTTTATAAAGATTATCTATATTAAACACTTAAAATGATTTAGGTTAAAATGATTGTTGTTCTCGAAGAACATGGTGAAAGAGATTAATACTCTCTTGTTGAATCCCTAAAGCAAGAAAAAAAATTGCAAAACCTGTTGTTGCAGGGGTTAGTGGAACATGTGCTTGGCTATTCAAGTTAAAAGTGCACTTTGGACACACACTGTTTTGTTGGCCAATCTTTTTTACTTAGATTTTTTTTCCATTCCCTTGAATTGGGTGTTGTCTATTCATTTGGAGAGTGAGACCACATATTCAACAAGATGTGGAAGCAGAGGGCATTGCATTTTAGGAAGGAGAAATGTCTCTCTGGTTTAAAATCCATATCTGGGCCAAAGGGTTTCTTTACCAAGATCGCCTTTAGCCAATCGGTTCCAATCTAACTTTATTATGGATTTGAATGGATTTTTCAACTGGTTTCTGACTTGTTACAAGTAACTCCAACCAATTCAAAGGGGAAAGCCCCCAACTCCAAGAAAAGTCTCACGTGGCCACCAAAGCCACCAATAAAACTCCAAAATGATACTATGAAACCTCTCTTTACAACTTCATCCCCTACCCCAAACATACAAAAACTTCATTAACTTGCCATTGTGACCCATAATATCAAGCCACACCAAAACGACCCTTGAAACAAACTCAAAACTCCTTGCGATCAACTACCGACACAAGCCTCAGACTCAAGTCCTAACAATTGAGTCTTAAATCTCACCCATCCTCCTCTAAGGAGGAAAAAAATGAAAGATTGAGAGAGAAGATTAAATAAAAAGAAATAAGCACATCTCTATTCTAGTATTTTGACCATATCTCTACCTTTTCTCTAAATTATTCAAGAATATGGAAGGTTTGTTGCAACAACAATGACTCAATGGGGGTTTGAAAGCATAACCTAAACTTAAAATAAAACACCCTATTTTGAGGAAACCCCATGGTAATTTACTATCTTGATCACCACCACCAACACGGATTGAGGTTTCTTATGGTTGGCAATTGATTCTTGAGACAAATTGAACTCCTCCAAATTAAACCCAACTTATACAAACATGGAGCAAAACCCTAATCCAATTGCAACAATTTGGACATATCTTCAACCCTCAAATTGGATTCTATGAGAATTTGTATGAACCTTTAAATCAGAGGAAAAAAAGGGAAAGGGGGAAAAAGAGATCACTTAGGTTCGGGTCCATAAGCAGTGATAATTTTCCTATGTAGACTCGCTTTTTATAAAAGTGGTGGCCTAGTAAATTGTCCTCAAGTCTTGTTTATATTTATGAAAATTTGCACTTTTCTCCAAGTTGGAAAAAATTCTTAGTAAAAATGCAAACCGAAAGTTTGACAAGGAAGAAAATAATAACAAAATTATCGTTTAGATGTTTACTAGCTAAGTGAAAAATAGATACTTGTTGACTTAATTAGATTTCCTTACAAAAAACATATGTATACAGGATTTTCGAATAGCGCACCCCTAAAATTTCAGAATAACGCACCCTCTAGCCATTATGGCCAAAGGGTGTCGGCCTTAACAGCCAGAGTACCTCCAGCCGTGCACATCCGGCTGTAACGGCTGGAGGCCCCCTGTCCGTTACGGCTGGAGGTACTCTGGCCATTATGGCTTGGTTTTATATATCTATGTATGTATCTATATGATTCCATTTTGGATATTTGGGTAGTTTGTTAAAGCCCTAATAACTTTACAATTTTTGAAGATTTGAAGCTTACAAACAACTTTACCATTTTTTGTGTGCTATTAGGTAACCAAACTCAAGTGTAAAAACTAAAAACAACTGCATTGCTTCCAAACAACCAACTTACAAACAACACTTGCTTCTAAATGAAAAAAATCGACATATAACTTACTGAATCGCAAAATGACAAAAAAACACTTTCGTCTAAAGCTTCAAAATGAAAAAACAACAAACAATATTAATTCTCAAGGGAAATATTATCAACTGCCCGAATCTCAACACCTTCGAATAGGCAAAGCTGCGCGACCGTTTCTTTGGCCAACATACGATCTATTATATTGTTGTCGTTCAAGAAAAAGCGGCAATATCCTGGTGGTACTCCCTCGCCAGATTGGCTCCAAGATGTGATCACGTTTCTTAGGGTGGCCTCGGGTAACATGGTCCATTCCGTTCTTCTCTCCTTAACCCCATGCATGTGCACGATGGAGAAGTTGATGAAGGGTGGAGCAATGGGGTAGGTTCACGAGGAACATGCTGCTTTCCTATGAGCCATGGATGAAGATGGAATTCTGGTTTGGGTTTGAGGTTGGAGATCAAGTCTCCTTTTATGCTTGGAAATTGCTCTAAATTTTTTATGTGCATGCATGGGTCTTGTCATAAGAAAAGCTGATAATATAGTGCCATCAGAACATTAAATGGCATAGTGTCATCAGAAGAGCCAATTTTTCATAATAGCGCACCCTCTGTCCGTTACGGCCAAAAGGCCCCCAGCCGTAACGGCTGGAGCTCATCTGTCATTGGAGGTCCCATGAGGTCTAAACTAATGGAGTGGAAGTTCTGTGCATCCCAAACCCACCGAGACATGTCATAGTCCATTATGTAACTCCGTATGGATGCTGGTCGTGTGGTAGTCTGAGGCATGATAGAGGGATATGGTATCTATTGCACACGACGGTACTGCCTAGAGGCTCAATCAGGCATGTACGACTCTGAAATATGAAGAACAGATATCACGCCATGGAAACGTGAATGGGCTAGACTGTCAATGAAATCTAACTCTCCGTATGGCGACCAGTCGACCTAATGTATAACATTTTTAATATAGATTATGTAATAAACAAAATAATATTTATAAGGTGTATTTTGTATATACTTACATCTCTTGTAGTCATATGAACGAGCTCCGCTCTGAAGTTGCGGGTAGCATCAAGTGTCCCACCATCGCCCCATCTCGCAGCCCATGAAGCATCGCCTCCCCAATCCGGATCGTCAATAGGGCGAAAAGCTGGGAAGTACAAGAAGATCCAAGCCTACATAGAAATTATTAGAGAATTAATGAATTCTTTAATGTACATAATTGACATAGCAAAAACCATCACTTACCTGTAAGAGTGTGGTACAAACAAACATCTGACGGGCGCCCGATCGTGTGCACTCACCGAACCCTTGGTACAAATAAGCTAGCACCGCTGAACCCCAAGACATGTTATCGAATGCCTTGACATCTCGCACTAGGCCGATATATGAAAGAGGAATTCGGTGATGTGACTTGTTTGGAAATAATGTGGACGCCAGCAGAAACAACAAAAAACCCGCCGCTGGAATCGCCGGATCAACCCTCTGACGCTACAGCTTCTCACATACGTTCTTCAGCTATGCATGTGTTACTCCTCCCTTATCATAGTTGTTGTTGAATCAGTCCTCATCTAACCCAAACAGCTCAAGAAACTATGAGATATGCAAATCCCTCAACTCACTCTGCTTCAGTATCTGCTCATTAGTCGGAAGAGTAACCGCATCTTCATCAATCATGAGACCGAGGATAAATGCCACATCATGCAGCGTGATTGTCATCTCTCCCCAAGGCATATGGAACGAGCTCGTCTATGGCTGTCATTGCTCGATAAATGCCAAAATCAACAAAGTATGAACGCGGCTATACATGAGGTGCTGTAGATGAGCAAGTCCACTATCCCTAACTATGTCAATCCACTCGCCCTCCCCAGCCGCCCACCAGCTAGACAACTGGGAAGTACGTCCATGAATCCTAAACCCAACACGCTCATATGCAATAATAATCCTAATATGATCAAACGTATAAAAGGAGGTTAATATAAGTGTACAGATAAATAACGTACCCGACCAGCATAGATGTGGTGGGCGACATGCTCCTCGAAGCTCAATAGCAACTCCGGTATCTGCGGGCCACTGGGTACAAGACCAGTCAGAAACGGATGAATGTTTAGCCCGTCGGCACATCTTCTACGTCCCTGGCTAGACGAAGGACCAGTTGGAGTCGCAGCAACTCCACCACCTGTAGCCTCGGCCTGAGTACTATCAATCCGGCCTCAGCCTCTAGCGCGAGACCGTGAAGGCTGACTCACAATCCTCGACCGTTGAGCCTGACTCACGTGCGTCGACGTCGTAGCCCGACTCATGGGCGTCAAAGTCGGAGCCTCTACTGCCTCATCCTCCGGCTGAACACTATGAATCATAACAGGCTGTGAAGAGCACCGTCGACGCTACCTAGTATACACAGTACCATAATCTCCCCTATCCTCCTGGTCTGGGGGAGCCGGAGCCTGCGGTTGGTCCACCGGCTCATCCCATATGTTGTCTAATCCGTCTATCTAAGGATCTGGTTGCGACACAGCATGCTCTATTAGTGCATCTCTACGACGATGACGAATCGACCTATCTCCCATCTAAAATAGTTAATCAAAAGGGTCAATACAGATTTCTAAGCAAAAGGCATCAATACAAACTTCTAAGCGGGATTTTGAGCCGAATGTGGTCTGGCCGTAACGGCCAGAAGCGCTTCGGCCGGAATAGCCAGAACAGTTGTGGCCGTAACGGCCAGAAGCTTTCTGGCCATAACGGCCAGACGATGCTCGACCGTAATGATCGGGCATAGTCTTCAACCTTCGGTCGTCGACAGCGAGCCGTCGAGCGTGAGCCCATGTCATCCATTTTCGCTCAAATCTCCCAATTCCGTCATGAAATTGCCATTTGTACATGACATTTGAAACTTAAACTTACTAATTCCACCCATTTCATTCTAAAACACAAAATTAAATCAAAAACCCTAACCCACACATTCAAATCTGAAATTTAACAAACAAAAAAACTCAAATTTAAGATGCTAACTTGCATTTTAATAGATATTGTTGATGGAATGATGTGTAGGAGGTTGCCTTCCTTGTACAAATTTGTTGGAATAATGTGGAGATTTGAGAAGTTTGAGTAGTTTGAGTGTGAAATTGAAGGAGAGAATGATCTCATTCTCATTCACAAAAAAGTTTGCTTTGGTGGCACTTGTATATGAGGTTTTGGTTCCTCATATGCGGTTTAACCACCCAATTTTGGGCCATTAACCCCGGTCATCTACATCTCTTGATGGAAAAAACACCTCTTAAAAACTATAACCTGATGAAAATGTTGTCATGGCACTTTGACATTGTTACGTCGATATATGGCGACCCTTTTACTTTTATCTTATTTAGCTCGCTGCAAGACAACTTGTTTTGTAATTTAGACACAACTTTGCTTAACAACTGTGTCATTTATATGACAGTTACTAAATCGACTCTCCCAATTGCAATCCGGAAAAACAAAATACTAAAGATTGCTAAAAGGCATTCTAACGTCTACTTGTACCATCTCCAAAAGAGATTGAAAGGTACCATAAACAACCCTTAGAATGTTACATGTTTTGTGGGGCTCTTCACTAAACCACCCCTTATTGTGAAGCCCAACCATAAACCGAAGGAGAATTGCATAAAGGCAATAAATTCCAAAAGGCAAAAAAGCCAACCTAATGCCAAAAGCATATCCGGCGTAACTATAAACAGACTGTTATATATCATGTACAAAAGCCAAACAACCCAAGGAACACGTGATTATAATATTCCGGGCGGGAACCCGACAAACTTGAACCAAAACGATTGTAAAATAGAACACAGGATTAGCGACGAGAAAAAGAAAAACAAGAAAATCCTTACCAAGAAAGTGTGCCCACAAAACACAGATATGGAGTAAACCCCGGAATACAAAATCCAAAAAATAACCAAATTGCTATAGCAGAAGTGCACCATTTAAAGCAAAGGTGCGACGATATTAAAAGCAAATTAAGAGAATGATTTGACACAAAAACAAAGGGGGGAACCCAGTTCAAGGGGATAAAATCCCCTAATCTTTGCAATGACACCATTAAATTCGCAAATCACACGACCCAAGCTGAAGCACCAAACAACTATACAATAAAATTTTTGAAAAGAATATCCCGGATGCCTCCCTATCCTCTAACGGCCAAAAACCACAAACTAGACGGTTGTTTATGAAGATCAGCATGTGGAACTATAGGGGCATTAAGCGTAGGACCTTCTGGACCGAAGTCAGTGTTTTATGCCGCCTTGAAAATATCCACCTAATATCTCTAGTTGAGACGAAAGCCCAAAACCCGCCTGAATGTAAATTCTGGCAAAAAGTTAGCTTTGACTCCATTGAGTTTATTCCAGCTAACGGATTCGCTGGGGGGATCTGTGTCCTCTGGAAGGGGGCACAACTCTCGAATGAAAGGATCCAAACCTTCCATAAAGATGAACGCTTCATCGGCTTCCATTATACAAATCTGGAAACTAACAACGAATTGATCATTATTTTTGCATATGCCCCACCAAGAGCACAAGAAAAGGATCAGTTCTGGACGAAGCTCAAAGAGTTTATCCAGAATTTTAACCTTCCATGCATCATTATTGGAGACCTCAACGAAATCCAACACCCCGACGAAAAACAAGGGGGCGCCATTCCAAACCACTCTAGGTTTGAACGACTCATTAAATTTAAAAACAATTGCGACGTTTGTGATATTCCAACGTTAGGCAACAAATTTACTTGGAAAAGATCCAAAAATCTCGAAAACACTATGTTTGAGAAATTAGACCACACCTTAGTTAGAAACAAAAATATCCAATGGTACACGTCCATTGCGACGAAAAACCACGCCTTCTCAACCTTTGATCACTTCCCTATTTCATGCAATCTCCCAACAGGAGTACCATTCAAAGCACAACCATTCAAATTGGAAATGATGTGGACTTCTAGAAAAGATTTCCAAAACAACATCAAGCAAGCCTGGCATTACAACGCTGGTGGATCACATATGTTTAATCTCACCAAAAAACACAACTCCTTAAAACTAAAGCAAAAGATTGGAATAAGCATACTTTTGGAAATATTTTCGAACAAATCAAAAAACTAGATGAGGATCTACTTCAAATTCAGATAGACATCATTGAAAATAAAAACGCGCAACTAGTTCAAAACCAGGAAAGATTGGCCAAGAAACGGTCGTGCCTCATCAATTTCCACAACTCCTATTGGAAACAAAGGGCCAAAAACACCCACATAAAACTAAACGACAAAAACATGAAATACTTCCATCGGATTGCAAGCGGCAGAAGGAATAGAACCAATATCAAAGAAATCCGTACATCAGAAGGAACGCAAATCCCCAGACTAGAAAACATCATAATTAAAATCAAATGGGACTTCCAAAACCGATTTCGGGCCTTGGAAATAAACCACACGAAACTCCAAAGCATGACCCAAACCATCCAAAAAGAAATAACCGAAGCAGACGACACAGAACTCACAAAACCGGTAACGAACACTAAAATAAAGAACGCTTTGTTCGATATCGGGGATGATAAATCCCCTGGCCCAGATCGAATGTCGACAAGCTTCTATAAAAATATTGGAATATTGTTGGCCCAGACGTGACCAAAGCTGTTAAAAGCTTCTTTCATACAGGAAAAATTTTGAAACAAATAAACCATACATTTATAACTCTCCTACCCAAATGTGAAAACCCCAACTCAACCAACCATTACATGCCAATTAGCCTTTGCAATACCATTTATAAAGTAATCTCAAAAATTCTAACAAACCGCCTTAAAAACGTGTTAAACAAACTCATCCACCCAATGCAAGGGGCTTTCGTCCAAAACCGGAGTATCCACGATAACACACTCATCGCGCATGAAATCTTCCACTCCTTCCGAAACAAACGAGGTAAGGAGGGGTGGATCGCAGTCAAACTCGACATGGAAAAAGCTTATGATCGAATTAGATGGGAATTCCTGGTTGAAATCCTCCACAAGTTCGGTTTCAATGATAAATTCTCGGGTTGGATCCGAGAATGTGTTGAAATGGTCTCTTTCTCGGTCCTTGTCAATAACGGACCGACAGAACAATTCTTTAATGGGGCCTTAGGCAGGGGGATCCCCTATCGCCATACTTATTCATCCTCGTCGTTGAGGTTCTAGCAAGACAACTCCACCTCTGGAGCACTAACCATAAAAGCGGCATAGGGATCCAAGCTTCGAGGAATGGAACAAAAATTCCTTTCCTAGCCTTTGCAGATGATATCATCATTTTTGCAAAAGCCAACGGCCAAGCATGCAAAAATATCAAGGACACTATTGATGACTACTGTCAAATCTTCGGACAGAAAGTCAATTTCCACAAATCCGCTTTCCAAGTGACTAAAAACACTAATAACAAAACAAAGGATCAGATAAAACAAATATTACAAATAGCAAACACAGTTGCACTAGACAAATATCTGGTATGCCCAATAATTAACGGGAGGGTTACCCAAAACACCTTCAAACCTCTAGTTTTGCATACCAGATCCCAATTATCAAAATGGAAAGCTAACGTCCTATCCTAGGAAGGGCGGAAAACACTAATCAAAGCAAACCTCTCAGCACAACCAAACTATATTATGCAATCATTTCTGCTACCACAGTTAACATTGAAAGAACTTGACCAAATAAACAAAACCTTCTTTTGGAATAAGGAAAACAACTACAAGCCACTCATTAGCTAGAATTCCATCTGTCGCCCCCTACTCATGGTGGGCTGGGAATAGCCAAAGCAGTTGATATGAACCAAGCACTTCAAATGAAACTGCTATGGAAAATCTTAGCGGAACCAAACAATCTCTGGGTCAAAATAGTGACTGAAAAATACCTTAAATCGGAAAGTATCCTAAACTATAAGAAAAAACAGAACACTTCTTGGCAATGGTCTAAACTTGTAAACCTAAGAGACTTGTTTATTAAGGGGCTCATCTGACAAGTGGGGTACGACAAAATCGTCCGATTCTGGAAAGATAATTGGACCGAAAATGGTGCCCTCAACCCGAAATCTGAGGTTGGAACCCTCATTGACTGGGAAGAACCAGTTGAAGCGTACCTCTTGGAGGACAACTCATGGAACATTGAGAAATTGAATGAGGTCGTCTCGGTTGATGACCTCGAAAGAATCTCCAAAATTATCAATCCCACTAATAAATTACCGGATAGATTGTACTGGCAACCAAGTAAAAATGGTTGGTATTCCACCCACTCCACCATGTAGTGGATCCACCAATCAAAAGGTGAACCCAAAATTAATTTAGAATGGATTAACCAGCTAAATATCCCTCCTAAAATGAAGAACTTCATTTGGAAAGTAGCCCGAAACGGCCTATCAACTAAAACTCGACTTGCAGCAAACCATATTCCGGTACCCCAAGGCTGTAAAGCGTATAACAACCAGGTGGAGGACACTAACCATGTGTTACTATCAGGCCCCTTCACTAAGGCAACCATTAATTCTATAGACCCAAAACTACAGGGGATCACTAACCAGTTATCCTCAGACGACAAAAAACCACATGAGATACTGGAGGAAATTAAGGAAAAGACAACAAAAAAGGAATTTGAACTCCTCACCAACATTTGGTGGAGCCTTTGGTTCTCGAGAAACAAGAGAGTCTTTGATAGCAACACCGGAACAAATTTGACCAATGTCGATCACATTACTAAATTCATCCGAAACCAGATTAAATACTGGAATCTTGCAGAAGCTTCTGCCTCCCCCGACCACCGTACTCGTAGTGTACGGTGTCCGGATGGAAGAAAGCGAACGAAATGGGTAAAACCCAAAAGAGACTATATTAAGTTGAATTTTGATGGTGCAATTAGTGTAGATGGTGTGGCTTCTTTCGGGTTCATCGTCAGGGACTCTGGTGGCTCCCCCATCCATTTTGATGGAGGACTGATTGGTTGACAGTCTGTTCTGATATTCGAGAACATCGCCTTACGCCAGGGACTTCTCGAGACCATCACACGTGGCATTCCTTGGATCTAGATTGAAGGCGATAATTTGGAGCTGGTCAATGTCGTGCTCGGTGACTGGCGCTGCCCGTGAGAGGTTGAGTTGCTGCGTGCGGATATCCATTGTTTGCTTTCCCGATTCCAGGATTGGAGTATCTCTCATGTTATTCGGGAGTGCAATTTTGTGGCGGACTTCATCGCTGGATCTTTCAGGCGCGTCTCCTCCGTCCCATTTGCAGCTGATTCGGGTCTCCTTACCCTCATCCGCCAGGATGCTTTAGGGCGACCACTAGCTTATTAGTGGACACCCTAATTTCTTTCCTTATCAAAAAAAAGAAGAAGAATGAGAGAGTGAAGGAGGGAGGAAGAGGAGTGGAATTGTGTTTAGGACAAATGTAGTAATTTTTGTAATTTTTTTATATAGGTGCTCTATTATGAAAAATATGAGTGCTCTCAAACGAAGGACCTATGTATACTGCGTGGGTTTCCTAGCTAAGTGAAAAACTAGACCTTTTAACTAACTCAAATTTTGCTTATCTTACAATTCCTTTCCAGTAAACAAAAAAGCCCGGCTCCTTCATGTACTCACTTTCCACTCCATATTTATGTCTCTTGCATTCGCTCATCTGAAGAGCGGAAGAGCTTAAGCTTCGATCTTCATCGACTGTTTGGACTTGCTCACCCTCCGAATAGTACGTAATCTCGCCTTTGAATAGACTGAAATCGATTTATCATTTAATTAGGATTTTGCTCAGATTGTCTAGGTTTTGAGTTCACGGAAGTATATTGCGTGGGTTTTTTTTGGTCTTGCGTGTAGGTAATATAATGCAGGGTGGTGGTTGTTTTCACTGGAGAATCGATCATTTGAGTCTTTGACCTTCTTCTGCTATGTTTATGATCCTTTTTGTTCTCTGATTCACAGGTTTTGCTTAATTGTTAAAGGTATTCAGAATTTCATACTCCGGATCAGCAGCGATGGGTTCTGGTAGCTTCATTCTCTTATTAGTTTAACTGACTTTTCAATCTTGAATAATTGGGGAAAGTGGGAAACTATAAGTGTAGACCAATTGTTATACAAGGTCTTCAGAGGGTGGGCCGATGGGTATGTAGGGAAATTTTGGTTGTAGCTCTTTTTAATTGGATTTGGGTCTTACTGAAATATATTCCTATTGGATTTTGATACCTGCACAAAGTAGAACTGTAGATTTGAATATTGTTAGGACTATGATTAATATTGCTACAAACGTTGTTATGTTGTCCTTGTAGTTGTGGGGATTGTAAGTGTGTTTCTTTCTAGGTGATACTAATTTTGAAAGTTTTTATTCTTGAACAATGCTGAGAGTTTAATGGAAAAATTATGATTCCAAAAACTTGATAGGGGACCTTTAAAAACCCATTTTATCTAGAGTATCAATCTATGCAACTATCGTTTATCATGTGTTTTTTTTAGCAACAGAAAAATGTTTATGCTACTTCTATATTCAGATGCAGATATGGAGGACTATGGCTTTGAATACTCCGACGAGGAGCCTGAGGAGCAGGATGTTGACATTGAAATCCAGTATTACAACTCTAAAGGTACTCTTCTCTCCAAACAGTTGTATTTAACACCTATATGTGAGTTCAAGTGAGAAGAGTTCTTAGAGTGTGAACGTGTGCACAGTTTATATTCATGATTTTGAGTTATATATGCATGATTTTGTATGGCTGTATTCATATTTTTGAGTTGCATATTCATTATTTCCATACTACACTATATTCATGATTATAAGTCGTATATTCATAATTTTATATAATTGTATTTTTGAAGCTTTTTTCATATTCCATCTTTTTATCATGCTTATAAAGTTACGTAATCATATTTTTAAGTTGTATATTCATAAAAAACGAGTAACTCAACATAATGAATATGCAACTTAAAACTATGAATATAGTCATACAAAATCATGCATATATAACTCAAAATCATGAATATAAACTGTGCACACGTTCACACTCTAAGAACTCTTCTCACTTGAACTTAAATCTATATATATATATATATATATATAGCAAGCTGGTTGTAGTAGAATTTTTTTATGTCATAACAGCTTTACTAGATTACGATAGCATGACATGCTCTCTCTAGTGTTCATTTTTCTGATAAGAGAAAAGGCTCTTAGGAGACTATATTGCCATTAAAATATGATAATTATGATTTAGCAAGTTCCTCTTAGACTAGTAGTTTTAGGCAATAGAAAAATGATATGCATAAAGTAATGGTTGGTTATGCTCAAAGCCTTTGTGTAAATATAGTGTACCAGGAGATCTGAAGAGAGCTATCTGACTTGTTCTGGCAACTATGTAGAGTATTTTTCAGATTAATTCAGCTGCAGATTTCAAATAAAAACATTGTGTCCTTCAAACTTCCTTCCTATGTGAATTGTGAAGTATATAGTGGGTGAATCATGCTTCTATATTGTTCTTTTTACTAGTTTTTGAGAGACCAATCAAACAATTATGTGTTGTGTTTTTCTTTTTCAAAATATATATGTATAAATAATTAGAATATAAGTTATCTTTGTAAGCTTGGGTTGACATTATTTTGCTATGCTAAGGCCTAGAGATTTTTATTGTGAACAGGGTTGGTTGAAACTGACCCTGAAGGTGCATTGGAAGGCTTTGCAGAGGTGGTCCGCATGGAGCCTGAGAAGGCTGAATGGTGAGACAGTAAAACCTTATTAGAGAAATATGAAATAGTGTATCTGTGAAGTTTGAGCCTAAGCTTACCCTTGTGTTAGAAAGCTATGGTCTATGTGATATGTTGCTAGTAGTTTTACGCATTGAATTTCCCTTTAGGCTATTGAATAGTGAGAACCATGTGCCATTGTATAGTTGTGTATATACTGTTCAAAGGAATTGAAGGTCGTGCATAAGAAAAATAATGTTGTCGGAGAGTTTTTTTATGGTCATGTCGTAGAAGACTTGATCGAACAACCAATATGTTCAGCATTTTTACAGTGATTTGAATATGAAGAATAGATTCTTATAAATAAGGGCCAATTTGAAGCTTCTTGCTCATCAATGAATTATCCGTCTTTACAATATGAGAGAAGTTAATTGTACGTTTCTGTATTATCTTGCATTTCAAAAGATCTCCAAATTTATTAAATAATCACTGTTTTATATTCATTAGGGGATTTAAGGCTCTAAAGCAAACTGTCAAGCTTTATTATCGGTTGGGAAAGTACAAGGAGATGATGGAATCCTACAGGGAGATGTTAACATATATTAAGTCTGCTGTGACTAGAAACTATGGTGGGGGCAACTGGGATGATCAAGTTGCGGCGTACCAATCACGGTATGCTTCTGAGTCGTCTGGTTGGGCTGTTGCGGGCTCATTTTCTTCAGCTGGTTGGGGTGGAGCTAATCCATCTACATCTGCATCTACTTCTACTGGTTTTCCCTGGACTTCTGAGATGGGTTTTGAGGAGCGGGTGTTGAGTGGATTGCAGCATTTATCGGTGCGCCAGGATGCTTTGGGTCGCTCTTTGGATGCACTAACTGAGCATCAGAGACAGGCTGCTATCTTCTTTCAGACTCAGTAGCCAGGTTACCCATCTTTTCCTCCACCAGATCAGCAGTGAGTCTTCTGATTCCCTCTTCTATGCTTTGCTCTATTTCTTAGCTTCATTGGGGACAATGAAGAGTTTAAGTATGGGGGAGGGGATTCACTGTTTTGTGATATATGTACAGTTGCATCTTATTTCAGTTATTTGATTCAATTGTTTTCAGTTCATAAAAAAAAGACATATAAATCTTGTGCTGAGCTGAAAACCCGAAAGGGCGGTTCAGGCAAAATTGCAGGTGCCCGGACCAGCATTAAGCTGGGGTAATAAGAGGCTAATGAGTGAAAGCGAGATTGGTGAGCAAATCTTCTGAAAAAAATGAAATGAGAGGTTAGGTGAAAACCCGAAAGGGCGCCTAAGCAAAATTGAGCGGTAAAATCAGAGTGTCTAGGAACTTTGCTTGGGGCTTGGGGATTACATGCTAGATGGGTTGTTCACTTTGAGTGATGATTTGATATTTTTATGAGATAGAGAGTGCTTTGAGCGATTATGTACTTGCTTTCATTCTAATTGGGTTCGGGTTGTGAGTTGAGAGTGTTAGAGATTTTTTTTCATATTCCCTCATTGCTTCATGTGGATCTTTGTTGTATTGTTTGTTAGATTTTGTTTGAGCTTACTCGAGGACGAGCAAGATCTAAGTATGGGGGAATTTGATACGTTGGATTTTATACAGCGTAATTAGGTATTTTTATATGATTTCTGAGTGTTTTAGGCTAGATCAGAGCGTTTAATTGTAAAATCAGTAATGCCTACAGAAGAAGAATTTGAAGACAAAAAACTAAGTTTGAGCTGAAGACCCGCTACACAACGGTTGCGAGGAAGTGCAAGGAAGAAGACCCGCGAGCGCGGAATTCTACCGAGGCCGCGATGATGTCCATATCCGCGAGGCTGTGTAGCCGCAGTAGCCGCGCCCGCGGCCGAGTACCGCGCTCGCGGTGGTTGATTATCAGCGCCGCCATCGTTTTTCCCTTATTTTATGTTTTTATTATATTTTTATTATTAGTTTTTATTCGGTTGTTTTAGTCTTTATAAGACCTAGTTCGTAAGAAGTTTGAGGGAGCCTCCTTTAAGTTTTAACCTAGAGCTTATTGAGTTTTTATGGAGAACTAAACCTTTTGAGTTCGTTCATACTTTGAAGCTTTAATTTGTAAGTTTGTGAGATTTGGTATTTAATTTCCTTTCCTTGGTTGATGATTATCTCTCTTGTGCTTGAATTCCTATGAATGTGATTGATTTCTCTTAGTCTGATCACCTGATTGAACTTGATTATATTCTATTGCTAGATTTAAGTTTTCTCGTAGTAAAACTTGATCTTAGTAGCAAACTTGATGTTCTAGGACTCGTAGGACTAGGTTCATTAAGAAAGAGAGGTATTTGCATGCTTTTGTTAATTAGCTCGTTGTGATTACAATTGCATGTATCCAAATTATTCTTGTGCTTCATGCTAATATTGAATTGATCGTTTCATTTAGTATTAAGTATTGCTTGGCTCGTAGATAATTGCATGATTAGGATTGGAATTAACCAAGAGAATAAAAGGAATTTATTGCAAATCAATGATCAAACAACCTTATCAAAGTGGATCTGTATGGATGAATTCGCTTTAATAATCTGATTAAGAAATTCAACTTGTTTTCATATTTGTTTTTACTAGGTGAGGCAACGGCGTGCTTCGCACGCCGGAACCAGAGTCTTAAGCACTATTGATTGTCAGCTTGCGGACAAGACCAATTTGTGTGTTGAACACCATAGGTTTTAAAGAAGAATCGAACCAACAATTTTATTGTACTTATCTCATTTACAGAGGAATTCATGCAAAATAAGTCAATGAGATTGAACAATTAAAAATATTTGTTCAAGAGGCTTCACAATCCAACTTCAAAGGTACAAAAGATCAATAAAGCATAATTCTATACAGAACAAGTAATGAGGAACATGAGAAGCAAAATTGAACTAATCCTTATGCATGCCAACTTCAAAGGTGCAAAATATACAGAGCAAAGTAATGAGGAACATGAGAAGCAAAATTGATCACTAATCCTAATGCATGCTCTCGAGTAGCATGAGATGTCAATCAAGAGCTCGTGTATTTCTTTCTCACATTTACACAGTGTGTGACTTCAACCTTGACCCCTCATGCATCCTTAAAACCAAGAAACCTTGAGCAAGAATTTAATTTAGAATATGCATCTATCATAAGCCAACAGTTAGAATACCTTAAATAAGGTAAGAAAATAAAATAGGACCTTTTGCAAAATATGGTGTAGTCATCATAAGACTTCAAAGAAAAATTTACAAATAAGATGGATTTTGATCAGTGAAAAGCTAAATATCTCATGCTTATTCATAAAAAAATTTAATTTTAATTTCAGGCATACAGTCTTCTATTCTGTAGACCATCCATTTTCAATTATAATCTCTTACATTTATTTGGTCAAAATTAAGTTGTAGTAGTCCTTTTTTTCATCAATTTTAATCTCAAATTAAGGGCACAAAATTTTCTTTGGTTCAACATTTTCACCTTTAGTTGTTTTCACATAAATCATAAATCTTTTTTATATTGTAACATACTAACATCCTAAATAATTGTTTACATTAAAGATATTGAATAACAAATCTACATAAAATGTTATAGCCTTTTGTATAAATTCAAGAATTTTTCTTTTCTTATTAAAATTTTACTTATCAAATTATGAAATTAAATATTTTCAACAAGGTTGCTCATTCAACTTTCTTCAACCGCCATCTAGTAAACTCCATTCAATAGCCAAGTGTTAAAAGCAAATACTAACCAATTATTTAAAAAATGCTTCTATTGTTTATTAAAGTTGGATTTTTATTAAATTTTTAATGAAAATCAAATATATGTTGTATATTATATTACTTCGTCACAATTATATAATTTTATCAAATTGTTATATGCTTTATTTTATTTTATTATCTGATGGAGCGCGGATAATTCAAGCGCTAGTGAAAAGAGAGGGCATCTTTTTTTTTCTGCATCATTGTCTGGCCTTAATGGCTTCAATGTTTGACTTAAATGAATTTCCACAAGAGGAAGAAAGTTGTGACGCTGACCAGAATTTTTTCCTACTTGATCTTAACGAGCCAATCAGAGGCATGGAAGAAGAATCTTCCATTAATGGAGACAGCCAACAAGCAGGTCAGCATCAAGCAACACCAGAAAGTCAACCACCAGCAAGTTCACATCCTCAGCGTTACAAGACCAGACTCAGCTTTGATAGAAAGATGCACATACTCATGAAGCTTCTACAAGTGGAAAGTGGGGGACATCTACTAAAGAGTGCATTCAAGGATCTTGCCTTAGAATTTGATCTGTCAACAAGGACAATATCTAGGTTATGGAACACATACAAGGAGCAGGACAGTGCATCACAAGTGCCCAATGTCAGCACAAAATATCACAACTGTGGTAGGAAAGAATACAAGTAGAAGCAGCAAAAATCACTAAAATCATGCATCAGAGATTTAGCCATCCATCTAGCAGTGTCAAAAAGCACAACTCATAGAATGGTCAAGAGGAAAATTATACGGCCACATACCAATCCACTCCACCCTGGCCTAAAAGATGCAAACATGAGAACCAGGTTAGAGTGGATCCTAAGTCTCTTGCAAGGTTCTAATGCAGAAACTAAAAGACAATATTACAGCATGTATGATTTCGTCCATATTGATGAAAAATGGTTCCATTTAAGCAAGAAGACACAAAGAGTGTATCTAGCTCAAAATGAAAGGGGCAAGTACAGAGCTGCTTTTGGGCCTCCCAAGAATTAGCCCAAAGCCGAGAGTCCAATTAACACGAGTAAGCAAGGCCCGTTCTCCAAATCGTGCAAATTGAGCCATAACAACGGTATAAAGACGATGATATCGGTAACGGCTAGAGGATTAAGGTTGGTGGTGAGATCTCTGGGATACACCAAACGCTCCATCAACGGTCGAAACAAAGCAAGGGATATAAAAACCGAAGAGGGAGACAAGTAATGGGGATCGCATTCTAAAGCATTCTAAAAGAAAAACCATTCTTTTTGTCAGTCAATTATGTTCATGCGCTTGTTTGTAACTTCGGAGGAATTATTCATCATCACGATCATAATACAATCACAATAACTTTTCTTGCTTTACTTTTTACTTTCTTTTCTAGTTAAAGTCTACATCTTGTTTGGAGTTTATAACGTGTTACGATTGCTCTTTGGTTAGGTGGTATCAGAGCAAAGGCTCTAGACTGTGTTTTAGTACTATTATTGCAGGAAAATGACGTCCACCAACACCTCTGTGAATGACTCTTTCTGGAAGCCTCCAATCCTCAAGGTTGGAGAGTATAACTGGTGGGTTGAACAGATGAAGACCCATATCTGCTTGCTTGATGGTCAGCTTTGGAAAGTGATTGAACTAGGTCCAGAAACTTTTCTCGGAAAAGATGGAAAGACTAAAAAGACCACAGCCGAGTACGATGATGTTGATTTCAAGAAGCTCGAGAAAAATGCTAGAGCAAAGAAAGTGCTTCATCATGCTCTCACTGATGGTGACCTCAAAAAGGTCATCGGATACAAGACGACAAAAGAAATCTGGGATGCTCTTAAGAGACTTCATCAAGGAAACAATGATGTAAAGAAGGACAGAATTATCAGTCTCGAAGCAGAGTATGACAATATTTTCCAAGCAAAAGGAGAATCTCTTCGTGATTATTATTCCAGATTCCAGATGATTCTGAATCAACTAGAGTTTCTTGGTGAGAAGATTCCTCAATGGAAACTCACAAACAAGTTGATCTCAGGGTTGAACAAGAACTGGGATAGTATTGCTGCGTCTCTTCTTACTCAAAAGGAGACCAAGTCACTGACCCTGGAGGATCTTGTAGGACAACTTACCATGTATGGAGGCATTCAACAAAGAAGAGTTGAAAGACTCGACTCGGAGAAAGTAAAAAACATTGCTCTCAAAGTTGAAAGAGCCTTTGACTTGGCTCAGGGAGACGATGACACTGATGGAGTAGATGAAGATGTGGCTCTCATCTCTAAAGCCATGAAAGGACCGTGGATTCGTAACAAGGCTTCCTTGAAGACTCTAGAACCAACTAAAGAAGGGAAGGATATGAAAGATGTCATTTGCTATCAATGTCAGGGTAAAGGACACTTTGCCAAACATTGTCCAAGAAGAAAAAGTGGTGAAGCTGGTAAAGGCATGATGGCAACATGGGATATGTATGACGATGATGATGAGGTGGCGCCAGCAAGAGGGAAATGTTGCATGGCCATTGAAGATAAATCTTCCCAAGAGGTAAATGACTCTGAACTCACTTCACTTTTAGCCAAAAAAATCTAGAGAATAGCTGGTTGCTATCATCGAAAAGCTTGGAACTCAGGTCACTGAGTTAAGAGAAAAATTAGAGGAAAATGAAGAAACAATCTCCAATCTCTTCGATGATAACAAACTCTGGTCCTCTAAAGCAATTGAACTTGAAAAGACTTCATCTCCTAAATCAGTAACTTGTGAATTATGCTCAAATTCAAGGAACCAAGTCACTGACTTGCAAAAACAAGTCAATGACCTGGAAAAACAAGTCACTGACCTAGAAGGTGAAAGACTTATGCTTAGGCTAGGAAATGCTAAGTTATCTAAAGAACTTGATGATCTAAAAACTGATGATGAGACTAAAAGAAAGAAATGGCTGAATGAGTATGTTGTTGAAAAGGCTCAAGAGGTCAGAAATGACTATAAGAAGAAGTTTGTGAAGGAGGTAGACAGATCTGGAATTGGTTTTGTTTGTGCACCCAATACTCAGGGTACCAAGGCTGCTCCCCTCATGTCTAAAGGTAAAACCTCTATGTATAGTGGCAATGCAAGTTGTTCTACACATGTGGTGGCTAAGCCTGACAAAGGGAAGCAACAGTGGTATCCTGATCAAAAAGTGCATAACATATGGCAAAAACAAGTCCAGAACTCAGCCCCGTCACAAATTGATTTTCAATCTCGCATCAACAACAAACCCATCTATCCGGGCTACAACAAATATATTGCCCTAAAGTCTCATAGAACATGTTGGTATTGTGGCAAGCATGGTCACTATCAACATGATTGTCACAAGAAAGCAAGAGATGATGAAAATGCAAGGTCACAGACTTTGAGTGCTAGTCATGACATATCCACTATCACTGACTGTCCTCCAGGGTCTGTGTGTGCTAGTTGTGACAAATGTTGTTCAAAGACTGTTTTTGTTGCCAAACCCAAAGGAGTTAAACAACTCTGGGTTCGTAAGAACTAATCTTTTCAATGCAGCTTGAAGTGGGTGACCAGGAGCCTTGGTTTATTGTTAGTGCATGCTCAACTCATATGTCGGGAAACCCCAGGGATTTCGTCTCACTTCAAGAATACAAGGGAGGTAAGATTACCTTCGACAACAACAGTAAAGGTGGTATCTCTGGTATTGGTACGGTAAGATTCTCTGATAAGCTAACCATAGACAATGTGAATCTAGTTGATAAACTTAGTTTCAAGTTACTGAGTGTCTCCCAAATCTGTGCTAATGGAAAATATCAAGTTGTCTTTGATAAGATTGGGTGTCAGGTACAAGAGATTAGTTCAGGCAAAATTCTTCTGAAAGGGGTATGTGAAAACAATCTATATAAGGTGGACCCCTGTTTTGAGCCTGAAGAAAAACTGTGTCTTAGAACAGTTTCAGATGTCGCCGACCTCTGGCACAAAAGGTTTGGTCATGCAAGCTTTCAACTTCTTGACAAACTTCATAAGCAAGAACTGGTTAGAAGACTGCCCAAGATTGATTCAAACAAGCATGAGGTTTGTGAAACTTGTGTGAGAGGTAAGCAAGTAAAATAATCATTCAAATCCAAAAAGGAAGTAAGTACTAAACCTTTAGAGCTCATTCATATTGATTTATGTGGTCCCATGCGAGTCCAAAGTCGAGGGGGAAATAGCTATATTTTTGTCATTGTTGATGACTTTTCACGGTATACTTGGACTATTTTTCTATCTTCTAAAGATCAGGTCTTTGAAGAATTTGAAGCATGGGTGAAGGTGGTTGAGAAAAAGCTTGGAGTTTCTCTAGTGTCAGTTAGATCAGATCATGGAACAGAATTTGACAACTCTGAGTTTCTATCCTTTTTCAAGAAAAATGGCATAAGTCACAACTTCTCAGCGCCAAGAACTCCTCAACAAAATGGCGTGGTTGAAAGAAAGAATCGTGCCTTGGAAAACATGTCAAGAACCATGCTTATCTCAAGTGGTCTTCCAAGGAATTTCTGGGGTGAAGCCATAAATGCATCTTGCTATGTGATGAATAGAGCTATGCTTCGACCACTTCTTGGAAAAACTCCATATGAATTGCTTAGAGGAATTAAGCCCAGTGTCGCCCACTTGCGCACCTTTGGATGTAAATGCTATGTTCACAACAACGACAAAGATAGTTTGGAAAAATTTGATCCAAGAAGTGATGTTGGCACTTTTGTAGAATATTCTCCTCATAGAAAAGCCTACAAAATGTTCAACAAAAGGACAAGGAGGATTGAAGAAAGTGTTCATGTGGTGTTTGATGAGAACACTATGGGAGGATCGATGATTGAGGATCTTGATGATGGTGATCAAGGATACAATCTGGTTCAAGACGACTCTCTTCCAGTTTCCACAAAAGAATCAACAGTCAGTGACAATTCTGAAGTCACCGACTCAGACAATACAGGGGGAAGGAGTCAAAGTCAAAATTCAAGCAACAGTGAGTCTGATAATGAGAAAACTCCTGAAAGAAGCTCAAGCTTGGAAAACTCAGAAGAAGATTCAGAGAAGACGCCTCAGACTCAAGTCGGCGACCTCACAGAAATACAGATCCGAAATTATCAACAGAAAAGTGCTCATCCTGTCACTAACATCCTCACCGATTTCTCAAAAGGTGTGCAAACCAGATCTTCTCTGAACAATTTCTTTGCTTTCAATGCTTTCATCTCAATGTTGGAGCCTAAAAATGTTGAACAAGCATTGAAAGATTCGGATTGGGTCAGTGCCATGCAAGAGGAACTTCATCAGTTTGAAAGGAATAAGGTGTGGCATTTGGTTCCAAGGCCGAAAGACAGATCAGTGATTGGAACACGATGGGTGTTCAGAAACAAGCTGGATGATGAAGGAAATATGGTCAGAAATAAAGCAAGGCTGGTAGTTAAGGGATACAATCAGCAGGAGGGCATTGACTATGATGAAACGTTTGCTCCAGTAGCTCGTCTTGAGGCTATTCGATTGCTCATTGCCTATTCTGCTCATCATGGTTTCAAGCTACAACAAATGGATGTCAAGACTGCATTCTTGAATGGATTTTTAAAGGAAGAAGTGTATGTTGAACAAACTCCGGGTTTTGAAGATGTCACCCACCCAGATCACGTCTACAAACTGGACAAATCACTCTATGGATTAAAACAAGCCCCACGTGCTTGGTATGACCGGTTGTCTCAGTTCTTGATTCAACATGGGTATGTTCGTGGTGAAGTAGACAAGACTCTCTTCTTGCTGAAGGAGAGAGGCCACACACTTGTTGTTCAGGTCTATGTCGATGACATCATCTTTGGCTCAACAGATGATAAGCTGGTTAATAAGTTCGCTGACCTCATGTCTAGTGAGTTTGAAATGAGTATGGTCGGCGAACTCAAGTTCTTCTTAGGACTTCAAGTTGTTCAAAGTGAGGATGGGACACGAGTTCATCAACAAAAGTATCTTAGAGAATGTGTTAAGAAGTTCGGTCTGGAGAATGCTAAACCGTTTGATACTCCCATGTCGCCGACTACCTCACTTGGAAAAGATGACAAAGATCCAGAAGTCAATGCTACTATGTATCGGGGTATTGATGCGACTCTACCCTAGCTCGGACCCAGCTCCGACGGACCCTAGACGGCCTAGACCTTGGAGACCAGCTTGGCTTAGGACTTAGTCTCATATTATGTTATTATTTATATTTCCGTCATTTCCATTTCAGGCGTGTGTTCCATTCTTATAGAATGGGCTAGCCTTGTTATTTCCCTTTCTAGCTAGTTTCCATATTTAGTATGTTGTTATTTCCCTTTCTAGATAGTTTCCCTTTTTAGTAAGTTGTCTTATTGGGCTAGGAGTCATTGGGCCTTGTTTGCATACAAGCCCTAGGCGCCTCTCCCATTTAGAATTAGGGTTTCATGTGGCCTCCTCTATATAAAGGAGCCACGCCCCATTGTACTTCTTACGTCATAATGAAATAGCCAAAGTTATAGTAGAGTCGAGAATCCTCCTGGCCTTGGCCCGACGTCACCCCGGTTCCTTTGTTGAGTCCAACGACCGACGTTCTAGTCCCTTACCTCACCCCATCCTCGTTCCGACGAGCATTAGAGGCCC
This sequence comes from Fallopia convolvulus, assembly GCA_964016875.1. Classification (NCBI taxonomy): domain Eukaryota; kingdom Viridiplantae; phylum Streptophyta; class Magnoliopsida; order Caryophyllales; family Polygonaceae; genus Fallopia; species Fallopia convolvulus. The sequence continues at coordinate 41,195,142 of OZ024718.1, forward strand.
GCGAGTCCACTTTTGTGGTCCCGTATTTATCCGGTTACCCTTGTCGGAGAAGATCAGGACGTTTCGAGCCTAGATCCTCCCCTTGTCAATCGAGGGACACATCAGTGGTATCAAAGCGTCAGGCGGTTCGAACGGACCCTTCTCCGTCCCTTCAAAAAAAACACGCCGACTTCTGCCCAGATTTCGGCCACAAAAAAAAATTATTTTTCTGCATTTTTTTTTCCATATTACTGTAGGTCTTTTCGATACGAGTCCGGGCATATATAATTCGTCCAAAACGGACGTCGTTTGCCCCTCCAAAAGGCCAAAATACGAACCAGCCAGCGCGCCGGGACGCACCAGCGTGCCAGGACTCCGCCGCCAGCGTGCCAGGACTCGGATCCTGGCACAGTACAGCCCTGCAGCGACGCACCAGCAGCGCGCCACACCGCGCCGAAGGTTCCAGCCCGCGCGTCCCCGTGCCAGCCAACCCTTTTTTCGGAAACTCTAGATCTTTTCCGAAGATTGCGTTGGTTTGGATTTGGAGCATATCTTTTTGCTATTTTATTTGTTTGATTTTATCCTTTTTTTGTAAAAGATCTTAACTATAAAAGATCTCGTTATTTTTAATTTTTAGGATAGATTTTATTTCCGTTTTTAACGGGATCTTTTGGATTGTGGAAGATCTCGTAATATTGTAAAAAAAAACAAAAAAAACGAGAAGCCCGAGCCATGTCTTGGACTTGCTCGGTCGCATGGGACGATTCGGATTCTTGGGATCGGCCTCATCGACGAGTCAACACTCGTCCCTATAGGCTGCTTCCAAGGGACGATCCGGATTGGATCCCGCCATATAGACTCTCGGAGAATCGGGCCCGCTATTACGGCGAAACTCCAAAACCCCGACGTCGATCATACGTTGAACGGGATTGGAGTCTGCCACCTCGGCACACGAATCCCCGATACAAAGAGCGGGATTGGAGTTCGCCACCTCGGCGCACGCGTACCCGATACGATGAGCGGGATTTGAGTCTGCCACCTCGACGACCACGTCCCCGAGACCGCACCCTGGAGGCCCCAAGGTCTCCCCCGACCCGCGCTCAAACCCTTCATTTGAGTCGTGGACCGCCGGTACCGACCCCTAGCGCCAACACTTCGACCCTCTCCGAGAACCAACGGCGCATACACTACGCCATGACCGCGGAGCAACGGATCGCAAAGCTCGAGCGCCTTCTCGTCGAGGCCAACCGAGAGTCTCAACCGTGGCCGGCACCCCACGTGCCTTTGCACGAGTCGAGTCCAGCGACGTCGGCGCCCATCCTTAGCGAGGTCCCTAGCGACGTGCCGAGACACGAGTCGAGCCCAACGACGTCGGCACCCATGCCTAGCGACGTCGGTAGCAAGGTCCTTTCCGAGGTCCCTAGCGAGGTCCTTCCCGAGGTCCTTTCCGAGGTCCCTCCCGAGGTCCTCCCCGAGTCCAACACTGACATCGAGCCCAAGCTCGTGCCTGCCCCTGTGTCGACACCATATTTACCCGAGCCGACACATGTCGATGGCAAGGCTTTGTTGAGATCGTCGCCTTCTTCCCTTTTTCGACACATGTCGAAGCGAGGACGCTTCGAAGCTAAGCGGGGGAGAATGATGCGACTTTGCCCTAGCTCGGACCCAGCTCCGACGGACCCGATACGGCCTAGACCTTGGAGACCCCCTTGGCTTAGGACTTAGTCTCATATTATGTTATTATTTATATTTCCGTCATTTCCATTTCAGGCGTGTGTTCCATTCTTATAGAATGGGCTAGCCTTGTTATTTCCCTTTTCTAGCTAGTTTCCATATTTAGTATGTTGTTATTTCCCTTTCTAGCTAGTTTCCCTTTTTAGTAAGTTGTCTTATTGGGCCAGGAGTCGTTGGGCCTTGTTTGCATTCAAGCCCTAGGCGCCTCTCCCATTTAGAATTAGGGTTTCATGTGGTCTCCTCTATATAAAGGAGCCACGCCCCATTGTACTTCTTACGTCATAATGAAATAGCCAAAGTTATAGTAGAGTCGAGAATCCTCCTAGCCTTGGCCCGACGTCACCCCGGTTCCTTTGTCGAGTCCAACGACCGACGTTCTAGTCCCTTACCTCGCCCCACCCTCGTTCCGACGAGCATTAGAGGCCCGCGAGTCCACTTTTGTGGTCCCGTATTTATCCGGTTACCCTTGTCGGAGAAGATCCGGTCGTTTCGAGCCTAGATCCGCCCCTTGTCAATCGAGGGACACATCAGGTATGATTGGTTCATTGCTCTATCTCACTGCAAGCCGACCAGATATTGTGTTTGGAGTCTGTCTATGTGCTAGGTATCAAGCCGATCCAAGAGAGTCCCACTTGAAAGTTGTTAAAAGAATCATTCGGTATCTTAAGGGGACTGACAATCTGTGTTTATGGTATCCAAAAGGATTTGATTTTGAGCTTGTCGGATACACAGATGCTGATTTTGCTGGAAACAGGGTTGATAGAAAAAGCACTTCAGGGATGGCTCAATTTCTTGGACCTTGTCTTGTCTCATGGGGATCTAAAAAGCAAAATTATGTGGCTCTATCAACAGCAGAAGCAGAGTATATCGCGGCTGCAGCATGTTGTTCACTACTATTGTGGATCAAGCAACAAGTCAGTGACTATGGTGTGAAATGTGAGTCAGCGCCCATACTATGTTACAACACCAGTGCAATCAACATCTCAAAGAATCCGGTGCAACATTCAAAGACAAAACACATTGAGATAAGGCATCACTTTCTTCGAGATTGTGTGGAAAAGGGCATGGTCACTATGGAATTCTGTAGAACAAGTGATCAAAGAGCGGACATCTTCACAAAGGCCTTGAATCGTGAACCTTTTGAACAACTCCGCATGGAATTAGGTATGATCTCTCTTCAATGATCTATTTCCCTACATGAATTCCCTCAATGATTGGCTAGAATTGATTTCTATGCATAAGTCTTGAAATCATGCTTTTATGGTATAATTCTTAAACATACTTGATAGACATCATGTTTGGGAAACCCCATGCATTTGACTGTCGATGACTTTCATCATATTCTGTATATGTGCAACCTTTTTGAGCTCTCTGTTTTGGCCCAAAAGAATCAACTTGATGATCCTGACCCTCTTTATAAGCCCAAATGATAGTTGATTCTAAAACCAGTCCCTAACCTATCATGTATGAGAGTCTCTATGAGCCCTTTTTTTTTTATCTTTACTTAACGGAGACTTATCATCATGATCGACAAATCCTCAAAAATAAAATTTTACTTGGTTCTCTTTGGCACCCCATGTGCAAACCCATCACCAAGTAAGTTTTTTTTAAGAAGAGAAGGTCATGTGTGAACAAAAGTCATGGATATAAGAAAGAAGCAGTTTTGAGGTAGAAGTCGCCGACGTGCTCAAGGTCAGTGACTGCAATTTCTGGTGCAAGAAAAAGATCATGGCCTAACAGTATCTTTTGAAATTGGAAAGTGTACTTCAAAAAAGGGAGGAAAGAGAAGATCTTGTGATTTGACAACTTCCTTAATGATGGAAGTGGATTCCTTTATTATGCCTCAACTGTCAAACTAAAAAGGTACGCTCTTCTCAAATCCTTCTCTCTCTCTCTCGACTTCTACTCTCTCTCTCTCGAACCCAAAACCCTCGAACCTTCATCCTTCTCCAATGGCGTCTCCATCCAACTCCGACATCCCTGTTTCTCCCAAGACCAAAATCGACAGTCCTGAATCGGCAAAGAAGAAAATTCTCGCCCTCTTTGGCGATGATTTTCTTCGAGCCCTTTTATCTGGAGAATCGTCTTCCTCCAATGTCCCTCCAACCGCCATGGAACCTCCATCCCAAAACCTCATTCCTCCACAGAACCAAGATCCAAGCCCCTCTCTTCCAAAATCAACTCCCTCATCACCCGTTACCACCGAAAAACCCCAAAATCCCCTTCCTCAAATCGAAACCGAAACCCTAACCACTTCACCAGAGTCGGGAAAAATGCGCCAAACGGCGCAACCAATGGTTTTTCCAGAAACTGGTGAATCCACTTTACCCAAATCCCTAAACCCAGAGATTGTAGAGGAAGAGAGAGTGAAGACTCCGATTATGGGGTCGATGGAGTTTGAGGAAACAGAGAATGTAGTCGGATCTTTTGGAGAAGAGAAAGAAGAAAAGGCTGCTGAAAAGGAGAACCAACGGCTATCTCCTCAAGAAAAGGATGTCAATGACTCTTCTAAAGTCATTGACGTTGATGCTGATACTGAGCAAGCCGACAAGGTGGCTAACAAGGATCCCTCTCGAAAGGAATCAACAGACAACTCTGAAGAAGGTACTCCCTCTGATCCCATCTTGGTTTCTAAGAAACCTGTTTATGGTGAGTCTGTTAAGAAAAATCTGGAAAAAGACCTCTTTGGAGATGACTTTGAGTTGCTCAAAGACGATGAGATAGAAATGCCTCCCCCTTTTCGCCCTAAAACTAGATCTGCTAGTGCTAGAGCCTCGGCAGTGGCTCTTAAAGCCAAAAAGGGCAAGGGGTTGGAAACCCCTGAGGCTGCCTCAGAGGGAGGTGACGCCTCTTTCTCTGAGAAAGTCACTAGGAAGAAAAGAGGAAGATCTCCTAAGTCTGCTGTTGGGTCTAGTAAAAAGAGCAAGAAAACAAGTGTGGGCATTGATATGTCGTCTAGGGATTTCACTAAGGATCTATTGTGGGATGAAAATTTCATGAAGGAGTTCAAACTGACCAAGGTCCTTGACTGGTTGAAAAAATAAAAGTGGGATAAGTTAATCCAAGGGGAACATGAGTACAATCCATTGATGGTTAAGATCTTTTATGAAACTCTGGTCATTGAAGATACATGGAACATGACCATAGGTAGGTACACCATAGACAAGAAGACATATTCCTTTACAAGCAAGGATGTCAGTGACATTATGGAGATTCCTCATGAAGGTTTTGCTGAGTACTACAAAGGAGGTTGGCCTGAAGGGGTTGATGATCGTGAGATCATCAAAACTGTCACTGATAGTGATGATAACTTCACGAGCCCTTACCTGGTCAACAAGATGGGAATAGAGAAGAAGGTAATGTTCAATTACCTCATCAACAACCTACTGCCAAGGGAGCTTAAGAGGAATGCTGCTTCTATTCAAGATCTGCTGGTCATGGACAAGATAATCAGAGGAAAGAAGATTAACATGCCACGTCTGATGATGCTTCACATGAAGCATGTGCTTGAAACTGCCAAGCATGCTCTTCCCTATGGAATGCTGATTGCTCTGATGATGTATGAGCACAAGGTCTATGTGGACAGTCGTGCTGATGTCCTCAATACTAGAGTTCTCAACAAGGAGATGATCAGAAAGTTTGGCTGGAACTGCGTTGATGGTCAGTGGGTACTGAAGACATCTAAGGTCAGTGACAAGGGGAATCAAGAAGAGGGACCAACATCTGCTCCGGTGAATGATGAGCTGAAGGAGATCAGGGAGCAGAACATGATTCTGAAGGGGATGGTGGAAAAGCTTCAAAATATGGTCAGCAATGCACTGTCAAAGTTGGATGCATTAGATGAGAGGCTCAATGACTTTGGAGCCTGATGTCAGTGTCTATCGTGCACTCATGACTCTCTCTATCCCTTTCTTTTCTCCTTGCCACATCATTCCTCCACTTTAAAAAGACTTCTTTAGTTCAATTTGGTTGTAACGTATTTCTGGATTATGTGTGTTTGCATCGTACTTTTGTTTGCTATGGTGGATGACTCTATATGAATGTTTTTGATATTATGATTTAAGTTTCTATATTTGCCTCTGTTTTTCTTTTCTTGTTTTAGCAATCTTTTTGATGATGCCAAAAGGGGGAATTAACCGGGGGAATAGATTTATTAGGGGGATCAAAATACTGAAATCATGTGGTTACTAAGCTTAGGGGGAACTTTTATGGCTTTTGTATTTTGCTCTATCTACTATGCTGTTTTTTGTATGTTGGATATTTTGCTTATCAGAACAGGTTGTTTGTCACCATCAAAAAGGGGGAATTTGTTAGAAGACGGAAGTTTGAGTTTTGATGGTTCCAGAGTCAGTGACCCTATGTTTGCAAGTCGAGTCGGCGACTTGGCAAAGTCACTAACATTAGCAGCTGGCGAAGCAATTTATTTATGGAAGGAACGCACAGATCATGCGCGTTCAACTGAAGACAACTGTGTTGATTTATTTTAGGAGAAGATCATCAAAAGAATGCTAAAATCAAGATGAAGATAATTTGATTCTCCTAGAATATTTTAGTGTGCGTATGATTATATATTTGGAAAGATTTGTAAACGATTGAGTGAATATTGTTTTCCTAATCGAATGGAAAATAATATTCATGAGATCTCTCTTACCTTAGTTTAAATACTCTAGTGTTTTAGACTAATGGTAAGTGTATGAGCATAATTTCATAATCGTGTGTAAGAAAGGAAGAGCAGACTTGTGCGAGAGATTCGTACAAGTGGTGAGTCAAGAGATCTTAGGCATAGCGTGAGATTGAGAGTGTGAGTGCAAAGGTAGAGCGTGGTTCAAGGGTGTGGGATTCATTCTTGTACACGGGAGAGCTTTGTAATCACTCAAGAAATCAATAGAGCGAGTCTAAGGACTCTTGAAATCCGACCAAGTGATAAACTTGGAAGGGAGTGGTTTTTCTCTAAGTAAACTAGTTGGTTTATGAAGAGTTTCCACTATACATCGCTTGTCAGTGACCGTTGGTAAACATTTATTTTACTGTGTGATTATTCCGCTGCTTTATTACTCAAAGTCGACGACTTCGTAGGAGTCGCCGACTCGTCTTAGTACTAACGATCCTACATTAGGACTCTCTCATTTTAGCAGGTAACACGTTCGTGTGATTATTCTGCCTAAAACAATTGGCGTCCACCGTGGGGCCCTATCCAAAAGGAAGTCGCGCTGCCAAAAAGAACTATAAGCTCTACCTACAAGATGGAAGGAATTCATGCTACCTACAGTCATGTAGAAGATCCCGAGAACCATGAGATCAACCAAGGAGGAGATAACCAACAAACTGGAAATGTGGATGGAGTTGGAAACGTAGACGGAGTTGATCAAGATTCTAAGAATGTGAATGGTAACCCTACTACCTCCACGGCAGCGGAATGGGGAGGAGCGGGTGATTCCGACATCATCATGGAACTCCGTGCGTCAATAATTGCTCTCCAAAAGGATTTGGAAAATCAAAAGGAAGCTCATGCCAAGTTCACCGAGGTATATGAAAAACAAATAGAAACTCTAACCAATGAACGTAATCTGCTTCGGTCTCAGGTACAATTAGCTCCAAATCGTCCACGCATAACGGACGTAGCGGACGGTGTCGCTCGGCGATTGGACATGGACGACCCAAAATTCGTGACACCCGATGGTGCTAGGCTAATAACTGGCTATCAGGTAAACGGTAATTCTTTAAGCGCTGTTAGAGAGGATGTTGAGGTTGCCCAACTACGGGAACGCCTCAAAGCTTTGGAGGACCAAATCACTCAAGTCCCAGGGGCACCCCAACCAATAGCAGTAGAAAGGAGGGATGGCTACACAGATTCTCCCTTCGTACCCGCTATCGCAAGGGTCGACATCTCTCGAAAATATCACGTCCCCGATGTACCTAAGTACGAGGGGGTTACGGATCCGGACCAACACGTAGCTGCATTCAAGCAGGATATGAACATTAGTATGGTACCCTTCGAAATGAAGGAGATTATTATGTGTCGTTGGTTCGGAAACACGTTATCCGGGCTCGCGCTTAATTGGCATTCTCATTTACCTCTTGGGAGTATTTCATCTTTTGCTGAGTTGATTGACAAGTTCAGGATAAGATTTACGAGCAGTCGACACGCTAACAAGCATTCAAGTGACTTATATCGTATGGTCCAGAAAACCGGTGAATCCTTGAAAGCCTTCCTTAACAGATACAACGAGGAGTTGGCTACCATAGAAGGATGCGATGCCGCTACGGCCATAGAAGCGTTCCAAAGAGGTATCTCGGTTGGTAATCCTGATTTATATCGTGAATTAACTAAGTATCCTTGCTCGAATTTCGATGAGGTACAGGTGAAAGCCTTAGCGCACATACGACTGGAAGAGGATGATCTCTTTACCGTCAAGGCCGCTAGTCCTCACCGGCCAGAACGTAGACAAGGGAGGCGAGAAACTAGATATGTTTCATATCCCACGTCATCTCCTACCAAGACAACCGTAAACACGGCATTTGGTAGGCAAAGTGAGCGGTATGAAGATCCTTGGTTGCCTCCCAGATTGTCTCATTACAACTTCTGTGTAGATGCAACGGAAGTGGTCCGAACTCCCAATAGCATGGGGGACACCGTCAAGTGGCCAAGAAAGAGTAATGCACCTTCGCATCAAAAAGATAAGTCTAGATGGTGTTATTTCCACTTCGATCATGGTCATCGGACGGACGAATGCATCGCGTTGAGAAAAGAGGTAAGCGAGCTATTACGCAGGGGTACCTCAAGGGCTTGATATCAGAAAGGGCAAAGGAACAACTAGAGCGCAACAAAGGGAAAGCCAGTCCTCCCCCACCTCCAAAGCATACTGGAGTAATCAACGTCATCACCGAGGGATCCGAAATTTGCGGCATAACATATTCCACAACCAAGAGAATCGCAAGGGATACCAGGAGAGAACACCCCAAAATCTCTCCCCGAACGAATCACAACGTGATGCCGATTACCTTCGATGATATCGAAGAAGAGGAAGTTCACCATGATTGTTTAATAATTTCTTTAACAATATCAAACTTCCTCGTTAAAAGAATATTAGTTGATAATGGAAGTTCCACTAACTTGCTTATGTTGGATGCTTTGTACAGTTCAAGCCTTGGGTTGGACGACATCATCAAGAAGTCTACGACTTTAGTAGGTTTCAGTGGTGAATCTCGTAACACGTTAGGAGAAATATCCTTACCAACCATCGCAGGAGGGGTAAATTACCAAGTAAAATTTCAAGTACTTGATTGCCCATCAACCTTCAACGTCATCTTGGGCAGGCCATGGATCCACGGGATGAAAGCTATTCCCTCCACTTATCATCAATGCGTAAAATTTCCAACGCCATGGGGAGTACAAGAAATCAAGGGGGAGCAAAAGTTGGCAAGGGAATGCTACTCCGTGACAATGAGAGCAACGACTTCAAAAAACCTGCAGATTGAAGCAAAAAAGAAGTCGTCAGATTAGCAATTAAAGGATTGTAGGACCTACACTTACTACGTAAAGCCGGAAACACCGGAACTTGAGGAAGTAGCCATTGATCCACTTGATCCATCAAGAAAGATCAGAATAGGGGCAGATTTGGAGCCGACTTTACGAAAGCACTTGGAGGAGTTCTTACGGTCTTACAGTGACTGCTTCGCATGGTCAAACGAAGATATGGTGGGAATTGACCCTAACGTGATTACACACGCCCTCAACGTCAATCAGAAGATTCTACCAATTAAGCAGAAAAGGCGTAAATTTGCACCCGAACGGAATCAGGTAATGAATGACGAGGTAAGGTCTTTACTTGAGTCCGGTAAAATTAGAGAGGTAAAATACCTTGACTGGCTTGCAAATGTAGTTGTTGTAAAGAAGAAAAACGGTAAATGGCGCGTTTGCATGGATTTTACCGATTTAAATAAAGCGTGTCCTAAAGATTCATTCACGTTGCCTCATATCGACGCAATGGTGGATGCGACGGCATGACATGAGCTTTTAACTTTCATGGACGTGTTTAGTGGATATCATCAAATAATGATGCATCTTGACGAACAAGAAAAAACTGCATTCATAACTAATCAAGGAACTTACTGTTACAAAGTTATGCCTTTCGGATTAAAAAACGCAGGTGCTACTTATCAGAGATTGGTTAATAAGATGTTTCAGGAAAAACTGGGGTATACAATGGAGGTCTATATTGACGACATGTTAGTCAAGTCTTTGAAGGCGGAGGATCACATTAGGCACTTGGAAGACACGTTCCAGATTTTGCGAAGTTACAAAATGAAGCCGAACCCAACCAAATGCTCTTTTGGAGTTACATCAGGGAAGTTCCTCGGAAACATAGTAACGTAGAGAGGAATTGAAGCAAGTCCAGATCAGATCAAGGCGATAATGGAGTTGGAATCACCAAAATGTGCTAAAGATGTCCAGAAGTTGACGGGACGAGTAGCAACACTCAACCAATTCATATCTCGATCTTCGGATAGGAAAAAATTGTTCTACGATATCTTGAAGAAGAACAAGTCGTTCGAATGGACGGAAGCACACGAGGAAACCTTTAAAGAATTGAAGAACTATTTATCTCACCCACAAATACTTTCCAAACCCAAGCCAGGCGAGATGTTGTACATGTACTTAGCCGTAACAGAAGCAACTGTGAGCGTCGTCCTGATTCGAGAAGAAAACGGGGACCAGTTACCCATCTACTATGTGAGTAAAACCTTGCTTCATGCAGAAACCATGTACTCGCCCGTTGAGAAACTCGTACTATCTCTGGTAATGGCTTCTATTAAATTACGTCCTTATTTTGAAAGTCATTCTATTACTGTGAGGACTAACTGCCCAATGAAGAGTATCATGTCAAAACCAGAGCTATCAGGTCGACTGATGAGGTGGCTCATTCACCTCAACGGATACGACATCACTTATGAACCACGAACGGCGATGAAATCTCAAGCCTTGGCAGATTTTGTGGCTGACTTCACTCCTACCATACCAGAAAAAGAAAGCCAAGATATGTTACAAGTAACCGGATCGTTTGGCGATGGCAAGTGGATGATGCATACCGATGGGGCGTCAAATCAAGTAGGTGTAGGACTAGGGGTAGTTCTGAAGTCACCATAGGGGGATAGGATAGCCCAGGCTGTTCGATGTACATTCAAAGCCACCAACAACTAAGCAGAATATGAGGCGCTCATAGCAGGGTTACTCATTGCTAAAGACTTGAATGTGCAAGAGATTGAGGTAATATGTGATTCATTACTTATTGTGAATCAAGTCACGAATTCATATGTTGCCAGTGATTCAAAGATGAAGGCTTACTTAGAAAAAGTCCAAGAAATTATCAAAAACTTCAAGCACTTTGAGATAAAGCAAGTCCCTCGAGATGCTAACACACAAGCAAACGCCTTAGCAAACCTCGAATCTGCAATCGACCCAAGAGAATACGACAAGATACCTTTCGTATACCTCGATGCACCCTCCATAATAAAAGAAGCGGACATGTTTGAGGTTCGAGATTCTGATGAGGATGTTTCATGGGTAAATCCTTACTTAAGATGGTTGCGAGATGGGATCCTACCGGACGACAAAGAAGAAGCTCGACGACTTAAGGTAAAAGCTTACACTTTCGCTATTAAGAATAACATCTTGTTCAAGTGGATGTCATCAGGAATATACGCACGATGCGTAAGGGAGGAAGAAGTACAAAAGGTGTTGCAAGATATACACGATGGAGAATGTGGAAATCATACAGGGGGTCGTAACTTGGCAAAGAAAGCAAGCGGGATGAGCTATTATTGGCCCACCATGAACAAAGACGTAGTAGAGTTCGCCCGGAAGTGTGACGCGTGCCAGTGTCATGGACCTATACCACATCAACCTCTAGAGTTACTACACCCTATAAATTCCCCTTGGCCATTCATGAAATGGGGACTGGATATTGTATGGAAACTCCCTCCAGCTCCAGGGCAACGTGTCTACATCTTAGCTATGGCCGATTACTTCTCTAAATGGATTGAAGCCGAAGCTTTCAAAGAAGTAAAAGATACTCAGGTTATTTCCTTCATAAGAAGAAATATCCTGAGTAGATTTGGAGTGCCATCCACCATAGTATGCGACAACGAGTCACAATTCATCAACGACAAAACAAGATCATTTTGCCAACAATACAACATTTAGTTGGTGATGTCGACGACGCGTTACCCTCAAGGCAACGGTCAAGCGGAGGCAAGTAACAAAGTAATCATCAACAATATGAAGAAACGCCTCAAAGAAGCCAAAGGAAGATGGGCCGACGAGTTACCACTTATCCTTTGGTCAGATCGGACAACTCCCAAGACTGCCACAGGGCATACGCCTTTCTCCCTAGTATATGGGTGTGAAGCCGTGTTACCAGTTGAAATAACTTTGCCCACAGTTTGATATGGTATCACTACTGAGGAGTCAAATCTTCCTAGCTTGTTCCATCATTTAGACACGGTTGATGAGTTACGTGATGAAGCATCAGTTCGTATGGCGGCGTATAGACAGGGGGTGGCTCGAAGTTACAACAAATGCGTCAGGGCAAAAGCGTTTCAAGTAGGCGATTGGGTGTTAAGAAAAGTCTTTCAAAACACACAAGAACTGAATGCCGGCAAGTTAGGAGCCAACTGGGAAGGACCCTACCAGATCACGAAAGTGGTCGGACAAGGAGCTTACGAGTTAGTGTCCCATGATGGAAAGATAGTCCCAAGAAGTTGGAACGCGACAAACTTAAAGCTGTATCATTTTTAACAAGCAAGTCACAACAAGGTATTTATTTATTATTTCATTCTGTTAACTTTATTTTGCCTCATCCTATACACATGGAACAACGAAAATTTTACAAAAAACTAACAAGGGACGCCTTGTGACGTTACAGGCCCAAACATAGGCCCTCGCCTTACAATCAGGCAACGATGTGCACACAACGACTAGTCACAAGATGCAAGAGACGAGAGTACATAAAGATAACTCTAGAGCAAGAGGAGTTTTACATAAACTAGGATACTTGAATAAACAATTCAGATTTCATTGAATAAAACATAAGTATCTACGTTCTACTACATACATCAATCTCTCTCTTAGCATCCTATACAAAAGCGCTATTACTACATAACTCGATCAAAAAACGACCAACGATCGTCTTCTCAAACGCGTCAATCCTTGTCCTACGATTGCAAACCTGTACCACCTGCAAAAAAGACAAAGCAAACCAAAGACCATACAAATACTAAAACAACATTCACCATAAAACCCCTAAAACAAGCAAAAGTAGGGGTGAGAAAACTTGTCCACACCAACGGCCCTAGAAATGAGCGGCCCTACAAACCAGTTAATACGTTCAACCCCGACACACCAGGGGTACCAACATACTTAATGTTTAAAAAAGAATAGAGATAAAGGAGATCACTCCTTGAAGACATCTTCAGCAGCCTTCTGACTTTCTAACTCCGCTTGAGCCACTTCCTTGGCGACTTGGGTAATGTCGTCAATAACTGAAGACTTCTTGGTTGCGATCACTTCATTAGAGAACAAGCTTTCAAACAATTCCCTTTCCTTTACGGCGTTCCATGAGGCATGTTTTCCTGTAGTGAATTCTTCCATCATCTCCACGCGAGCTCTGCACGACCAGTAGTCTGCGGTGTCTTGAATCTCCTTTGCAAGAGTAGATTCTTTACCTGAGGAAATAATGAATTTCTCTTCCCAATCCTTGGAGTCCTTAGAGGCCTTTTCAAGAGCGACCGACAGCTCCTTCACCTTCTTCTCTAAAGCATTCTTCTCCTGTCCCAAGATGGTGCTTCTGTCTTTTTCGAGTTGAACGCTGATCTTGCTCTGAGCCAGTTGACCAGGCAAGCCTTTGAAAGTCTCAAAAGCGGATAGCGTGAGCTGGAGACCTTGAACAGATTGAGAAGCAAAACGTCTTAAGTAAGAGATGAGACGAGTGAATCAAAAGATCTAACTGGTCAATTGAAAAGTAGACATACCTGCCATTGAGCAGCAAGCATTTCACCGAAAAAGTCTGGCATGGAAGATCGGTTTCTGCACCTCGAGGACAGTCCACATGAAGAGGCGTTAGAGAACTTAAGCACTTCTTCGCCGCCATGTCCAAAGACATCATCGTTCTTGGGAGATCGGACAGGTTCGAGACCACATTCTTTTTCGGGGAGGTAACTTTAGCGTCAGCCGATTTCCTGGGGATGGATATCGCTAAGGAGGTGTTAGTTGCCAATGTTGTCTCAACTTTTCTCTTCTTTCGTGCTTCTACTCGTTCCATAGTGGTAAGCGCAGCAGTAGAGCAAGTAGTTCTTGAACCTGACAACATGCAGACAAGCAGGATTACAAGAAGTAAACGCGTCGAAATATGGTGTAGGTGAAAAATTTGAAGGCTTACTTGACATCTCGGTATCTTCAGAATCGGAAAAACACGCCTTCACAAGCCTAGGGTAGGATCTCTCTTCTAACGAAAGACCTTCTATATGAGAAATAACTTGAGCTGACACCTTGTGAGGTTGAGGAGAAGCAAGATTTTCTGCATTCAAGACAGGAATAGTCAAGGGTTAAGAGCATCCTAACAAAGCAAAATAAATAAATAGAGAAAACACTATCTGTTGAACGCCATTGAGTTTTCAAAAAAGAAGTATCGATTCCCAAAGAAGATAACTTTACGAAGAAAAATTTGTCTGCCCAGCCCCGATCAGACTTCAACATCTTGAAAATCAGGTCGGATTTGTTTTTGAAGGTTTTCAGGGTCAGAAGGCCAGGACCACATTTGGAAAGACGATAGTTATGAAAGAAGTCGACAGCTTTGAACGGGAGGCCGTGAGAAGAACACAAAAGGTCAATAGACAGAAGAAGTCTCCAAACCTGGGGAAGTACTTGACCGGGAGAGACGTTGAGAGTAGCAATGAAATCGACTACAAGGGGAGAGAAAGGGAAGCGATGCCCGATGCGAAAGGGGTATTCATATAAACACACCCAATCATCGGTGAAATAGTCGGCCCAGACTCTAGGAGGAGGAAGGAACACTTCCGTGGAGGCAGGAAACCCAGCGGAGAAAGCAAAAGTATGAGGATCCTCAGAGGTACTGTTGCTCTGATGATACGGGGTGAGAATTTTGGATGAAACCAGGGGGGGATCGGATGGATCGCAGCAACGAGAAAAGGGTTCAGAGGGGAAACCAAAAGTCGCCATGGATGAGAAGAAAAAGGAAGAAGAAGATGAAAAATCGAGAAGGGAGGACGTACCTAGGAACCAAGATGCACAGTTGGGGCACCATTGAATCATCATGACCGCTATAAATAAGGGTTGATGGGACGTGTTCTGCGCGCTACAACTTCTGAGACATGAATCAAAAACCCTAAAAAGACTCTTGGAGGGAACTTTCCCGGGTTTTTGAGTGGGTATTGTTGGGCCTCCCAAGAATTAGCCCAAAGTGACAGTCCAATTAACACGAGTAAGCAAGGCCCGTTCTCCAAATCGTGCAACTTGAGCCATAACAACGGTATAAAGACGATGATATCGGTAACGATTAGAGCATTAAGGCTGGTGGCGAGATCTCCGGGATACACCAATGCTCCATCAACAGTCGAAACAAAGCAAGGGATATAAAAACCGAAGAGGGAGACAATTACTAGGGATCGCATTCTATAGCATTCTAAAAGAAAAACCATTCTTTCTGTCAGTCAATTTTGTTCATGCGCTTGTTTGTAACTTCGGAGGAATTATTCATCATCACGATCATAATACAATCACAATAACTTTTCTTGCTTTACTTTTTACTTTCTTTTCTCTTAAAGCTACATCTTGTTTGGAGTTTATAACGCGTTATGATTGCTCTTTGGTTAGGACTCCCTCATTTTAGCAGGTAACACGTTCGTGTGATTATTCTACCCAAAACAGCTGCCAGCTCAAGCAAGTTCATACCAAAAGTAATGTTCACAGCAGCAGTTGCCAGACCAAGATTCAATTCAAAGGGGCAATGCACATTTGATGGAAAGATAAGGATATTTCCATTCACTTATCAAGAGGCAGCAAAAAGGAAATAAAAAAATAGGGAGAAGGGGACAGTTGTAACAAAGCTGGTAGAATCAGTCAACAAGAATGTCACAAGGAGAATGCTAATTGACCAGATAGTCCCAGCAATAAAATCAAAATGGCCAAAACATCCAGGGCATAAGGTCATATTCATCCAACAAGATAATGCAAAAGCTCATATCACTCAAGAAGATGCAGGGTGGCAACAAGTGTATCAGCAAGAGGACTTCACATTCATATTAATTCAACCACCACCAAACAGTCCGGATTTACATCTTAGACCTTGGGTTTTTCAGAAGCATACAGTCATTAATGCATAAAAAGATGCCCAAGAATATTGATCTCATGTTGGATGCAGTGAAGGAGGCATTTTATGAGCTACAACCAACAACACTAGCTAATGTGTGGATGGCATTACAATACGTCATGAATGAGATACTAAAAGCAAAAGGGGGCAATGACTATGATGCCTCACATGTCAACAAAAACAGATTAAGAGCTGAGGGGAATTTACCACAACAAGTGCAAGCACCTAGCTGGGCAGTTATTGAAGCATGGAACAGAATTCATGGAGTTGGAAATGCAACAGAAGCAAGCCAAGCAGGTCAACAACCAGAAACAGAAACACATGGGAATCAAACCAACAATGGAGACCAAGACAATGAAGATGAATTTGGAGAGGATAGTCAACTCAGTTAGGATGTAATTAAGCATTCCTCCACTTTTGTGTAATTACTAGCCTTTTGTGTAAATGGTTAAGTGAAAACATATGGCATTTTGGGATCTTAATGACCAAGTGTGTAATGAAAATGGCAATCTCAGCTGTCCCCTATTCAATCATTGAATGAAATCCTCAGCCACATAAAACAATGAATTACAAAGGACTTATCTAAGCATCAGGCTTCATATCTGATGCTACTATGCCATCAATCTCTTTAGGGTCATCGGAAGTTGAATCTCGAGCTCCCACTTTCACACCATTCCCCGGAGACAAGGGAAGACTCGCCTGGTCAACAGAGTCCTCATCTTCGGACCGCAAGAAGCCCACAACAGACTCCTCAAACTGACCAGGACTAAAGGAATGGTTTCCCTTGCACTCGTAGCTCCACTCACACCTCGAATGCTGGGAGCATGGGATAGAATCGGAGGGAGTCGAAAACAGGCCATCATCATCATCATCATCAAAATGGGCGAGGAAGGCATCCACTTCCTCGTCAGTCATGGAGTGAAAGCACTTGCGATCCATCTGCAACAAAGACATCCAACACCCGAATTAGCCAAGATTCAAAGGAAGAAAGGAGAGGGAAGGAACGAGGAAGAAATCAGAGGAAGAAAACCGATAAAGAAATGACAGATCGAAGGAATTTGAGCCAAATCGAGGACAAATTCGAGAGAGGAAGGCAAGATTTCAGAGAGCGAGGCAAAGCTCTCTTGCACCGCCACCACTAGGGTTTGCAAGAGATAGTGTTTAGAGAGGCGGAAGGGATCCAAAAGCTTCATGTGAGATCTAAAGCCTCATGCTTAGGGTTTTATGGTGGGGCAAGGCAATGTTTTGGGCTAGCTCGGTTTTGGGCAAGGCAAAGGAGAGGGAAGGCAAAGTTTTGGGTTGCCATTGAAATGGGTTCAAAAAACCCAGAGAAAGTGAAAGAAAATTTGGTTATTTTAAAATCAACGTAAAAAAATTTCACATTGGGCTATGAAGATGATTTTAATAGAGGTGATTTTAATGGAGGTGATTTTAATGGAGGTGATTTCAATAGAATAAAGAGGAGAAGAGAGAGTGAAAAAGATAAAGTAGGAAAGAGAGTGAATAAAGTGTAGATAAAGTAGGAAAGAGATTGAGTAAAGTGTAGATATAAATGGAAAGAGGAGATGGTACAACAAACATTTCGGGACGACGGATATGGAAAGTGGACGAACATTATGGGACGGATGGAGTAAGAAAGAAGTGTTATTAACTTAATAATATTTTTCAATATTTATTAGAGGCCTTTTGTATTTTAGAATACTTTTTTATTATTATTTCAATAAGGAGAAGATTGTGTAAACCCAATAAGATATATTAATAGGATAATTAATTTGCATTTAAAGAATAAAATATTTATTTTTCTTGAGAGGGAGAGTTTTTATAGTTGTAAAGATAAAGATATCCGCTATTACTTAATAGCGAAGATAATCGGAGCAGATGAAATATTTTGACATACGAAAAAAGCAAATCTCCTAATTGGTCAATATCATTTACAGCTTGTCATCTATTGGACAAGCCAGCCAGGTCTCGGCACCACCACGGAGTCTACAGTGAGTCAGTGACTGTGCGAGTGTGTAAGCAGTGAGCTCACCTCTTTGACCAACATAAAAGAAACAAACTGTATACAAATACAAATAAATATGCGGGCGAAGGTCATGAGAGACGATCCAATCCAAATTCGCCAGGGAAGACGGAAGCAAAAAAATCTGCCCAACTTCCCCCAGGGCCCAGGGGACGGACGGTGGCCCACGTTTGTCTCAAAATGTCGTTTGCCCCCTCTCTTCTACTCGTCGTACTCGTATATAGCAGCCGACTTAAGCCGTCGTCGTCGTGATACGAAGATTCAAAGAAAGTCAGTGCTCTGGTGCTGCTCTCCACTCGTGACCACCGACCGCCACCAAAACTACTCCGATGCCTCGCCGGGCCCATCAAAACCCCCCTCCACCGCCTTTCTCCTCTCTAGATTTTTTCTCCTTTAATTTCCTTCGCCACCAAGTACACACTTCCCCTCCCATATGTATATATACACCTCCCACGATTGCCATTTTCTCCTACTCTCCCTCCCCCTGCAAAATTCAAGACAGATTTCAAGTATGCACCCCAAAGACGAATCGAATTTCTCTTCCACTTCTTCTTCCTCCATCCCGCCGATTCCGTTCCCCCCTAACAATTTAGCCTTCGAGACCTTCTCCCCCTTCCAATCTCTCTCCCCTTTGCCGTTCGATTTCACGGACGAATACGAAGCCAAGCCCGTAATCCCTCTGTCTTCTGCTCCTCCAGTTGGATTCGCGCCCAATTTCCCGGCTCCTCAGCCGCTGGAGTGCCTACAGGGGAATCCAATCCCTCCCTTTCTGTCTAAGACCTACGATATCGTCGAAGAGACCGCTCTTGACCCCATCGTCTCGTGGGGTGGCACCGGGGAGAGCTTCGTGGTGTGGGACCCGCTCGAGTTCGCCAGGATTGTGCTTCCCAGGAATTTCAAGCACAACAATTTCTCCAGCTTTGTTCGCCAGCTCAATACTTATGTGGGTAATTCTGGCTGCAGTTTGTACCGTGCCCTTATTTTTCTGGTGGCCGGTGCTCTCTGTACCTGGATTTCTTTTACTTCACTTCTCTTTCTGTTGTTACGTTCTTATGTACAACTGTTTTTTCTTGCTTGTTTCTAATGCTGTGGGCTAATTTCATGTTTATCAGTTCTGTGTGTGAAGCTGGACTTGTGTAAATTTGAGGGCTTCTTCTGATTGTAATTTTTTAAACCACTTTGTAAAGGGGCTTTTGTTTTTCACTGTCTGGGGTGGGGGTTGGGTTTTCATGTATAATTGTACCGGACCACTTCCTTGTAATAGTGAGCTTTCCAGATAATGTAAATGTATGATTCTGTAATATGCTAGTGTAATTAATGTAAGAATATAGCTACTGTTCTTGGTTGACTGGATCGTCTTCTAAGATTGTGACTATCTGCTTTGATTAGTAGCCCAGGTGGGGGAACTTCGCCCTTATACAGGTTAGATTTTCAAGTTTCAATGGAATTACAGCTTTTCAGTAACTAATCTACAAAGCCTTGATTTCCTCCTATCTTTCTTTTTGATCACATGATATTATACACACACCCGCCTGTTTGCATCCAGGTTGTTTCTTGTATATATCCATGAAATTGAGATTCTGATGGTGAATGTGTTTCATGTCTAACTTTCGTATCAACCTTAACAAAAAAAAAATGATAATTATAGGGTTACATTCTGTTCAGGGATTTCGCAAGATTGACACCGACAAATGGGAGTTTGCAAACGAGTCCTTCTTGCGGGGAAGGAAGCATCTTTTGAAAAACATTCGTAGACGGAGGACGCCACCTCATTCTCAGCAGGCTACAAGCGAATCATCAGGACTCAGCTTAGAAGCTGAGCTGGAGAATCTAAGAAAGGATAAGAGTGTGCTTATGCAGGAGCTAGTGGAGCTCCAGAAGCAGCACCTTGGAACAGCAGAACGCGTTGAGACAGTGAAACAAAGGCTCCAGGCTTCAGAACAAAGACAGAAACAGATGGTGTCTTTCCTTGCAAAGGCGTTTCAGAACCCCGAGTTTATGGACCGGCTCAGACAAATGAAGGAGCAAAGGCTGCTCGGTTCTCCAAGGACAAGGAGAAAGCTTGTGACTCAGAAGCCAGAAGAAATGGGCCATGGATCAAATCCATCCATAAATGAACAGATTTCCAATTTCACATCTTCTGAAATGCTCGTCCCATTTCCCCTGGATAACCCTTTACAGGAAACCATGCCCTTTCAAATCGAGAATGTGTCATCTGTACAGATTGAAGGTGGAGGAGATCAGACCTATTACAAAGGCAAGGAGTTGGCAGATCCTGAACTTGAGTACTTTGTTGATTACCCAGAAACTGAGAGCTTGATTAAGCAGGACGACGGGTTGAACATGGGTTTTGATTTCAGCACGGGTATGTCTAGCTCGACAGTTGATTTATGGAGTAATGTCCCCAATTATGAGTTTCTGGTCCCCGGACCCTCCATCTCAGGTGGGGTATCAGATGTCTGGGATTTAGGTGGCATTGGGGGTTCAGAGATAGAGAAGTGGTCGTCTGATGAATCACCAGCTGGTGGCAGTGGGAGCAAAGCTGGAGATGACACTTAAGTCTTAGGAGTTTCATTTTCTTTGTGGTCGTAGTCGGTAGTCTAGTACTTCAACATTTGGGGCTATTTTTTATTTATTGAGTTTGACTGATGGGGGATGAATGATTTGAATTTTCATATATTGCATTTGATTTATAGATTCCCATTGTTCAGTGTCACGATCTTTATTGTCATTATTTGGACTGTATTCTGAACTCTGATGCACTTGTTTTTGGCAGGTGGGTTGCATTGATATTCATCTAGATCACTTCCGTTCTCAGCTAACATAGTCTTCTGAGTTGCATATTTTGCAGGTTCGTTTCTTAAATCTTAATGTTCCAGAGTAGTACAAAGGGATGAAGCTGGATGTAGTAGCTTTCCTGTTGTGATTTCTCATTAACTCGGAAGACTGATTTTGTCCGCATGAGTTTTCTAATGTTTTCCCCCTTTTTTTTATCTGAATAAAGGATGTAAAACTTGCAGCACATATAATGAATTTTCCTTTACATTCTTGCCCTTGTTTCAAAATTTTGACTCGTAACATGTCAAGCCAACAGCACTCTTCAACCTAAACAGACAATAAACTGAATTATTATCCTCACCTTCTGATCCGGCATACAGATCTTCCAATGAGAAACTAGTCACAACTATTATTCTTCATAGAATGCTCAGAGGCAATCTTTACAGCCTCTTTCTTCAAACTGTCTTTTGGAAGGGCAAACTTCAACCAACTCGAGCCAATCCACACAGATGCTATAGTCAGTTTTTAAGTGAGTAAAATTCTGGAAATGTTTCACAACAACTTTCAAATAGCACTGCATTGACCGCACTACCTGTCCGGGTATAGTGAAGTATATCAGGATTTTCTTCCCATTATACTGAAACAAGTTTTAATCCAATAGCAGGAAAGGAACAGATAAGCTTTGGGGCTCGCTTCTCAAGCTCTTGCTTTGCACTTCCTAGAGTCTCTATATTCAATTTGGCAAGTTCTTGTTACCTTCTTACGGGCTTTGATTTCTTTGTTTTCAACATTCGCCACAAATGCACTCAACTCTTGTAATCAGATAGCAACTGAAAATCAATGAGAAGAAATGGCCACAATATTGATTCTCCGACACAATTGGATGCTAATAAATTATCTTCTTTCCTGGAATTAACCACTCCAAGTAAATGCCTGAAAATTTCCTCCAGCTCAAATAATATGAGCTTCTCCAGCTTAAATAATATAACTCCAAAAAACGAAAATCCCAACACAAAAAGCAAACAAACAAAATATTTCGGTTAAGAATCCGAAACAATTTCAATTGTTAAAAAGGGAAAACTTGCCTGATAGTTTATGGCTTGACTTTAGGGGCTTAACGTTGCTCTTGTTTATATTTAGTATATATACTTCCGTACATCTATATGTACAACAAGTTGAGATGGCCGAGTTGGTCTAAGGCGCCAGATTAAGGTTCTGGTCCGAAAGGGCGTGGGTTCAAATCCCACTCTCAACAAAATCTGCATTCTTTTTACAAAAAAAAAAAAATGTACCCAAACTTTCTTTTCTTTCGTCGTATATGAATGGATTTGCAAGTTGAAACTCAAATCCAAAAAACATTTAAAAAAAAGTACTACTATTCTTAAAAAATGTTATTCTAGTTAATAAATCTTGTTTTAAAATATTTATCATTTTAGGGCATGCTTGAATTACAGGCCATAATACATTATATAGAATTTTGTATTATCTATATTTATATAGAATTTTTTTCATCAATATTATGGATTTGTTATCAACTCTATGAATTTGTTCATCGATACTGTGAAATTTGTTCATGTTAATTTGTTTATTAACACTTTGAATTTGTTTGTGCATCAGAATTGTGATTTTGTTCATCAAAACTATTTTTATTGCATCAAAAATCTATTACTTGTACATAAAAAAATGGACAAATGTGTATCGAAATTATATGCATTAATATATGTGTGTGCCTCATAATTAGTCATATGTGAGACAACACGAATTGTTTTGATGTCAGTCTCGGCATTGTCTTATTTGACTCCTTTGGATTTGTCATTGTTGCTTTGCTTCTGTGAACGTGTGGCTACTTCTTGAGCTCCGAACATAGCTAAGGCACAATCACTCCTCTTCGGTTTGCAGCTGTCTCGTTCTCTTAGCATACACCATATTATTGTAAAGTCAGATTCTTTATCTATTATCCTTTGTATTCAATTTTCTACATCAAACTTATCTTGTAGGTACTATATTGAGCACTTCATTCGTATTGACAAGTTAGCCTTAAATCACTTCATTCATATTATCCTTTGCATTCAAGATAGCCTTAAAGCACAAAAATAAATGCAAAAGTGCACAAATAGATAATCTTAAATGTACAAGTTGATGGTATTAATAGTCCTAAATGTACAAGTTGATGGTATTGACACATAGAGATAAGTTTATTTCAATTCAAAAATAAGGGTATAATAATGAACAAATAAGGTTATATCAATGAACAAATAGAGGTATATCAATGAACAAATAGAGGTATATCAATGAACAAATATGATATATCAATGAACAAACAATGGATAAACAAGGTTAGATCAATGGACAAATAAGGTTATATCAATGAACAAGGAGAGGTATGTCCACGAACAAATAGGGTATATCAATGAACAAACAATGGTATACCAATGAACAAAAAAGAGTATATCAATGAACAAATAATGGTATACCAATGAAAAATAATGGTATATCAATGAACAAACAAGGTTATATTAATGAACAAATAGTAGTATATCAATGAACAAATATTGGTATATCGAAACTAATTATATGTTCATTAAAAACTAGATAATATTGTATTCATACACATAAATAAGGTTAAAAAATAATTTAAAGATTTAAAAAGTTCGAAATCGATGAACAATGTTATCAAAAACTCGATGCACAATTAGTTAGTATTGATGAACAATTGGTCAATATTGATGAACAAATCGCTAGTTTTGATGAATAAAAACGTATTTTTTGAAAAATACGTGAATAATACGGGAAAAATTCGTCCATGCCGTATTTTATTGAAAAATACGCGAATAATACGGGAAAAATTCGCTCATGCCGTATTTTTTTTAATGAATGTTTAATCAGGGACGTTGAATTTTTGGAATGAACAAACGAGATTTATTCTCATTTCTCACTTGGGCGCTCATTCGCACATAACTCTTTCTCTCATAATATTGCTAATGTTATTAATAATTGCACATAATATATCAGTAGGTGATGTTTAATTCCTTACACACTAAATTAGTACATGATATCTCTATATTTGTCTTTATGAACAAAATTTGAGAACTTTAATATTATATAATTATAATAGTACGTGAGATATATGTACCGTAATTTTTTCTATGGTAAATATGAAATTAGGAATAAGTGAGATCTTTATGATTTTATTTTTATGAATATAAATTTTAATAGGGCTTTGCTCTTCGTCGCCCATTATGTGTGAGGCGTTACTTTTATAATATTAAAGTATATGTATAATCTATATAAGTATTATCAATTTATAATGAGATTAATGGTGGTACACCTCATATTTTTTTTTAAATATGAGGTTTACCACCACTTATTTAATTTTTAATAATTATTGATTTAATAAAAATATGCGATTTATCACTACTTATTTAATTTTTAATAATTATTGTTTTAATATATTGTTTCTAAATAAAAAAATTCTCAAGTCATAGTCGTGCATGTCACGAACGAGTCTTGCTAGTTATAATGCATTATGGCATCATATTCAATCAAATAGACCTGTTTTGAACAACAATTTATTGGTGAATTATGAGCTTGTTTTTCAAAAAATCATATATGGACTCTTTTGATGCAAATTATCTTTATTTATTGATGGGAGATATAGTAAATATTTAATAATAATTTATAAATTTTACAAAAAGTTAGTATACATAATAGTTGTGCCTAGTAAATAGAGGGGGTAGCAGACAACGAAACTTAAATTAAATTATTGTTACAAAAAGCAGTGTATTAATTAGTGAATATTCAATTAAAATGACTAATACGAAATGCGAATTGACCCTAACGGACGAATGCGCGCAGGGGTAAACTGGAGTCCGTTCTAACCCACCCTAAAAAAAGGTGAATTCAATAAAAAAATAATGAAAAGTAAGGTAAATTTAGTGCTAAATAAGTAAAAATTAAGGTAAATTAATATTGCTAATATAAGTTTAGTATTCAATAAGTAAAAATAAGATAAATCTAACCTACTAAATATTTAGATCATTGTTTTGTCCCTTCTAAGTTCTGACCCTTATTGTAATTTGTACATGGTATCAACAAGACTACATATATTCATGCCACATTGCCACCTACCAAAATCTTTATGCTAACATGTCAAATTTCCGAGGTAGTTTTTTTTCTTTTGACGAGAATCATATTGAAAAGAACTAGTAGAAGCAAAAATTGGGAACTTTAAAATGACTCAATAAATAACAGAGTGTGGAAAGGTTTGGATATTCAAAACGGTGATGCCAATTTGGAAGAGTGGTACGCTCGCCTACGAGAGTGGTTGGTGGAGTATGAGAAGCAACAAGTAAGCAGTATAGACCCTTGTCAACGATTCCTTTGAGTATTGTTCACCCCTACAAGTCCTTCAAAAGACAACAATCAGAATAGAATTCAACGAAAATATTATTTTCTTTGGCAAGTCTAAGAATGCTAACAAGGTTTTTATTCATTTTTGGAACGCATAGAACGTTGGACAAGTTGATTGGTTTAGAAAATGTAGTAAAAGAGGTATGACCAATATGAGAGATTAGAAAAATATTACCATTGTCGAGAGCTAATTGGCACCACCATTATATTCTGAATCAATCGATACCTTGATAAGATCACGGATTATGTGTTCGGTTGTGTCAGTGTCCCAATACCAAGCTGGGTCTGTAAGTGAGGAGGACGGGGACACATGATAAGCTGCAGGCTGAGATGATGACGGTGGAGCAAAGCGTTCCAATGGATGCTGGGACGGGAAAGCTTGTAAGTTGAGCTGATTAAAGCAGTCCCGTGTGATGTGTCCCGGTTTATCGCATAAATGATATTTAGAGACTTGCGGGTGCTAGGAAGACAATCCGCTCGAGGTATTGCTGGGCCGAGAGGAGTTGGACTGCGGTGTCGGAGACTAGCGATCGATAGTGGGGCGCCGATTTTTCGTAGGATGAGAGCGTCGCTGCTGCCCGTAATTAGCAGCCAACTGAGAGGCTAAGGAGCGAGTTTCTTTAACAAATCATTCTTCCTCTTGCAACAAGTAACCCTCTTATCATCAGGCGAGAGTTGAGCTTGATTCATATTGAGAGCAGCACGAAAAGGACTATAAGAAGAGTCCAAACCATGGACAATGCATGCGATGAAGTCATCATCAGAAATAGGTGGAAGACAGTCCGCTAGGGCATCCGTTATGGCTCGTTTTTTTCTCAAAATATTCAAGCATAGTCATAGAGCCTTTGGGAAGACTTTGAAGTTGTTGCTTTAATTTAGATGCATAGAGCGGGCACGCGAGTGGGCTTGAAACATACGTTCAAGAGTAATCCATGCCTGATGAGAAGACTCAAACTTGACAATATAGCCAATAAGAGGAGTGGAAATAGTGGTGCGAAGCTATAAAAGTATGAACTTGTCATGACGTTTCCACACGAGATACTCGGGATTGGCCTCGGTTTTTGCCGCAATATCGCCATTAGTGGGGTGTGTGGATTGTCGATGGAGGTGCATTGCCAGCAAGAACAAAGTGTTTCAATCCAAAAGCATCCAAGGGCGTCAAGAACATTAGACCTCCAAATTGAGTAATTATAAGTACAGTCTAAGTTGAAAGAAAATGTGGGAAATTGAAGTC
The DNA here is from genome assembly GCA_964016875.1 of Fallopia convolvulus. NCBI lineage: Eukaryota > Viridiplantae > Streptophyta > Magnoliopsida > Caryophyllales > Polygonaceae > Fallopia > Fallopia convolvulus. Next base: position 41,221,687 of record OZ024718.1, read on the forward strand.
CACCGTGAGGTGAAGAAGTGTCGCCAAGAGCAGCCATTAACAAGTTGGTACTGGTTTGAGTAATGGCTACGGGATCGACCTGCGCAACCGGGGTGGTGGCATTGGACTCAGATGAGGAATTTTTCTTGAGAAAGAGGTAGAAGGTTTAGGCTAGGAACGATTGCTCTGATACCATGTAAGATTACGATAATATGTAGAAGGTAATCTCTTTTGAAGAGGCAGAGAGTTACCATGTGTATTAATATAGATTGAAGATTTACAAGGTGTTTTGGAGCCCAAATAATTACAAGATATAGAGAATAACCATAAGATAGAAAGAAATAATACAATTGAGAGATTCGATATTATCTTCTCCCTTGGAATATAATCTATCCAAATACGGAGTATAACTTATTCCATCTCTAATATAATCTGATTTCTTACATAAAAATTGTAGGTAATGTGCCGAGGTTTCAAACTACCTTATATATTGTCACTTTCCTCTTTACAAATAAATGTTCCCATTAACATTTGTAAGCAAATAACTTACAGTGGAGCACCTTCAAAACTGGTGAGAGAACAGGCCCGCATTGGGCCATTGTAAGAAATAAAAACCTCAGTTGCAGTTTTTTGGGATTGCAAATTAGGTCCAGCTGGGAAGGTTTCATTCTGTTGGGGGCCTGTTTGAAGAATGGCCCAACCTAGCTATTGTCAGCCCAAAGTAAAATGAAAACAGCATTCATGATCCTTGAAGGGGAAGGAGATTATACAAGAACGCTGACTGAATTGCTTTGCTTCTTTATTGACTCACTTAGAGAAGTTGGTGGGGAACCTGATTCCTTCATCTTATCCCCAATTTCAATACACAAAGTGGAAAGTACGTGCTTTTTCCATTCCCAACATTAGGCTCCTTCTTAATTTACTAATTTCCCCCACACCACACGCTAATTAATTTATTAGAGTCTGTAACTTAATTAGTGAATCACTAATCCATAAACAAACACACTACGGACAAGAAAGATATGTGGAGTTTATTTCCATTTTTAGTCCTGTATATATACAATATACTAGATTGTATACGTACCTAGGCTATGAATATATTGGATATGAAGATGTATGTAGATGGATGCTTGGTTGGTTTATTTTGGATGAGTAGCGAGTAAAAAGCAAAGATTTTTTTTATATTTGGCAGCTTTCCCAACTTAGCACGCAAGGAACACATTCGGCTTCATTCTCAACAAATTCATAAACTAAGTAAGGGTAAGGAAGGATATGTTTTCTTCAAAATTAGCAATTTTTCATTTTAATTTAAACAGGAAAAAACAAACGATCATGTGCCAATTCTTGAAATGTGCAAATACAAATTGCAATTCCAGGGTCTTAATTCTGTGGAGCCCGTTAATAATAACCAGGAAAAAAAGTATGCAATCAAACAAACTGTTTTCATGCTCTTAATTTTGTCACTGTTGATAAATGGAAACTAGGTATTTGCATTTGTCATGGCTTTCTGCCTCCTGGCTAATTTCTTTCTGCAAAGCCTGCAGCAGGAGACTACACAAGTCTACAACCATGATGATCATCACTTCTTTGCCTTTACCTTTTACAAGGCTTTCTTCTCCACCTTCTAGCTAGTCAATGAACATAAAATTACCTCAAAAGGGAGTTCAAGCCAAGAGAATTTTTGCAGCAACTTTTAATCCTCTTTTTTTTAAAAATAAAAAATTATGTTCACCAGTAAAAGCCTTTAATCTTCCTTATAACAATGTTATAAATTAACAGATTAAACATTCAGAGGACCAAGACCAAAAAAAAAACATTGAGAGGACCGTCGATCATTTTCTTTATGCAAAAATGATGGGTAGCATAATTGCCAAAGAAGGCTAAACATATTTTCAGGATCATCATGTTCACAGGTGAGTTCAGCGCGCAAGTCATCATAGTTTTACGGTTACATGGAGGAGCTTAAGTAACATCATAATCAGGCAGACGTGGACACTTCGGAATTGGTGGACATGGGTGAAAGACCATAATGCCCCCGGAAGTAATGAATGCTGTAATATTAGGTAAGGGCATTTGAGACATTTGCTAACTATAGATGCTCTTATGACTGACTACAACTCTAATTAAGAGTTTATTTAATCACGAAATTCAAACATAACCGAAATGGTATTAAATGAAATGGGCCGGACTAATTCTGGCTTTACAGAATCACAGGAGTTGCAGGGTTCGATTTCTTTCCGTTTCCTTTGATCCTTTCCTTATATATTTGCTCCCCTCCCTCTCTCTCACTCTTCACCCACTAACCCTTCGCCGCCAACTAATTTTAATTTTAATTAAATATATATATTTAGGTTAGGAAAGATCAACAATTCATTCGAAGCAATCCTTATACCCAAAAAAAGTATCCTAAAAAAGCCAACCGTTTTCCCCTTTTCCGTGTTCCCTTCTCCATTCCAATCCCTTTCCCCCTTCGTCATCGGCACATCAAAAAACAAAACCCCCAGAATTGAATCTTCAATTTTCGAATTTCCCTGAGTTCTAATCAATTCCAACTCCTTTTCAATCCCCCAAACACAATCACAATGCGTAGCATAGCAACTTGCTACAACGACCACGCCGTGAAGGTTTCCGATTCCTACTGCTCGGCGTATCCAAACAGGTCTTATCACTCCCCGAAACAGAAGATCACTTGCAACCAAAACGCCGTCGCTTCAACCTACAAGGTGAAGCTTTCCTCCCACAAGCACCTCCTCGTCACAATCACATGGTCAACCAAGCTCCTCTGCAGAGGCTTCTGGTTCAACATCTCCGATAAACCCGGTCCGAGTTCGAGCCCCCCGCTCCGGATGGCCGCCGAGAAGGGCAAGGAGATATTCGATGCGTGCGGCTCCACGGTGCAGGTCTACTGGGATCTTTCGGGCGCCAGATTTGACGGGCCGGGCCCAGAGCCCGTGGGGTCATTCTACGTCGTCGTTTTGATCGATTCCCTGCCGGGTCTCCTCCTCGGGGACATGGGGGAGGGCCCCTTGACTCTGGGCCTGCCAAGTGTCAAGTCCTTGATGGTCTCCCAGTGCGAGCATTTATCCGGGTCGACCCATTTCTCGACCAGGGCCAAGTTCTGCGATTCGGGCCAGGCCCATGAGGTGGTGATCAGGTGCGGCGCCGACGTGGACGGGCGAGAGGGGGGGCCCAAGGAGGGCCCGGTGCTCTCGGTCCTCATTGATAAGAGGAGGGTTGTGAGGGTCACCAGGCTCAAGTGGAACTTTAGGGGGAATCAGCTGGTGTTCGTCGATGGGCTTATGGTGGACGTCATGTGGGATCTGCACCGTTGGATGGGGGAGGATCAAGCCAGATTAACGGCCCGCGATGGAGGGTACGATGGGGTTTTCATGTTTAGGACGAGGAGTGGGTTGAACAGCAGGCTGTGGTTTGAAGAGAAGAAGCTGGCCGAGGAAAACCATGACAAAGTTGAGTTCTCTTTCTTGGTGTGTGCTACCAGAAACCCTGTTTAATTATTTTTTTTCGCTCTAAAAATTAACCAATGATTAGGATTTGAGTCGATATCATATGATAGAAAAAGGATTGAGATGAGGAAAGAAAAATAGGAAATTCTTTTGGGATGTACATCTTTTTTTTTTTCCAGTATGGAATTTTTTTGATATTAACTTTTGGTAAAAGTGGAAGTTTTTGCCCCCAAATTGCCAATTCATGAATTAGTCCAGGGTTTTGCAATCTTTTTGTTCTTTGTAAGTTTTTGTGGCAGTGGATTTAATTCGTTACAGCAAATTGATTGGATCGGGAAAATCCCCCTATATATACGTGTTCATTCATTGAGATTGATTTGGTAGATATCTGAAGCTATATTAACTTGATTATCTTTCTATAGAAGAGAAGATGCTTATTGCCTTGTGTTGCATTATGTGTGATTTTACTGTCCATGGCCTTGTGCACAATCCATACAAGGGTTTCCAATAGATGAATAGAGATTTCGCCTTTGTGTGTGTGTGTCAGCGCGTATTAGCCCAACAAGGCAAAAATGGAGAAAATGTCACACAATTAAGATATTATTATAATTTTTTTTTGAAACGGTAAAGTTTAGGTGGCCCCTACGAGGGCGTCCTAGGACATCCTTATACGGATGAGAGTTTGCAGTTCTAGATTATCCAGAAGGAGGTCAAAAGGGATGTTGTGGCCCAACTTAGAAATTTTGTCGGCCACATATTAGCGTGAGATTTTCACCTTCAATTTCAATGTTTTCTATGCCTAATCTCCGTGCTTCCTTAATTCTTTCCCTTAGAGCATTCGTTTCCGCTTTTAGCATCGAGATAGCTCTTAGTTTCTTTGTGCCTATACCAACAACTTCTGCGTTGTGATCTCGAATTACAAATCTTGAGGTCGCTAGACTTGAATTAAGTTTGGATCCATCAAAATTCAATTTCAAGTGATTATTATGCGGTTTTCTCCACTTTTCCTCTTTCCTTTTCTTCCTAGCTTGTTCAATTTTTGTTTTTTTTTTGTTATAACCTTTCTTCATCTTCTTCCCATCTTTTTGATTTGTCCCATTGAGCAATTTGGTTTTTTTGTGTATTGTTCTAAATTCAAGATGAAGTCATTTGGGGTTTGCTGAAAAACTAACTTGTTTCTTTAATGCCACACACACCACCAACAAACAACCAGCTCTATAAATTCATTTTTGTCCATGACTTTAGTTAAATCATTAATGATCTCCCCAACCGATTTATTTCTTATATCCCAATTTCTGATAATAGCCTCTGTTTTTATGTTAATTGCTTTATCTTCATGTGCGGACATTCTATGAGCAAATGACCTATATCTTCATGTGTACAATTGCACATTAGGCATGTCAACACCTTTCTCTTGTAATCTTGCTTTCGTCGGAAGCCCATTCTGAACAACTTTCCATAAGAAAATTTTCACTTTAGGGTAAACATCCACTTTCCAAATCCCAATTATTAGGGTGTGGGGTTTGCTGGTGTACTCCCGTTATCAGTTCTATGGCTGATGCCGTCGAAAACCACACATTTTTGCTAGGGGCCCAATATAGTTGATCTCGAATCCAATTATCCGGTATTGGGACTTCATTGATTTGATTAACAATGTGTGTTGGAAGCATGCATTTTAATACATCATGTCGCCATTTCCTATCATTGGTAACTAGCAAGACCCGGTCGTTCCATGCACGATGATGATTTGAAAAAAAATTATGTAGGAATCGTACTTGTCGATTGAATTTTACATAAACTTATTTGATAAAATAAAATAATTTCCTCGATAAAACTTTCAAGTGAGAATTATTATAATACGTAGGGAGTGTAAAAAAAATTCTTTATTTATAATAGGATATGTGATTTAATTTTTAAATGAGATAATATTATTATCATATATAATATAGGTAAATAAATACTAAAAAAACTGAATAATATTTCCATACTCATTAATTGAATATGATAAGTATTTCATACTCATTTGTTAAATATGGTAAATAATAGTAATGAATGAGGTAATATTATTACAATAGGTATATAATGCTTATTAATAACATAGCTAATTGATTTTTTTAATTGAATATGGTAAGTAATAATGATAATAATATTATTATAATATGTAGGGAGTGTAAATTCTAAAAAATATCAAGGACAAAGAGGTAAATGAACATTTAAATATATCTATGTGGCATAGTGGACGACACATAAGAGAGAATGATTCGACTTTAGTAATAGTATATTGATAAATTCTTCAACAAGAGTAGATTCATTCACAGACTCCGGGAATAACGCAAATTTATCCAGTGACTCCGACATGAGCCATTTACCTTTTCAAAATCTTATTGTTCGTCCATCACCAACTTGCCAAATAAGGCCTTTAAAGAATTCTTCCCTTAGATTCATTAACTTTGTCCATTGGCAAGATGTGTTTGTCTGTTTTTTATAGGTAAGGATTGATGTTCCTTTTAGATATTTTTCGTTCATTAGCTTAACCCACATGTTATCTGGTTCTGCCAATAATTTCCAAAGAAGCTTCATTTGCATTGCTTGGTTTACATGTTTAGTTTTTCGGATTCCTAGTCCTCCATACGTCTTTGGTTTACAAATTTTATCCCACCCAATCAGGGGTTTGTAATGGATGTCCTTATTCCAAAAGAAGGTTCTGTTGATTTGGTCCAGTTCCTTATGAACATTGTTTGGAAGCATGAAGCTTTGCATAATAAAATTTGGTTTTGTAGCTAGATTGACTATAATAAGAATCGTTTTTCCTTCTTGAGACAAAGTGTTACCTTTCCATTTAGCTAGTTGTGATTTAGTTTTCCCTATTGTATCCTTGAAAGTATCTCGATTAACTCATCCGCTGATAATTGGACATCCCATATATGATTCCAAGGCGATCATTCCTATTATGCCTACAGTTTGTTGAATTCTATTCTTTTGGGAGTTATCCACATTTCTTGATGTTTGGAATGCAAATTTATGGTAGTTAACTCTTTGTCCCGATATCGCACAATATTCCTCAATAATCCGTTTTGTTTTAAGACAAGCCGTTTGATTAGCTCGAGAGAAGATGATAATGTCATCTAAAAAAGCGAGAAACGGAATTTTAGTTCTTGAGCGGGTTAGTGGAATTCCAATTGTATTTTTGTCTATACTACTCGTCTCTTGGAATTTTCTTGCCAATATTTCAGTAGCTAGGATAAAGAGGAACGGTGAGAGCGGGTCTCCTTGCCTCAATCCCCTTTTAGGGAAGAACAATTCCGTGGGACTATTATTAACTAGGACTGAAAAAGAAACCGTTTGTACACATTCTTTAATCCACCCTATATATAAATTTGCTATCAAAGCCGAATTTATTTAGCACTTCAATAGTGAATCCCCAGTCTAATCTATCATAAGCCTTCTCCATATTTAATTTTATTGCCACCCACCCGTCTTTTCCTTTTTTGCTTTTAAAGGAATGGAAAATTTCATGGACAATCAGGGCATTGTCCTGGATCGATCTTTTGGCTACAAAGGCACCCTAAAGAGGGTGGGTCAATTTTGGCATCACCTTTTTAAGTCTTTCAGTAATAATTTTGGCAATTAGTTTATAAATAGTAGAGCATAAACTAATTGGCCGATAATGGTTAGTAGTACTAGGGTTCTCTCTTTTTGGTATTAGTGTTATAAAAGTATGGTTTATTTGTTTAAGAATTCTGCCTGAATGAAAGAAGCTTTTGACTGCTTTAATCACACTTGGTCCTACTATGTCCCAATATTTCTTATAGAAACCTGCTGACATGCCATCAGGGCCCGAGGATTTTTCAGAGTTAATTTGCATAAGAGCACTTTTTATTTCTTCATTTGTCACTTGTCTATTCAGTTCTCTATTGTCTTCATCTGTGACTTCTTTTGTAATTAAACCTGAATATTGTCTGAATGTTTCATAGTTAGTCTGCTCCTTTTTATATCTAGCTTTAAATTCCTTTCTAATTTCTTCTCGGATGTTTTCTTCTCCTATGATCTGAGTTCCTTCTGTCGAAGTAATTTCTTTAATTATCTTTCTGTTTCTTCTACCACTTGCAACTTTGTGGAAATATCCTACATTAGTATCCGTAAGTTTTATATGTTTTGTTTTAGCTCTTTGTCTTCAATACGTTTTATGTAAATTTAGTATGTTTTCCTTTTTGTTAATTAATCTTATTTTTTTTAATAATACTTTCCTCACGAGAGAGAAGTATTCTTTGTTGTAATTCTATAAGCTCCTTTTCAATTATCTTTATTTGTTCAAAGTTGTTTCCAAAAGTTCTTTTATTCCATTGTTTCGCGTGTGCTTTTAGTAGTTGTGTCTTCTTAACTAGTTTAAACATGTTGTATCCATCCATCGACAACCTCCAAGCTTGTTGAACTACATTTCTGAAATCTTTTCTCTTCATCCACATGTTTTCAAATTTGAATGGTTGTGCTTTTGTAATAGCTCCATTACTTAACTCAATCGCTATTTTACTATGATCTGAGGACGAGAATGCATAATTCTTTGTTGCTATGTCAGAGAACCATTGAACGATTTGAGAACAGACAAGGGTTCGATCCAATTTTTCGTAAATATTGTCAATCTCAGTCTTATTTTTCCTCCAAGTAAAAATACTTCCAATGATCGGAATGTCAAATAGATTACAACTACCCTTGAAATTATGTAATCTTTCAAATCTATTTGGATCTGGTTGGGAACCACCCATTTTTTTCACTTGGGTCTTGGATTTCATTAAGATCCCCCATGACAATCATCAGAAGTTGTATTTGGTTTATAGTCTGTATTAGTTGTCTCTAGAAGTTATCCTTGTCACTTTCTTGAGGTGGAGCATATACGAAGAAGATCACTAGTGTATATCTTGTTCCTAGGTTCGTGTATTTTAGAGCGACATATCATGGTTCCTGAATGATTAATTCAATTCTTTCATTGATAAATTGGTATTTCGTCCAGAGGACACAAATTCCCCCCGACCTACCAGTAGCCGGAGACTAGACAACTTTATCAAAACCTGCCCTCCGCCACACCTGGTCAGATGGGGTTTGGTCTGTTTTTGTTTCTACTAAAGCCATGATTTGAATGCCCTCTATTTTGCAGAAGGAATCAAGTTCTGGCCAGAATGACTTACGTCCTATACCCCTATAGTTCCATAGGCTTCCTTTCATAATAACTTATTTTTTAAGAGATTGGGATAATTATACAATCTCAATCTATTTGAGAAGCCACAAAGTTTAAGATCCTGTATGCTTGGGTTCTATAAAGATTTTCTTTCCTCTAAAAAATTTTCAAAACATAATCATAAGATTTTCTTTCCTCCAGTAACAGCTTCTTTTCTGTTGGTTAAAACTTTAAGTATAAGAATTATCTTTGTGTTTAAGATTTTCACTTTGAAAATTTTACTAATATTCAGGTGTTTAGTTTTATTGACCATAATCTTCTTTCTTCTACCTTTCCATAATTTTACCTTATAATGGTAGATATTCTTCAAATAGGTTTTTAACTTTTGTACATGTTGAATTATTTCCTGATTATCATTATCCTTCACAGAGTAGCTATTTCTCACGAACTCATAACCATTTTTATAATCAATTCTAGTCAAGGATAAAGATATTATTATAAATTGTTAGTTAGTTAATACGGAGAATATTGAATAATTTTTAAATAGCATATATTTTATAATTTTATAGTTTCTGCAACTTCAAAATATGGATTAAATGGTGCTAGATCCTGTAACATTTTTAGTGTCTTGAAGGTCTTTTTGTTTTTTAGGTCATTGTGTAACACCCCAACTTTAAACAAGGCGCTACTTGGTGGTAGACCTTTCCAGGTACTACTCAGGTTAGTTTGACAACCACACTTTAAGATCTTGCAACGTGGACACGGCGAGAAAACCATAAACCATCCAACTTCTTAGTTATTTAAAATTGAAATTACAAAGTGTGAAAATGCCCAAGTCCATGCAGATGACTCCTAATTAAACCAATTCACAGAAACATCCCATTCCCAACAACAATCTCTTAGACTAACCATAATGCAAAAATACACAAACTGGAAACCAAAGAACTAATAATAATAATAAATACACCCAAAACCCCTGACTAGTGACACGCGCATCAACGATCCGCTCCACCATTCGGCCTAGGCTCTTGCATGGTTCCCTATACCTAGAACTGAAAAATAATCCCCGAAGGGTCAGCTACTAATCTACCAAGCTAGATAATATGCGGAAATTATAAGACGCTAAAAAACAATTTTCTATAGTCAGCAACCAGAATCCACAATCGCAACCATAATTCTAAAAGCCAATACCTAAATTAGAATGTTAGTCACACATAAGCTAAACGCACAAACACACAATCACGCAATTAAAGCAACATAACTCATTCTCCACCTCGTCTTCCGATCCTAAGGCGCTCATCCCTGCATCGAGTGCAGAGGCAGGCCCTCCCACTCCTCACATCACGTCTTCCTTCTAACCCCGGCTAAGCCTCCACTGGAGCACTTGCCAAAACACATAGATAGCATTTTCTTTTGAAGGGGTACGGTTTCTCTTTCACACGGACCATAAACGGTACCAACACAAAGAAAACATTCGAAAAATAATTTCCGATAAAAAACCCATTTTAAAAACCAATTTACACACAACAACACAAGCAAATCCAAACATTTCAAAAAGATATTCGGGACTAGTTCCCAACACCAATCCTACAATAACGACACAAAATCTAACAAGACAGAAATGAGCCGAGCAAGTCGAGAACGACTTACCTCAAGTGACGGATTCCCGATGACCAAGAAAAGCTAGGAGCCTAAGTAGTAGTGATTTCCTAACATAACAAAGAACATAAATAAATACCCAAGGAAACTAATACTCTAACCGAAACGAAACATTTTTTTTCCATTAAACTACTCCGATTAGCCTCCCATCGGGCTACCAAAAAACGATCTACTAAACGACTAGTAATAATACCCAAACCTATGACTTCACATCTAATTAATTACCAAAACACACTAACTAACTCTTTGCAAGACTAACTAGTACCAAAATTATTAAGTACTCGCCTAACTTAGTCTTAAACGAATAAGACACTAACCCAAATTAATTCAATTGACAAAAAACTTGCACTTGATCAACCCTTAATTAATTTCCCACTATCAATTAGATTACACACCCATCCACTCAAAAGATTCACACTTTAACTCTAACGATCAACAGAAATTAAGAATTGATACCTTAAACGCGTTTGACGACACAATTCAAACTGGATAACCTACGTAAATGGCAACCAATAAAATTAACTAATTACTCCTACAACTACCCCACCCCACCAGTAAACCAATTGAACTAGATCGTCCCTAACAATTACTCCCGTAAACAAAGAGGGCGAGCACCCGGCTAATAGACCCAAACCCAACGAGAAAGACGACCGCGGAGTAATGGAACTTACCGGCGACTAAGGTTTGATCGGAACCGACGCTAACGAGGCTTGTCGGCAACGGTAACGTTGATCGTCGCAAGGCAAACACTTTTGTAGAACCACCCGTTAACACACGAGAAGAAAGGTGAGGGAAACAGAAGAGCAGGACGCCGACGACCTCGCCAAAAAACAGGGGTAAACAGGGCGGGACTTACTGGAATAGGGGACGTTGATGGAGTGGTTCACTCGATGGCTACGCGGTGAAAAAATTCCCGTAACGGTTGCGGTGGAGTGCCCCTGTAGTGCGGCGATGACACTAGTCCCCCGAAGATTGCAATCGGTTAACGAGAGCGATGGCGAGAGAACGAGAAGGACTTCGGTCTTCTTGTTGAAGAGAGAAAGGCGGAGGACGAGGAAAATACTTCGGCCGAGGATAAGTACGATTAAGGTAATGGTGGCTGATAATTAGGTGATGCTATTAATACTAAACGGATCAAAACGAGGCTAAACAAAACCTCAACCTCGTTTGATAAGTTATTTAATAACTTAGTTAATTAGATAGATTTAAAAAGGGAAAAAGGGAAATATATGTACATATCTTTATATCTATGTATATGTATCTAAAGAGGAGATTAGGAAATCTCTAACCCATTCCCTGGGTTACTTGCAGCCTAATTTAAGAGATTACTTGTAAAACAAGGAAAGTCATTTTCCGACCTTAAAAGGGTAAAGTTGGGGAAAGTGAAACCCGACTATTACATACTATCCCCCTTAAGAAAGTTTCGTCCTAAAACTTAATAATAAAAGGAGCTAATATAAAAGTGTAATACTTAAAAGATTAAGATTACTAAAGTTATCCCGAGGTTCTACAAATACCTCCATTTAAGAAAACGATTCGTCCCTGAACCGCCGTTTTAGAAACAATCAATCATCTACACCTATTTTTTTTCAACACAAGAATACACATACAAAATATATATCAACTAGAACAAAAATAAAGATTATCTAACAAACCAACGTCATCTATCAGCGTATCTACATTCAATCATAACCAAAGCAACAAAATCCGGTTCAAATAATCAAGCAAACAACCAAATCAGTAAACAAGTAAAGATCCTCGTGTCCTATAAAAGAACTAATGTACTAGCTACTAAACCATACTATCAGCCGACAACTAGAATGCTCAAGCTAGATCGTCGGGTGGAGAGAAGACGTCCTGTTCTTCCATTCTCTTTATTTCAAACACTCGAGGAGGAACTGCTCCTGTGTTCCTGGCTCCTGCGCTCTGATGTCCGCCTTTTTAGTCATGTTTTTAGGATGTGTTTTTAGTATGTTTGAGTCTTTTTCTTTAGTTTTGTGTTTTGTTTTGAGTCGTTTGTGTAGGTTTTCGTATTTCCTTAAGATATGGAGTTTACATAAGCTTTGGTGGTGTTTTTTAGGTTTTTGGAAGTTATTTGGAGCACTTTTGAGGAAAAGAGCAAAACCGAGGAGAAGCACTTGAAGATAACACTCAAGAATGAAGTGAAAGTTGAAGAAAAACAATCAACTAAAGACATTTAAGATAAAGTTTGAGCTTGGAAAGAAGTAGAGAAATTCGTTACAAGAACATGGGAAAAAGAATCGAGTCAAACGGAGTTGTAACGAACCCGCTACGCAAGTTTTACTCAAGGTTGTTCGTAGTGCTGTCACAGGTCGGTACCGAGGCTCTCAGGTCGGTACCGAGGCACCCCGTGTCGTAGCGGAGATCCGAGTCGGCGCAAATTAAAAGGCTTTTATCCCTTTCCTTTTATGTTATTAGATAGATTGAAGGAATATATCTTATTAGAAGATTTATTTCCTTAGAGATAGCTTTAAGATAGATTAGTTTCTCTATAAATACTCTTGTCTACCCTTAGTTTTTTTCGACACAATCAATTGCCTTCGAGGGCAAGTAAGGGAGGAGGAGAGAAGAGAAGGACGAGAGGGTAGAGATAGAGAGACATGGTGGGACGAGTTTGAATTCAAATTGTAAGTTTCCCTTTCATTAATATAGTTGTTTGCTTTTAATCATGCTTTGTGAGTAGTCTTCCTCTCTAAGGTTGAGGTTAAACCCAACAATGGTTGTGAATGCTTGTTTTTGATCATGATTTGATTGTTTTTATTGCATGAATCTATTCTCTCTTGTTCTTACTCCTTGAAACGAAAGTTGAAGGGAATTTCTCATTCATAGTTGAAGCGAAAGCGGAAACCTTGAATCAAAATAGTCGATTTAGGGTTTTGAAGCGAAAGCGGATCTATCCTAATTGAAGTAGAAGAGATTAGATAGTAATTTTGTTAATTTAGCGAAAGTTGATTGATTTACTTGCTTAAAGTTAACGAAAGTTGACACCTTTATGTGATAAAAGCATGATCTTTATGTTTCATAGCGTTGGTATTGCATGATTATTGTTGTGGTGATACCTAAACCTTAGAAATCTCTTTCTCTTGATAAAAACCCTTACTTTGTTGATTGCTTGCGTGACAACTGACAAGTAACAAAACCTAGCACTGACTTTCTCCTTGTGGACGAACCTGACTTCGCTCTACACAGCAGGGTCTTGATATAAATTTATTTGTTGTCAAGAAACCCTCTCAACAAATTGGCGCCGTTGCCGAGGAGATTTCAATAGTGCCAAGTTTTGTTCTTTTTACATTTTTTGGGACTCCGCCGAGTCGGTAACGATCCCTTAGGGTCGGTACCGACCCTACTGGGCAACCCAATTTCTGTGTTTTTTTTGTTTGCTTTTTGGATCCCTGTCGAGTCGGTAACGACCCTACCAAGTCGGTATCGACCCTGTCGACAGATAGTTGTTTCTTTCTTTTTAGTTTTTGTTTCACGGGATCATTGTAGTCCCGTTACTGACCTCATCAGGGTCGATACCGAGGCTCCCCAGCTCGATACCGAACCCTCCAAGCAAGTTAAGTCTTTTGAACCAAGCTCTTAGTTTGTTACCGATCCCTTATCTACACCAATCGACCCTCTTGTCGATTCGGTAGGGCCTCGATCCGGGTTTCTCTCTATCCCAAGTCCGTCAAAAATTCTTCCTTTCCCGATTAAGAAGTCTAATGATGTCACAGAAGGAAAGTTTAGATGCTTTGTCAAGATTCTTCAAGGGTTAAATATTTCAATTCCATTTACTAATGCCCTTAATGAAATGTCTGCCTACGCTAAATTTTTGAAAGAGATTTTAAGTAGAAAATGATCTATCTCAGAGCTGCATAATGAGGTTCATTCCATAAAGCTCCCTGAAAAACTCGGTGATCTAGGTGAGTTTCCAATTTCAATTGGTATTGGAACTCACCGTTTTAAAGCTCTATGTGATCTAGGTGCCAGTGCCAGTTTATTACCATTATCTATCTGGACCAAGGCTAACATGGGACCACTGGAGCCTGTTGATATGAATCTCTACATGGCGGATGGATCTTCTGTAAAAGCAACTGTAGTCATGGACGATGTTCCTATCCAAGTTGGAAATTTTTTTGTTCCCAATGACTTCATTGTTCTAGATATGCCTGAGGACCCTGTGGTACCAATCATTCTTGGAAGACCATTCTTAGCCACCGCAGGAGCACGGGTTGATGTTAGAAAAGGACTTCTCACATTTGATATTGGAGAAGAGAAGGTCGAATTTCATTTCAATTCACCCGTAAGCGAAGTGGCTAGTTGTAGTATTGAAGAGTCTACCGACCCACTTTGGCTCGGTACCGACCCCTCTCTGGGTACAGAAACAAGTAAATGCAAGGAAAAGACGCATACCGAAGGTCCTACCGACCCACCATGGGTCGGTACCGAGCCCAACACCACAACCGAGTCTGACCTGCACGACATCGAGCCACTTCCAGATCCAGCAGGGTCGTTAACGACCCACGCCACCTCGGTAACGAGCTCTTATATGCTCAATCAAGGTAAGTCTTCGTTTTCTGAGTTGATTGATTCTGGTCATGATCCTTTCTTATATCCTTGTTCTATATTAGATCCTACTGTTAGTACTGTGAAGGAGTCAAAACCTCCTTGATTTTCGGATTATACTAACCCTGTTGTAGGATTGCCGAGCATACTTGTGGATGATCAAGGGCCAAATATTTTAGAAAGAAGCTATGATGTTTTTCAAGCGAAGTATGGGGTTTCTTTTGATCTCGACATAGCTGGATAGAAGCCGCCTTGATTAGAAGCAAGGTAAGTTCGTCGGGCTAACGACGTTAAAAATAGCGCTTACGGGAGGCAACCCGCTTTTTGTTTTTGTTTTAAGTTTTTGCTTTCTTAGTTCTTTTTGCTAGCTTTCTTTTGACTTCTTTTTAGGTTAGATTAGTGTAGTAGGGATAGAAGTTTTTCTAAAGTGACTCAAGTACAAAAAGAAGAAGATGAAGTGCTAAAACAGAGGAAGAAAAGTTCGATACCAACTTCACAGGTTCGGTACCGACCTCTACAGAACCGAAAGAAAATTTAAAACTCCTCAAGTGATCAATGGTTTCAAATAGCTTCAAGTTTTATTTTGTGAGTTCCCTTTTCTTTTCCCTCTTTATTTTTATGTCTTTGCTTTAAACAGTGAGGACACTGTTTGGTTTTAGTATAGGGTATGGGAAAAGGTAACTCGGTTTTGTGTTAGTTTTTGTGTCTTTATTTGTGCTTTTAGGATTGATAATATTCCACTTAGATGTCCTATGATATGATTTAACTTGCTTGATCATGTAATTCCATAGCATGTTTGGAGAGATTTGCCTGAATCATGTTGAAAATTGTTTTTATGTGGATATTTAGCATGTGATATAATTGAGCACATATGATCTTAGTAGAGGTGACTGAAATCCAACAAAAATTGCTACCTTGTGAGTTGTTTTGGCCTTATAGGGAGAACATCAAAGATCCCTCTTCTTTTCTTGTGTGATTTACTCTCCTTATGCATATTATCTCTTGTCATTGATATGGTTATCTATTTCTTGAGACCTATATGAGATATTAGTTCATTGCATGTGAAGGTCATATGATGAAGAACTTATTTATTTAAACCACTTTTTATATATCCTTTCTTTTTACCTACCTTTGCATTATCCTTTTTTTTAAGCCAATTTGAGCCTTTAAGCCTTTTATTTTTAGCTCCACAAAATTATTCCTTAAGCGATGTTAGCTTGACCCTATCCGGGGATTAGGACTTAGTGTTGGTTATTGTGATGGTTTTGTTGAGTGAGTTGTTTGGTTCAAGTGTGGGGTAATATGGGTTGGTAAAAGAAAGTTCTTGCAGTTTATGATGTAAAAGGAGATTGGTTCCCTAAATGCACTTACAAAAGAAGCGGTAGGGTCGGTACCGACCTTCCCAACAGAAAAATCGGTAAAAAAATCAGAAGGGAAGTGAAAGAAATAGAAGAAAGTAGAAAAAATGCAGAGTCGTTAACGACCCAGTGGGATTGGTACCGAGCCCCCTCGGAAAGGAAAAAAAAGAATGAAAAAAAAAGAAAGAAAAAAAAAAGAAAATCCGAGAAAGAAAAGTTGAGTAGTGGATAGTGTGCATGAGCCAAATTTCCCTGTTGTTTATAAGCAAGATTAGTTGGGATATTAAAGAGGTTGGGTTAATAAGAGAGTGTGTATAATGTAGAGTGAATTTGGTTATCTTTTGAGAAAGTTTTGGTGTTGTGTGAGTTTTTAGGAGTTTTGATTCCCGGATATTTTTAGCACCACATGACCAAAATATTTCCATGCCTTATTTGTCTTTACCAAGCCCCATTACAACCCGGCCGAATGGAAGCTTCTATGAAGTTTTTCATTGAGCCTAAGTTCTCTTGATGATTTTTATGTATTTTGACATCTTGGGTGGAGAGTTTGGTGATATAAGTAACAATGACTATGTTGATTTTTGTATATTGGATTGAGTTCAAAGTAGTTAATCTATGCCTAAACACATGAGAGCTGAGAGAAACACATTACCCTTGTGAGGTTGGATTCTTGGTTGCTTTTGCTTGAGATTGTTCATATATGTGTTATGACGTTAGATTCACTTGTCTATTTATTTCTACTTGTGCTTTGATGTTGCTTTTTGAATAAGGCATTGACTTGATATATGTGTTGATGGTTTTGGTTGATGTCTTTTTGATTGCTTGAGGACAAACAAGTCTAAGTATGGGGTATTTTGATGTCCGCCTTTTTAGTCATGTTTTTAGGATGTGTTTTTAGTATGTTTGAGTCTTTTTCTTTAGTTTTCTGTTTTGTTTTGAGTCATTTGTGTAGGTTTTCGTATTTCCTTAAGATATGGAGTCTACATAAGATTTGGTGGTGTTTTGTAGGTTTTTAGAAGCTATTTGGAGCACTTTTGAGGAAAAGAGCAAAACCGAGGAGAAGCACTTGAAGATAGCACTCAAGAATGAAGTAAAGTTGAAGAAAAGCACTCAACTAAAGACATTGAAGATAATGTTTGAGCTTGGAAAGAAGTAGAGAAATTCGTTGCAAGAACATAGGAAAAAGAATCGAGTCAAACGGAGTTGTAACGAACCCGCTATGCAAGTTTTACTCAAGGCTGTTCGTAGTGCTGTCACAGGTCGGTACCGAGGCTCTCAGGTCGGTACCGCGGCACCCCGTGTCGTAGCGGAAATCCGAGTCGACGCAAATTAAAAGGCTTTTATCCCTTTCCTTTTATGTTATTAGATAGATAGAAGAAATATATCTTATTAGAAGATTTATTTCCTTAGAGATAGCTTTAAGATAGATTCGTTTCTCTATAAATACTCTTGTCTACCCTTTGTTTTTTTTGACACAATCAATTTCCTTGGAGGGCAATTAAGGGAGGAGGAGAGAAGAGAGGGGCGAGAGGGTAGAGATAGAGAGACGTGGTGAGACGAGTTTGAATTCAAATTGTAAGTTTCCCTTTCATTAATATAGTTGTTTGCTTTTAATCATGCTTTGTGAGTAGTCTTCCTCTCTAAGGTTGGGGTTAAACCCAACAATGGTTGTGCATGCTTGTTTGTGATCATGATTTGATTGTTTTTATTACATGAATCTATTCTCTCTTGTTCTTAATCTTTGAAACGAAAGTTGAAGGGAATTTCTCATTCATAGTTGAAGCGAAAGCGGAAACCTTGAATCAGAATAGTCAATTTAGGGTTTTGAAGCGAAAGCGGATCTATCCTAATTGAAGTAGAAGAGATTAGATAGTAAGTTTGTTAATTTAGGGAAAGTTGATTGATTTACTTGCTTAAAGTTAACGAAGGTTGACACCTTTATGTGATAAAAGCATGATCTTTATGTTTCATAGCGTTGGCATTGCATGATTATTGTTGTGGTGATACCTAAACCTTAGAAATCTCTTTCTCTTGATAAAAACCCTTACTTTGTTGATTGCTTGCGTGACAAGTAACAAAACCTAGCACTGAATTTCTCCCTGTGGACGAACCTGACTTCGCTATACACAGCGGGGTCTTGATATAAATTTATTTGTTGTCAAGAAACCCTCTCAACATGCTCCGACCCACACTCTGATTTGGTGTCTGCCGTGCTGGTGGCAGATGATGGACTCCCCGGTATCCCGTCCATGGTACCGATTCCTGCGAAGGTGCGCCAACTCTACAAAACCTCTGAAGATGTCTGGGCTTCCCACATGCAAAGCAGTCCTTCACTGGCCTAGGACACTACCTCCTTAAATGCTCATTGCTTCCACAATTGTAGCACTGTCTCTGATTTCCGGCAGCCCAACTCTATTGTGACGCTCTTGACTTCGTGGTGGTTGAAACTCTAGTCTACTCTGCGGGTACTGTCCAGACTGATCGTCACCCCTAGAATTCGTTGCAGTTGCCACTCTTCGTCTCTTACTCCCTCCTACTTGAGCATCAACTTGCTCTGGCCTCAGAGTAGCCATAGCATAGGCTAGAGCAGACTGCTGAACGTCTCTCAATGATGTAAGTCTAAGTCCAGGCACATAAGCTCGCAAATGCGGCTGCAACCCTCTTCAGAAATGTCGCAATCTTCAACTCCTCACTAGGGGCAGCATTCGACACTACAACCAACTCTTGTTGAAACTTTAGAATAGTCTCAGCCACCGTGATGTTTTCGGGTCCAGCATCCCGAAAAGTAGCCTCTCGAGCCATCCTTACCACCGGAGGACAATAGTAATCTCGGATCCTCCTCCCAAACTCCTCGAATGTCACCTCGGTCTGGTGGTCCCTACCCAACTCCCACTAGTCAAAAGCGCCCTCCTGTAGTAGACTCTACACCAAGGACATCCTCCTCTCCTCTGGTGCCTGAATGGAGTCCAAAGCAGATGTCACTTTCCTGAACCACTGCTCCACGTCGTAACCCTGGCCTCCAGTAAACTTCGGCACCCCATTCTTCCTAAACTCCGCGAGCCACTTGGTAGGATGAGGCTCGCAATACGGTCTCCTTGGTTGGACCACGCGATCAGCTATCGTTGGTCCTTGCAGTTCTGGCAGTGCTCCTAACTGGGCAGCCAAAAAAGAATCGGGGCCCGGTGCCCTCCTCTCAACCCCTTGTTTCCCAACAACCGCGTTCAGATTAGGTGCAACCCCCGTGCCCATCAAAGTCTGCAACAACACTTGAATTACATTATACATCTACTTCATGAAATGCATTAATCTTATAATGATAAACCTATAATGCTCATAAACTCAAAATAAAAATTAATATCTAGTTCAAAACAAAGCATCAAAATAATAAAATACATATAATGTTCATAAACTCAAAATAAGACTTAAAGCAAAACATCCAAATAATGAAATATAAATAGTATTCATAAATCCAAAATAAGAACAAATATCTAATCTCAAATCATCCAAATATTAAAATACATAATCGAAGACTCATGCATTCATTGAGTGAAATACACACGTCAATTACTATCAAAGGCTACTCCAAAACTAGGGGTGTCCATGAAAAACCAAACCGAAAAACCGATTATTTTTTAGGTTAGCCAAACTGACTTTTTTTGAAATTTCGGTTTGGTTAACTGAACCGAAAATGTTTTTGGTTTATCATTTCGGTTTCAGTTCATGACTTTACATGTAATGGTTAACCGAAAAACCGAAAATATATTAATATTTTTTTCAAATATTATTTATCTTTGCTTTATTTAGTGGTTAAACTCTATGATCTTCAAGGTGTTGTTCTAGTTTGAGTCTTTACTTCTCCAATTTTAAGAATTTACATACTATTTTCCACTTCTCAATGATATAAGACTCGCTTATTAAATTTGATGGGATAAAAAATAATACACACAATGTTTGATTTCACACACTGTATATAGTATAAACTTTCGATATTTGTTTACAAAAAACGAAATAATGTGGTATAAGTACATATTTAAAATAACATTCAAGCTTGACCACTTTTTTATTCAAATTTTATTATTTTAGTTTCAATTATTTAAGGTAAAATTACATAAATGGTTTTCGGTTAACCGAGGAAACATAACCGAAAAATTTGTTAACCGAACTACGATTAACCGAAATTCACGGTTCGGTTACGATTCATGATTTTAACTAACCGAAATCATGGTTAACCGAACTTTAGTTAACCAGGTTTGGACACCCCTATCCAAAACAGGTTTCTTCATACCTTTGAATTATAATATAGAAAAATAATAGATTTAGTAAATTATATAATAAAACATACATAATTAATTAAGGGTCCGTCTAACTTTGGAAATTATTTTCAAACTATTCCCTAATTAGAATTAATGAACCCTTTTAAAAAATTAAAATTATCAAACAATATTCAGATTTACCAAGATTAGTATTCTTGCCCATGGACATACACTAGAAAATCCGATTAATTATATACTCTAATTAGAATATTATTGAGTTCATCATAAGAAGAAACATGAATATAGAATCAAAATTAATCAAAGTCAAATGTAAAAAACTAAGTTGTGTGCCAGCGAGAATGGGAAGAAGAAAGTGACAACGAAGGGAAATTAGCGGTAGGAGACGGTGGATTTGTCTAAGTGACTAAAACAAGTGTTAATTGAGCAACACTGATTAACTTGTAGATTAGCAACTTGTAAATTAATGATTAAAATTAGGCTTTGCAAGTAAGGAAAAAAAATATAATTATAACAAGAAGTTTTAACTATGTATTTTTTTTTATTAAAATACATCTATTATCCACTAGAACTAGACATGTCAATCGGGTCGGATCAGCCGAGTTCGGTCATTTCGGGTTGTAGCGGGTTTTATTATGGGTCACGGGTCAATCGAGTCGGGTTGTAGCGGGTTTTCGATCGGGTTGGGTTGACCAACGAGTCTAAAATATCGTTTTTTTTAAGATTATTAAAATCAATTTGTAATTAAATAATAATATTATTTAATTATAATATATTATTTTTATGCATTTTAATAATAAAAAATATTATAAGTTTCAAAAATTTTTATAAAATTTATAAATATACTAAATTAGTCAACCCAACGGGTTTCGAGTTTCAACCCAACGTGTTTCGGGTTCAAATTTTCAGTTCTTGACCCTAAAATTATCAGGCGGTTTGGGTCGGGTTTGCAGGTTAGGTCAGCTTTTGACAACTCTAACTAGAACTAATTAGATATATATTTCTCTTTCTAAAAACATATAATATATATTAATAATAGTATCAGTTTATCGGTTAATTGCCCGTGAAAATATCGATAATCGTATATGTACCCTTAAATCATTAAAAGTATCGGTTGGTTAATCGTAACCGACTAAATTTTTTTCGGTACGATTAACCGGAAAAAGTGATCAATTTATCGGTTTTTCGGTTACGGTTCTTTTTGCCCACCCCTAGTTGACATGTTTAGAGTATGAGTATCCCCATCTTAACCCTAAGATTTTGCTTGTGCGGGACTATTCTATGGTGATGATGTTGAAATTTAATCACATGGCTACCATTTTATCTAATAAAATATAGCACAAATACGTTGAATTTAAGAATTTTATAGTTCACTTGTTTTGATTGGTCCGATACTCCGATTAGATAAAATAATTTGTATTACAATTTTCAAAATATGCTAGTCTTATGTAATTCAAGAAGCGCTTTTTTAACGTCATTAGCTTGACGTAAAAAGGATCAAAGCTCATTTTCCGGCTCTTGCAAAGCCGTCTCCTCTAGGATAGCGGCATTGAATCCTTTAAAATATGGCTTCAGTCTCTGATCATTCACTTTAAAGGTAGAGTGGGTGACACTATCGTAGATGTCAACAACACCATGTGGGTATACATGAGCCACCACAAATGGACCCCTCCATCTTGATCTAAGTTTCCTAGGGAATAATTTCAGGCGGGACTTGAACAACAAGACTTTATCTTCAACTTGGAAATTTTTCATCCAAATATGCTTGTCATACCAGGCTTTTAGTCTTTTCTTTGTATATTGCTGCATTGTCATAAGACTTAAGCCCGATCTCCTGTAGTTCTTGTAATTGGAGTTTCCTAAATTCGCCCACCTCTTTGGCCCACATGTTGCACTTTTTCACTGCCCAGTATGCCTTGTGCTGAATTTGCACCGGGAGGTGACATGCCTTACCAAACACTAATCGAAATGGTGACATTCCAATCGGTGTCTTAAAAGCAATCTTGTATGCCCATAATGCATCATCCATCCTAGCACTCCAACCTTTCCTATTTGGTGCCATGGTCTTCTATAGTATATATTTGATCTCCCTGTTGGACACTTCTGCCTGGTCATTAGGGGTGGTATGTTGTGGATATCCTATGTGTGACATGATATTTTCTCAATAATGCACTCACCACCTTATTGCAGAAGTGAGATCCCTTGTCACTAACTAAAGCTCTAGGGACTCCAAATCTAGTAAATATGCTGGTCTTCAAGAAATCTATCACCACTTTAGAATCACCAGTTCTGGTGGCCTTCGCTTCCACTCATTTGGAAATGTAGTCCACCGCTAGTAAGAAATAATAACCCCGAAAGATTAGGAAATGGACTCATAAAGTCAATGGCCCAAACATAAAAAATTTCACAAAAAACATAGGAGATTGGGGCATCTCATTCCTTTGGAACATATTCCCAACCCTTTGACATCAGTCACAGGATTTACAAAAACCATGAGCAACCCTAAAAATGCTAGACTAGTAAAATCCTACATCCAATACCTTCCTAGCTGTTTTAGTATAACTAAAGTGCCCCCACATGCATAATTATGGCAAAAAGTCAAGATAGAAGTTACCTCATTATGGCCAAAAGTCAAATAATGCACGCACGCGCCTGCGTGCGTTATTTACACTAACATGCAAGAGTTGTTTGCATGCTTATCCTAGACTTACTATTTATAGTGCTTTTGTTAGCACTCAAGCTCAACGTGTGGGACCATGTATTGAATATTCAAAGAGAAGCAAGTAGTCAGTTAAAGGGGAATGATCATGAATAGGCAAATGTTAGTTATGGGGGCATATGGGTCTTTTTGTTGGGAGGCAGTTAGAGAGTCAGTCATCAGCCTGCGTGTTGATCAGCAAGGTACTAGTAGAGTTTAAATAGAGGTGTCTAGGCCCTGGGGGGGATTATCCAGAAATTGAGAGTAAGGATCGGGCATTAGTGCCTTGGGCTCCTTGGTAGGTTGCCTGCCATTGAGATTTGGCTCCATTGGAGGAGATTATCCTCCTTTGTGAGAATTATCTACTAATATCACCTTGGTTCTTCCTAAATTTCAGTATTAATCCAGTTTTTGTCTAAATTCCTGATTCATACTCTATCAACTGGTGCTCTCTTTGAGAGAATCTGAGATGGAGGAGATAGAGAAGAATCGGGAAGAGGTTATGGATTTTATCCATAATTGGGTTGAAGAAGTAAAAGAGTTATTCTCTTCATGGAATTCACAAGGAAAAAGCAGACCAAAATCTGCGTGGGATAAAATTGCAATCCAAGTGGGGATGTTGGGGTCATGCTTAGAGGTTACTATGGAAGAACTTGAAGAGGAAGAGACTAGTAAGGGAGGAGAACCAAGTAGGGAACTAGTTACCTACCAAGAGCAAGTGGAGCGTTGGACTTCTTCATTTAGAGTGGATTTGGAAGAGATCGAAGAGCAAGGCATCGCGGTTGATGAACTCCCATCGTCGGTCTCCATGGGAGGTCCAATGGAAGCCTCGCCAGAAGATCTTATTGATGAAGAAGGAAGTGACGAGATCCAGGAAGATACAACAGAATCCAAGCCCGAGGAACTGGATTTACCAAAGAAGACAGTCGTCAACCATGGAGAATCTGGTGGGAAGACAAGCAAAGACAACTCAAAACGAGTCCTCATTTCAAAGCTGGAGAATGAAGGGATGGTCGAGATTGAAGAAAAAACGATCGAGTTCAAGTTCCTAGAGAAGAAGGATGATGGTAGCGACACAATTAGTCACCAGGCGTTATATAGGGAAGTGCTAGCAAGAAAATTTGAGAAGAAGATGTTGGAGGTGGTGCGTGAATCGCATACGAGAAAAGCGGTATGGATTTTAGGGTTGAATGTGCAGCAGAAGTTCGAGCCCGTCTATTTTCTGGTGATGGAAGTGGATGAACTTGGATCCAAACCGGAACTCGAGCATCTTGGTCCACCACCGTGGTTTAGAGGATCGAAAGGTGAGAGCATCGAAGATAAGTGGCAAAGTCGAGCTTGGATGAGAGCGTCCATGGCGGACGAGAAAGGATTAGGAAAGAATCTAGAAGGATCGGAGGTGGACGAAAGGGAAAAGAGAGTGGCTAGGGTTAATTGGCTCAAACCCGGTTTAATTGGGGAACCTGAACCGTATCAATTGATGGATAAAAGAAAATCGGTTTTTGATTATGGGCTGCACATGGAAATTTTAGGCCCACCTCCTTGTCCCAACACTTCACTAAAAATTGGGCATAATTCTCTGATTATTCGTAAGCCTAGAGGAAAACAAGTGAGAAAGGATGACCGTCTTCTTCCTCGAGAACTCCTCGCTCCTCAAACTCAACGTTAGAGTTTCGAACCACCGCCACCGCCAACGGCCACAACGCCACCACAACCACCCAATTTTACTCCGAAGCTCTCAAGATTAAAGATCATCTCCACGGTCTCTGATTTCCCTGCCACTTTGCATTCCCTCTCTCTCTGTATCAACGGCAAGGAGGACTCCGCCGGCGAAGACCCCGGTGATTTTCAAATTCATCAATTCTCCTTTTTGGTGCCCGATTCCGCACACAGTCTTGAGGGCAAGACTGATTTTAAGGGGTCGGCAAGGGTAGCTCCATACACCAGAAGTTGGGGCCATGTTACGGAGAGTTTTGTACTACCTCCACCGGAGGAGCCTCCATCGCAACCACCATTTGATTGGTTATCAATTCAAACCAATCCTGCAGCTTCTATTCTCCTATTGAGTGACAATCAACATCAATTTCCGACTTCTGGGCATCGAATTTCAACTACGGCCTTGAGGGTAAGGCTGAATTTAAAGGGTTGGGAAGCACTAGTGAGCTAACGAATCTGGGCTTCATATCTATTGAAATTCAGAATGGAAACCATTCTGGAAACCAAACTCTAAAGTGGTTCTATGATTCTCCTCGTCCACCTGAGTTAACATATAAAGAGGATGAAGGAATGGTCCATGGGCATCAAGGCAAGGAAAGTTGGGAACTATATTTCCATTTGTTGTTGAAGGGAACATCTCCTAAGAAAAAGAATGAATCAGATATTAAATCTGAGTTGAATGTCAATACTGATGTTCAACATGATAACTTGTCATACTTCGTCTACAACGAGGAGGGTAATATATATCATAGGAGATTGAAGCAGCAATGGAATCGGATGTTGGCCAAGCTGATTTCAAAAAAAAGTTTACATGTTGAGTCATTCAATGACAGCCTTGAGGACAAGGCTTGTTTCAACCGGGGTGGCATTGTTAGCACTCACGCTCAACGTGTGGGACCATGTATTGAATATTCAAAGAGAAGCAAGTAGTCAGTTAAAGGGGAATGATCATGAATAGGCAAATGTTAGTTATGGGGGCAAATGGGTCTTTTTGTTGGGAGGTAGTTAGAGAGTCAATCATCAGCCTGCGTGCTGATCAACAAGGTACTAGTAGAGTTTAAATAGAGGTGTCTAGGCCATGGGGGGGGGGGATTATTGTTGACGGGCCTTTAAATAAATTTATAAGTCCAGACCCCGCTGAGTATAGGGGAGTCAGGATCGTTCCACGAGAAGCAAGGTTATTTGTTTATCGACTACTAACAATAAAAATCAAACAAAAACAAGCAAAACACTCACAAGCAGCCTCGTTAACGACTTCGTCAGGGTCGTTAACGAACCACCGCAAATAACTGACTAAAAATAACGACCTAAACAGGTTCGGTACCGAGGCTATGAACTCAGTAACAAATATTACTTAAGAGAATTCAAATAAAAACAAGATCTAGGACAAGGGTCACCACAACATAGTCATGCATATAAACTCGTAAGAAGATAAGATCATGCCTTTAAATAGATAAATTCATCAACTTTCATTGACTAGCAAGCAAGTTAATCTACTTTCATAAATTAATTCACTCAATCACTTGTTTTGGATCTAAAGCTTGAAAACTTTCGCATTCAAACAATATCAACCTTCAAGTCTATAACTTTCTCTCTCAATCAAGTCAAAAACTCAAATCACCTTGACTTTCATCTAGGTATAAGCACAACAAGCAATCTCAAAGATAGATAAAAGGCTTTCAACACATCATCTTACTCATCAAACCATGCATAACTATGCCGGGTTTCAACCCCGACCCTAGAAAAGAAAACTACTCACTACTCATAACTAAGAAGCAAATAAATTCAACAAAAGAGAACATTGAAAACAAAATACTACTCAAATTAATAAGAAAAATATCGTCTTACAGAAATTCAGAAGAAACCGAAAAAAATACAAAACACCGAATCGAAACCACAACTAACGACCCCGGTAACTCTCGTCCACCGAGCTCGATCTTGATCTTCGATCCTTCTCGTCTCTCTCGGCTCTTCCTCTTCTCTCTACTTCTTCGCTTTTTTTCCTTTCTAGGCTAGATAAAAGGGTATTTATACTAATAAGGCTATAAAATAGAAAAGGCTAAAAGATAAAAACTTTCCTAAAAAGATAGAAATTAACCCTACAAGATAGAAATAAAATCTAGAAAGATAACAAAACCTAAAATACATAATATAATAACCTTAAAACTCGTAAAAAATATTCTACCGACACGGAAATAAATTCCCGCACAAGATCGGTGGACCATCACTAATATTCCTCGAAAACCCTATCTCGTAGCCTCGTTAACGAGCCCTCACAGCCTCATTAACGAGCCTGGGCTTGGTTTCTTCAACACTTCTCCTTCAAAAATTTAGACTTCAACTCCTTCATCTCGTATTCTTCCGTCCTTCACCATAGCATTCCAAATTTAGCTCCAAAAAGCACCGTGTCCTTGCTAAAACCTACAAAAATACACAAAACGGAGTATCTTCCATACTTTTCACAAAATATGCAAAACCATCCAAAAACACACAAAACTAACCCTAAACTTATCAAAACTAGTCCTAACAAACTAAGAAAACATACTAAAAACTATACTAAAAACACGAACATCAAAATACCCCATACTTAGACTTGCTTGTCCTCAAGCAATCATTAAACATAAATCAAAACCAAACAAACATACTCATCAAGACATAGCCATCCTCTAAAAACAACATCAACACATATAAAAGAAAAATAACAAATGATTATTAATGTCATCACACATATATGCACCAAATAGACATAAGAAAATACAATCCAACCTCACAAGGGATAATAATGTGTTTCACTCAACTCTCAAGTGTTTAGGCTTATAAATTCAATCTCTCAACTCATCTTATATACAAAAACTCATAGAAATTGGAACTTATATCACCAAACTCTCCACCCAAGATTTGTCAAAACAAGAAAAAATCATCAAGAGAACTTAGGGGGCTCAATGAAAAACTTCATAGAAGCTTCCATTCGGCCGGGTTGTAATGGGGCTTGGTAAAGACAATAAGGCGTGGAAATATTTTGGCTATGTGGTGCTAATAATATCCGGGAATCAAAGACTCCTAAAACTCACACATACACAAAAACTTCTCATAAAAACAATACCAAACTCACTCTCATTATGCACTTATATTTTCACTCACCCAACATATACTAGAAAGTCTCATAAAAACAAAAAGAATATCTGATTTATCTATATAAACACATGCACTTCTTACTTCTTCTTTCTCTTTCCTTTTTCCTTTTTCTTCTGTTTTTTCGCTGCCTCGTTAACGAACCCACAAGGGTCGTTAACAAACTTCATCGTGTACTCTTCCTCTTTCTTAACAACTTTCTTGTGTGCATCTTTTTCTATCAAGAGATCTTTCTTTTTACAACTTAAAAATCAAGAGACTTTCAATCTACCCTTCCCATCGATCCCTCAATTTCAAACCAAACATAACATTGCACTCAACAAAACATACCTCTTCAATCTAAGTCCTAATCCCCGGATAGGGTCAAGCTTATCTCGGCTAGGGAACAATTTTGTGGAGCTATAAATAAAAGACTTCATGCTCAAGTTGGTTATCAAAAAGAAGGATAATGTAAAGGTGGATAAGGATTAATACGGCTATGAAAAATAAGTTCTCTATCATCTGATTCTCACAAGTAATGAACTATAAATCTCATACAGGTCTCAAGTAATAGATAACCATCACAATTCCAAGAGATAATATGCATATAGAGAGTAAATCACACAAGAAAAGAAGAGGGATTTTTGATGTTCTCCCTATAAGGCCAAAAATAACTCACAAGGCTAATTTTTGTTGGATTGCATCACTTATGCTAAGAGGTATATGTGCTCAATTTCATCAAATGCTATCCCTTCTAAAAAAACAACTTCATAACAAGAATCCGGCTATACTATCAAAGACATGCTTGCAAGGAATTATATGATCATGCTAGCAACTAACTATCATAGAACCTAAGAAAGGGATATCTATCAAATCTAAAACTCCTTTTTTTTTTTAGATTTTTTCAATTTTTTCAATTTTTCATGGAACAAAGTACTACTTAAAACACATAAGACAACGAGACACATAAGTCAACGAGACACAAGACAAACAAGTTTTTCTACTTTCTCCCACCCCATACTTAAAATTACAGTGTCCCCACTGTA
The DNA here is from genome assembly GCA_964016875.1 of Fallopia convolvulus. Classification (NCBI taxonomy): domain Eukaryota; kingdom Viridiplantae; phylum Streptophyta; class Magnoliopsida; order Caryophyllales; family Polygonaceae; genus Fallopia; species Fallopia convolvulus. The sequence continues at coordinate 41,250,731 of OZ024718.1, forward strand.
AGAAAAATAAGAAGAAGGAAAGAAATAGAAAAGAAAACAACAAAAATAAAACAAGAAAAGAAAAACATAAAACTTACAAAGTCACTAAGCAGAAAACTAGGAAACTTCTTCAAGCTGAATCAACGGTGCGGTGGAGGAAAGTAGTGCTCGAAGTTCCCCATGAAGTCGTACATCGTTCTCCAACGCTCCGCATCTTCCACCTCTCTCTGACGATGCCTCTCGTCTTCCATCTGCATACGAGCGGAGTAGACAGTCTCCCATCTATCTATCCTCCTATGAATGTGTGTCTGCTGGAGGTTGAGCTGCTGCATCTGTGCAGAAAGATCTTCAGCCCATGGTGGCGGAATACTCGATCCAGTGTATTCGGGCTGAGGAGGTGGTGGATAGTGAGGGTGGAAGTGGTCTTGGTAAAGCACCGGGTTATATGGCATGAGTCCATAGGAGTGAGGGTCGATAGTAGCCTGCGGAGGGGCGGTAGCTGTCCTCGGGGGGTCGTTAATGAAGCTTGGTGCCTCGTTAGGAGCATCGGTAGAGGTCTGGAAATGGTCGTTAACGAGCCTAGTGGGCTCGTCAACGAAGACGTTGGTGCCCAAAACTTTTGTATCGAGGTCTTCATCCTCGAAGTTAAGCTCCTCTGTACCTTCCTCTGTATCAGCCTCTTCAGTCTTGTCTTCTTCATCATCTTCGTCCATCTCATCTCCTTCTCTCTAAAACCATGACTCACACGGCCTAAGCGATAGCTCATCCTCCGGCTTGGGTTCCAACAGGAATGCATGACCCGTCCATGCCTCGTACCAATTTGGTACATAGAGTAGCTCTAGCTTGTCAAGGGTGGGTACAACAATGCGGTCTTGAACCCTCCCTCGGCTTGAATGAAAATACCGGAGCTATACCAATAATTCTTGTTGAGAAGTTGAGCATGAGCCGGTGTGTAACGAGTGAGATCGACTCCAAGGTTTGTTGCCAGAAGACTAACCAAATTACCACACCATACTTCCTTTGACTTGGTTGATTTCTCTATATAATAGAGCCACTCATACCCCAAATTCAATGGGCCGGGCTCCTCGAAAAGAATGGTGCGAAGACATGCAATCTCCGTCCTTGTTGGCCTGTTCAACTCTCTCTTTGGCCAGAATGTAGCGGCTAAAACTCGGAGGATGATCCTGAAAATGGGGTTGATGATGCTCGCCCCAGATAATGCCGTTGTGGAAGGCTCGGCCTCCCCGGTGATGTAGCTCCAAGTCCTTGTTACTTTGTAATCCTTGAGACTGTACTCTCTAGTAGGGTTTGGGAGCTCCAAAATAGCGTTGAACTCCGCCAAAGTGTACTCTCGGTTCACATTACCGAGCCTAAACCGAATGCGTCCCGCCGAAGTCTTCGTTGGGAAACTCGTCTCTAGAGTGGCTAGAAACTCGGATGTGAGAGCCGGAAAGTGTGGCAAATTCTCCTTCTTCAGCAAATGAGGCATACCGAGAATAACAAAGGCCTCCTTGACATCCGTATAAATCCCCGTGGCTGTAGCACTTGACCTTGAGAACCACCTAGTGTTGTGGTCCTTGTGTAGGATGGCATTGTATCGGTCCGCTTGCCCTTGAGTGCGCAAGACCACATTGTCCATGCGAGGTGGAGATGGGGACCTCTGATTCCTCCTCTTCTTCTGAGCTCGGGTAGCGGCTCTGCTTGAACTTGCCATTTGATCTGCAAAACAATCATGATTTTCCAAGATAAGATCCACTCAAAATATATAGGCAAGAGACCCCATACTTGGTCTCGAAATAACCCTCGGAATTATTCATTAACTACCCGATTGGTTCGTTAACGAATCTGGACTGGTTTATGAATTTTGAAGCTACGCAGGGTCGTTAACGAGCATGGGTGGGTCGTTAACGAGCTGCCGAGAGCCAGTTCACAGAATCCGAATGTCATCCACTCTAAAATTAAGCCATTAATCAAGCATGCATCCTCTATACTCCTTCACTAGACACACAATCGGGTATACGCACCCCATACTTGCTCAATTACCCATCCCGAACATGCTATAATTTACCCAAAAATTAACATGGTGGAGATTGAACTCAAACTTCCTAGAACAAGAAAGTTCATGCTTTTCTAATCAAATTTTTTTGCAATGGAGAATCTAGCATGAATAACCTTCCCTAGATTGAGAACAACTAAGCACAACCAAAATTCATGAGAAAAATCCAAACATGCAATTCGGTCCCCTCTATAAACTCCATCCAAATATGAAATTTCTACCCTAAAAACCATGAATCATGCAATAAAGAGTTAGGGTTTAGAAATCATACCGGAAGATTGAGAAATTGAAGAACAAAGAATCGAATTTGGGTGGTTAACGAGCTTTGGATCTCGTCGGTGGGAAAACGGGGTTCCGGCTTCGGTAGCGAGGTTGTTTTCCGACGATCGGTGGAGTGGAGAATTCCGATCGGTGGTGAAGATCTTCGGTAGAATTTTGAGGGATTTGGGGCTTGGGATTTGAGGATTTGAGAGTAGGATTTTTGGGAGTTTTTGAAGGGTTAAATAGGAGAGGGTAGAAATAGGAGGGAGGGGGGGGGGGGGTAGTGGCGGCGGCTAGGGTAGGTAGAAGAAGGGTAGAAGATAGAAGATAGACTAGGGTAAAATTAAAAACTTACCTGCCCGAGTCGGTTCATTAGACCGGGTCGTTAACGACCCTGGGTGGGTCGTTAACAAGCCACCGTAGCCTCCTTGAGTGATTTTCGAGCCCTTTCTCCTGCATCTTGTTAGCTCTAAATTTTATCCTATTTTTCTAACCTAAAAATTACTGAAATGAACTCAAAAGAAAGCTAGGAAAAAGAATCTAAAAAGAAAAATCTAGTCTATACTAAGAGCGGGTTGCCTCCCGTAAGCGCTATTTTTAACGTCGTCAGCCCAACGTACTTACCTTGTTCAAGGTGGCTCTTTTGCAGCTATGTTGGGGTCTTTTGGTACCCCATACTTAGCTTTGTAGGCATTATTCGCTTGAGTCACTAAATTAGGTCCCTTTTCTTCTATCAGTATGCCCGGTATTCCTACATGATGGTTAGTGAAATCCGAAAACCAAGGTGGTTTGGACTCCTCTGTAGCACATATAATAGGGCATGGTGTAGGAACAAAGTATGAAGAATAGTCATAACCAATATTAGCGAGTTTAGAGTACTCACCTTGATTATACCCTTGCATGTGGGACTCGATGATGGGGCAATGAGGTTCGGTAGGGACTTATATGAAATTCTCTTCCATTTTGGTATTTGAAGGAGGCTCGGTAGGATCAGCTATTGTCGAGTTCTGGCTAGGTCAACTCGATTTGTACAACCGCAGTTGGGTCGTTGGCATTTTGATCCAGGCTGAATTCCACGCGTTCCTCTCCAATATCAAAAGTGAGAAGTCCTTTCCGCACATCAACCCTAGCACCTGCTGTGGCTAAGAATGGTCGGCCGAGAATTATGGGGACATGAGGGTCTTCAGGCATATCGAGGACGATGAAATCATTCGGTATAAAGAATTTCCCGACTTGAATAGGATAGTCGTCCACGACTCTTGTGGCCTTGACACATGATCCGTCTGCCATGTAGAGGTTCATATCTACCGGCTCTAGTGGTCCCATGTTGGCTTTAGACCAGATTGAGAGAGGGAGTAAACTAGCACTGACCCCTAGATCACATAAAGCTTTGAACTTGTGGTCGCCTATGCCAATCGTTATTGCAAATCTCCCTGGGTCTCCGAGCTTTTCTGGTAGGGCTATAGATCGGACTTCATCCTGCAACTCTGTAATGGATCTTTTCCTGCTAAGAATATCTTTCAAAAATTTTGTATAAGCCGGCATTTCGCTTAGGGCTTCAGCGAATGGGATGGAAATGTTAATGCCCTGAAGAATCTTCACGAAACGCTTGAACTTACTCTCAGTAGAGTCCACAGATTTCTTAATGGGAAATGGAAGAGATTTCACCATCCTCGGGACCAAGTTAGGCTCGAGAGGTGAAGTTACCGGGACGACATTAGGGTCGTTAGGTATGCTCGGTGGGTCGTTACCGACCCTGTTGTGGTCGTTAACTACCCTGGGATTGAGAGGAGGGCTCAGATTAGAAAACTTACCTGGACTAGGGTCGTTAGGTACCTTCGGAGCCTCGTCACCATGGTGCATTGGTTCGGTACTTACCCTCACTGGCTCGTTACCGAGGGGAACCGTGGCGTCCTCTTCCGTCTTGTCCTTAGCTTGGACACGCTCCGGTAGTGTCTTTCCGCTCCTAAGGTGTACCGCTGCTATCTGTCCTTTAGGTTTCTCTTCGGGACGGCATGGAAGTTGCCCTTGTGGTCTTGGGATTTGGGCAGCAAGGTTCCCTAGTTGGGAATCAACATTCTTCTTCCATACATCGAACTCTCCCCATCTTTTATTTTGGTGGTTAAGGTTAGCTTGAACTTCATTAACTTTGTTGTGGACTCCATTGATGCTTTCCTGTAACCCTTGTACCCATGATGGTGGCTCCTGATGGCCTAGAGGTCGATAAGGCGCATGTCGTCTATCCGGTGGAGGCGCTTCATAGCTTGGATTGGTATTTTGATTGCCCCACGTCTGATAGTTGTTCGACCTGTCAAAATGACTAGGTTGGTTCCTGTACGGGCCTCTCATGTAATTCATCTCAGCAATTGTCTCAACGGCTCTTACCTGCTCTATGTTAGTGCAAGCAGAAGTACTATGGGCAGAGGAGCCACACTCTTGACAGGATTGAGAGGACTTCAGAAAACTTACCTGCTTCTTCAGGCGATTGACCTCGTCTTGTAAAAATTGACTTTTAACGTCTAGGTCAACTTCTTCTCGGTTAGGCACGTAGAGACATTTCTGAGGCTGGGGGGTTTGCTGGGTTCCATACATGGCATCATAATTGGACAACTTATCCAGCAATTCCCATGCAGCTGTAGCGTCCATCTCTATAAAAACGCACGTTGTATGCGTGTTGATGCGGTTCTTGGTCTCTACGTTGATACCCTGGAAAAAGATTTCTTGAAGAACATATAAAGGTTGCCCATGAGTGGGGCATTGTCTAAGCATCTCTTTAAATCTTTCCCATGTTTCAACAAAAGTCTCATTAGGCAGCTGGTGATAGGAGGTGATGCGCTTCCTCAGCTCCGTTGTCTTGGCAGGAGGGAAGAACTTTGTAAGAAATTGATCATACAGGTTCTTCCAAGTCCTGATAGACTTAGGAGGTAAGCTCTCCAACCAGCTCAGGGCCTTTCCAGCAAGAGACCACCTGAAAGCTTTTAACAGAACATATTCAAGTGAGACACCTTCAACAGCTATGGTGTCACATATATCAAGAAAATTTCTAATATGTTCTATAGGGCACTCAGTGGGTTTTCCTTCAAACTGAGCCCGTTTAATTAAGGATATAAATTGAGATTTGATCTCAAAGGGTTTCTCTATCTCCGGAAGCACAATTGGTGATTCGGCACCCTCAGTTCCGGATGCATGTATTGTTTGGCGTTCCTCGGATAGGCATTCAGCTCCTCCTGTAGACGAGCATTGGTAGCTCGTTGACGCTCAGCCTCAGCAGCAACATCTTCTTTCTCGGTTTTCAATGCCTCCATCTAGTTCTGAAGGACTTCCAACTAACGAGCCATCTCTTCAGGTGTGGCCATGGCTCGGTTCTCTCGGCGTCTACGGTGCAGGGAACGTTCAGGTTCTAAATAATAACCAGCGTTGTCAAATTCAAGCCTTCGACGTCCTACCGGCATACGCTGAGAAAAAAGACAAAGAAAACAAAAATTAAAAACAAAAAGGGGTCGGGCTATTCCCAGACCCACAGATAAACAAACAAACTCGTTGCTTCCCCGGCAACGGCACCAATTTGTTGACGGGCCTTTACTCTGGACAACAAATAAATTTATAAGTCAAGACCCCGCTGAGTATAGGGGAGTCAGGATCGTTCCACGAGAAGCAAGGTTGTTTGTTTATCGACTACTAACAATAAAAATCAAACAAAAACAAGCAAAACACTCACAAGCAGCCTCGTTAACGACTTCGTCAGGGTCGTTAACGAACCACCGCAAACAACTGACTAAAAATAACGACCTAAACAGGTTCGGTACCGAGGCTATGAACTTAGTAACAAATATTACTTAAGAGAATTCAAATAAAAACAAGATCTAGGACAAGGGTCACCACAACATAGTCATGCATATAAACTCGTAAGAAGATAAGATCATGCCTTTAAATAGATAAATTCATCAACTTTCATTGACTAGCAAGCAAGTTAATCTACTTTCATAAATTAATTCACTCAATCACTTGTTTTGGATCTAAAGCTTGAAAACTTTCACATTCAAACAATATCAACCTTCAAGTCTATAACTTTCTCTCTCAATCAAGTCAAAAACTCAAATCACCTTGAATTTCATCTAGGTATAAGCACAACAAGCAATCTCAAAGATAGATAAAAGGCTTTCAACACATCATCTTACTCATCAAACCATGCATAACTATGCCGGGTTTCAACCCCGGCCCTAGAAAAGAAAACTACTCACTACTCATAACTAAGAAGCAAATAAATTCAACAAAAGAGAACATTGAAAACAAAATACTACTCAAATTAATAAGAAGAATATCGTCTTACAGAAATTCAGAAGAAACCGAAAAAAAATACAAAACACCGAATCGAAACCACAACTAACGACCCCGGTAACTCTCGTCCACCGAGCTCGATCTTGATCTCCGATCCTTCTCGTCTCTCTCGGCTCTTCCTCTTCTCTCTACTTCTTTGCTTTTTTTCCTTTCTAGGCTAGATAAAAGGGTATTTATACTAATAAGGCTATAAAATAGAAAAAGCTAAAAGATAAAAACTTTCCTAAAAAGATAGAAATTAACCCTAAAAGATAGAAATAAAATCTAGAAAGATAACAAAACCTAAAATACATAATATAATAACCTTAAAACTCATAAAAAATATTCTACCGACACGGAATAAATTCCCGCACAGGATCGGTGGACCATCACTAATATTCCTCGAAAACCCTATCTCGTAGCCTCGTTAACGAGCCCTCACAGCCTCGTTAACGAGCCTGGGCTTGGTTTCTTCAACACTTCTCCTTCAAAAATTTAGACTTCATCTCGTATTCTTCCGTCCTTCACCATAGCATTCCAAATTTAGCTCCAAAAAGCACCGTTTCCTTGCTAAAACCTACAAAAATACACAAAACGGAGTATCTTCCATACTTTTCACAAAATATGCAAAACCATCCAAACACACACAAAACTAACCCTAAACTTATCAAAACTAGTCCTAACAAACTAAGAAAACATACTAAAAACTATACTAAAAACACGAACATCAATTATCCAGAAATTGTGAGTAAGGATCGGGCATTAGTGCCTTGGGCTCCTTGGTAGGTTGCCTGCCATTGAGATTTGGCTGCATTGGAGGGGATAATCCTCCTTTGTGAGAATTATCTACTAATATCACCTTGGTTCTTCCTAAATTTCAGTATTAATCCAGTTTGTGTCTAAATTCCTGATTTATACTCTATCAGCTTTCTACATATGCTTTTATTTTTTAATAGGATTTTCTACATTTATGGACCATGTGTTATGGGCCATAATATGTGGGCTTATGGTTTTTAAAGTTTGGAAACATATTATTTTATCAATTTGGACAATGCAAGATTGGTGGGACAAATTTGGAAAGTAATATGGATCTTACTTGGAGCCTAAGTTATTAGTTGTCTTGCAATAATATCTTTTAATGTAGGTAAAATTTATATTAGGAAACAATGTCTTTTGAGAATAGCATAGGATAGTTGGCTATCTAGGTCTATTTAAACTCTTGTAATCTTTCTTTTCAAGACATGATGAATTAAATCTTTGAAATAGAAACCTTATTTCTTATTCCAAGGACATTCAACCCAAACTATTATCTTGATTTCTCTTGAATTTTCGTCCAAACCAAAGCAACACCAATCTTGAATTTCCTCCATTCATTCGTCCATCACAATTCTCTAAACACAAATCAATTCTCCAAACACATTCAATTGAGTTGTTACTTGTTCTTTAAGCAATCAATTTATAAACCTTGTTGCTTTGCAATCCAAGGAAGTGATTGAAAACCTTAAAGTTTGAGTCATCTCATCCAAAGTTCAAGTCTTTCATGTAAAAGAAGAGAAGGATTAAAGCTGACAATATCGGGACCTGGAAAACAAATAGAAACGAAGTGCGGGAGCTCATCAATTCTGAGTATCAAGTGTTCACGACCGTTTATGGAACTTAACCATCCTTTTCGAAAAAATAAGAATGACTTCTTAATTGATCGAGTGGAAAGGTCTCCACCACCCCCAATGTTGTCAGGAGAACAAATTTGGGAACGTGTGTGTCAATTTTCAACTATCATTGATGACCCACATAACAAACCTCCCGGATATGGAAGTTCTCATAAGTGGACGAAGCAAAGTATTTTATGGAGACTTCCTTATTGGAAAAGTTTATTGATTCGTCACAACCTAGATGTTATGCACATTGAGAAAAACGTATTTGATAATGTCTTCAACACTGTGATGGATATCCCTGGAAAGACTAAGGATACTTTGAATGCATGAAAGGATCTAGGGAAATATTGTCGACGCCCTCAACTTCAAGTAGATTCGTCTCATATAGGTGGAAAACCAAAGGCAATTTACACATTGGTTAGAGATCAGAAGAAAAAGGTTTTTGATTGGGTGAAGGTTTTAAAGTTGCCTGATGGTTACGCTTCTAATATGAGTAGATGCGTCAAAATTGATGATTGCAAGCTCATTAGGATGAAAAGTCATGACTGTCACATTTTTATGGAGAGATTGCTTCCAAGTGCTTTTAGAGAATTGTTACCTGTTGCAGTTTGGTGTCCTTTAACTGAGTTAAGTTTCTTTTTCAAATCAATTTGCTCGTCCTCTTTGTCAATTGAGCACATGGAGCAACTAATGTCTATGGCACCTGTGTTATTATGTAAGTTGGAGCGTATTTTTCCACCTTCATTTTTTGATTCCATGGAACATCTTATACTCCATTTGCCATATGAGGCAAAAATATGTGGACCAGTGCAATATCGATGGATGTATCAATATGAGATATTCTTGGGTCATTTAAAGAGGAAGATAACCCAACAAGGACGTGTGGAAGGATCAATATGTGAAGCTTATTTGAAGGAGGAATCAACAAATTTTTCAGAGCACTACTTTCAGCCTCATGTTCCTTCTAAATTAAGACAACCTCGCAGAAATAGTGATATTTTTGAAGAAGATGACTATGATATTTCCATTTTCAATTACCCCAGTCGAAGTAGTGGAAAAGAGAGCAAAAGGTGGTTGACTGATGCCAAAGAGTGGCATGCTGCACACACTTACATACTAACCACAAATATAAATACGACTATTAGAATGACAACACCTATAACGAACATAGCTACGTATGTAGCAACTAGCTTGGCAACGGATACAACCACGAATATCTCACAATTGTAGTGTCAAATTTTGCAATGGTAAATGCAACACATATTGTAACAATACTGACAATGACAACTTTAGGTGTCGCTAAGACATTGCAACCGATGTAGATACGTATATATCGACCAACATTGCAACGGATACAACCACGAATATAGATATGTATATTGCTACGACTATGGTTCATTGCTAATGGTGTCGCTAAGACATTGCAACAGATGTAGATACATATGTAGCAACTAGATTGGCAACAGATATAGCCACGGATATAGATACGTATGTTGCTACGATTGTGGTTCATTGCTAATGGTGTCGCTAATGCATCAAGATCATAATATCTAGCTCGTTGACATTAGCAACGACGTCGACAACGTAATACAAGTGCGTCGTTAAGTTGGTCGCCATTATACATTGCTGAATAGCAACACATTGTTTAGCAATAGAAGCATTAAATCGTCGCTATGTCCGTGGATGGGAGATATTGGTCGCTAGATTCATTGCTAAAGTAGTGGCTATGGTAGTCTTTATTCATGCGTTTTCTAGTAGTGATATTAAATTGAATCAACATCGCTTTCGCGACTTGCTGTTGAAAGGGATTTACTTGACAACAAATAAATTTATAGTCAAGACCCCGCTGAGTATAGCGAAGCCAGGATCGTCCACGGGAAGCGAGGTTGTGTCTAATTACTAAACTAAGAAGCAAAAGAGAAGGCAAAACAAAGCTAGAAACAAAGCAAAACAACTAAACAAACACACTAGAAGGGGTCGATATCGACCTTGTCAGGGTCGTTACCAAGGTATGATTTCAGCAGAAAAACTAAGTAAATAGCAAGAACAAAGGAGAAATTACAGGTCGGTACCGACCTGGGCAGGGTCGATATCGAGGCACCTGGGTTTGAATTTCGACTCAAAAATAGGAAAAAAAAACTTCTAGGATAAGGGTTACCGCAACATAATCATGCAATTTCAAGCAATATGAATCATAAACATCACGCCTTTAACATACAGTCATCAACTTTCGTTCATTAAACAAGCAAATCAATCAATTTTCATAAATATATTCACTTTATCTACTTATTTTGATCTAAAGTTCTCAACTTTCGTCTCAAACTTTATCTCCATTCAAATTCATAACTTTCTCTTTCAATCAAGTTACAAACATGAAATACTTCAACTTTCGTCAAACCTTTTTCATAAAGAAGTAGAATAATAGATAGAAGGCAATCAATTCATTCATTCACATCACCATTCATGCGCAATCATGTTGGGTTTCTAACCCCAACCCTAGAATAAGAGACTACTCACTCATGATTGGAGAAAAACAAGCAAAGCAATTGAAAGAGAGCATACTTGAATTAAAACTAAAGGCTTATTTGAATTAAAACTAAAGTCTTACTTGAATTAAAACTTCAAACTTGTCTTAGAACATACTTAAAACACAACAAAATCTCCACCAATCTTCTTCCTTGTGCTCCAAACAACAACTTTGTATCTTAAAAACCCTAAAATTGCGTCCCAATGATAAACTAACGAGAGAGAGAGCTAGATTGTGTCTAAACAAGAGTATTAATACTAGAACATCCATCTTAAAAAGTTTCCATAAAAACAAAACCTACTAAAGATAAAAGATTACGGAATAAAAGCAATTAAAGAGCCTAAGTCGGTTGGGCTGAGTGCCTCGGTACCGACCCCTAGAGGGTCGATATCGAGGTTGGCTTGAACTTGTTTCCTCTTGTTTCTTCCTTCTTCCTTTGGATTTTGTGGGAGTTTCTTCCATAGCTTCCTTCTTCCTAGCTTTGTCCTCTCTTCTAATGTCCTTGAACGCATCCAAATCCGCCTCAAAACCTACATAAAAACATACAAATAGCGTAGTTTCCATCTAGAAAGACACAAAACACTCACAAAAACACAATTAAACTAGACTAAAAGACATAGAAAAACATACTAAAACTATGCTAAAAACATGGACATCACTTGCTAACTCAACCCAACCTTAAGGTTTCTATGACAACTATTAATCTACAAGAGAAATTAAAACATTTTCGCAATAAAGAAATCTCAGGTTCAAATCCTAGGGTTCCGACAGGAAAAAATTCCTTTCAATCTCAATTCCCTGTCTTACTACTTATTAAAGTTATTACCTTTCAGTCTCAAACTCAAACTTTGGCCAGTTCCCATTCACAAAAGTTACTAAGACATAAAGCATCTAGAATTGAATCAAATATATTTTAATTCAGGCAAATAATATAACTTTAATTAAATACACATTGAATGGATCACCAAAACCCTAGAACTAGGAATTTATCCAAGCATGGTTGAAGGCATAATCATAATATATAAACTAGCCAAGAATTATTCAACACAATTAAAGAGTAAGAAAATGTTGCAGGGAATTCCTTATGGGGGGAATTCCCACATTGGAAAGTCATGACCTCCAATGTGTGGTATATAAGTGGGGGGTTCCCCACTCCTATTGGCGAGCTTTTAGGGGTGGTTCTTCCCCTGCTTAGATATCTTGTTGCAGGGAATTCCTTATGGGGTGGGGAACCACCCCATAAGGAATTCCCCTAAAAGCTAAGCAGGATATCTAAGCAATGATACAGGATATCTAAGTAGGGAAAGAACCACCCCTAAAAGCTAGCCAATAGGGGTGGGGAACCCCCCACTTATATACCACACATTGGAGGTCATGACTTTCCAATGTGGGAATTCCTCCCATAAGGAATTCCCTGCAATAGGGCACCATCCTTGAGTGCCGACGTCTCGGCGGCACCCCATAATACCTTCCTAGACGTTGACCCGGCGTTCCAACGGATACAAATGAGGGGACTGGGTTTTTCCTTACCTCTTACATCCCGAGACCCGTACCACGCGACGACCCTTAGGGTACTGGACTTTTTCTTGCCTCTTACGTCCGGAGAAGGGTCAATTGTGTCGGAAGGCCGATCCCAACTCTGATACCAATGATACAGGATATCTAAGCAAGGGAAGAACTACCCCTAAAAGCTAGCCAATATGGGGAACCCCCCACTTGTATACCACACATTGGAGGTCATGACTTTTCAATGTGAGAATTCCCCCCATAAGGAATTCCCTGCAATAGAAAACTTAGTCTTAATTTTATATAGGTAATCCAAAATAAGGGCAAGAATCTTGAAAACCAAACCAATTCTTCATAGTGTCGGTGATAGCTTACATATAGGTAGTATTTAGGATGCATATTTACGTTACTTTTGCGTTGCTTTTAGGTAGTTTTAGTTAGTTTCTTTAGTGTCTTAGAGTGTCTAGGAGTTTTGGGTTTTTGCACTTTTCTATGTTGTTTTACAGGTCTTAAAGTGAACAAGTGTGAAAGGAATGGAAACCGGGGAAAGAGCGCTTGAATTCGGGCCATCCGTTGAAGTTGCAGGTTTGACACCTCTGTCTTGTAAGGGTTCGTTCAGGAGCTATAGTAGCCCGATGAAGTTGAGTTTGGCATCATTGGAAAGCTAATCCAAAGATCTACAATTCATGTTTTTACTCCGAGTCCAAATTCCAACTCGAAGTGAGTCAAAACAGCCCCCGAAGTGTGACCTGATTTCTGAATTGATGTGCTGGCGGCACCCGCCGCCAACCCAGCGGCGCCCGCCGCCCCTGACCGACGCGAAGACCTTTACTTGCCACATGTTTTGTTTCTATTGGTCCTTTTCTATCATTATTATTCCGAGATATTATATTTTTGGGATATATTTTTAGACCTAGTTTTGATATATTAGGTTTTAGAAAGTTGCATCTCTCATTCATACACTATTATCATATTTTTCTTTCAGAGTTTTAGCCTTTCATGAAGAACTAAGACTCTTTGCTTAGTCAGACAATTGAAGCATCGTTTTGATTAAAGTTGTGAGATTTCTAATTCCTTATCTATTGCTTGGGTTTAATCTTATCTCTTGCTTGAATGTTTATGATTTGTTTCAACAGTTTCTAGCCTGATCAACTAGGGTTTGTTGTTATTGAATCTATTGCTAGATCTAGAGTGTTACTGGTTGAGCATCTCTAGATTGAAGTAGCAACTGCATCGTGCTAGTATCTGGTTGTGCTAGTCTTATGCAGAAGAGATTTGATTTACATTCTAGGGTAAAAGCTGGTTGTTTTATTCTAGAATTGTATCCTATTATATTCCTATCCTTACTGCTGCTATTAAACTGAATCATTGATGGTTTCATGGTTGTTTAATTAGTTAGAACTAATAGTATCTGGTTGTGCTGTTAGTTAGATTTGAAAAGGAATTGGAAAATCCATTGCATGTGATATTGAGGTGAAATCAATGATCAACTTGTCATTCGATTGTGGATATTTGTTTGCCTAAGCTATCTCCCCAATTATTGTTATTCATAATCTTTTATTGCTTTGTTAGTTTTGCATTCTTAGATTTAGTTTAGTTCATAAACCCCCTCTTACTCTAATTGTCATAAAATTCACATAAAAAGATAAATCAACCTCCCTGTGGATTCGACCCGGACTTCCTAAAGACTACATTTCTTAGTTAGTTTGGATTCTTTTGCATAGCCGTGATTTGCACGACCATTTCACGCCTATTAAATTGGCGTCGTTGCCGGGGAGGCAATAATTGTCTTTTGTGTGATTTTTGTGCCAATCTTGGTGTTGTGAACCTATCTTACGGTTCATAACACTTGTGCTACTAATCTATGGCTTTGTTCAAGTGTAAACAATTGCAGGATGAACACTTTCACGATTATTTTTCTAGATTTCAAGACCATGTGTTGAAAATTGGTACACGGGGATTCGGATACAGTGATGAAGAGGTCAACATCGGAGTTATTCTTGGTATGAATTTTGAGACAAGGGGATTGGCTAACTACATGAGCAATGATAGGATTTTATATATGGGATCCGAGGAATGCTGGGATTTCTTATGTTTCATGAGCAATCAAAGCTTTCAGGTTGAGTCATCTTCCCAACAGCCACAACCGGTTGATACGTCTCTTGAGGATTTAATGAAAGAACTCTCTACTAGGACGGATGCTTTGACAAGGGAAGTTTGTGCTGTCACAGAGATACTTGCAAAGCCTAGGGAACCTGAATCATCTACTCCCATGTGGAATCATGAGTTTGAGCCTTCTGCGGTTTTGGAAGAAGATTATTTTGTTGACCATGATGACTTCTTTGCTGATGAAGTAGACAACAATGAGGGAGGAAATCAAGATGATACATCTGTTAAGGCTCCTACCATCATGTTGTGCCCTATGCTAGGCCTTGAAATCCCATGTTTCAGTTTCCCCACCTTCTCACATCCAGAGCTTATGGAGTTGCAAGATGAGGAACCAAGTCTAGAACATGAGGTGGAAGGTGAAAAATATATGGAGTTCATCTTTGAAGAAAGTGGCAATGGCGACAAATACTTTGACCCATACTGTAAGTATTTTCTGACATCACCACTTGTGTTAAATTTGTTTGAGCATATGCCATCTCCTAAAAATTGGGCACATAGGTTTGATAAGTTGAAACGGTTTTTGAATGGTATAATATTCACTTTCAATTTATCATTGTGTTACTTATGTTCTTGTGAGATGTGTTCACAAGCTTTTGACAGGTTGTTAAGGGCATTGACAATGTCTAATCTTGTCAACTTATGCTAAACGTCGAGCCACGACGTTAAATAAGGCTCTTGTCGGGAGGCAACCCGACCTAGGTACTTTTTTTTTTCTAGCTTAGTTGTTTTTGTTTCAGTTTTTCCTTTGTTTCTGTGTTGGACTAATCTACAGGTAGGCAAAAAAAGGAGCGCAACGGAACTGGCGGCGCCCGCCACCAGCACGGCGGCGCCCGCCGCCAATTAATTTCGAAGGTCTTTGGCTACGAAGTGGCTAGCGGCGACCGCCGTAAGCACGGCGGCACCCGCCGCCTCTCTGATGTCGATTTCTGCCCTTCTGATGTTGCTCACCACCATTCCCTCACCCAAATTAGTAGTTGGTTTGTGAGTTTTTCTCTTTCTCTTTACTTTTACTTTACATTGGGGACAATGTAAGATTTAAGCATGGGGGAAGGGAATTACTTGCTTTGCATTCATGTAGTTGCATTAGATTAGGCATATTTACTTTATGTTTTGCATTGACTAAAATCTAGAAAAAAGAAAAAAAAATAAGAAAATTCAATTCAAAAAAATATTGCATTTTAGGTTCTTATTTCCCCATTGTGTAAGACCTCTTGTGTTTCTAAGTTAAGTATGGATTCTAACCCATGATTTGCATGATTTGCTGAAGTTGATATGATATGAGCATGATCATTGGTTAATTACCTTGATTATAGGACTGAGCATGTATTTAGCTTGGTATTTGATTCATTCTGAAGTTCTAGACAACAATTAGCCTTGTGAGATATTTTTGGCCTTTTATGATTATATTTGTTCTCTACATTCTTGAGTGTATCACCATGACTATCTAGCTCTAGAACTTCTGTTATGACTCTTTTTCAAGGCTGCTTTATATGATTAAATGCATGACATTAAAATGATTGAGGCAATGTTTCTTTATAAGCCTATTATTTCCCTTCCTACCTTACGAGATCCATGTTCTTGATACCCCATTTCTTTTGAGCTTTAAGCCTATTTTTGATAACTCCACAAAATTTTCCTAGCTAAATAAGCTTGACCCATCAGGGATTTAAGACTTTAGGTGGTGTTTTTGTTTTGTGTGAGTTATGTATAAGTATGGGGGAGTTGGAAGAAAAGGTGGAAAAAGAGGAAATATAACTCTTGGTTGCAAAGTGAAAAAAATGATGAAGATGAAAAGTTTGTGCAAAGCAAACGAAAAAGTTCAGTTTAATTGTTAGTAGTCTTCATAAAGCAAAGAAAGAGTTGAAGAAGAGGCAAAGAAAAAAAAAGTGAAGAAATAAACCAAGTGTATAAAAATGTGTATGGAGTTGAGAAAGAAAAGTTTGGGAGAAGTAAGAAAAGAAAGTGTGTTGAAGGTTGGGTTTAGGATTAGTTCTTTATCTCGGATTTAGCACCACATGCCAAATATGACCCCTTCCAAATTTCTCTTTACCTTGGCCCCATTACAACCCTTAAAAAGACCTCTTGATTTTTGTTATGTGTTTAATTCCCAGCGATGGAGATTTAGAACTCTGATGCAAGCTTATTGTAGTCTAGTTTTCATGGTTGATCTTGAGCGAAACACCTACCCTTAAACACTTGAGAGTTTGAGTGCAAACACAATTTACCTTGGTGAGGTCTAGAATGAATGAATGGGCTTTACTTTTTGCTTATTATAATGCATGCTAGGAAGTCTTGGTCGGGTTTTTGATTATATGTGAAATGCTTGTTTGACTTGAGATGGATGTATGATTGCATTTCTGTGGTGTGTTTTGGATTGATGACTTGCTTGAGGACAAGCAAGGGTTAAGCATGGGGGAATTTGATAGCTTACATATAGGTAGTATTTAGGATGCATATTTACGTTACTTTTGCGTTGCTTTTAAGTAGTTTTAGTTAGTTTCTTTAGTGTCTTAGAGTGTCTAGGAGTTTTGGGTTTTTGCACTTGTTCTATGTTGTTTTACAGGTCTTAAAGTGAACAAGTGTGAAAGGAATGGAAACCGGGGAAAGAGCTCTTGAATTCGGGCCATCTGTTGAAGTTGCTGGTTTGACACCTCTTTCTTGTAAGGGTTCGTTCGGGAGCTATAGTAGCCCGATGAAGTTGAGTTTGGCATCATTGGAAAGCTAATCCAAAGACCTACAATTCATGTTTTTACTCCGAGTCCAAATTCCAACTAGAAGTGAGTCAAAACAGCCCCCGAAGTGTGACCTGATTTCTGAATCGATGTGCTGGCGGCACCCGCCGCCAACCCAGTGGCGCCCGCCGCCCCTGACCGACGCGGAGACCTTTACTTGCCACATGTTTTGTTTCTATTGGTCCTTTTTCTATCATTATTATTCCGAGATATTATATTTTTGGGATATATTTTTAGACCTAGTTTTGATATATTAGGTTTTAGAGAGTTGCATCTCTCATTCATACACTATTATCATATTTTTCTTTCAAAGTTTTTAGCCTTTCATGAAGAACTAAGCCTCTTTGCTTAGTCAGACAATTGAAGCATCGTTTTGATTAAAGTTGTGAGATTTCTAATTCCTTATCTATTGCTTGGGTTTAATCTTATCTCTTGCTTGAATGTTTATGATTTGCTTCAACAGTTTCTAGCCTGATCAACTAGGGTTTGTTGTTATTGAATCTATTGCTAGATCTAGAGTGTTACTGGTTGAGCATCTCTAGATTGAAGTAGCAACTGCATCGTGCTAGTATCTGGTTGTGCTAGTCTTATGCAGAAGAGATTTGATTTACATTCTAGGGTAAAAGTTGGTTGTTTTATTCTAGAATTGTATCCTATTATATTCCTATCCTTACTGCTGCTATTAAACTGAATCATTGATGGTTTCATGGTTGTTTAATTAGTTAGAACTAATAGTATCTGGTTGTGCTGTTAGTTAGATATGAAAAGGAATTGGAAAATCCATTGCATGTGATATTGAGGTGAAATCAATGATCAACTTGTCATTCGATTGTGGATATTTGTTTGCCTAAGCTATCTTCCCAATTATTGTTATTCATAATCTTTTATTGCTTTGTTAGTTTTGCATTCTTAGATTTAGTTTAGTTCATAAACCCCCTCTTACTCTAATTGTCATAAAATTCACATAAAAAGATAAATCAACCTCCCTGTGAATTCGACCCGGACTTCCTAAAGACTACGATTCTTAGTTAGTTTGGATTCTTTTGCATAGCCGTGATTTGCACGACCATTTCACGCCTATCAGTCGGCCGAAAACTCCTTCGTTAAACTTGTCCTCTGCGGCTCTCAAAACAAAAGCTAATAATAAAACTCCAAAAAACCCCTTACAATTTTACGTACCTTATATATAAGGCTGTCAATTACCCACGGGTGACCGACTCACCCGTTTAACCCACCCGAAATAAACGGGTGAAAATTCAATCAAAGCGGGTGATGGGCGGTTCGGGTGACGGGTGAAACGGTTTATGGGTCGGGTAAGGGTGAGAGTTTATCACCCAATAATAACCCACCCAATAACCCGACCTATCAACCGACCCATCACCCGTTTCACCCAAACCACCCATATAAACCGTTTCAGCCCATAATTTCTAATATTTATGGGCCTTAAAGTCACCCATATAACTCATTCCGGGCCTTTGATAAATAATCCCATATTTATAACCCATCTTTGACTCCTTTTTTATATTTATTGCTTATGGGATTTGTTTTTGTTTATGCATGAATTATGAATATTTGTTTTAGTTTATGTATGACAATTTATTTATAGACATAAAATCAAGCGGTTATACAACGGTTATACGGGTAAACGGGTCACCCATATAACCAGCGGGTGACGGGTGGTTTGGGTGATGGGTATAACATTTTACGGGTGACGGGTGGGGCGTTTTAACTTGCGGGTCGGGTGGTGGAAATGCTCCACCCACCCATAATCCGACCCATTGACAACCCTACTTATATAGTCCCCCTTGGCCTTATCTAATCTATCTATATATGTATATAATATAATATTATCATCCACGTGATCAACCTTAAATTTATGGGCTTTTAAAAAATCTAATTCAATTTGCCCACTAGGTCGTTTCTCCAGCCTTATCAAAGTTGGCCCAAAAATAAATTTCTCCAATCAGTCTCTCCCAACAGTCCAAATAGTGGCCCAACCTCAGATCCGAAAATTAGGCAATCTTCAAATATTTCTTTGGTCTTCACACAATTCGGCCTCCATGAAAAATAGTCTTTAATATTCCTGAAAAATATCCTAAAATTAGCAAGATCCGGTCGTACCATGCACGACGATGACTTGAAAAAAAAAATTATATAGGAACCATACTTGTCGATTGAATTTTACATAAACTTATTTGATAAAATAAAATAGTTTCCTCAATAAAACTTTCAAGCGAGAATTATTATAATAAGTAGGGAATGTAAAATAATCTATTACTAATAACTAAAGCCGAAGCAATTTTTGGCACCACATTGCGCCACATCACCCCTTTATTAAAATAATAATTTTAAATAGTTAATTATGCAAAAAAAGTTATCTCCAAGTACATAAAGATACAATAATATTTGTAAAAAATTATCCCCAAATAAACATAAAGATAAAATAATATTATTAAATTTGACCAATATAGATAAAAAAGACATTATAATTGTTATATTTGTAAAAGATAAATTAAAAAAATAAGAAAAATATGTCCCGCGACCACATATATATATATCTTTGAAATAAAATTAGCCATATATATCTATAACTATATATTAAAGTTGTAACTTTTCAAGTCACCACATCAATTTTGGCTCCACCTTATATTTAAAAAAATATTTATATTATTTTTTTCCAATTGCATTCCTTTCTATTTATTTATGTGGAAAAAAATTAATTCGAATTTTAATTAAAAATAGCGAAAATTATTTTATCTTTATCTTTTTATAAATTTATAAAAAAATATTTATCATAAATCAAATTTTGATTAAAAAAAGTAAAAAGTTTAAATATCTTTAAAATTACTTGCCTAAATTAAATTTTATAAAAAAGTTATATTATCTTTTTCTTAATTTCCTTTTTGGATTTTTAAGTAAATATAGAAGATTTTTTATCTTTAAAAAATTCTATATATTTTTTTATCTATTCTTATTAATTATTTTTTTAACTTTTTTTTGAAAAGATTTTTAAAGATTTGAATTTGATTAATTTATTTAATAATTTAAATATTTTTGGCTTTTTATTTATTTATTTATATTTACTTTATTAATATCATATTTATAATATATCTAAAAATTGATGAGTCGTAGTCGTGTATGGCACGACGGGTACAACTAGTATTTCTTTATTTATAATAGGATATGTGATTTAATTTTTGAATGAGATAATATTATATAATATATAGATAAAAAAATACTAAATAAATTGAATAATATTCTCATACTCATTAATTGAATATGGTAAGTATTTCATACTTATTAGTTACATATGGTAAGTAATAGTAATGAATGAGGTAATATTACTACAATATGTAAAGAATGCTTATTAATAACATAGCTAATTGAATTTTTTTAATTGAATATGGTAATTAATAATGATAAATGAGATAATATTATTATAATATATAGGGAGTGTAAATTCTAAAAATATCAAGGACAAAGAGATAAATGAACATTTAAATATATCTATGTGGCATAATATTAAATTTACTATTTATCATTGAAAAAAATTAAGATACATTATCAAAAAAAACGTACATATAATATTGGAAAAAGGATAAAAATCATACTATAATTTAAGGATATAATTATTTATTAATAACATTAGCAATAATATTATATTTTATATATATTATTTAATTATTGAAAAGATGATGATGTACAATTATATAATATTTAAATTTTATCCGTAAAAAAGTAGTAGATCATTATATATTATGTATGGATAGTTTCATACTTGTCATTGAAAAAAAATAACGATACATATTAAAGATGACGATATACAATTATATAATATTTAAATTGTCCATAAAAGAAAATAGTAGATCATTGTATATTAATAGAAATAGTAATATTATTATATTATATATTTTTAAGGATTGTAAATACTAAAAAGAAGAAAGGGTAAAGAAGTAAATTTAAAAATTAAGATGCTTATGTGGCATAGTTAGATGAGTGACAAATAGGATAGAGAGATTCGAGTTTAATAAGAGTATATAGATACCTAAAATATATAAAAGCACCAGTGTAGATTCCGAATGCATAATAAAATAAAATAAATATAAAATCTGCAAAATATGCATGACTATAAGCTAAATAAATATGCAACTAGACCCCTAAAATATGACTAAATTAGGCATTATCAATATGGATCGAGATATGATCAAGACTAAGGATTCATGGAAGAGGATAAGAGGCCATATTAGGTCAAGACTATTTGAGAGTTCAAGAGCTTTCAAGTATAAATGGTCTTGAAAAATGGAAGAGGATAAGAGGCCATATTATAGTGCTTTCTACATATGCTTTTATTTTTTAATAGGATTTTCTACATTTATGGATCATGTGTTATGGGTCATTGATGGGGTATTTTCAGTGGTCGTTATACCTATCAAAGAATCCTAACTTTATCAAACTTAGTAGAATGGTAAGTAAGGGAGATCCCACAGAGACTCGTGTATTTATGTAATTACTTACGTGCCAAGTGACTAAGATGTGGGGGATTTTAAGCGAATGTTTATCTAATCTAAGATGCAAATTGAAACTAATTATGAATGCAAATATGATTGTGTTAAACAAGTATGAGGAAAGCGTGTTCAACTAGTTAAATCCATCATATGTATGCTTATTGGTCATTGATTCTCTTGTTTCTCAATTCACTTGAATAATCTATCGTGGATTATTATCCGAAACATTATATTTAGTTGAAGGAGCTAACAGTCTGAACAACCTTAATCATTTAACAACCTAAAACAACGTCTAGATTCAATTAAACGATAACTTTAAGTTCAAAGTATCGATAGAACAAATACTCGACGCAAACAACTAATCAAGTTATCTGTGGTTTATTCCCTTCTACAACTGAATAGCCCGAACGGGTCTACACAATTATAGTTGCCACTTCATCTAATCACTCCCAAACATGACTTAATTAGATTAGTTGTAAATTAACCTAGAAATTCTATTAGGTGGCCAATCTAACAAAATCCTAGAATAACTTTGATTCAATTAAGCACATGGAATAAATCCTATTCAAATTGTTGAGAATCAATCAAACCCCACAATAATATACAATCTATGATTTCAATAACTAGTCAAACACAAACGAATTAGCAATGCATAATTAAATTAAGAAAAATTTACAAAAGGTTCAAAAGTTGCCTCTTGAGAGAAGAAAACCCTAGCCTCCAAATTATGATCTAAGTTATGACAAGAGAAACTAAAAGCAAGGTTTTTATACCCCTAAGATATCCAAAGACCCATAAATCCCGAAATTACATCCAACATGTCAGAAAATATATCCTAAAAGCCCATATCGAAGCCCAACTCGTCCGCGGAGAAAATGATGGCGCGGTCTCTTCCTAGGGTGGCGCGGCCGCTCAGGTTGGTGTTGTAGCCCGCGACATCCCTCGGTTCAGCATTCATGCGACATTTCAGAGGCTGTTTTGACCCCCTTCGAGTTGGAATTTGGACTTGGAGTAAAAAATGAATTGTATCTCTTCAAATTAGCTTTCCAATGATACCTAGTTCAGCTTCATCTGACCAATATAGCTCCCAAACCAAGCATTGCAAGATAGAGGTGTCAAAATAAGACTCCAATACATAGCCCGAGTTTAAGCGTTTTTATCCCTCATGCTCTTGGGCCTTAGCTCTTCTAATATTCACTTGTATCACTCTAAGCTTCATCAAACTCCACCATAGTCCGCTAAGCTCTATCCTGTTCATGCTTGTTTACCTAAAGATCTGCAAAACTGAACAAAACAAGTGTAAAACCTGAATTTCCTAAAAAATCTAAGAACTAGACTAAACTAAGCTAAAACAAAGCAATATAAACATAAATATGCATCCTAAACACTACCTAAATGCAAGCTATTAGTCATATATGTGGGTTTATGGTTTTTCAAGTTAGGAAACATATTATTTTATCAATTTGGACAATGCAAGATTAGTGGGACAAATTTGGAAAGTAATATGGATCTTACTTGGGGCCTAAGTTATTAGTTGTCTTGCAATAATATCTTTTAATTAAGGTAGAATTTATATTAGGAAACAATATCTTTTAAGAATAGCATAGGATAGTTGGCTATCGATGTCTATTAAAACCCTTGTAATCTTTCTTTTCAAGACATGTTGAATTAAATCTTTGGAATAGAAACCTTGTTTCTTATTCAAGGACCTTCAACCCAAACTACTATCTTGCTTTCTCTTGAATTTTCGTCCAACCCAAAGCAACACCAATCCGAAATTTCCTCCATTCATTCGTCCATCACAATTCTCCAAACACAAATCAATTCTCCAAACACATTCAATTGAGTTGTTACTTATTCATTAAGCAATCAATTTACAAACCTTGTTGCTTTGATTGAAAACCTTAAAGTTTGAGTCTTCTCATCCAAAGTTCAAGTCTTGAAAGTAAAAGAAGAGGAGGATTAAAGCTGACAAGATCGGGACCTAGAAAACAAACGGAAACGAATTGTGCGAGCTCATCAATTCCGTATCAAGCTTCATCTTCCAATAGGATCCGATGCATACATATTGAGGGACTAATCCCTTTTATATCTGCAACGGTCCATCCTATGGCTGACTTGTGCTCCCTCAAAACTGCCACCAACCTTTCCTTTTGATCCCTGGCGAGCTTATTGGATATGATCATCGGTAGAGTATCCCCTTCTCCTAGGAAAGCATACAGGTGGTCCGGAAGTTACTTTAATTCTACCACCGGTGCCTACACAATATATGGCAAAAGCTTCTCGCTTGGCAATGTTAGTGGTAAGGGCTTAGAGCTCGGTGGCATGAGTGGACACTAATTGTGAGCATTCAACTCAGCCACCACTTCCTGCAGGTTAGTTTCTAAACCGAAATCTAAAGTATCATTCATAAGAGCATTTTCCATGGTGTATCTCAAAGCATCAGATTCATGCAAATTGAAGAATTCTTGGGCAAGTGGTTCTATGATATCAATTAAGCACAAAGATGAAATTACAAATTGAAGAATTATGCGCCATCTCTTCATCCTCCGAGGGGTAATCCTCGGGCTCGTACACCGGGGATGGGGGCAATTCGGCCGGTGCGGGGTCGTCTTCTGGTAGCTCGATAGGGAGGTTGGGGTCCTCCTCGGGATCCTCCTCGGATTCATCCCATGGGTTCCCGACTTGATCAATTTCCATGTTCTCCCCCGGTTGATCTTCTTCGGGCTCATGGAAGGGGTTTGGAGCTTGCATTCCGTAGCGGGCTTCATCGGAGTGGTTTTCGAGATGGTTGACTCTTCTTGGGTAAACCATGATGTCTGAGGAAGGAAAAAGGAAAAGGAAAAGGCGTTAATATAGAACCTCCTTAGTTTCTATAAAATGAAGACATAGTGAAGGAAGTCAAGGCTTTGAAAATTACTAAATCAAAACTTTACTTTATACTTTTCATTTTCTTGGCCCTATTAAAGGTCTTAAGATTTTTATCTTGGAATATGTGACTTTATGAAACAAGTTTTGGGATTACTAACAAGTTCCCTAGTGTGAAGGTGTGAGTTTTTAGTTATAAGTTTCTAAAGAAGTGTTTAAATTCTCCATAAATTGGAATGTTCATACTACTTAAGTTTTTCGAAGGATAGAAAGGAATTTTGTAGAAATGGTAGTTCTAGAAGTAAGTATTTGGTATCTAAGGTTTTTAACCTTTTCGAGAGATTTTTCTTTGACTAAGAAATTTGAAATTGGAAAATTAGTATTCCTTAGTTCTCTTTAAAGGATATCGAAGGAAATTTTCTATAAATGGAAGTGTTAGATAGAGGAAGTAAAACGTTAGGGTTTGAAAGTTCTCGGTTTTCGAAAATTTTCGGTTTTAAAACAAAAACGTTTAGCTCTGATACCACAATTGTAACACCCCTATTTTACAACATTGGGTATTACCGCCAGTGACCTCAGACTTTACCGTCCAAAGTCACCCAAGGCTTTTAGAATGATATAGAACAATATTAATGCGGAATAAACATATTTCATAAAATGGAAAAGGTGCTCCCGAAGGAGACTTGGTTCTTACAAAACGTCTTACATTATCTTCAAGCTTAAAGTTCCTCGAAATCGAATAACAAAACCATCTTGTTCTTGAAACAAAGCGAAACTAAAACCAAAACGAACTGATAAACACATCTTGAGAGTTCTTGACCTTCCTTCACTTCACTTCACCTCACGCCTTGCTAGGGTTCTTGGGTTCTGACATAATTCACGAGGGGCGATAAAATGCCAGGCAAACATGCGGAAAAGAAGAATTAGTCTAAGAGACTAAGCAAGCGGGAATGGAACTTCCCGAGAGTATTTCGGTACTTTCAATTCTTATCGAAAGAGATAATGGGGTTGTGTTTACGATGGGCTTGTTTATGTGGGGCTTTAATGGTTCGAAGAAGAGCATATCTCGAGCGGAGATAGCTCGATAAACGAGAGAAGAGCTACTAGATTGTAGCCTTCTTTTAGAATCGAGATTATGTTGGGAACGTTATTAATTCAGACAAGTTAAAAACCTCTCGCGCCCTGAGCAGACTGAGAGCCGGATCGATCATTTGAGACCGGTCCGGTTTTGGTATCTTAAATGTGCATTGGGCACTTATCTTATATAGTGACGAAAAATATTCGATTTCATTAATGATTTTTAAAGAGAAGGGTGGGGGCTTGGGTGGCCCGATCCACCAAGGGGAAACCCAGTTTCCCGGCACTTAGCTAGAGTGCGCTCATCCCTCCTTGCAATCGGAGCGGATGGGATCATGATCCCGAAAGTTGTACTTCAAACACGTAGGCACTTACGACTTAGTAAGATTATATAGAGGCGTCGGCTATTCCGCGCCCCTTACTAGTTCGTTCGACGTTGATCTCCGAACAAGACCATAAACAACCAAGGCCACAATCACACTAGCATAAATAGTCCTATCAAATATTAATAGCGAACTATACCAACAATGGTCGTTATATCTAACAATCGATATTTCCTAGGTTCATTCGTTACTTAGCACACAAGTTGTTCCCAACATCGAGAATTCCACGGAATGAAATATAAAGGTCACAAGGGGAAATTCCACTTGTCTTAGCTGACACGCGTCTACTATCGAGTCTTGACGAAATATTTGGTTCGCAACTTCGAGCGCGAATCCCGACCTAAAGACACAGATTTTACGAGCGGATTTTAAATACGAATTCCTCCTAGCTTGGATTCTCTCTTATAATACTTTATATAAGAGCATGTAATTCTAAATTATTATGATAATAATTTAGGTGGTCTTTTAAAATAATAATATTCCTTTATTATTATTTTAATTTTTGTAATATCCCTCTTTATTCCATATAATAAAATCCTTATTCAATAATTATTAAATAAATTTCCCTTTTTAGCTTCACTTGCAAAATTCCTTACTATTGTTAAGGAATTATAGTTTCATAAAATACTATACTTTGCCTAAAGTGTATTTTTCTTATAAAATTACAAGTTCTCCTTAAATTGTAAGAAATCCACTTTAACCTTTTTATATCCTTAACTTAATTAAAATATTACTTTTAAATTTCCAATTATTCCTTAGTGACTTAGAATATTATTTCCTTCGCCAAGAATACTTTATTAATAATATTCTCTTAGTAGAATTTTATTTAGTTATATAATTCACATTAAATACAGTTAATAGACTTATAATCTATTTTCTTGAAAGTTTCCATAATTAGGACTTTCTACTTTTCTTTATAAGGTAACTTCCTAAATTTAACATATAATTATTTAATCTTATTTATTTTATTCCTATAGTTCCTTTCACATTATATGGTTTATAAATTATCTATGATATAGCTTATACTATATGATCATGGCTTATAAATATTCCACTCATATTTATAGTCCATTATTATAATATTTTAGGTTATAAAATAATATCTTTCCCATATCATAATTATTTCTTTTCATGCAAGCAATCCTTATAACTATATAATATTATAAAATCATACTTCTTATATTTAACTTAGAACTTATGTCTTGCAATAATTATCTACACTTAGAGCTTATTAAATTAATATTTTTCTCCCATGATGACTTTAGTAATATAATTATTAATAATATTATTCTTTTATAAAAATCAATATCTAATGTCAAACTATAGTCCATGACTACAATCTTTGAAACAACAATATTTTTATAAGGTTTCTCTACAATTTTATTATTATAATATGTCATAGGTATTTTATCATCACTATCATATATTATAACTAAAATCATATAATAACCTAGTTTGCTTTTTAGTCACATTTATCATATTATAGTAAAAGTTCATATCTTGTAGTAACTTTTACACTTAGAGGTATGCTAACTTTATATTTTATTAAATAATGAATTTATTTAATATACCTATCATTATTATAATTAAATTCATATATCATGATATCATCTATAGTTTAAGACATGCAACAATTTATATCTTCTAGGAATCTTATTTCTTTTATAAAGATGATATTTTTCATATTAACAACTATCTTCATATGCTATATTTATTTTATATAAAAAAAATAAATAATCCTTTTATATTATGTAAGGAGCATACTTATAATAGATACAATAAAAATGCTCATATTTCCTTATGAGTTTAATTTACCATAGTAACTCTAAGTTGTTTCTATCTATCAACTAACATGATTTTATACCTAATATTTTTATTCCAAAAATCCTTATTTGATTTCTACTATTATATCTAACAATCCATAATAGGTTATTATTTATAAAGTACATAAATTAATTTAAATAAAATAAGGCTTAGGATTATACTTTCTTAGTTCTGTATTACAAAACACTGGAGAAGAGAGGCAGGGGAGGCCGGCGGTCACGGGCGGCGCGGGAAAGGGACGGCGGCACCGGCGCGGCTCGGCGGAGGCAGGGCGGTCCGGTCGTGGGCAGGGGCGGTCCGGCGGGGCTCCAAGGGGTAGAAAAGGAAATTTGGTGGTGTTTTAATGGTGGAACAAAGCTTTGATTGTGGCTGATTTTTGAAGCTCAAGAGAGCAATTGCAACTAGAAGGAGAAGATGAATGAATGTGTGAGTGAAATGGTGAATGAGAGGCCTTTTTATATGCAAATTGATGAAGCTTGTGATCCATGTCTATGGAAGTAGACCAATGGAGGAAGGAGGAGAAGCTCTCCTATAGGTCAATGGTGTGCTTCTTGTGGTGATGAGAAGATGATGTAGGAAGGGTGGTCTTGCAAGGCAAAGGAGGTGGGGGAAGAGCATGCATTGGCTCCATTCAAAACTATGTCAATTCAATCAGACATCATTCTGATGTCTTTTTGGAAGATGAAGAAGAGTTATTTGATATTAGATAAAAAGGTTGGGTGAATGAGTAAGAAAGTTCACTTGGTCTAGCGGATGAGAGGGTGGGGCGTGTGTAGAGATTTGCAAGAGGTCTCGGGTTCAAGTCCCGGCTCTTGCATTCTTTTTACAAGACTTGTAATTAGATTTTAAGCCTTAATTTAATTTATTTTATTCAAGAGAATTCGATCTATATAAAGCATTATTTTTATTTAATGCCCTTTTTATTTATTCATGAACCTTATACTATTTTATTAGATTTTATTTAATTTAATTTACCTGATAATTTCTTTTAAAAGAGAAAATAAAGATTATTATGATATATTAAAAATTCTCTTTTTATTTAGAGAAAAATAATTTACTATAATAAATATTATATTATATGCGGTTTAAAACCTTGGAATATCGCGGATATTACATTAGTTGTTGTAGTGGGCACATAATTAGTGACTAGGAATGGAAGGCGTTGCAGGGGTGGTGATGTGGTTGCTATAGGTATTGGAGACGGTCTGTACAGAGTGGAGGGAGAAGCTCGACAATGGCGTGGTTGAATTTAACGTAGTGGAGAGGGAAGGGAAAGATAGAGATGGGCAAATTTTGAAAATTTTAAGAAATTAAAAACTGCAAATCACTTTTAAAAATTGTTCATAGTTACTCAACTATACAAAAAACAAAACTCACCAACCAAGCTTTGTTAAAGCAACAAATTGGAAAAGGGATAATATCCCAAAATAACCTCTCATAGATTAATGGTTATACTTTAAGTGTCCGCTGGATTAAACTTAAAAAATGTACTTCACAAAACTAAATCATGTGAATTTAAATTTTCAGTATTATACTTCATGAGATTTGTAAAAAAGTAATTGGTAAAAAATATTCTTGTAGTCATGAGATTTGCAAAAAAGTAATTGGTAAAAAATATTCTTGTAGATTTTAAATTTCTACAATTTGTTTGGTTGGGTTTGAAAATTCATAGGAATTTATATAGAGTTACTATAATAACCTATGAAATGCAATTAATTGATTCATGGGAATAGACATATTGCAAATAATTAAATTTAAAAGAAAAAAATTAGAAAAAAAGGTGGAAGTAGATCTTTCCTACCCCTAAATGATAATTGTAATTCTTCCATTTTAGAAGAATTGAAAATCATAAGAATTTAACTTTCTTACATTTTTTGGGTACATAGATTTCCGGATCTTGCGACCCGACTAGTTCTACACCTCCAGGAACCATGCCCTGGACCCAGCAGAGGGGGTAAATCGCGAAATGTGCAGCAGTGGCGATGAACCTAGAGTCAGAGGCCTGCATACCGGGGGAGCGGTATTGCTCACATGTGGAAGCTCCACATGAAAATGGCAATCATCGAACCCTTGACGTGGTGCACACATGAGAGATTTCTAAACCACCACACCAAATGCCCCGGAGGCAACTTTCTCAGATTTTTGGTTGCTTGGTATTTTCTACGATTTTGCAACTCATAAAGTTTTAACAATAAACCAAACAAGTGCTAATAAATCAGTAATTTTAAAAGGTGCCCTAAAACTCTACATGGAACAGATTCAAAATTAACGGTCGTTCGTTTGCGCACTCGTTTTTTTAGGTTGCACACTTCGATATGGACGGATTCATAATCCGCACACAAAAAACCGGATTTTTGCCAAACCATGGACGGATTCTAAACCCGTACAAAAAACGACACCGGTTTTTGGGAAAAAACCGGCTTTATAGCCGGATTCAAGACCCGCCCAAAAAAAGGGCACCATGGGCAGGTTCCCGGCCTGCACACAAATCTGGTCGGGTTCCTGACCCCACACCAATCTGGGTTGTGAAAAAAAGGCCATATGCGGGTTTTAAACCCGCACATGAAACGGTAATCTTGTGCACGTTTAAAACCCGCACATAAAACGGTAATTTAAAAAAAACGGTAATCTTGTGCGGTTTCAAAACCGGCACATGAATACCATTTTTACTCGACAGAAATCGTCTTTTTTACGGAGTCAGTGGGTTTTTACTATTCACTTTTCAATTGGTAATTCCACTAAACAAGAGAGCATATACGACAAAGTGCATTCTCATGAGATGTCGACTTCGAGTAGCGTGTCCACAAAGACGTCATCATTTAGTGGGTCATCATATTCGATTATTTGTCGGAGTCAACCTCTTCCATGGGCAATGTTTCTCTTCCCGATAATTAATTGGTTAGTATATGTTGAATCCTTAAATTATAATATATTTGTTTAGTTTATACTTTATAGTTTGCAAGTTATTTGGTTGAAATTCGAATTTATAAATTTCAGTTTAGGTTGAAACTTGAAATTATTGGTTCGATCGATTACTAGCCTCGTGTCTAATTTGGATTATGAACTTGAAATTGAATTCGTAAATGATGATGATGATCATATTTTATTTTATTTTTTTAATATTTGCAAGTTCGTAGTTATTACGGGCCTAGTTTAAAGGTTTTCGGTTTTATTCATAGGTTTGTCTGTATAGTGAGCATGTTGATCACACGGAAGTTGACTTCTCTACGTACTTTAATAAAAATGGTGGATTTGATACAATGGAAGAGTTGAGACAATGGGTTAAAACTATCGGTCTTGGTATATCTATGATCATAACGACCAAGTCGTCTAAACCCATTAAGATCTTTTTGCAAAGTTCAAGGTCGGGTAAGTATAGATCGGGGAGGAAGAATGAGGTGAAGAAAGCACGGGATTCGAAGAAGACCGAGTGTCTGTTTGAGTTGCATGGGTTGTTGAGGAGAGGGAATTCATATACACCCTCTCGTTGGACATTATCAGTGATAAGAGGGTTCCATAACCATGAACTTCCCCCGGATTTGAAAGGGGTTAGGGTGAACATCGTCTTATTGCGGAGGAGCGCAACCACATAATACTTGCTAGTACGTCGGGTACAAAGCCTACGTCCATCTTTATGGAACTTATCCAAAAGAACCCCGAAAGCTTACTATCGAGGACACAAGTCTATAATTTCAAGGCGTCTCAAAGGAGGATTTCAATGGGTGAATTGAATGTGACACAATACTCCTTGGCGTGGTTGAAGGAGAAGGGATACTTCACCGACACGATGAGCGGGAGGCAAAAAGATGGGGAGTTGGCGTTGAGCACGTTGTTTATTAGTCATTCGGACTCACGACATTTGTTGAGGATGTTTCCGAATGTCGTTTTCATGGATTGCACGTACAAGACCAATAGGTATGTCATCTCGTTTATGTACCACGTTTTTGTTATTGAGTTGTTTTAGTGATCATTAGTTCTTGATATATAACTATTTGTTGTCAATGTGTTAGGTACGGATGGCCTTGTTTGGAGTTTGTAGGGATGACATCCACAAACTTGACGTATTGTATTGATATTGTCTTCATGAGGAAGGAGAAGACGGAGTACTTCAAATGGGCACTCTTGCGATTGAAGTTCTTATTCGGTAACCAAAAGCCGCGTTGTTTCATGTCAGATAGAGAGCTTGGAGCATTGAAGGCGGTGAAGAGTATCTTCAAGGTCCCCCACTTCTTGTGTCAAGTCCATGTGGCTCGGAACGTGAGGGCATATGCAAAAACACAACAAATAGACCCAGAACGATTCACTAGTAGCGTTCGTCGAGTTATGAAGGCACACACCGAGGAGGAGTATGAGGCACGACTTGACCATTTTCGGAATATATGGAACGACAAAGGTGGAACCGGTTTGGTGTCATATGTTGAGAAGACATGGTTCACTCCGCATAAGGAGAAGCTAGTGAGTGCGTGGTCAGATCATATTCTACATTTTGCAACAAGATCTACTAACTGATATCCTTCCCCTCCTATCACTTTTGTTCAATATTATTTTATCCGATTTTTTTGTATATATATATATATTTATTTTCGTCTTATAGGGTTAAGGCTCAACACTCTATGCTCAAGGACATGTTGCAATCTTCCGTTGGAGGCTTTGACACGATCATACAACACTTGGATAACGTGTTTATGGATCAAGTTCGTCGAATCCAAGAGGAGATGGGAAGCAGTAGATCGGTGGCACCAGTTGAAATACTACATGGTCCCGAATGGAAGAAGGTTTTATTCGACCGCATATTGAGAAGGTGTTCGAGAGAATACATTAAATTGCTATTGAAACAAGTACAAAGAGCAAAAGATGGGGACATATCCGATGAAGAGAGTCCTCGAGACCGTTAGTGGAGTACCTCTATGGGATTGCCCACACCCCAAACGATCAAGGGATATGTTGAAGAAGGCATCCCGTTGGTCCCCGATGAAGTTGATATATATAGGAGGCAAGTCCGGTGGGAAGGTTTGGGGACGAATGATCGATTGCCCGATGATGGGATCAAAGTTTCGTACGAGAAGAAGATATTGGTAAAGTTTTGGTCCAAGTTGCAAGCGGGGGAAATTCCCAAGGACGCTATCTTCAAGGTCGCCCAAAAGGTGGTGGAGTGTGAAGACCCCCGTTCGGCTTATTTGCAAGAGCCCTCGCGCGGTGAAGCCGATAAGGGAAGGCCAAGGGAGAGTCAGAAGAAGAGTAGTACTAAGACGGGGAAGACATGGGAGGAGTGCATTGACGACGAGAATAGTAAAGGCAAGGAGAAGACGATGACGAAGAGGAAGAGGGAGGAGGAGAAGAAGAAGGAAAGGGAGGAGGAAAAGAAAAGGAAGGAGGAGGAGAAGAAGAGGAGGAATGAGGAGAAGAGGAATGAAAGGGAGGAGGAGAAGAAGAGGAAGGAGGAGGAGAGGCAAAAGAGGGATGAAGAAAAGAAGAAGAAGAGGGAGGAGGAGAAGAACAAGAGGGAGGAGGAGAAGAAGAAAAAGAGAGAGGAGGAGAGAAAGAAGAAGGAGGAGGAGAAGAAGCGCAATACCGTTGTGTCGCCTAAGTCGACGTATGACCTTGATTTTGATTGGGGTAATGACATGATTGATCCCTTCATGTTTGAATACATATCCCGGGTCCAAAATGTAGAGGGTGATGGTCATTGTGGGTATCGATCACTTGCCGTGTTACTTGGTGAAGATGAAAGTACGTACACGAAGGTTCAGTTGACTCTTTTGAGTTTCATTCAACAAAATCAAAATAAGTTGGATTTGGTGTACGAGGAAGATGGTGGAATAGCGAGGCTTGTTCGGGAAGTGAGCATGACAACATCCCCATGCCCTAGAGATGGTTGGATGTTATTTCCGATGATGGGGTTGGTGTTTGCGACTTTGCACCAAGTGGCTGTCGTCGTGTTGAGTAGATATGGGCTGCACACATGCCTCCCATTGTGGGCCCCAGAGGGAGCTAAGCCTCCTTTGACGGTATATGCTATGGCACTTGTCGGGACCCCCAACGCAAGACATTTTGTACCGGTATGTTTTCTTGACCGAAAGCTCGATTTTAACCTAAATTTGTTAGCATGTTTTGATAATGTTATATTTTGTGCAGATTTAGTTGGAAAACGATGAATTTCCTATCCCTCGCCCCCCCCCCCCACCTAGGCAATGGACAACATACAAGCAACCGAGTGTTCATGGGTGGGAAGCGCACCACCGCTACAAGAGCCGAATGCAAGACTATATGGTTCGACGAGCGAGTTCTGGACAAGGGCCTATATTAACTTAGGATTGTAATTATTGTTATATATTATAGTTACACTTTTGACTACTACTTAGTTTGTAAAAACGAAATATTTTTAATTAAATAGAGCGTCGTCTTTTTTATATTAAAATCGGTCCGGGAAATTGTACATGGAAAGTTGAAAGTTAGAAACGTTGGCCAAAACGCGACCGAGTTTTTTCCGCTTCGGACCGCGTATCTCACTGTTTAGCTCACTGGCGCAGAATTGCCAAAACGCAGAAACGCTGAGTTGGGCGGATTTGGAACCCGCCCAAATGGGCTTTCTGGCACTAAAATTTAATAACTTGTGCGGGTTATAAATCCGCACAAGATGGTAAAATGTTTATGGATCTCATTTAACGTATAAATACCACCATGATGTCCTTCAATCATCAGATAATCATCATTAAATTCTTCAACCATTATTCAACGGTTGATATCACATAGAATCCTTGAATATTGAATTTTATGGGATTTGTCAAAATGTGTTTGTTTACAATTAATTGTTTAATACATTAAATCACTATAACTTGTTTAGTTGAAAGTGAAAAATCATGGGAATATTTCAAATTACTTTAAGAACCTTTATCCATAAAAGATAATAATGTAACTCAAGGGTATATAAGAAATTTATAATTTAAAAATAAAAAAATATTTAACTAAGAATGGAGGAATTGTATCTTAGTATCTTACCCACCTCCACCATGGTAATTGCAATTCTCTCATTTTGGAGGGAGTACAATTCATAGGAATTTTAATTCTTGTTTTTTTTTTTCGTAAAAATAATCTAACCAAATGCATATATTACGAGATACTTCCTGGGATTTTCAAAATCATGTGATTTTAAAGTTTAACCAAATAAACACTTAAATTAAAAGCGTGAAATGTACAAAATACATCTATTTGAGAGATATTTTATGTTTATATTCTTATTAGTTAGGTATTTGTTTGACATTCATATATTTTATTTTTACATTTGTCAGAATATCAATCTCATGTTGAAAGTTGGAATTAAATAAATCTACTATATATGTTCGGTTACTCTTCCTATTATTATTTTTTTGGATGGAACACTACTAGGATTGTGTGTTGGACTTACACATGCACAACTCTTTGATTTATGGCCCATAGACTTACACATGCTATCAAATCTCACGATTTGCTCTAGAACCCAGTGTCTGGCTATTTGGGCAAGTCTTAGTGATTATTCACTGTTGGAAAACGCGTCTGTAGCCAGGAAAATAGATACGACTTCAGCCACAAAAATAACCACGAAATCACGTTAGCCACGATATCCCCAACGGATTGCCCTACGAAAGGTGCCCTGGGGCTAAAACGATCGAGGCTAAATATCACTCTGGAAAAGAACCACAGAATTCTGGTTTTGTGGCTATTTAGTTGCAAATAATAGTCGCGAACTGGTTCATTGCTAAATGTGTGGCTATTGGCCACGAAAGTCACGTTCAACCATATTAGCAGAAATTGAATTTCGTGGTTGGTTTTGAGTGCATCACCATCAAATATTGGCCACAAATGTATTTTGTATCTAAGTTCGAGTCGAATTTGAACGCATAATCGCACCTATTTCGTGGCCATTAGCCTTGAAATTTGCCATGAATCTATTTAGTGGGAAAATCCGTGTCCATTTAGCCTTAACATTTGCACTGACCGCGGCCATTTAGCCTTGACATTTGCATCGAATCTATTTGGTTGCAAAAGCTATTGGTATTTAACCTTGAAATTGGCTTTGAAAACATTTGGTTTCAAATTTTGTGGTAAAATAAATAAGCATTAATAAAAAAAATTACGAAATATGCCATAATATATGCACTAATTGCATTATTATAATGCACCATAAACCTGATAATATATGCTAATTGCATTATCATAATGCAATTAGCTAAATCTTGCTAATATATGCTAATTGCATTATCATAATGCAATTAGCTAAAACCTGCTAATGGAAAAAACAACACTACAAACCTGCTAATAAAAAACCACAACAACCATTCAAAGTATCCACACAACAACCATCCAAATATCCACACAGCAACCATCTAAAATATCCAGCAAAATAAACCATCCAAAAACACCAAAATATCCAAACAATTCAGAGAGGGGAAAAACAGCCCAACCACTTGAAAGAAAGTCAAGAAGTGACCTTATCCATGTTGCCTCCAATGTGTTTAAACAACTGCTCAAGCATACCTTTGAGTGCCTTGTTCTGGGTTTGAATTTCCACATTTTGAGTTTGAAGAGTCTTCATCTCCTCTCGCATCTCCTTTATCTCATCCTTTAGAGGAGCCAAGATGAGGAGCCAAGTCTACAACACAAGGTGGATGATGAGAAATATATAGAGTTCATCTTTGAAGAAAGTGATATTGCTACCAAGTGCTTGGACTCATACTGTAAGTATTTTCTAAAGCCACCACTTGTGTTGAATTTCTTTGAACAAATGCCATCTCATGGAAATTGGGCACACATGTTTGATAAATTAAAACGGTCTTTGAAAGCTATATTATGCATCTTTGATTTATCATTGTGTTACTTATGTTTTTCTGAGTTGTGTGAACAAGGCTTTGACATGTTATTAAGGGCATTGACAATGTCTAATCTTGTCAAATCATGCTAAGAGTCAAGCTAATGACGATAAATAAGCGCTTCTTGGGAGGCAACTCAATGTTTAGAGTAGATTTACTTTTCAGTTAATCTTTTGCTTTTTAGGTAGTTTTTGTGTGTGTGTTAGATACCTCAGGTACAAAGATTGATAACCCGAAGAATCCTTCACAACCACCGTCGGATTACTAGCGTTACACGAATTTCTAGATCTTTGTGAGTATTTCTCATCTCTTTACTTTTTACTATACTTTGGGGACAAAGTATGTTTTAAGCATGGGGGAAGGGAATTACTTTTGCATTACATATAGTTGCATTAGTTTAGGTCATATTTAAAATTTTGCATGCATTGATTAAAATCTTAAAAATGAAAAAAAATCAGAAAAATTTGAAAAAAATACAAAAATATTGCATTTAGGTTCTTATTTCCCCATTGTTTAATACCACTTGTGTTTCTATGCTAAGTATAAGTTCTAACCCATGATTTGCATGATATGCTGAAGTTTATATGATATGAGCGTGATCATTGATTGATTACCTTGATTATAGGATTGAGCATGTATTTAGCTTGAGTTTTCATTCTAAAGTTCTAGACAACAATTTGCCTTGTGAGATTTTTGGTCTTTCATCATTATTTGTTCTCTACATTCTTGAGTGTATCACCATGATTTTCTAGCTCTAGAACTTGCGTTATGACTCTTTTACAAGGCTGCTTTATATGATTGAATACATGACATTAAAATGATTGAGGCAATGTTTCTTTATAGCCTATTATTTCCTTCCTACCTTACAAGATCCATGTTTTGACACCCCTATTTCTTTTGAGCTTTAAAGCCTGTTTTTATGAGCTCCACAAAATTTTCCTAGCCTAATAAGCTTGACCCATAATCCGGGATTTAGGACTTTAGGTTGTGATTGTGTTTTGTGTGAGTTTGATGTAACTATGGGGGAGTTGGAAGAAAAGGTGGAAAAGAAGAGGAAATACAGCTCTTGGTTGCAAAGTAAAGTGAAAAAAATGAAGATGAAAAGTTTGTTGCAAAAGAAAAAAAAATTCAGTTTAACTGTTAGAAGTCTTCATAAAGCAAAGAAAGAGTTGTAGAAGAGGCAAAGAATGAAAGAAAAAAAGAAAGAAGCAAGTGTATGAAAGTGTGTATGGAGTTGAAAAAGAAAGTTTGGGAGAAGTAAGAAGAAAAGTGTTGGGTTTGGGTTTAGGTTTAGTTAGTTCTTTATCCCGGATTTAGCACCACAAACCAAATATGATCCCTTCCAAATTTGTCTTTACCTTGGCCCCATTACAACCCCTTAAAAAGACCTCATGATTTTTGTTATGTGTTTGATCACCATCGGTGGAGATTTAGAACTCTGATGCAAGCTTATGGTAGTCTAGTTTTCATGGTTGATGTTGAGTGAAACACATACCTTTAAACACTTGAGAGTTTGAGTGCAAACACAATTACCTTGGTAAGGTCTAGAATGAATGAATAGTCTTTATTTTTCTCTAGTTATAATGCATGCTAGGAAGTCTTGGTCGGGTTTTTGATTATATGTGAAATGCTTGTTTGATTTGAGATGGATGTATGATTGCATTTATGTGGTGTGACTTGGATTTATGACTTGTTTGAGGACAAGCAAGGGTTAAGCATGGGGGAATTTGATAGCTTGCATATAGGTGTAGTTTAGATGCATGTTTTATGTTGGTTTTGCATAAGTTTT
Organism: Fallopia convolvulus; assembly: GCA_964016875.1. Taxonomy (NCBI): domain Eukaryota; kingdom Viridiplantae; phylum Streptophyta; class Magnoliopsida; order Caryophyllales; family Polygonaceae; genus Fallopia; species Fallopia convolvulus. The sequence continues at coordinate 41,289,225 of OZ024718.1, forward strand.
ACTTAGTTTTAGCTAGTTTTAGGTTAGTTTCTAGGATGTAGTCTTTTTGGGTAGTTGCGCTTGTTTTGTTCGGTTTTGCAGATCTTTAGGTAAACAAGCATTGACGGGATGGATCTTAGATGATTGTGGTGGAGTTTGATGAAGCTTAGAGTGATACGAGTGAATAATGGAAGATCCAAGGTCCAAGAGCTTGTGTGAAAAGAACGCTTAAATCTGGGTTATGCATTGGAGTTCTTATTTTGACACCTCTATCTTGCAATGCTTGGTTTGGGAGCTATAGTGCTCGGATGAATCTCAATTTGGTATCACTGGAAATCTAACTCAAAGAGCTACAATTCATGTTTTTACTCCGAGTCCAAATTCCAACTCGAAGGGGGTCAAAACAGCCTCTAAAGTGTCACCTAAATGCTGAACCGAGGCAACGACGCCAAATTTGATGAGGTATTTTCAGTGGTCGTTTATACCTATCAAAGAAACCTTATCTTAACCAACTCAGTAGGGCGGTAATTAAGGGTCGATCCCATAAAGACTCTTGTATTCATGTTATTACTTGTATGCCAAGTAACCAAAAGGGGGGGGTTTCTGAATAATTATCTAAACTAATATGCAAAATAAACAGTAAATATGAATGCAAATATGAGTTGAATATATGAAAGACAAGCGTGTTCAACTAGTTAAATCCATCATGATATTGATTCATTGATCATCGATTCTCTTGATTCTCTTCTTACTTGAATAATCTATTGTGGATAATGATCCTATTAAGGATTAAAACCCAAACTTCATATTTAGTTGATAGAACTACCAGTCTAACAACCCTAATTAAATAATAACCTAGAAGACCTTCTAGATTACATTAAATAATAGCATGACGATTCAAGTTATCAATAGAAACAAACACTTAGAGCAACCAGCCATCTAAGTGACTTGTGAATTTATTCCCTTCTTCAACCAACAAGTCCAACCGGTACTAATTGATTAAAGTATACTCTTGATCAAATTAACTCCGACCGGTAATTAATCAGATTCAATTTTAACTAGAAATTCAATTAGGTAGCTAATCTAACAAAACCCTAGTTTAGATTCAATTAAGCACATGGAATAAAATCTATGCAAGTTTGTTGAGAATCAAATCAAACCTCACAACAATATGCAAATCATGATTTCAATAACTAGCCAAACACAATAAATTTAGCAATGCATAATTGAATTGAAAATAAACTTACAAGAGTTTCAAAGTTGCTCTCTTGATAGAAAACCCTAGCCTCCAAAGTTTGATCAAAGTTTATGAGAAAATAAACTAACATAAGGTATGTATATGTCCTCTAAAATAACCCTCAATAATCTATCTTTAAAGAGTACACTCGGAAGATATAACCCGAAGCCCAAAAACCAAGCCCAGAATCTCGGCCCAAATGATGTCCGCGTGAAACTCCCAGATTGCTCGGTTTGACCAAAAGCGCGGCCGCGCAATATGTCATCTCGCGCAATTGCCTCGGTTCAGCATTCAGGTGACACTTCAGAGGCTATTTTGACCCCTTTGAGTTGGAATTTGGACTCGGAGTAAAAACATGAATTGTAGCTCTTTGAGTTAGCTTTCTAGTGATAACAAATTGAGATTCATCCGAGCACTATAGCTCCCAAACCAAGCATTGCAATATAGAGGTGTCAAAATAAGAACTCCAATGCATAACCCTGATTTAAGCGTTCTTTTCATATAAGCTCTTGGGCCTTGGATCTTCCATTATTCACTCGTATCACTCTAAGCTTCATCAAACTCCACCACAATCATCTAAGATCCATCCCGTCAATGCTTGTTTACCTAAAGATCTGCAAAACCGAACAAAACAAGCGCAATTACCCGAAAAGACTACATCCTAGAAACTAACCTAAAACTAGCTAAAACTAAGTAAAACTTATGCAAAACCAACATAAAACATGCATCTAAACTACACCTATATGCAAGCTATCAAGGGTCAACAACTTGATGGGTGTGAAAAAGGCTGGAGCGGGAAGGAGTCCTAGATTCAAGCTTTCCCGTGCGAAAGAGGGCGACACCTTCATCATCCATTGCAAAAATCCTACGACTAGCATAGCCGTCACAAGCTTTAATCCATAGCTTGGTCGCCCTAGCACTTGAGATTGGTCCATCTCCATGCTCAGCAGCCACAAGGCGTTCAAATTCAGCCTAAAAAACAATGCAAAACAGCAACAAAAACATGAAGCAAGAATAATAGCTACTAGTGCATATCAATGCAAAAACATGAATCAAGAATAACAACAACAAAAACAAGGTACTGGTGCATATCAATGCAAAAACATGAAGCAAAGAGAAGCAAATTCACCAAACAACAACATCAACAAAAACAGCAATTGCAAGAGTCTGTGTACTGGTGCATATTTTTTATGGGATTTAGCAAATGGAAATTGAAGTTTTCATGTCTATTGATTCACAAGGAACCAAAGAGAAGCAAATTCACATAAGGAGAAGCAAAAGAGAACCCTAAATATCGACATATCCAGATCATCACCATTCAAGTTCTCAAACACACATCTCAAACCAAACTTTCAAGTTGTCAATCTCAAAACTCCAAAACAAATAACATAGAGAGGAGAAGAACCAAACAAAGCCAAAGAGGGAGAGCCATCAAGAGAGAGAGAGAGAGAGAGAGAGAGAGAGAGAGAACCATAAGCACAAAATTCATCTAGGAGGTTCATGTGTATTGATTCATTTGTCTGAATTTTGAACATGCAAAATACTTGACTTTAATTACCTATTTAAAGTAGCTATATCTTTGTACACATCAACAATCAAAATCACATAATATCATACAAAAAGAACTCAAATTCAATCAAACATGAATCCAAAACCATAAGCACAAAAAGAACAAAATACTTGAATATACTTACAATGATTGCAGCTGGTCGTTCACCTAGTCCAGTCCCATCCTCCTTTGACCACAATTTTTTGACCACCTCAAAAATAAGTGGCATGCTCCCAGACTCCTTTTCCTTGCTAAAAAAGAGTAAAGTCAAGTTAAATATATACTTATTTTTAAACAACAAACAGATTTTTAATTAAATTTTGAAAAGTGAATGTACTTACCATAACTTCCATCCATTTGGTAAACTTTCGAGAACCTCCTCGATAATTTCCAGCCTCTAATGAACTCTTTGATGACCGATTTTGCGCATTCGCTTGAGCTTGTCTCACATAATTGGGATTCGTTTTCCTTATGGTGTTCATTCTCTCCCAATTCTTCTCGGAAACAAAGAAAGGTTTGGTCTTGTTTTCACGGTGCTTCTTAAAGACATTGGTGATGTGTTTTCCGGCTTGGTGTAAAAAGACCTTTTGCATCATTTCATCAGATTCCCTCCAATAAAATTTTTTTTGCATTGTTGACAAAAAAAGACACTCATATTGAAGCAAGGTCTAGCAATCCAACAAAAATAGCAACATCAAACGGTATTTAAAAATGCAGTTCATTTATAACAACCATTTCTAACAAATGGTACTTGAAAAAACAGATCCATCAATGGTTCTTTAAAAAAAACAGCAACCTTACATTGATACTTAAACAAAAAAAAGCAACATGAACTTGTTTACAAAAAACAACAACATGAACTTAAAGCTGATCTTAGCAACATGTATAGAAATACTCATGTATAGAATTAGTAAATGTAAAAAACAGCAACATCACCTTAAACTCTTCAAACCACATCGTCTTAACTGGCCCCGGCACTTTAGAAATACTTGTCCATGGACCAATGTAGTGGACATGCACGATTTCCTTCATCTTGGAGTAGGCAGCTTTGCGTTGTTCAAAATCACTACAAAGAAATGGATATAATTAGTAAATTTACAATGTAAATGCATTAATAAAAAAAAGTTTGAAAGGTTACCGGATTCCGTCTCCTTTAATCAATATAAGCAGCTTTGGTTGAGTAAACTCTTCATCTTCTTCGTCATCTTCACCTTCCTCTTGTTCTTCTCCTTCCACTTGTTCTTCATCTTCCTCGTCATCTTCCTCAAGCTCTTCCTCATGGTCGTCCTCAAGCTCTTCCTCAAGCTCTTCCTCGTGCTCTTTCTCGTGCTCTTCCTCCACTTCTTCACCGTAGTCTTCATGAACATGTGCATAGTCTTCTTCGAAGCCCTCTTCTATGTATGCCTCATTGTTTGCTTCATTCACTTGTGAGGGTGTGAGAATGGGAGTAGGGCTGGGATTGTTTGCAAGAGCTCTTGGATTTGAGATAACTTGTTGTGAATGAGGTTCTTGAGTGAGCTTAGGGATGGGATTTCTTGAAGGAACCCTTTCCTTAGAGAGAACTTGTGGTGAATGAGGTGCTTGAGTGAGCTTAGGGCTGGGATTTCTTGAAGGAACCCTTTCCTTAGAGAGAACTTGTTGTGGACGAAGTGTTGGACTATTTCTAGGGCTAGGAATTCTTGAAGGGTCAAGAACTTGTTGTGAAGAAGATGCTAGAGTAAGATTAGGCTTGGTTTTCTTCAAAGAAGTGCTTGGATCACGGGGAACTTGGATTGGAGAAGGGATGACATGTTGTGGAACAACTTATTGGTTGGCAACTTTTTTAAATCTTGGACTACTACGAACCGGGAGGGTTGGTTGTAACCGAGGAGGTCTCTTAGGACTTTGAAGAAGCTGCTCCGAAGAAGTACGAGGAGCACGAGCGAAGTTGCAATTGAGATTTTGGGCTCGTCCTCGTGTTGTGCTTCTAAGGTGACACATGATTCAACCAAACCTTGCAAAACAACATACTAAAAACAACAACCAAAGCTGTTTTAATAGCCACACACCAACAAATTAATCATGAAACTAAAAAATGAATGACAAGCAAGGAGAAACAAGGAAAAGCAAAGACAAGCAAGGAGAATCAAGGAGAAAGAAGACAAGCAACACCAAATGTTGGCACACCCTCTCGCCACAACAAAAGCAGCTCATCAATCAATGGTTGCATACAAATATCTATTAGCTTCTTTGGATTCTGTGGACCTGGAACAATGGTACTTAAGAACAAATAAGGAGTCTTCATGCACATATTTGGAGGTAGGTTGTAGGGGGTGACAATCACTGGCCAAGTCGAATATGTCTTGCCAAACTTACCAAATGGGGAAAATCCATCTGAACACAAACATAATCTCACATTACGAATCTCTGATGCAAACCTTGGAAATGTTCTTTCAAAATGCTTCCAAGCATCAGCATCTGATGGGTGACTCATATACCCTTCATTTGTTTGGTGTTCAGCATGCCAACGCATCTTTGAAGATGTTTCCTCCATAGCATACAATCGCTGCAAACGTGGGATCAATGGCAAGTACCGCAACACCTTATTAGGTATTGGCTTTCCTTTTTGAGAAAAACAAGGTCGATACCTTGGACTATTGCAAAACTTACACTCAGTGGCATCAGTGTCATCCTTCCAAAACAACATACAACCTTGGGGGCAAAGGCGTATCTTTTGTTGGGGCAACCCCAACTCTTTAGTCAACCTCTTCTGTTCATAGAAACTTTTTGGAAAGTTGTTGTCTTTTGGCAATACATCATTGACTTTCTGGAGAAGTGCACTATATCCAGCCTGTGACATATTGTATTTGGTCTTTAACTCCATAAAAGAACCAACTGCAGCTAACTGTGACACATGAGAACCGTCATATAATGGTTGATCTGCTGCCCTCAAAACATCATTGAAGCGCTCGGATAAGAAGGACATTTCCTCATGAACATGGTTGATCGGTTGTTTCATGCTAATTTCTTCTTCTCGAACATGGTTGATCGGTTGGTCCATGTTAATTTCTTCTTCATGAACAAGGTTTTCAAACTCTACATGACGACTACTACTTGGCTCATTCACATAATTGTTAGGGTCAAACCACGAAGGTGGAACAAAACTTGGACCAACTGCATCAAAAACCATTCTTTGAGTAGGATTCAAGTTATCAAATAAATGCATCCCAATCCAAAAGAAATCCATATCATTGGGATTTGAAGTAGGATTCAAGTCTTCCAAGGGAGGTGATGAGTTGACAAAAGGTGATTCTCCGTGTGCAGTCCACCAATAATAACTGTCAACAAAACCTTTTCTGAATAGATGAAGGTGAACAATGTCTTTATCTTGAAATTTGCCATTCTTGCAAAGGAAACAAGGACATTTGATCTTCTTCCCATCCATGAAATTCGGTTGAGCTATTGCAAACTCAATGAATGTTTCAACGCCATTAAAAAATTCACTTCTCAAACCTTCACCATTAGGAAGCCATCTATCATACATCCACTCACGATTGTCCATGTTATATATGGTACCTATATTCAAATAAGCAATAATTACTAGATCAAAAACAAGAAAAATATTAGGAACGAATTAAAGAACAAGTGGCTAATTTCGTGGTTAATTCTGAATATTTTGGCACTTAAAATAGGTTACAATCACCAATGTATGTTGTTATTCTAAAAAAATATAAACATAAGCATAACACACGTACCAGATTCAAGCAATTGCGGGTGATAGGCAAATGATAGAATGGTTTCGACCCTCAAGACCCACTCTGTTAGTAACAAAACGAAGAACTCGTGCCAAACTTCGTGGCTACTTCTGAAAAATTTCCCAAAAGCAAGAACCTTTCTTGCACCAACAAAAGCAAGAACCTTTCTTGCACCAACAATGGAAGAGAAATTGACCACTTGAATAAGAATATACCAGATTCAAAAGAAGAAATCAATCAAACTTAGTTTCCATGTGTTTTGTTTACTTGAGACAAATTGAAATGGGAGGGAATAAGAGAGAAAAGTGTGATGAAAGTGATATTGCAAGAGAATGTGAAGAAAGGTAGGGTAAGGAGATCGAGTTCGTACGATTGTTGGTGTAGATTATTGAATGAAGGTTGGTATGGATCATTTAATGAGCTGCTGAATCAACTTTTTTTTACCCACAAATTTAACCACGAAAATAGCCACGATTCATCAATGTGGGAGACGACTTGAACGCTGGGCGCTATTAACGGGCTCTTTCAAAAAAAAAATTTGGGCTCATGAGCCTTATTGGGCCTTATTTGTCTTCAGGCCCACAACCGAACTCGATCTCATGAGGCTCTCTTAGCTTGTCTTTTAGGGTTTTGGGACCACAACCGATCGAACTCCCTCCATTTCTTCTTGCCTTAGTTGCCTCTTGCCTCCATTCCTTCTTGCCTCCATTTCACTCTGTGGTATCAACGACGCCGGCTTAGCTTGCTCCCATTTCCCCCCACCGGATTGGCTTGCCCGTGTTCATCGACGTTGAATCGTCCTCTCTCCACCAGCTTCTCCGATCCTCCAAGTAAACCCTCGAATCGGCTTAGCTTGCTCCCATTTTCCCCCCGTCGGCTTGGCTGCCTCCATTCCTCGAATTTTTTACTTAGATTTGCTATCCCACACCTTTTCTCTTTGTCAATCTGATGTTTAATTCATTTAGGTTGCAAATATCTCCACAATTCATTTAGATTTGCATGTCTCTTGCCTCCATCTCTCTCCACCCTTTTTCTCGATGGTTTGTGCATGTCAATCTGAAACTGAAACTGATTGGCATGGTTTACATGTCCTTTGAATGATTTCAATGTCTTAAAACCCTAAAAATGTATTTTCATTTAGATCTGCATGTCTTTTGGATCTAAGGTTTATTTTTGTCTACATGTTCACTTAGAACAAACATCTCAACGAATCATGAATATTCTGAAACTGATTGGCTTTTAACAAATGTAAGTGTTGCTGAGTACATGTTGTTTACATTTATTGGGTATAGCAAATTGACTGTCAATCTGATTGGCTTTTAACTGATTGGTAACAGAATTACAAATGTCTGGCATGCATTTATTTGGAATAGCAAAAGTAGAAGTAGTTTTTTTAAGTAGGTTGATGTGTGTGTGTTGCAACATAAACATGATAAGAATGTTTTGAAGTGCATTTTGAGCAGGTTTGGTAAGATAAGAATGTTTATGTCAATTGAGGTTTGGATCATGATAGTTGAAATGAGAATGGGTGCATTTATGCCTTTTATTAACAATGTATTTGATTGCTCTATATATTTTCTCAAAACTCTTTTTCTGTTTGTCAAATACTTCAATGCTCTATTTCTTTTATTTTGTCACATTTAAACTGGTGTATTTCTTTTCTTCCCAGTTTGTGGAAATGCCAAGGAAGTAGACGCATGAGGAAGAGTTGATCTTTCTCAAGATTGTTCGAGAGCTTAGTCCTCCCTTGGATGATACCCAGTGCCCTAACTGGGTTGATGTGAATGAGCGTTTTCGGGCTGAGTGTAGGTGCCCGTGTACAAGAATCACTGCTCGATCAAGGTACTATCACTTTTACAGGCTTTGGAAGATATGGTGGGATTTCTGCCACACCAAGGGGGGCATTATGTGGGATTCAAGTACTTGGAAAATTATTGGTAATGACGAGTGGTGGGCGGGGAAGTTCAAAGTAAGTGCAAATTTTCTATTGTACAATACTACAATGTGAGAGTGCTTGCTTAGTTAATTAATCTGATTTCCTCGTTTTTGTTGTCATGTATTGATTCTAATTCCTAAAACACCCAACATTGTTCATTAGAAAACATCATTTCATCATTACGCATTTTCTGCCTTAGAGAAGATTATGTTGTTATTTAAGAACATCATTACATAATATTCTAGGGGTACCTAACTTATAAATTTGCACCATATAATAGAAATTCATGATTTCTATCGCTTTTGTTCGCCTAACACCTTTTCCTTCACTGCTTATGTTTTGTTTTTATTATTTAAGCTTTTCACTTTTTGTTTGTTAGGAATGCCGCTATTACAAGCATTTCAGAACTTATGGCATGGACCCTAATATGAGTCGTCTTTTGGACGGTATTTGGAATGGCCGACTCATGGATGATGAAGGGATGGCGTTCTACCTGACTAGTGACGATGAGGAAGACGTGGGTTGTAGCAAACAAGAGGAAGAGGAAGAGGAAGAGGAAGAGGAGGAAGATGAAGAGCAAGAGTAAGTGTAAGTGTAATGGTAAGTGTTAAGAGTAGGAGTAGGAGAATTGACATTTAGGGTTTTATGTGATCTTTTCTATGGATTTTATCTAGCAAACAATGTTGGATGAATGTTGACATTGACAATTATGTTGGGATAGGCAGGTTTATGTAAGTTTGGGCAGGTTTAGGCAGGTTTATGTGCATTTTGGGGGAGGATCTTCCCAAATTTTATGTGTTTTTTTAGCAGGCTTATGACATTCAATTGTGAACATTTTATGTGTTTGCCCAAATGCATGTTTGGACCTCTTTAAGTGCACTTTGTATAATTAAGGTCTATGGTGTTTGGAACATACATTTTAGGCATGTTTGTGCAAGATGGTGTTTAGAATAGATATTAATTGCATTTTGAGCAGGTTTTCATGAACGAAAAGTACTTGGGCTAGTCTTGTGACTATTTTTGCATATTACTCTCGAAATGAAGAACTCGTGGCTAATGTCGTGACTGGTTTTGCAAATATTATTATTGCATGTTACCACAAAAATGACCACAAAACTAGCCATAAATATTGAGGATGAAGAGGGGGATAATATAAAATTTAGACAATCACCCACACAAATATCCACAAACCTAGCCACGAATAGTATGTGGGTACTTAGCTCCAGACTTTGTCCTGAATATACACACGAATCTTTTTTCGTGGCTAATTAGCTACTACTCTAGAAATGAATCTAGCTGCACAAGAAATTCGCGTCCATTCAGCCTTAACGTTAGCCACGAGCTTGTTTTCATGACAATATGGCCAGAAATCTACAACTAAATCTAGCCGCGCTCACTTTTCGTGGCTATTCGGCCCCGAAACTAGCCACAACTATATATTTCATGGCCATATTACAGCAAACTGAAATATTTGTGGTTAAACTTATGGTCGTTGCCACCCAAATTACCCTCGCCAAAATTCGTGGCTAAATATTTTCTGGCTACAGATGCGTTTTCCAGCAGTGATTGCCTACCCATACCCGTTGTTGGAATTGTGTGTTTGGCTATAAAAATCGAAAAGCTATCACTCGTTATTTGAGCTAGCTATAAAAGGATTGAGATGTTAGATTTGTTTATCCAAGTATTAACTAGCTTGCTTAGTAGTACTTGTGGGAGCGTGTTAGGATATCATTCTCACATGGAAAAGTTGTAATTAATTAATTCTACTATATTTTCATCAAAAAAAATTATTTCTACTATATAAGCTCTTAGATTACTTCTGTCATTACCAATTGATTTTAGGACCAAAGCTCACTAACTTATGTACTAGATTTACATATACATATTCTACCAAAAAAAGATTTACATATACATAACCCACAGTTTATTTGCATTAAAGATAAATATAACATGATAAAGTGATGATTGAATGCAATTTTGAAGTTAAAAGATGATTTTATTGGAAATGACATAAATAAACGTGACATTTATGTTTTGAACTCAAAATGTCATGAAATCCATGTCAAACAATTAAATATAGGCATCTACGGACTTGAAACTAATTAATTATTTATATAGTAGACCTATTGCTAAGAATATTGTAGCAACTTGCATGATGAGAACCCAAAACGCCCTTAAAGAACGCGCCCTAACTTCTCCCCCAGATCTGCCTCTTAACCTAGAGTCACCATGGCCGCCGCCGCCCTTGGACATCGCCATCGCCGGTAAGAGCTTGACCATAAAATCAATCGGACTCAATACCGCGCCGAGGAAATCACTCAAGTCCTCGTCTCCCTCATCAGAACCTCGAAAAATCAAATCTCCCAAACCCGATGCGCCATATCTCATATTGTGTTCCTGCTCTTGGTGGTTCGAATATCCAATGCTCAATATCACCCTTTGTGCTCGAATCTTATGGCTTATAATCTCTCTGGGATGTCGTTCATCTCCTAGATGCCTGTTTTCCCACACCACCCGGTCAAGGAGCGCTGGTGGTTGTGGAACTCTTAACTCTTGGCACCGCTACCACTCTCAGAGGCTGACCATGAACGCCGGGAAATGTTTATGCTACGCGTGATGCGGTGTCTGGACTGCTCTTGCCGACCCTTTTGTCCGGTTAATGACTGTGCGGGCGCTTGCTGATTACCTAGCTTTACTTCCCCAGATCTTCTTGGCCGGAATGTCCTCTGGCTCTTTTCTCGGCCTTCCGTCCTAGTTGTCTTGGCGGCTCGATGGGCGGGCAGTGCGTCTTGAAAACGACGCTTTCTTGGCAGCGAAATACTCGATGGCTCTTTCGGATGACAGCTGATGAACGGGGTGGCGGCCTCAATGGTGGTGGTGGTGGCGCGATCTGGGGTCGAGTTCAATCGGCGTTAGTTCTCGCCTCCTCTGCATCCAGGCATGCGTTTCCCTTCAGAATATCATGTTGATTGTCTCTTCTAATCCGGTAATATCCATCCAAATTTCTACCTTTGTGTCTTCATGCATAAGGTGCTACCCTGGCTCTTACAATTCTACTAGCAATATTTTGTGCTCTACTTCTTTCTGTACACCTAATCTGAAATCCATGCTCTCCTCTATACCCAAAGATGAGGTTGTTGTTGCTTGTTTTGTTAAATCTAATTTTGCTAAGGGTTGTGAACACTCCCATTAGTTAATTATGGTTATGGTAGCCATTTATTTTGAAAGCCTAACCAGTAAGTTCCATGTTGATTGGACCTACTTGCAAAAAATACTCCAATTTTGTACTAATGTTGCTTCAACAAGTGTTTAAATCTGTGTAACCCTGGACTGCGTGTTGAGTATTCCTGTACTCTCGAGTTTGGTAGGTTTGCTATATTGATTCCTGCCTCTTGGGTGTGTATGCAGGGTCTCTCCATAGCCAACAACAAAAACAAATCAACAATTCCTTCGAGCAAAGAAATGCTCAATAACCAGGAGAGGCTTGGTGACTCACACAACTCGACGGCATCGTCGCCCATCAAAAAACAGAAGGACTTCCCTTAATTAATATTTCAAAATATAATCTTCGAACTTTTTATTTTCTAAAGCCACGCTCATCAACAAAAAGATGTTGCTTGATCAAAAAACAACTTATCTGGTGGCACTTGTATGAATGGATTTCATTTCATTCATACGGTACAACCACCTTTTATGAAAAAGCCATCCAACCCGATAGGGAAATAAAGGCTCAAAATCACATTGGAAAGGATAAGGTAACTTCCATTATAAGGAAGCCTATGTTACAACCTAAACCCGAAACAACTTGCGGTAAACCCACCATTTACGCAGCTAATGCGAGTAGTGGAATGGCTAACCCAATAAGAAAATTTGACCTTGAACGAAAACCACATAATAACAAAACAAACACCCTCACGAGAATACCAAACAAATCCGAACAAATAAATCACTAAATATAATCCAGGTTGCTATCTTGGGCCTAGTACTCGCCAAACCAACACATAAAAAAATGAAGAAAACTACCACAAAACATAAAAAGAGAAGCACCAAAAATAGATACATCCAAAACATACCGATGAAGACGAAAAACAAGAAACCACAAAAACGTTGGGGAAATACCCCGCCACCCACGGCCAAAAGCCACACCAAATTCAGTTTTTTATGAAGCTTTGTACTTGGAATTGCCAAGGCATCAAACGTAAGACCTTCTGGACTGAGGTTAACGTGTTTTGCCACCTGGAGCATATCAACCTAATTGCACTCGTAGAAACAAAAACCCAAACGCCGCCTGACGACAAATGTTGGTAAGAAGCGGGTTTCGACTCGATAGAATTTATCCCGGCCATCGATTTCTCGGACAGTATCTGCTTCCTTTGGAAGGGCTCAATCCTCACAAACGAAACTATCAAAACCGTCCATAAAGACAATCGCTTCATTGCCTTCCACTATGAAAATCTCGAATTCAACAGAGAAATGATTCTGATCTTAGCCTATGCGCCAACAAAAGCACAAGAAAAAGACACATTTTGGAACAATCTGAAGATTTCATTCAACATTGTACCCTCACTTGTCTTCTCATGGGAAACCATAATGAAATTCAACACCCAGACGAGAAACTTGGAGGGGCAAATCCGGTCCCCTCCCGGTTTGAACGACTCATCAACTTTAAAAACGAGTGTGACATCCCCACAATTGGAAATAAATTTACATGGAGAAAATCCAAAAACTTAGACAACAATACTTTCGAAAAACTGGACCGAACCCGCGTTAATAATCAAATCATCCAATGGTACCCATCCATTGCCACGAAAAGCATGCTTTCGCATCCTCAGATCACTGCCCTATTTTGGAAAACTGGACCGAACCCTCGTTAATAATCAAAGGGACTTCCAAAACCGGTTTAGATCCCTGGAAATAAACCGATTGAAACTCCAGTCCATGACACAGACAATCCACCAAGAAGTTACTGAAGTTGACAACATCGAAGTCACTAAACCAGTGATGAACTCGGAAATTAAGATGGCTTTGTTCGACATTGGGGATGCCAAATCCCCTGGCCCAGATGGCATGCCGACATGATTCTATAAAAAATATTGGCATATTGTTGGCCCGGATGTCACCAAAGCTGTTAAGAGCTTCTTTCACTCTGGTAAAATATTAAAATAAGTAAACCACACCTTCATCACCCTGCTACCCAAATGCGAAAACCCCAACTCTACCAACCACTATAGGCCGATCAGCCTGTGTAATACAATCTACAAAGTAACATCGAAAATTATTACATACCGCCTAAAAACGTATTAAACAAACTAGTTCACCCAATGCAAGGGGCTTTCATCCAAAATCGAAGCATCCAACATAACACTCTCATCGCACATGAAATTTTCCACTCCTTCCGCAATAAACGTGGTCGTGAGGGATGGATCGCTTCAAAATTTGACATGGAAAAAGCCTATGATCGTATAAACTGGGAGTTCCTAACCACAATCCTACATAAATTCCGTTTCCACGAGAAATTCATCTGCTGGATTGGTGAATGTGTGGAAACATTCTCATTCTCTGTATTAGTCAACAACGGACCAACATAACAATTCTACCCCCAAAAGGGACTTGGACAGGGGGACCCCCTTTCACCGTACTTATTCTCGATGTTGAAATCTTGGCTAGATAACTTCACCACGAAAGCACAAACTCAAAAAATGGAATCGGGATCCAAATCTCGAGAAATGGCACTAAAATCCCGTTCTTAGCTTTCGCAGATGACATCATCATTTTTGCCAAAGCCAACAACCAAGCATGGAAAAAAAATCAAAGACATCATTGATGACTACTGCCAGATCTCTGGTCAGAAAGTCAATTTCCACAAATCCGCCTTCCAAGTAACTAAAAATACAAGCAACAATACCAAAGCACAAATAAAGTAGATCCTCGAAATAGCAAATACTACAGCACTAGACAAATACCTAGGATGCCCAATTATCAATGAGAGAGTTACACAAAACACATTCAAACCCCTCACTATGCGTACCAGATCACAATTATCAAAATGGAAAACGAATGCCCTTTGCCAGGAAGGACACAAAACGCTAATTAAAGCCAACCTCTCTGCACAACCGAATTATCTCATGCAAACGTTCATCTTGCCACAAGCAACGCTGAAAGAACTAGATCAAATCAACAAGAACTTCTTTTGGAACAAAGAAACAACTATAAACCACTTATAAGTTGGAACTCCATCTGTGCCCCCCCCCCCCCCTCCCCGCCCCCGCCCACGGCGAGGCTGGAATTACTAAAGCGGAAGAAATGAACAAAACACTCCAAATGAAACTGCTATGGAAAGTTGTAGCAGAACCTCATAACCTGTGGGTTAAAATAGTCTCAGAAAAATACCTCAAAACGGAAAACATCCTGAACTATAAGAAAAACACAACCCTTCCTGGCAATGGTCCAAACTCTTAAGCCTTAGAGACATGTTCATAAAAGAGCTCATCTGGAAAGTAAGAGACGGAAAAACGATCCGCTTCTAGAAAGACAACTGGATCGAAAATGGTCCCCTTCAACCAAAGACTGAAGTCAAAACCATTATCAACTAGAATGAACATGTAGAAAACTATCTACGCGAGGACAATTCCTAGAACATAGAGAAATTGGAAAAAGTTGTCAAGAATAATTACCTAAGCAAGATATCCGAAATTATCAATCCAATTAATAAAATCTCGGACATGTTGTACTGGCAACCTAGCAAAAATGGATGGTACTCTACCCACTCAACAATTCAGTGGATCCACCAATCCAAAGGAGAACTTAAAATCAACTTAGAATGGATTAACAAACTAAACATACCGCCCAAAATAAAGAACTTCCTCTAGAAGGTGGCACGCAACGGTCTGCCAACCAAAGCACGACTGGCCACCAACCAAATATTTGTCCCGTTGGGCTGCTCTTCTTGTCACAGTCAGGTTGAAGAAACGAACCATATTCTACTTTCATGCCCTCTTACGAGGGAAACCCTTAACGTCGTTAGCCCTAAACTACAACAGATCACTAACCAAATTGCCCCCAATGACAAAAAACCGCACCAGGCCTTAGAGGAAATTAGGACCCGAGCGTCAAAAGAGGAAATGGAACTCCTCACGGCCACCTAGTGGAGCATATGGTACTCCAAAAACAAGCGAGTGTTCGATGGCACCAATGAAACAAACCTGAACAACGCTAAAAAAATCAGCGAATTTACCCGAAATCAAGTTAAAGAATGGAAATTGGCTAATGATCCTGCTCCTCTATCCCTCGTACTTACTGCACACATGCTAGTGGTGTTAGGAGACCCAACAAATGGGTAAAACCCAAAAAGGATTTTATAAAATTGAATTTTGATGGTGCATTTAATGCGGATGGCGTGGCTTCGTTCGGGTTCATCCTTAGGGACTCTGAGGGCCGCCCCATTTTCTTCGACGGAGGACTGATAGGTCGGCAGTCTGTTTTGACATCGGAGACCATCGCCTTGCGCCAGGGACTTCTTGAGGCCAACCGACGTGGCATTCCCCGGATCCAAATCGAAGGCGACAATTTGCAGCTGGTCAAGGTCGTGCTTGGCGACTGCCGTTGCCCGTGAGAAATTGAGCTTCTGCGTTCGGACATCCATTGCTTGTTGGCCCGGTTTCAGGATTGGAGTATCTCTCATGCCGCACGAGAGTGCAATTCAGTGGCGGACTTCATCGCAGAATCCTTCCGACGCGTTCTTCCTTCCCGCTCGCAGTTGAGCCAGGGTTGCTTACCCTCATCCGTCAAAATGCTTTAGGGCGATCACTAGCCTGTGAGTGGTCTCTCTAATCACTTTCCTTATAAAAAACAATATTGTAGCAACTTGCAAGTTATAATTCATTTGAGTGGTCGGTCGTCGGTGTGGACTTGGGTTTGGTGGTGTTTTCAGCTTGAATAAGCCAAATTTACCAGCTACTACTCATTTCTATATACTAGCAATTGGACCGCGCGTTGCGCGACGATTATTACACAATTAACAATCGAGGAGTTTCGAACAAAAAACATAAATCACAGAAATTGAGATCATAAGAAAACCAAAACAATTTAAATGTGCACACACGTTCTATTAAGAACATCATAGAACATTCAAATTGGAATCCCCATCCAATACTACAAGCTCTTAACTGCCCTCCTTTACCTATGCAGGCTGTAGCAGGGTTCATGTATGAAGTGATGGGAAAAAAGTGCTTCCTTGAAGCCATCACAAATAGTGCTACTGCTGGTGCAACTCCTGCAATTGAAATGCTTAGTTTCTGTCTGGCAAATCCAAGAACTACATTTCTTGTCCCTTCACCATATTACCCTAGGTAAACTTGTAATTTGTTGCATTAATCACCAGATTATCCCGTTCAATATACTGACCACAAAGAGCTTCTAGTTTTGACAGAGAGGTAAAATGGCGAACAGGCGTGGAGATCGTACTCGTACCTTGTAGAAGTACAGATACCTTCAGTTTGAGTGAAAAAGTGCTTCATCAGGCCTTCAATCAGGCAAAAAAGTGTGGCCTGAAAGTCCGTGGGATCATTATCTCAAACCCCTCCAATCTCGTGGGCAATTTGTTTACAAGAGATGCTCTAAATAGGATCTTAGATTTTGCAAGAGAGAAGAACATTCATATCATATCTGATGAGATATTTGCTGGATCTACCTATGGCACTAATGAATTTGTATCTATGGCTGAAATTGTTGGATCGGAATCAGATTCAGAGCTAGATGATTTTGAGAGAAGCAGAGTTCATATTGTTTATGGATTGTCAAAGGATCTCTCTCTTCCTGGTTTTAAAGCTGGAGTAATCTACACCTACAATGAAAATCTCTTAGCTGCTGCAAAGAAACTGGCCAGATTCTCCTCAGTTTCGGTCCCTACACAACGCATACTTGTTTCAATGCTCTCTGATTCAAGATTTATCCATAACTACATTAAAACCAACCAAGAGAGACTGAAAAATTATGTACACAAAGTTTACTGCTGGATTGAAGGAACTGGGCATAGAATGTGTGAGAAGCAGTGGCGGTTCTTACTGTTGGGCCAATATGAGTGGTTTCACCAGGTCACACAGTGGGAAAGGCGGCGAGGTTGAGCTCCGGGATAAGCTTTTAAAAGTGGAAAAGGTTAATGTAACTCATGTATCATCTTGTCATCGTATTGAACCGGACTGGTTCAGATTGTATTTCACCACTTTGTTTGAAAACGACATTCCTGTAGTTATGGAACGAATCCGCAGAGTTACTGAAACCTGCAAAGCTTCATAGTGAAGTTCTTATTATTTGTTTATATTGTAGTTACATGAGTAGGTAAACACAGAAAATTACACCATTTGTTTTAAGTTCAGCTTGGGTGGTCATATTTAAGTTATCTTGGATGAATTCATTCAATAGAATTTGCTAGTCCACTTGTGTTGTATTTTTTATGTTCAGTATTCTTTATGGGTTTTTTTTATAGCCCAGTGACAGCATGCAAGCTTGAAATGAAATACCAGAATGACAATATTTATTTGAGAACTTGGAAATGTTAACAATGGATTAGGAAAAAAAAAAAGAATAGCAACCATTTTTCTATCAACTACTGTACTCATCAACCACACCCAAAACCTCATTTTTTAAGCTAACCCTAAAATTTATGATTTTCCTGAAATCTGATTTTCAATTGTTATGATTCCTAATGGATTCAAGAAACTGAACAACTTCCACCATACTTGGTATCTTTGAAGGCACATGAGCAGTACAAACGAGCTATAACTTCATCACTTGGATAAGCTCATTTTCAGCAAAATTCCTAAAGCTACTATCAAAGCAATTAGAAGCTGAGCCACTCTCCAACAACTTCCTAACATATTCACACAACACCACAACTTCCCTAGATGATCCATATTTAAACAAAAGGGTCACTTGCTTCAGCATAAAACAGTATCTCTAGTGATGATAAACCACAAAAATACCTATTGTGTCGAAACTTTAAACACATCCATCTCTGTCAGAATTTGAAGCAGACCTTGTTCCCTCTCTGCACCACCCTATGTAAGCAAGGTAATATTTCTCAGTTTGTGCACAACAGAGGGCCACAAAATGTTTTTTGGAAACCCGACTTGAGAAAATATATTTACCATTAGAGCTTTTATACAAATAAATTAAGAAAGTTAATTTAGCACATGAAATTATTTTCTAGTTAATTGAAGCATTTAAAGGGATATTTATTTCACCAACAACGAGCAAAACTACAACTACTTTCAAGAATGCATACATCAGACTTCTCTCAGCATTACAGGTTGGTCTGCATCAGGTGAATAGAATACAAGAGGTCTCTTACCAATCCAATATCTGGTCCACCACGTTTGCTACCAATGGCATCTATTTCATCAATGAATATTATTGAAGGCACATATGATCTAACACTTGCAAAAAGATCCTTCACTCTCGATGCTGCTACTCCAGAAAACATCTGAAACAAGATTCTTTAGTAGTTAGAATCCCCAATCATATAATTTAAATGAAGTATACCCAAGTCCTTCAAAGCAGCATACTCTTATTACTTGGACAATGTAGTGTGGATCTCAAGACATTGCGTCAAAGATCTCAAAAGTACAATTTAATTCAAAACAACTTCTTCCTATATTCTTTTGTTACCCTTCTTTAGAGTGAGAAAAATCTGGCAGAAATTAAGCTAGCTATATTGCAATTAAATGTAAAAATCCTTAAAAGCTCTTGAAAGCGTTTTTATTCATTTTAGAGATGACTTTTGTGCTTGACATTCTATCTAGGTTATAAAGCTTTAAACTAATAAGGCTTTTTTGTGGGTAATTTGTGAGATGTGTTTGAAACTACTGTGCAATGACTCTTCATAATTGTAAACTAAGAATGACAACCAAAACCCGAAACTACTGGAGGCTATAGACAATTCTACACAAATGATTTCAAATCATCTAGCGTTTGTTTTCCTTGTTCATTAATCATTATAAAGACACTTTTATATATAAAGGCCCTGAAATATGCATGAAAAGTAGTTCCCCTAATCATTCTTTTATCTTAACCATATCTACTCTTTTTAACAAGTGATAGATATATTGAATCTCATAATAGAGTTATTATACAACATTAAAAACACACAGTATATAGATGCATAATGCAATGAGAAAACAGGTTAGAATATCTCTCTTGGAGCAAAAGAATTTATAAGAAACAAGTTGAAAGGAAGCTTATTCCTATGTCCAATTGAAAACTAATTACATCACCACAAGGAGCAATAACTGACCTCTACAAAATCAGTCCCATTCACAACAAAGAAAGGAAGCCCTGCTTCACCAGCAATAGCTTTAGCTAGCAGAGTTTTCCCAGTTCCTGGGGGGCCATGGAGCAATACTCCTTTGGGACAATATATTCCTTTGCTCCTATAATCTTCTTCATTCCTTAGAATTCGTACAATCTCTTGTAGCTCTTGTTTTATACTCCCTCCGTTCTATTCTACTTGTCATTTTAGCTAAATTTACGCATATTAAGACACTATAATATCTTACTAAAATGTCCCTATTAAATACAACTTACATTATTATTCATTTTCTTTCTTTAACCAATAAAATTGATCCACATAATAGTTGTTCATAGAAAATTGAAATATAATTAAGTTGGGAGAGAGATTTAGATAATAAATGAAGGGGTATATTTGGAAAATTATGAATAAAATATAAAAAATGACATGTTTTATGGAACACAAAATTAAGACTAAAGTGACAAGTAGAATAGAACGGAGGGAGTATAATCTTGTCCCGCAAAATCATCAAAAGTAACTCCAGTAGTTTCTTCTGCAGATATGAATTTAGCCTTGAAAAAAAAATGCAGATTTGATTAAAGAATACCTCTTACCATTTAGTGACATCCAGTTCATTAAAACAGATTTGAACAAACAAGATTTAGTGACATCCAGTTGATCAAAACATATTTGAACAGACAAGATTAACAATGACAACTACAACTAATGTAACAAATGTTTTTGCTAGTCATATTTGTCTACATCTACCATAGCATCTGATGACTAAAACATCAGCTCAATTAGCATTACTGCTTCAGTTATGCAAATTAAGCACAATCAGAATGGGAATATATTTCACCAAATGGAAACAATATTATTAATGCAAAACTACAGTCCTATATAAAAAGTTATAAGATTTTCCACTTCAATCTATAACAAAGAAAGTTAAGAGTAAGAAAGGAAAATCTGAAGAAATGTATGAAAGAGCAGAAAAAAAACCAAATTTTAAACAACAAAGCTTTAATAATCATGATGTAGGGAAACAATACCTCAGACTGTAACCCAAAATGCTCTGACCACTCTTCCACTGTCATCAAGTGGTACTTCACATCTTCCACTGTCGGTACCCTTTGATCTGTCAGATCTTTTTTCGCCTTCTAAGTTCTCCTCCCCCTAGAATTCCCAAGAGAATCAATACAGCTCTCAATGAAATCTCCAGAAGGAAAATAAACAAATTCAAATGAATAAGACATGGTAAATTGCATATATAGTCTGGTCACACATGTAAACTTACTGTTATAGTTTTGAATTGTTTTGCTCAAACCTTCTTGACTGACCCTTGCTTTGATCCCTTGATATCCATCTTCTCTACTGCTACGCTTGATCTTCTAGGAGAGGCCTTAAAAGGACATTACCCACGTATTATTCAAAGGGTTTGTTACAGCATAAATGAAAAAAAAATTGTCTGTATATTTTTTCTTCCATAGGCAAAGATAGCAAAGACAGGTTCATTCTTGATTGCCACTATGCCAGAAGAAATTAAGTTTGAGAAATTACTTTACATAAATCAGTGGGTTGTGTAACCTTAAACCATTTCATGCTCTACCATTTGAGTGATGGATGACCCCATCATTGTTAGATACTCCATTGCACATCAGATTCATAGCTTTGAAGCCTCATATTCTTACAAATAATGTCCTTTCAACCAAAAGTCAAAGCATTAAAACTACTTCTTACCATATAACCACATTATAACTACTTGGATTGGCAAACAAAGCCTAAACCAAATTTAAACCTAGATTCTAGATGAACAAGCCAAGGATTAGCCATTAAACTCAAAGAAGAGTCATTGCCATTAATTGGTAAAAAATTGTCACCTTCAAGTCTTCAGCCATCTTGTCATTGCAAGTACCAAGTATACCACGTTTGATAGCTATCTTTGCAATCACACTCTTTTCCCATAACTTCACAATTGCTGATGCAAGACCTTCAAATTCTCCATTCCTTCCTAATACTAAGACACAATAAAAGTGAGATCAAGGTAAGTAAGCTAAAATCTCCAAGGCGAGAGAAAGCGATGTCGATCGAAAATAAAGGAACGTAACTTATCGATACTGATATGAAAGAAAAAAATGGTAAACCCATGATATACAATTAAGACATTAGAAACAAATTTAAATTGAGAAGAACAAGTTCAAATCGATCAATTTTGGAGACGTTTACAAAAAGCTTTATAAAGCTTTCGTCTCATTAATGTGGTTCAAGCACAGCAGAATGCACCATACTTTGATATGATGCTACGGAAGTATAATTACTTCTCCTGAGTCCGTCATTCCGTCCTGATTATCTCTCTGGTTTGGTTCCTTTGACAAATGAGAACCGCGGTTGGCATAAAGACATTAGGGGGAATTTTCAACTGAGAACTAAAAATTCAAACGGACCAATTTTGAGGACGAATTTGCAGACCTGGACGAAGCAGAGGAGTTGTGCAGATGGTGATGATTTGTTTTTCCCGATGTCGTCGTTCCGTCCTGATTCTCTCTCTGGTTTCGGTTCCTTCCTGGGGCAGTTTATCAGTTGAAACTTGGTGCAAAATCCATCAATTTGACAAGGTAGAGACGATATGCCGGAGTGAAGAATTGTTTCTCCCGAATCCCTCTTTCCGCCATGATTATCTCTGGTTTTGTCCCCTTCTGTTTCACCAAATTAAATTGAGAACGACAAGTTGTAACTGAAGCAGGAGGTGGAGATGAAGAGCGTGGAATGAATAGCAACCGTCCGAGAGGTGAGATCACGGCAGAGCTGAGATTGGAGAAATCAAGACCATACGCTACCCGTCCATTTATAGTAGTTTAGAAGTTTAGATTTAGATTTAGATTTAGATTTAGATTAGATTTAGATTTAGATTTAGATTTAGATTAGATTAGATTTAGATGTAGATATTCACTTTCAATCAAAAAAAAATCATTTCTATATTTACATATATGCCTCATCAATCGTCTGTCACAGTGTCACATATCTACATCTACATCTACACTACCCTAAAAGAGTTGGAGATGTTTTAACAGCACACTTATAAGCCGTTGATTAAAGTTATATATGTTTTCATCTATGGCTCTCATTTAAAGCTTTTTGTTTAACTTTTCTTAATTATCCCTCATTTTGGCTTTTAATTATCCCTTTTTTATCCCCTTAATTTCCTTATACCTGCCTTTCTCTCTCCCTCCCTAATTTTTCGTACGCGCTACATTCTTCCACCGCCTGTCTGCTCCTCTTCCTCTCTCTCTATCTTCTTCTGCGACTATTATTTTTTCTGACCACTCAAGGTTCATCGTTGTTTCCGTTGCCTTCTTCTTTTGTCTTCTGATTCTTCAGCGATTGGCGGCCACCTTCTCTTTTCTGACCATTCTTGATTTTTCAACGATTGGCGGCCACCTTCTCTGTTCCGACCATTCCATGGTTCATCCCGTTGCCTTCTTCCATCTTTTGATCTTACTCTTCAACGATTTGGTGCCGCCTCCAATGATTAGGGTTTACTAATTTCGTTATTGTCTACTATGTTCACCTGGTTTCTGTATGTTTTTTGTTCTAGGGTTTCGTATTTCGATTGCGGTTTTCTGTCGCAGGCTTTATGTACTGTCAAGAGGACATGAGGCCGATTCGAAAGGGGGTTGAGAGCTGTTGGTGGCCAACAAGAACGCAGAGAGAGGGTCTACAAAGGGTGATTGGCTGCTTGGAGAGTGGTGGCTGAAACCCTATCATTGCAGGTATAAACTATTTTCTTCTTTACTTTGAGTTCCTTCACTGGAATATTTCTCTTCTTTTATCTCTTTGTTGTTTGTTTGAGAAATGATTTCAAATTTGAAGATGCATATTAGGTGGTCGATGAAATGTCTGAATGAGATATGGTGAATATGTAATTTTTAATTAGATTGTGTGTCGATGTTCATATTCTATATTATGACTATGAATATATATTTGTGCATTTTGCTTACTTTGTTGCTTCTTCACAGATATATTTTGGATTTGGAGATGCACTAGGACAATCGAGCATACAAAAAATCTTAGCAGGTATAAGCTACTTTCTTCTCTAATTTGTGTTCCTTCGATGGAGTTGATTTGTGTTATCTTAGCACTTTTTTTAATTGAGAGATGGATTTCAGATTTAATTTGAAGATGCACACTAGGTGATTGATAAAATGCTTGAATGAAATAAGGTGATTATTAAATTTTCAGCCAAATTACGTGTCGGTGCATTGAGAATTTACAAACTATTTGTGCTTTATATAATGACTATGAATTTGTTGTTTTGATTCTGTGATTCGTGCGTTTTTGCATTTGTATCGTGTCATCAGATTTGATTTGCCTTAGATTCTGTAGTGTAGCTTACAAATTTTTGACTTGAATGATGGCTGTAGACAACACAAAATCCTACACAGCTGCATCATCCTAATCTTGCAAAATTGATTGGTTACTACGTAGAAGACAAGCCCTTGCTAAGCGTTTATAAGTTTATGCTTTGAGTAAGCATGCAGATTCACCTTTTCAAAAGGGAGTTTTGTGAAAATGGAGCACACAACTCCAACCTCTTTCTTGGGTTGTGAGGATGAAGGTTGCTCTTGAT
This sequence comes from Fallopia convolvulus, assembly GCA_964016875.1. Classification (NCBI taxonomy): domain Eukaryota; kingdom Viridiplantae; phylum Streptophyta; class Magnoliopsida; order Caryophyllales; family Polygonaceae; genus Fallopia; species Fallopia convolvulus. Next base: position 41,313,568 of record OZ024718.1, read on the forward strand.
GCTGCAACGGAACTTGTTTTTCTCTAACGCGATGGAGGTATAGTTGAAAGTAGTAGGCTGCAGCTAACTCAATTGGGGCAGGAGCTTCAGCAGCCATGTCAGCAAGTTGAATATAGGTATTGTTATTGGTGCTGCTACTACTGCTTTCATTTTTGTAACAACTATCTAAATTTCATAATATTTTCTTCTTCTCACTGTTTTATCTTCTGTAGGAGAAATGGCGTTTGATGTAGAATATGCACGATTGCTCGAGGAATTCACAAACCAAGGAGCAAGTTGCTGATGCAGAGGTATTGTTGGATATTACAGATAATTTACTCACCTCTGAGGCACATAAAAGTGATGGAGTAGGACTCGTAGATTATAAACTTTGCTCAGCAATACATAGCACATGGTAGTACGGAGGTTCGGGATTCACCATACTCTGGAGGAAATTGGCCTCTCTGTGTCACATCTTCTAAGGTATTGTCCACTTCATTTTTTGATGCCTATGTTACATTTTCTTGGTTGGAATGGTCTATTGGCTTTTGCAAGAGGGTGTTCACATTGTATACTTTCATTTAAATGTAGTCAGCTGCTGCTATTGCTGCATTTTTTCATTGCGCCTTTCATACTCGGGCCTCGGGCCTCAAAGTGTTGTAAGCCCAACAATGTTGGAGAGGTTGATGATAGTAGATGACCAAGTACACATACTAGCTTTAACTCACTTTAACTCAGGTTAGTTGTAGCTTTCACTCAGATTGATCTGCCTTGGAAACCAACAAAGGCTTATTCATTTGCTTGTGTTTTGCCTGCTTGTACTCCTCCCTCTTTCTTCGATATATTTACCACCTGCAGAACTTGATAGAATGTTATGCTTTCTTAGAGGGAATGTCGCGTTTGACACTGATGATAATTTCATTTTTGGCTTTTGATTAATTTATTTTATTCCCACTTCATTGCATAAGCATTTTCAGGATTTTTTTTTTGTTTTTCTGCATTTTGGTGATTTCAAGCTTTTGCCAGTAATTACAATATTTACACTGGATGCCATCTTATCCATAATAACCAAGCTTTTCAATTGTTCTTACTACAAAGGCACATTTGAATTTGATCTCATATGAGGTGTGTTAATTACCTGATGGTTGTACGGATATTTATGCTATGTATATCCATACTGAGTATGTGTACTAATTTATTAGGCAAAATAAATAAAAACCAAAATCTTATTATAGCTATATAATCACAATGGCCTTTCACCAAAAAGGCCTTCAAAAGTAGTTTTTTTTTGGTTGGTGAGGATGTCACATTTCATAGCCTAAAATGCTCAAATTTCTAACTTTTTGGTAATAGCTTCATGTGTAATTTCTACCTAATTAACAATGGCCGTGAATATTTTGCAAATGAAACTACTAACCCTATTGCACTTCCTGTTGAATATATGCTTTAAATAGCGACAATAAATGGTGCCAGTTCATTGATGTGAGATTCTAAAATTAGTGCACCAAAAGTTTGGAAAAAGATGTGCCCGTTCTTGATGCTTAGCATGCCTCATTCCTTAATGTAGCTATTGGTTTTTGCATCTAGAATCTAGATGAATGATTTCATATTTCGATCTTCATAATCTTGATTGAGGAAAGATTCCAAGCATGATAGTTTTTTATGTTGGTTTTATGAATAAAATCACCTTTTAGATCTTCATTGTATATCTAATAAACTTCTATTTGATTTGGTGCAGGTTGTACAAGAGATCGATTTGCATATTGAGGACACATGCATGTAGATATATTCCTTGACTTTGTGCCAGATTTCAGTTCAACTTCGCTCGATAAATCTTTTTATCCTTAAATATGAATGACATAATCAATGCTCACATAATATCTTGTCTTGGAATTGTGGACAGTCTAAAGCTAAAGCTTTCCATTTTTGTGACTTACATTTGAGTTTTTTCAAAATCTAAAAAATATTCATCTCACATTTCAGGGTGGTAATCTTGCAACTGGAGAATACACAACTGCTGCTGCAAAAATTGTCGAGAAGCTCGACTGATCCTTTTCAACCTCAATTATATATGCTTCATCAACTTTACATTATGAACTTGTTCATATTCAATTCAGTTGACGTACTTTTTTTCCCTATAATGACTACATGGCTTGACATTTCACTAATTTGTTCGTTTTACAAATGTTCCTGTACCAATAAAATTGTGTTCTACCTTATACTCTGTTTAGTCCATGTAAATTGCTCATATGTTACATGAAACCAAATCCCCGTCCATGGGACGGGGCACTTACCTAGTAACTATAAGCTCTTCAGCACTATGAAAACATATATATATATATATATATATATATATATATATATATATATATATCATGTGTCAAAGTGTAAGTGGAATACCTAAATTTAGTTTATGTATTTAAAGAAAAAAGAAGAAAATTCAGCATCGCCTCCAGGCTCCATCTCCATGTATAAGCGATGCATATTATTAATTAAATGGCACAGAAGGCGATTTCCATGCGACTATGAGTACCTGATCGATGGACTTGTTAGTTTTTTTTTTAAAAACAGTTGGACTCAATAACTTCATTTTACCAATTTTATTTGGATTTTGAGAAGGCTCACACGTTGCATCATAGATCAGATGGACTTGTTAGTTTTCTTTTTCATTCTCAAATCATACAGATAATTAATAATTATGCAGCTTTCCTTTTATAAAAAATAATAATCAATTTTGCAGCATGTACCTAGCACGGTAGCACCCCTTCACTTAGCAATTGGCCAGGCCTATGTTTTGGTGAAGTTTAAAAGTAGCCATTTAAAAAGACTACATGGTACAATCATCAGTTGATCTAGTGGGATGGATAAGTTGTATGGATTTTTATTGAGGAATTCGGATTTCAAACTTTTTAACGATATGTATGGAATAACCAAATTGGAAGGGTCACTTCCATTAAGGACTTTTACAATAGCTGAATGGTTGATTCGATTTTAAGAGTGGTTTTGGCCGATCGAACCGGGTGGAAAAAAAAAGCAAGGCTAGGTAATATTGTCTTTGTTTGTAGTTTACCCGGCATATTTGAACATAGCAGAGAGTTAGAGCATCTCCAACAAATTCTCTATTATTTTTTCTAAAACGGAGAACAAAATTTCATATTTTCTAAATTTTTTATATCTTAACTCCAACAGATTCTCCATTTTGAAGAATCATATTTATATTCATATTATTTTTATTTATATAATGCTATAAAATCTAATTTAACCAAATGGAAGAAGACATAATTACATATACATTTAATACATTTTCTAAAAAATTTTGGGGAACTTCCTAAATGTAGAGATATCTAGTCATATTTTACAGACTCTCTCTATTTTAGAAAAAATATATGGAAAAACTATTGAACTCAAAACACACACTAAATTCTCCAAATTCACCATTTTTAAAAAAATGGAGATTCTATTGGAGATGTTCTAAGGTAGGTAGAAACAGTGGGATGGCTACAACCACCACCACATGACCTTTTACCTAATTTTTCTACTTCCATTTACCCTCCCAACTTCCCAATTCTCACCAAACAAATTACAATTTACAAAGGTCCAAAAGACCAAATTTTACAAAACTAGCCAAATTAGTTCTTCAAAAGTCCTTTTTATGGGCCGGAGACTGACTGGTCGTCTGGTCTTTAACGCCCCCTTTGATTTGATGCTTTCAAGTTTCAAATCCTACATTTCTTAATTTTTTTCATACTAAAACCCCCCTTACTATTTGTTATTTTTTGGATAATATCTATGTATAGAAAATATAAGGATGATGCTAATAAAGTAAACGATGATAATATGGAATGTAAGTCTTATAATTATGTAGTGTCAAGCACCATCTCCTTGATTTATTGTATCTTTAAAAGGCGAAATACATAAACAGGTCCCGGTGTTTCAAATAGGTCCTTGTACTATATCATTTTTTGTCTTTTAAACACAAAATGCTTATGTGGCATTGCGCGTGAACACCAATCGAGACCTCAGCGTGTTAAGTTATTTGGATTCGCTTACATGGATTTTTTTAACAATTTTTTCACTTCTCATTTTTTTCTCGTTTATTTTTTACAAATAAAAACATAAATTTTTATTTTTTTATATCTGGCTTTTCTATTTCTTTTTTCCTTCTTTTTTTCTCATTTGTTTTTTACAAATAAAAACATAAAAATTTTCTTTTTTTATCTGCCTTTTCTACTTCTTTTTTCCCTTTTTTATATTTTTTTGGATCTTTTCTACACCAATCGTTTCTTTTTTTTCATTTTTTATATTTTTTTTTGGATCTTTTCTATTTCAACAACCGGAGGTGAAGAAAGAATTTGGGTTCTTCACCTCGGAGACGGACTCGGAGCGACGGAATCGGAGAATTCGGGTTTTTGTAAACAAAGGAACCAGAACCAGAGGACGGAGCGACGGACTCGGAGAAAGAATTCAGGTTCTTCACCTCCGGCATACCAAGGAACCAGAGGCAGAGGACGGAGCGACAGACTCGGAGAAAGAATTTGGGCTCGTCACCTCCGGCATACCAAGGAACCAGAGGACGGAGCGACGGACTCGGAGAAAGAATTCGAGTTCTTCACCTCCGGCATACAAGGAACCAAAACGACGGACTCGAGAGAGAGTCAGGACGGAACGATGGACTCGGGAGAAACCACGAACTCGGGTATACATAAATAGATCTGTGAGAACAGTTTAGGCATAGTAATCTCCGATTCCGATTCCGAATTTCACTTACAATTCCTTCGATTAGATCTGTGTTTGCAGATTTGTGAGAACGGTTTAACCAGTTCCCGCGGCAAAGAATGTCGGGCGGTGAAGATCTAGAATCAAAACTCAGATCTGGAACCAAACTCAGATCTGTATGAGTGATCAATAATGGAGGCGCGGAGCTCGGAAAGAGAGGGAGTAGTCCGCGGTGAAGAATGTCGGGCGGTGAAGAATTCAATCCTAACCAATGCGTCGACTTTGACGAGGCAGAGAAGAATGCCGGCGGTGAAGCCAGAAGAACAAGATCCAAAAGAAAAGGAATGAGAACAAAAAAAAAGAAAATGTTATTTAATAAAAAAAATTATATTTTTTTATTAAAATGTATTAAAATTATCTAGTTGGGGCTTAGATGGCACATACATGACGCTTACATGGCACAATTTATATCCATGTCAGCGCGAGGGGATTGCACGTTGATGGAGCTCGTGTGATTTGTGTTTAAAAGACAAAAATATGTATAGTATAAGGACCTATTTGAAACCCCCAAAGTACAAGGATATGGATGCCGAAATCATCAAAGTTCAGGAATCTATTTATGTGTTAGTGCATAAAAACTCCGCCTTCAATTTGTCTTCAATGCACTAATTAAAAACTCCTCTTTCGCTCCGCCTTCAATCTCTTGACCAAAAAACCTGCAAAACAATGGACACAGGGGGCGGGGACCCCCTAATCCACCTTCGATACCTAAGTCAGAAGAGCAATTGTCGATTTGAGCGGCGAAGTACAACAAGAGAGCGTTGAATCCCTGAACAGTCGAGCTAAGCGAGTATTAGCATGTTCAAGTTTTCTGAATACGCCGATGTGCGCATGTGTCTCTCCCTACACGGCGAAGACGTGTATTTATAATGGAAGAGGGAGAGGTAGGAGGACTGAATTTATTATCAATAATGCCGAAAATATTATCCTCCTAGGGCTGCCCAACTGCCTTAAAGCCAAGCAAGGAATATTCCACCCTTTCTCCAACTTTAATTCTATCTTTAATGAAAGATAAAATCTTCCATTAAGTTGCTTAACTGCCATTTTTAATATAATAGGAAAATAAATAAAATATAATAAATACGTAATATTTAAGAAAATACCTTTATGGCGATAACGAAAATAATAACATGGTAGCTATTTTTTACCCGCTCACAATTGCCCCACCTACGTCGTTGTATACGTTTTCTCATATACAGTGACGTAGGGAACAAAGTTCTCCTAATCGAAGTGGCCATGCAGATTAGTCGATTGGGTTTCCCTAACGTGCGTGCGTGTGTGCGAGCGTGCGTGCGCTTTTTGTCCATGAACGAATATCATAGGAATTCATGACCGAATATCATGAATTTAACTATGAGGGAATATCATAGTTTACACATCTATGAGCGAATATCATAGACTTTATTTCTATTAGCGAATATCATAGAAATCTTGCTCACTCTTAAGCGTGTCATTTGCCAAGTACTAAGGTAGAATTATTAGAACAAACAAAACAGATTAGCGAGAACAGAACGTTTTAAGTTCAAAACACGTCTGGCCAGACTTTTTAAGAAAACAAAAGAAAATGAAAAAGACGTCTTGTTCTAACAACTCTAGCCTTAGCTTAACATCTAAGCAAAGGAGCCTTCAACAAGAGGCCGACTGTCGGCGATTCCGCGATCACGGTCGACAATTCCGTGGCCGTGGTTTTTTCCAACGAGCGAGATTCGAAGTCCGGGGGACGTTACCCCCGTCGAGACTTTTTACTTATATGCTCTCCAACCTTGCACTACACAGTGGCAATGTCCTAATAATCCTCGGCGAAGACGAAGTGTTTGGAAAGAATGCGACGATTGCTTTTATTGGTTTTCTCGAGGCACTTTTCACATAAAAGGCCACCAATATCTTTTTGCAAACGAGCTTGGAGAGCCGAAATGCAATCTCCGACGTACACTTCATACACGTTTTCACAGATCTCATACGATCTAGGCTCAACCTTGCTTGGGGGAACGCTTCCCAAGAGAACTTTCCTTGCCCCGGTGATATTCGAGGGCTAATGTTCTCATCCAAGTTACACATCAAGGGCGTTTTCCATGCGAGATCCTTACACGGTTCACGGTCACAATTGCAAGCACGTTCTTGCTCACAATTTCGATCTAGATGCCAATTTGTTGGACATCCCGTTGCCTCGTCGCGCATCGAGGTCTTAAGCGATTCTTGCACGAGTGGCTAACGTTGCCAATGTATCAATGGACTCGTTTTGATCGCTTGATCATTGTCCCATCTTGAATAACTTGATCCTGACACGTGTCGTACGATTTCAACGGTCTATCTTCAATTTGAAGTTTACGGGGGCGAACCACGGTCGCCATTTAGGAACCCGCAGGTGCGGCATACGAAAACTGAGGCAACGAACAATTCTGGAGAACAGGCCGCGACTGAGGCCTCTGTGTGTCGCGATCGCGGAATCTCTGGCCGCGACCGCGGCCTCGCTGCCCGCGATCGCGGTCTTCGTCGCTTGCGAGTTTCTTCGATTGCGGTAATTTTCCTCGTATTTGGCTTTTTGTATTTCTTCGATCTTTTCACCAGCGTTTACTAGCTCGGGACCGCGGCGGTTATCGGCAAATCCGATAATGCTAACGAGCCATCAATTGGTCCTTTCGATCGCCGATTCATCGATGAGGCGCCTTTCTTGGATCTTTATGAGGAAAGCTTTTAGCCTAGCGATTTCTCCAAGGCTTGATTCAATTATGTTTGTCTTGAATCCGCTGGTTCTCTCTTAAAGCGGAAGCTAGAGTGCGTGTTAAGCACAATCTCGTTTTCATTCTTTGATGGTGGCCGATGCCCCACTATCTTGATTGCTCTCGGTTTCAACGACGCGCATCGCTGTTTCCAAATGATGATCAATTTCATCAAACTGTGTAGCGCTATGACCATTGGTTCCGTCGCTTGATCCGAACCTTGCTTGGCTTGCATGAAAAGCAACTATGCTTTGATGGTGAGGTCGGGTCACGAGTTTGATCATCTTCGAGCAAGTTGTCTTGTTTGGAACTTTCTAGGGTTTGATCCTCCGAGCTAATATCGGAGTTTCGCTTGATCAGCTCATGAATCTTGATTCTTTTCCGAGCGAAGATCGGATTTTGCCCCCAGCGCTTTTAGGGTTTTGGATTTCGAAAAAACCACATGGCGATTGCTTTCGTATGGGTCGCGATCGCGGTGGTACGGACTGCGGTTGCGGTTGATGAGGGCGCGGCTGATGATGCTGCGATCGCGGTGGCGCTAGAACTCGCTGGCGATTTAGTGTTGGCGAGTTCGTTATTTCTTCAGGGCCAAGAAATATTGTTTCTTGGTTGCCAGAGATCGATTTCAGCCTCACAATTGCATGGATTGATCGCTTTGCTTGCTTTTACGATCGGCTTTACGTTTGAGAGATCGTTCAGCCTATGACAAGTAAGACCCGAATCTATTCCAAGCAAAGTGTACGGGTCCTATGCGGAGAGGTCACGATTACCCCGCAATAGATTTGTTGTTGAATTCCAAGCCCACTCCGGTCCATTCCGGCATGTCGATTCTCGAATTTCTTCAATTTCGGGGGACCCGCAGCCGCAGATTAGGGTGCCGCGGTCGCGGTGGCGTGGGCCGTGATAGCTTGCATATAGGAGTAGTTTAGATGCATGTTTTATATATGTTTTAGTTAGTTTTAGGTTAGTTTTTATGTAGTTTTTAGGTTTTTGTGTTATCAGGTATTATGAGCTGGTTTGCTCGGTTTTACAGGTTTTTAGGTTAAGGAGCAACAGCGGGGCGAGTACAGATGGATTATGGTGGTGATGGACGAGGCTAAGGAAGCTAGGACATGCTAGGAGAAGAGCCAAGGCAAGGAAGAAGACAAGCCAAAGACAAGCCAAGTGCTCGGGCTGAAGACGAGCAACGAAGCCGCGCAATCCCAACTGAATGGGGAAAGCGCGGGATTGCAAGAGAAAGCGCGGCCGCGCTTTCTGGTGTCAAAGCCGCGCATTCGGAAGTTTTCAGCGAGCAAGTGTTTTGGGCCGAGATTGGTTTTGGGCTTTGGCATGTTAGTTTTTGGGCTTGTGTTATCCGAGTATGAGGTTTAAGATATAGTGTTTGAGGATATTTTTAGGAGCATATAAATACTTTATGATAGATTATTTTCTGATAACTTTGATCATACTTTTGGAGGCTAGGGTTTTTTCTCTCAAGGAAGACTTTGAAACCTTTGTAAGTTTGATTTCAATTTCATTATGCATTGCTAATTTCTCTAGTGTTTGGCTAGTTATTGAAGTCATGATTTGTATGTAGTTGTGAGATTTGATTGATTCTCAACAAACTTGAATAGAGATTATTCCCTGTGCTTAACTGAATCAGAATTATTCTAGGGTTTTGTTAGATTAGCTACCTAATAGACTTTCTAGGTTAATTTACAACTGAATCTGATTAATTACCGGTTGGAGTTAATTAGATCAAGAGTAGACTTTAATTAATTTAGTACCGGCTGGACAAGTTGATTAAAGTAGGGAATAAATTCACAAGTCACTTAGATGTCTGGTTGCTCTAAGTGTTTGTTTCTATTGATAACTTGAATCGTCATGTTGTTATTTAATTGAATCTAGAAGGTCTTCTAGGTTATTATTTAATTAGGGTTGTTAGACTGGTTGTCCTATCAACTATATATGAAGTTCGGGTCTTAATCCTTAGTAGGATCACTATCCACAATAGATTATTCAAGTGAGAAGAGAATCAAGAGAATCGATGATCAACGAATCAATATCATGATGGATTTAACTAGTTGAACACGTTTGTCTTTCATATATTCAAATCATCCTTGCATTCATATTTATTTCTATTTTTGCATAGTAGATTAGATAATCATTCTGAAAACCCCCATATTAGTTACTTGGCACCTAAGTAATTGCATAAATACACGAGTCTCTGTGGGATCGACTCTTACTTACCGCTCTACTGAGTTGGTTAAGCTAAGATTTCTTTGATAGGTATAAACGACCACGAAAAATACCTCATCAAATTTGGCGCCGTTGACGGGGACTCGTCGCTATTTGTGCTATTACTTTGTGTGCTATTCTTGGTGTTGTGAACCTATCTTACGGTTCATAACACCCGTGCTACTAATCTATGGCTTTGTTCGATTGTAGACAGTTGCAGGATGAACACTTCCATCACTATTTTTCAAAATTTCAAGAACATGTGTTTAAACTTGGTTCTTGGGGATTACAATACAAGGATAGAGAGGTAAACATGGGAGTTATCCATGGTATGAATCTTGAGACAAGAGGATTGGTTGACTACATGAGCAATGAAAGGCTTTTATTTATGGGACCTAAGGAATGTTGGGATTTCTTCTGTTTCATGAGCCATCAAAGCTTTTTGGTTGAGTCATCTTCCCAGCCACCCCAGCCGGTTGATACGTCTCTTGAGGATATAATCAAGGATCTCTCCATACGGGCGGATACTAGAATCAAGGAGCACTGTGAGTCTTGTTCTTCATATTTTCATTCCACAATCTCATGCCCTTTTGAGTTATGTGACAGGAGAGGTGAAATCACATTGGAGTCAAACGATCAAGAGTTAGACACCCATATTCAAGTTGAGGAGCAATCTAAGACACTTGATATGGGTTATGAGGATGAATTTGATGTCCAAGATGAATTCACACCTATAAGTCGTGCTGAGAAGATTATCACAGAGCCAAAGGAAGTCTGTGCTGGCATAGAGATTCTTACAGAGCCTAGGGAGCCTGAATCATCTTCACTCATGTGGAGTAAATTGTTACAGGGTTTTGTGGTTTTGGAAGAAGAATCGTTTGTTGACCATGATGACTTCTTTTCTGATGAAGTAGACAACCATGAGGGAGAAAAACAACATGATACATCTATTAAGACTCCCGCCGTCATGGTGTGCCGTATGTTAGGCCTTGACATCCCATGCTTCAGTTTCCCCACCTTCTCACATCCAGAACTTATGGAGTTCCAAGATGAGGAGTCAAGCCTACAACACAAGGTGGAAGATGAAGAATATATGGAGTTCATCTTGGATAAAAGTGGTATTGCTGACAAGTGCTTTGATTCATACTGTAAGTATTTTCTAAAGCCACCACTTGTGCTGAATTTATTTGAGCAATTGCCATCTCATGAAAATTGGGCACACGGGTTTGATAAATTAAAACGGTCTTTGAAAGCTATATTATGCATCTTTAATTTATCATTGTGTTACTTATGTCTTTTTGAGATGTGTGCACAGGGATTTGACAGGTTATTAAGGGCATTGACAATGTCTAATCTTGTCCATTCATGCTAAGGGTCAAGCTAATGACATTAAACAAGCGCTTCTTGGGAGGCAACCCAATGTTTAGAGTATATTTCTTTTTCGGTTTAATCTTTTGCTTTTTAGGTAGTTTTGTTTGTGTGTTAGATATCCCAGGTTTGAAGATTGATAACCCGAAGAAGCCACCACCACCACCGTCGGATTTCCCGCCATCTTACCCGGATCACTAGAGTTTTTGTGAGTATTTCTCTTCTCTTTACTTTTTACTATACTTTGGGGACAAAGTATGTTTTAAGCATGGGGGAAGGGAATTACTTGTTTGCATTACATGTAGTTGCATTAGAATAGGTCATATTTAAAATTTTAGCATGCATTGATTAAATTTTTGAAAAATGAAAAAAAAATCAGAAAAAATTGAAAAAAAATACAAAAATATTTCATTTAGGTTCTTATTTCCCCATTGTTTGATTCCTCTTGTTTTTCAATGCTAAGTATAAGTTCTAATCCATGATTTGCATGATTTACTGAAGTTGATATGATATGAGCATGATCATTGATTGATTACCTTGATTATAGGATGGAGCATGTATTTAGCTTGAGTAGTAGATTCATTCTGAAGTTCTAGACAAAAAATTAGCCTTGTGAGATATTTTTGGCCTTTCATGATATATTTGTTCTCTAAATTTCTTGAGTGTATCACCATGATTATCTAGCTCTAGAACTTGCGTTAATACTCTATTTCAAGGCTACTTTATATGATTGAATGCATGACATTAAAATGATTGAAGCAATGTTTCTTTTAAGCCTATTATTTCCCTTCCTACCCTACAAGATCCATGTTTTGACACCCCACTTATTTGAGCCTTAAGCCTATTTTTATTAGCTCCACAAAATGATTCCTAGCCTAATAAGCTTGACCCATAATTCGGGATTTAGGACTTTAGGTTGTGTTTTTTACTTTGTGTGAGTTTGATGTAAGTATGGGGGAGTTGAAAAAAAAAGGTGGAAAAAGCGGAAATACAACTCTTGGTTTCAAAGTGAAAAAAAATGAAGATGAATTATGTTGCAAAGCAAGAGAAAAAAAATTGCTTGAATTGTTAATAGTCTTCATGAACAAAGCAAAAAAAAAGAGTTGAAAAGAGGCAAAAGAAGAAAAAAAGGAGAAGCAAAGTGTTTAAGTGTAAATGTATGGAGTTAAGAGTGAAGTTGGGAATTGTTATGAGAAAAAGTGTTGAATTTTGGGTTAGGATTAGTTCTTTATCCCGGATTTAGTACCACAAGCCAAATATGATCCCTTCCTAATTTCTCTTTACCTTGGCCCCATTACAAGCCTTAAAAAGACCTCATGATTTTTGTTATGTATTTGATCCCCAGCGGTGGAGATTTAGAACTCTGATACAAGCATATGGTAGTCTAGTTTTCATGGTTGATTTTGAGTGAAACACGTCTTTAAACACTTGAGAGTTTGAGTGCAAACACATATACCTTGGTGAGGTCTAGAATGAATGAATGGTCTTTGCTCTATGCTTATGATGATGCACGTTAGGAAGTCTTGGTTAGGTTTTCAATTATATGTGAAATGTTTGTTTGACTTGAGATGGATGTATGATTGTATTTCTGTGGTGTGTTTTGGATTTATGTCTTGCTTGAGGACAAGCAAGGGTTAAGCATGGGGGAATTTGATGGCTTGCATATAGGAGTAGTTTAGATGCATGTTTTATATATGTTTTAGTTAGTTTTAGGTTAGTTTTTATGTAGTTTTTAGGTTTTTGTGTTATCGGGTATTATGCGCTGGTTTGCTCGGTTTTACAGGTTTTTAGGTTAAGGAGCAACAGCGGGGCGAGTACAGATGGATTATGGTGGTGATGGACGAGGCTAAGGAAGCTAGGACATGCTAGGAGAAGAGCCAAGGCAAGGAAGAAGACAAGCCACAGACAAGCCAAGTGCTCGGAATGAAGCCGAGCAACGAAGCCGCGCAATCCCAACTGAATGGGGAAAGCGCGGGATTGCAAGAGAAAGCGCGGCCGCGCTTTCTGGTGTCGAAGCCGCGCATTCGGAAGTTTCAGCGAGCAAGTGTTTTGGGCCGAGATTGGTTTTGGGCTTTGGCATGTTAGTTTTTGGGCTTGTGTTATCCGAGTATGAGGTTTAAGATATAGTGTTTGAGGATATTTTTAGGAGCATATAAATACTTTATGATAGATTATTTTCTGATAACTTTGATCATACTTTTGGAGGCTAGGGTTTTTTCTCTCAAGGAAGACTTTGAAACCTTTGTAAGTTTGATTTCAATTTCAGTATGCATTGCTAATTTCTCTAGTGTTTGGATAGTTATTGAAGTCATGATTTGTATGTAGTTGTGAGATTTGATTGATTCTCAACAAACTTGAATAGAGATTATTCCCTGTGCTTAACTGAATCAGAATTATTCTAGGGTTTTGTTAGATTAGCTACCTAATAGAATTTCTAGGTTAATTTACAACTGAATCTGATTAATTACCGGTTGGAGTTAATTAGATCAAGAGTAGACTTTAATTAATTTAGTACCGACTGGACAAGTTGATTAAAGTAGGGAATAAATTCACAAGTCACTTAGATGTCTGGTTGCTCTAAGTGTTTGTTTCTATTGATAACTTGAATCGTCATGCTGTTATTTAATTGAATCTAGAAGGTCTTCTAGGTTATTATTTAATTAGGGTTGTTAGACTGGTTGTCCTATCAACTATATATGAAGTTCGGGTCTTAATCCTTAGTAGGATCACTATCCACAATAGATTATTCAAGTGAGAAGAGAATCAAGAGAATCGATGATCAACGAATCAATATCATGATGGATTTAACTAGTTGAACACGTTTGTCTTTCATATATTCAAATCATCCTTGCATTCATATTTATTTCTATTTTTGCATAGTAGATTAGATAATCATTCTGAAAACCCCCATATTAGTTACTTGGCACCTAAGTAATTGCATAAATACACGAGTCTCTGTGGGATCGACTCTTACTTACCGCTCTACTGAGTTGGTTAAGCTAAGATTTCTTTGATAGGTATAAACGACCACGAAAAATACCTCATCAGGCCGCGATCGCAATGGCGTGGCCCGCGATCGCGGTGTATTGGGCCGCGATCGAGGTCTTCTTGGCGGTCGATTTCGGTCCCTACACGCATCCGATCGAGCGAATATCAATCGTCGCCGCTTGTGCGTTTCCCGGGTCCGCTCCAAAAAGTTACCAACTTTTTCCCTTGTTAGGTTTTCTTTGCTTTGATTGTGCTTGTTGATTCACAATCAAGTTTTCAACTTTGGGCTACTGGGCACGCACCCGGAGCCTAATCCGTCAATTGGTCGTCGACTACCAACCTTAGGCGAGATTGAATTCGATAACGGGCTAACAAGGTTGCCCCCTGCCCCCAGTGTCGTCGATTTCGCAGCCGCATTGCGATCGCCACTGGTTGTGGTGATTCGTTAAGATTTTGCTTAGGGTTCGAACAAATCCCAAAGCGGATCTCTTTTGTTGATTTTTGGGGACGCCCTTAGGCTAGAAAAAACCCAAAAAACACGAATTTCTGGAGTCACATATTTCCGGAGGGGCACTCCGGTCGTAAAATCCGGAGTGCGCGAATTTCCGGAGGCGCACTCCGGTGGACCGTGGTCGCGGCCTGTGGGCCGCGATCGCGGTTTTGGTGGCCGCGGTTCGCTCGCTGAGGCTGTGCGATCGCCCCAAGGCTTCGAAAAGTCGATTCTTTCTCTTCTAGGAACGATTACTCATGTATTTAATCCTCGTTCCCATAGACGGCGCCAATTGTTAGTGCATAAAAACTCCGCCTTCAATTCGTCTTCAATGCACTAATTAAGAACTCCTCCTCTTTCGCTCCGCCTTCAATCTCTTGACCTAAAAACCTGCAAAACAATGGACACAGGGGGCGGGAACCCCCTAATCCACCTCCGATGCCTAAGTCAGAAGAGCAATTGTCGATTTGAGCGGCGAAGTACAACAAGAGAGCGTTGAATCCCTGAACAGTCGAGCTAAGCGAGTATTAGCCTGTTCAAGTTTTCTGAATACGTCGATGTGCGCATGTGTCTCTCCCTACACGGCGAAGACGTGTATTTATAATGGAAGAGGGAGAGGTAGGGGGCCGAATTTATTATCAATAATGCCGAAAATATTATCCTCCTAGGGCTGGCCAACTGCCTTAAAGCCAAAGCAAGGAATATTTCATCCTTTCTCCAACTTCAATTCTATCTTTAATGAAAGATAAAATCTTCCATTAAGTTGCTTAACCGCCATTTTTAATATAATAGGAATATAAATAAAATATAATAAATACGTAATATTTAAGAAAATACATTTATGGCGATAACGAAAATAATAACATGGTAGCTATTTTTTACCCGCTCACATTATGTATTTCGACATCTTTAAAACTGAACACTTATAAGTTTTCACTTATCACATTAAAAAAAAATAAGAAATTGGAATATGTCGACTAAAATTTCCTAGAGTAGAAACATAGGGGCAAATTAGTAAAATTCTAGTACAAGCGCCCCTTTTAAAAAAGTACTCGAAATGATTTTACGTAAATCATTTTCGAATATTCTTCCAAACGAGCACTAGATATAATAAAAAACAAAGCAACGGTTTTTTTATAGAAGGTTTTTTTGGGGGGGTCAAAAGCCAACACTCAAAAGCAACGTCTTTTTTTTCAATGCACTCGATCGTATAACAACGTGACCCGTCCGTACGGAAATGCTATTGTATACACCCACGGGCTTTTTTGAAGTAGGAAAGAATTAGGTCGAATTAGTTCAACCTAGCGCATTCTTACGAATAAGGGAAAAAAGTTTTGCATGCTATTGTATACGCCACTTTATTGCAGTTACGTGGTATATGTATGAAACGGACCACCTCAAAGGACTGCAAAATAACTAACGTATCGACAATTAACATTTCAATTTGCCAAGGGCAAGATCTACTTCCTTTTAAAGCGTTTATGACAATAAGGTTGTCTCCTTCAATTTCAATTTTCGAAATGTTCCTAGCGTTAGCTTCACAAACAGCGTCTTACATTCCTTTGGCCTCAGCCTGAATGACGTTACAGTGTTCATTTGTCGTAGCGTTCATTGTGATCACTCTTCCGCAATGATCTCTAATAATATATCCCGCCTTTGCCATCCCATTACTCTTCTTTGATCCGTCAAAATTAATTTTTGCAAAACCCTGAGCTGGTTTAGTCCATGTCTGCTTTAATCCATTTTTCTTTTTTATTGCTCAGACTTCAGAAGAAAAAATTTCATGTCCATTATCTATCATTTGCGCTTTAGTTCACAAATTTATTTGTGATTTTATAAATTCGTCTATATTTCTTGCAGTTCTTTCTATTGGTTGATTGAAAGTAGTTCTATTTCGATAGTATCATATATTCCACCAGACAATAATTAGTTTCGTGAATAGTGACTCGTTCAATTGTGATTTTAGTCGTTGTATAATTGTTATGATGGAGTCATTATTTGGCCCAAGTTGCAAAATTTTGTTGACAATATTCGTGTCGACTTTAGCTAGTGTAGTTAGTGTAACGGGACACTCTATCAGCAAATGTTTTGCTGTTTCCTGTTGGTTCTGACATAAAGGACATTCTGCAGTTACAGACACATGTCTTTGTAGTAAATGATCTTTAGTCGGAAGTCCTTTTGTAAATATTTTCCATAAGAAAAAATTAACTTTTGGTGTTACATTTTACCGCCATATCCACAGAAATTCACAATCTCTCCTGCTATGTTCATGTGATACGAAGGATGAGGGTGAGTGAGTAGAAAACCATCCATTCTTGCTCGGGTACCAATACAGACGATATCTAATCACATTCATTGGAATTAGTATAGACTCGATTTTTCTCACCCATTCGTCAGGTAACCAGGTAGAAAGCTCTCGAGTCTTCCATTGTATGTTATCATCAATAAACTGAGAAACAAACACATTTAGATCTATGTCATGCGTATTCGAGCAAACCTTCAATAAGGGGAAATTCATAGCCCATTGATCCTTCCAGAAACAAATACTACAACCATCCCATATCTGCCATTTTAGACCTTTCTAAGAATTTGTTCTTTAGACGGATTAATTTAGACCACTGCCATGACATATTTCTACTTTGTGAATATGTGAACAAGTTTTCTGTTTTGAGGTATTTTTCAGATATGATCTTAACCCAAATGTTATTAGGTTCTGCCAGAATTTTCCAAATTAGGTGCATTTGTAAAGTAGTATTCACCTGTTTTGCTTTTCTAAGTCCTAAACCCCCTTTTTCTTTGATCTATAGATTCTGTCCCACCCAATAATAGGAGCGTATCTATATGGTTTGTTACAAAAAAAATTCCTGGCTTATTGTATCCAATTTATACCACGACTCATCACGAAGCATAAAATTTTGATGACATAATATGGTTTTGTGGCTAGAACAGATTTAATGAGTGTCACTCTTCCTACTTGGGATAATGCATTGGCCTTCCATCTAGACAACTGTTGTTCTGTAGATCGAATAACAGGTTCAAAAGTTCGTTTAGTCACTCTATTGCTTATAATTGGACATCCTAGATATTTTTCTAGTGACATCGTCATAGGTATCTCTATTTCATTTTGAAGACATCGTTTCATGGTTGAGGATACTCCTTTCGTAGTTATTGAAATTTACTTTTTGTCGCGATATATCACAGTATTATTTCATAATGCTTTTACTTTTCTTAAATACGGTCAATGTGGCAGGGCAAAAAATGATGATGTCATACGCGAAACAAAAGAACGGTATTCTTATACCACCTCTCACCAACGGAAATCCTACATTTCTCTGTTGTGTTGTGCATTCTAATTGTATTCGTCTTGCTAGAATTTCGGCGCCAATAATAAAGAGTAGTGGGGACAACGAGTCTCCTTGTCTTAAGCCTCTTTCTGGGTAGAAAATCTCTGTTGGTTCATTATTTACCAACACCGAAAAACTAACCGTTTGTACACACTACATAACCCATGTGACGAACTTCGTATGAAATCCAAAACTCGTCAAGATTTTTTGTAAAAATTCCCATCAACTCTGTCGTATGCCTTTTCCATATCTAATTTTATAGCCTCCCATCTAGTTTGACCATGTCTTTGTCGGAAAGAATGAAAGATCTCATGTACTATAAGAACATTATGTTGTACTGCCCGATTCGTTACAAATGCTCCATGTAAAGGGTGAATTATTTTTTGCAGTATCTTTTTTAATCTTTCAGCTATAATCTTATAGACGGTTGAACATAAACTGATAGGTCTATAGTGGTTTGCCTCTATCGGATTGTCACATTTCAAGAGCAATGAAATAAATGTTTGATTAATTTTCTTTAGTATATAGCCTGATTCAAAGAATCCTTTTATAGATTTAATAATTGAAGGTCCTACAATGGGCCAATATTTTTGATATAATTCAGCAATCATGCCATCCGGGCCTGGCGATTTATTTTTAGCTAGGTTAAAAACTTCATTCTTGATTTCTAGATTTGATACGACCTGGATAAGTATCGAATTTTCTTCCCCCGTTATGTTTGTTGCGATTAGTCATAAATATTGCTCTAGATGTTCATGATTAATTGGTTGTTTCAAAAACTGACGTCTAAAGTCTTGTCGTATTTCTCGTCTCACATTTTCTTCCCCCACAATGATAGTTCCATTATTCGATCTAATCGATTTGATTCGTTTATGGTTGCTTCTCCCAGTTGTGCATCGATGAAAATAGGATGTGTTGGAATTTGAGTGCTTAATGTGCTTTAATTTCGCTCGTTGTACCCAATAGGTTTTATGGAAATTAACCAACTACTCTTTTTTCTCTAAATCGTTCTTGTTATATAATGTCTTTCCTCTCCTTATCTTTCCCTGGGTCCCTTTGCAATTCTAGTAGCTTTGATTCTACCTCTTCTAGTTGTCTAAAAATATTATCAACGTGTTCTTATTCAAAATTTTGATTTTAGCTTTCAACAAGCAAGTTTTTTGGACTAAATTGAACATATGTGATCCCCGATTCTGGGCTCGCCAAGTTTGTTTTACTAAATTCCCAAAATCTTTCCTCTGCATCCAGATTTTTTTGAATTTAAATGGTCATCCTTTGTACATTTGTTGTCAGTTAATGTCAATTGAGATTGGACAGTGATCAGAGAACGAAAACGCATGATTATGTGTTATTAGATTGGGAAACCATTGCGTAATTTTATACGATACTAAAACTCTGTCTAACTTTTCGTAGGTGCTATCCACATCTACTTTTTTTTTCCTCCACGTAAATTCATTTTCGGAAGTTCTAGTATCAACCAAATCGCATTGATGAATAAATTTCTAGAGCCTATTAAACCTTGACTGCAACGGGACATTACCTCCAAATTTATCATCTGGGCGTTTTATCTCGTTAAAATCTCCTATAATCATACGGGTTATGAAATCATATTAAGGGCCTGTTTTGTTTTCAACCACAAAACCTAAACGGAAAGAAAATGAATATAGCTTACTTATATGTTACAATACATTGACAACAAAGCCTTTGTGTAGTCTAGAGAAGGAGGGAAGGAAAATGGTTAGAGGAGAATATGAGATATGCTTACCCCATGTTAAATTTAGAAAAAGAGGTACATGACCGTAAGGGGGCTTGTGGTACATTTTTGTATGAAAAATGAGGTAACACAAAGCAAGAAGAAATTTGTTGTTGATGTATCATGACACTAATATAGACTAGGTTCGTTTCTTTTCGTTTACGTTTTTCATAATGGAAAACCAAACGGGCCCCTAAAGAGATCCTTTTCATAAAAATTTTAGACGAATCTCGGTCGTCCAAGTTGTCCGCAAAATTTTATCTTACCCTTTTTAACTTTTTTTAGTTTAAACATTTTAACGTCTATGGAATAATATAATCATGTATGAATATAAAATAATAAAATGTAAACTTGCACTAATATATTAACAGAGTCACACTCGGGTGGCCAATATGCATATAGTACAAAATGTGAGAAAATATAAACCCTTAGATTCAATTAATAAACGGTGCATATTAAAAGATTTGGGTGAGGTGGAAAATTAGAGAAAAGGCACTAGGTTCATTATGATGGCAATGCGGGTAAATAAGTTTAATTTTAATTTCAAAAGACGATACTACCCTTGTATCACAAAAAGCACATATTTGCCCCCAAAAACCTCCATTTGCACGCAAGTGTTCTCTTGTTCTTCGCAAGCAAGGTTTCTCTCTCAAAAACCTATAGTCACAAACTCGAAAACTGGATCGATTATGCCAGATTTAATCTAATTTCACCATCTTACCGGTTCATAATAACTGATGGAGAAAGGAACACAAGAAGGTATGAACCAATTTTAATTTTTTAGGGTTTATGGTTCTAAGATCTCACATTTACTAGGTTTCCAATTTCTATGATTCTAGGTTTCCTTATTTCTTTTGAATGTACTAGGCTTGTCCATATGCGGAAATTTGGCCCGGCCCGGGACGCGCTTATACAATCCAAGGGTATTATCCATACCTACCCATAATTGCAAGCTGATTTGTTTCCCAAGCCAGCCCTTATCAAAATTCCATACGAATTGATAAAATATTAAATTAAATTAGAAAAAGCTTAAAATTGGAAGCTTTATGACATTTAAAAATACAAACTGTACTGGTCGATTATTAGGGCCTCGGCACCAACAAAATATACCTTATTTGAATAACTGAATCTAAGATTAATGAACGATTGAAATATTAGATTGTCTAAGTCGATTTATTTAACAAACATATTAATATAAACTTCATGAAAATTAAACTACAAAAAAATGCAGATTTAGCGACCATATTTATGGTCGCTCAATGCTAAATCTGGTCGCTAAATCCATTTAGCGACCATATCGTGGTCGCTAAAAGGCTGGTCGCTAAGCACTTGGAGACCATATGGTCACTGTATATAGCGAACATGGCGACCATATGGTCGCCACTAGCGACCATAGTCGCCAACAATGTGGCAAACACGTGGCGACCACAGGCACCACGTGGTCGCCAATATTAGCGACCAGTTGGTCGCTACTACTCACCAAACCGTTGCTTTGTTGCCGCACCTTAACGACCATTTGGTCGCTAAATAGCGACGATATGGTCACTAAAATCAATAAAAGTGCGCCCAGCCCTGGCCTTTGTCTGAGAGCAAAGCGTACGATCGTGCGCTTTGGAGCGCACGATCATGTTTGCAATGAGCGAATATATACAAAAAAAAAATTACGAATATATATTTATTTAAAAAAATAATTATGAATTAATTTAAATAATTCATATTAATTTACAGAAATTTAAATAATTCATTAATTTACATAATTCACATTAATTTACATAACTTTAAATAATTTACAATATTTACAAAAACCCTAATCTAGCCGGCTTCGTCGGAGCCGTCCGCGTCCTGCTCATTCCCGTCGGGACCGGGCTAGCAGAACCCACCGGTCTGCTGGTCGAAGCCTCCACTTCGGATCCGCTGCATGAACGCCTCGAATTCGAGCATCCTACTTTGTAGGTCCGCCATGGTTTGCGTAAGGGCGATGTTCTGCTGCATCAATTCCGCCACTCAACGAGCTTGTCGACGCGGCGCCATCAATCACTCGCCGTAAAACTCGGAGGCGGCGTTGCCAAGGCCGAAGACGGCGCCTCCCGGGCCCACCCCTCTAGCGGCCGTTAGAAAGGCATCACACTCGTCCAGAAAGGACGGCGAGGTGCCCGAGTCCGAGGACCTCTCGGAGAGGATCTCTTGGGCCCGAGCTTAAAAAAATACGTAAATAATATAAACAAAAATAATAATATATGAAATTAAATAAGACATGAAATAATTAAAACTTACAACGATCAAGACGGACTGCTCGTCTATAAAATGCCGATCGGGGCCCTGCATGTGCGTCTCGATGAGAAGCTCGAGAGGCGTAATGCGGTGACCCCGTTGTACTTCCTACGAAATTCATCAAGCGTGTTACGAATATTAAGAATAATTAACTTAATTTAAGTTTAATTAAATTAAAATAACGTACGTACCATTCGACGCATGGTATCGAGGTGGGACCTCAAACCGCTAATGTGGTTCGCCGGATTGGCATTCCAGATTTGCTTCTGGGTCGCACACTTGGCCTTGAACGCGTCCGTGTTCCAATGCATCCTCTTCCGGTTCTCCCAAGTGGCAGACTGGATGAAATTTGGCTTCGTCCTGGCCCGATGGTGCTTCCCGACCAAGTTGTCATATCGCTTCTTGGCGATCTTCTCCCACAACAACCGGACCGTCTCGACGTCCATACCCAGATGGGAGGGATCCCATCGGAAGTGTGTCTAATTAAATCCGACAAAACAATTAATTAAAAATATTAATTATTAAATTCGGAATTTGTAAAACTAAATGCGAATTAAATAAAATTTACCCTCCAAGACTCAAACCAACGAGTCTTCGATGCGGCGGAGACAAAGTCGAACTCCGGCGCCTTATCTTCGGGTTGGCCTTGTATGATGTGTGTCGACCACCACGACACCATGCCCGACGGCTGCAAGCTGCAAGATTTTGAAAAACGTGTTATAAAATATTTAAAGGTAAGATAAAAATTTAAAACAAGCCCTTGGCTCGATGGAAAGGTCACATATGCAATTGGGATCGAGCCGAGAACTCGGGTGTAGGGGCCCTGGACTCCTCCGCTTGGGTGCCCGTCTCCTTTCTACTAGGATGACATGCCCCGTCGTCCTCTGACAAGCATGGTGTGTTTGTGTGGGTCGCCTCGGACGAGTTCTCCTCGTCCGGTATCTCGGACGAGCCCGGCTCGTTCGGACGAGAATCTCGTACACATCGACGTGATCCGGCCATAATAACACAACTATAAAAGTAATAATAACAATAACATCAACAACAACAACAAGCGCAACATCATCAACAACAACAACATGAGCAACAACAACAACAACAACATGAGCAACAAAATCAACAACAACAACAATCAAATCAACAACAACAACAATTTATTCAATCAAATCCAAAATCAACATCAATAAAATCAACAACAACAATAATTTATTCCACTTCAATCCAAATTTCTCAATCAATTTTTACAACAATAACAACAACAACAACAACAACAACAACAACAACAATTTATTCTACTTCAATCCAAATGTATTCAATCAAAACCCTAAACTGCAAATCACCAATTTATTCAATCAAATCAAATCTCAAGCCCTAAATTAAACTGATATCAACCGAAAAGAGGAGCAAAATTCAAGAAATACCCAGAAAAAGGAGAGGGCGAGGTGCGGATCGGGGCGGCGGCCTGCAGGATGCGCGAAATCAGATGGCGGCGGGCGCCGCTAAGAACGGCGCGGATCTGGGGGGGGATGGGGATGCCGGTGGCGGGGGAAGACATGCATGCACGGTCGCGGGGAAGGCCTGGCAGAGCCGGAGGAGGCCTGGGTGGAGTCGGGGGAGGACGGGCGAGCCGGAGGAGGAAGAGGAAGGAGGCGGAGGGAGGCCCGAGAGAGAATAAGAGGGAGTCATGCGAGAGGGCGGCGCGAGAGATGCTTGAGGGCGGCGTTAGGCCTTCACGAGGGTTTACCGAGAGAGAATCGGGAAATCGAGAGGGAGGAGAATGAAGGGGAAAACTCAGCTTTTCCTTCTTATTTCAGGTTAGTGTAACACCCCCTTACTTACCCTGGAGGTATTACCGCCAGTAACCCCGATTAAGACTAAACCGAAGCTACCCAAGGATTCAAACTGACTGAACAAACTAGAAACAAGGTAAATGAAACTATTTAAAACCTAACAAAATTAAGTAAAACTTTACAACGGAAAAGAGAATAAAAGGTCTTGTACAAGCCTTAACTTAAAAAGAATTAGTAAATAAATAGAACAACCTTCTATTTAAACAAAATCTTCATCCAGTCTTCTTTAAGTTCTTATTTCTGAAACTCAGCTTCACTTTGAAGTAGTTCAACCATGATCTTCACTCAAGTATAGCCATTGGAAACCTTTCTTCAACTTCTGGAGCTTCAAACCTCTGAATCCGCCTCTTGAATCAACTTCCAAGAAGAACCTGATGTATCGTAAACCAACGATGGACACCAGCCGACCATATAAAAGAAAAGAAGACGGACGGGTTAGTCTAATGAAAGACTAGCAAGCGGAGAAACTAACTTGGTTCTTATGGTTGTAACTAAACATATTGGCATCCATATCTGATTAGACTCGGATTATGATCCAATACTTAACAGTCTTATAGAGAATAAGAAGGAGACTTGCATAAACAAGAGAGAGAATACCACCACTTGTGGTTTCTTTAAGAAGCATAAACAATTGTTGGGAACTCATATTAATCACATAACATCTTGAAAAGTCTCCATCGACTAATCAGATTGACTTAATCAAAGTTTGATTAAGAATCATTCATAACAGGGAGTAAGAATGGTTATCGAATAGACTAACCATCCGGGTACATTAATGTGCCTAAGGCACTTGTCTTATATCACTTTCAAAACTTTTTATAAACATATTGGTAACTTTTAATCGACGGAAACCGCCGAGAATCCACATGTACATGTGAAGTCAAGATGAGAGGGATTATTTCATCCATGATCATTGACGAACAACTAGTACCAATTGCACTTAGCTAGAGTGCATAACACCTCCTCCAGCGTTGAGTGAGGTATGAGTCATGACCCGAATGTTGGGATATGATAGCGAACTAAACCTCCCAACATAGACTGTGTTATAAAGAGGTCATCGGAGACTCGGCTCCTATCCCTGGAAACTAACTTACTTCACAATAATGTCTCAGCATGAGACAACATACAAGGTCACACATAACGGACCTAAATCCAGTTCTATCGCGAAATTGAATAAATAACAATATGGTCATTATTTCTAACAAAACAACAACCTATCATATTTTATTTATCATACAAGTTGTTCCCAACGCAAATATTAAATGGGATTCAATTCCTCATTTAATAACAATAACGCAAGAGAGAATCGTCCACTCGCCTTAGAAGGCGTGCTCAACGTTCTTAGCAATTCAACAGTAATCTTTATCATCATTCTGACAAATATAACAAAAGGATTTCTCAGCAACGAGCTCACAGAAACACTTCTTAGTTGTATTCTCAACTCCTACAACTTCCTAATCGATAAACGATTTAATTTCCGAATATCAATATATAATAAATCCTTAGTTATTATGCTTTAAGGAGCCATCTTGGCGGAATTATAACTAATTATCCGCTTCACTTTTGAAATAATTTTCTAAATAAAAAATTTTCATTAGCAACAGTTCTTAAAGGTGACCAAATCTCGGATCAAACGGATTAACAACGAATACCGAGTAATTATCCGAAGTCCTTTACCTGCCAATCGATATCCAAAACTTGTATTCGCTACTAAAGATCCTGACGTCCGTTTCTCGAGCGGTTTGAACCTGTGAGACCGTATCAATGTCAAGATTATAAAAACCATAAATTTAATTAGCAAAGAGGAACCGAAAGGCCCTTACGGTGGCTCCGCAACCAATCCGCTAATTAATTTCGATCGTATATACTTCACTCGAGCCCAACGCTCGTTTGGCTCGATCCCCGAGCCCAAGGGTGGTTGGGCGTTGCCTGACGGCGGCCCTTGCGGTGGGTGGTGGTCGGAAGAGCTAGTGATCGCCGACGACGACGTTTGACGAGGCAAAAGAAGAGACCGGCGGTGATGAGCTTGTATCCTTTCTTCCCGAGTCGTTGTCGTCCCGCTCTTCTGGTTTGGTTCAGCAGCCCGTGCCTAACGAGAAAAAGAAGATGATGAGGTGGAGGATGGAGAGGAGGAGGTGAGGTGGTGGCAGAGGAAGTGGAGAAGAAAGGGGTTTCCGGCGGTGAAGAAGCTTTCTCCCGAGACCGTCGTTCCGTCTAATTCTCCTTCTCCCTTCCTTTCTTTGTTTCTATCTTTTCCAAAAACCGAGCCTCCCCTCTTATCTCTTTGGTTCCTTACATACTAAGGTAAAGAAGATATACTTATAAAATTCAAAATCCGTCTCGGAACGGGACTCACGTTAAAGCGGTAAAATTATGTACCTCGGGTGGAAAAACTTACTAAATACAAAACGTCCCATAAATTATGTAGACCAATAAAACCAATTTTCCATTATTTTATCACGCTATCTTCAATTTTTAAGGCTTCCGTTTCGTATTTTTAATCATTTACAGTACATAATTAAAAAGACGGCTTATCCAATAAATATTCTTTTTCCACTGAAAAATCCTAGAATTCACACTGATCCATAAAATCATTTCTTTATGATTTTAGGATATCACCAACAATTTCCTAGGATTTAATCTCCAACAAAATATTGGATTAAGCGTTAAAACGGATAAAGAGATTAAAAGGATATCCGAGAAAAATTCAAAAATATCCTTAAAAACCACAGTTATTACATTAGTACCCCCTTAAAAATGGTTTCGTCCTCGAAACCAAGGAGAACTCGAATCACAAGGAAGGATAGCATAAACAAACACACACACAACCACTACAAACCTATACAGAAGTTTGTAGTACCCCCTTAAAAAAATACATGTTGTTACATCTGCACCAGGCACAAAACAATCATTGCTTGGTTACCAAACTTCTTCTTTACAATGTTCATTAACTTTGGAAAATGACTCAGCATTTCTTGCCTATTTTCTCAAGTCTTTCCTTCACCTCCATTTTTAGGCCAAGGTAGCCTAATCAAAGGTGTTTTTCTTATTCACGATTCAACCTGGCCCTTCTTCATAGGGGTCATTTGGTTGAATAACTATCTTATCATTGTTGAGTATATGAGATATATCGAACGCATACCATCAAGGAAACATTACGGATAGAATGCACTAATGGTGGCAATGCCAACCAATAAACAAACTTACCAGTTCTTTCCAGTATCTTGAAAGATCCAACATAGCAAGCATTTACGTTGTCTCGCTTTCCCCAACGGAATACGCCTTTCAAGGCGGATATTAGAACAAAAACGTCGTTCATTACAATGAACTTGACATGCTCTTGCTTTAAAACAACACACGACTATTGTCGATTTTGAGCAGTTAGCACCCTTGAACGTTAGTGCGATATCAGTTGTTGTTCTCTTGGCCAAGTCTAGCCCATGAAGAACCTTGTCAACATTGTCATTCCAACAAATTGACAACCAACACTTTCAGCCTTACCAAGCCTCAAAGAGTCATTTTCTTTATCATGAAATCAAAATTCTTGTATGTGAATTCACTCAAACTCAAACTACCATTCCAATTCGTGTGGAATTTAGAATACATGCCCTCGGGGTTTGAATTTGTTTCCTTGCATCGTTCATCAGTTTGATGAGGAAAGCCAGCACTAAAATTCAATTTACTCCGTAAAGCTTGATATCATTCTTTTCAAAGCTTTGACATGAACCATCCATCTCAATCAGAGATAATAATCTTCGGAGTTTTATAAAGATGAAAACTTCATGCATGAACACCTCAGCTAACTTCGGTACTCTTTAAGTCATCTTAATTGCATTAAAAAGAACACTCTAAATGAGTTTCTTAACAATCTTCATATGCATCCTTCTTTCATCAAGTCTTGAACGACTAATGACAAGAATCCATTGTAATATCTCCCCACTTTCATTCTGAAACAGGAAGAGACTATAACATTTCATCTGGTCTTCTATGCTCAAACAAAACTTCCAAACAAACTAAACATATCAAAATGAACTCTGTGACATTTCGCTTCATGTTAGTCCATCAAAAGCTTTATCTTAAATCCTTATACATTTACTTGTTCCAAGATGAACTAATTAAACAAATAAATATGCTTCCCTTGAAATAAGCTTTCAAAGCTCATCAACCACAGATACACATGAACAGTTTTGAAACCAAACAATCCATAATCTTGAATAACAAATCTCGGTGTCTTACCTTCTTGATCTTCTCCATTGGTCTTAAATAATATTACTTTCCCATACTATTTTTCCTTGATCTGGTCAACAAATTCTGAATAAAATCCTAGGGGGTTCACACAACCTTGTTGTCATCCAAACTAAATCTTTAGTCCTTCTCAAATTAGTTTCTTTACAAGGATTACTTAAAATCCTTACTCAATTTCCTTATTGAGATAAAATCTCAGTATTACTTTAACCAAGAATATGAGATTTATCCAACACATGACAAGATAATAACCTATCTTGTCAATCCTTTACATCCCTTTCTCAACTAAAACTCACCTTGGGCATACTGATATTCAAAAGTAGTTATCTCTCTCAACTACTTCAAACTACACTCTTACACATTACTATACCAACATATTGGACAATAATACCTTTAGTCCAATAATTTCCAACAAAATTGTCTCCATTGACAATTTTCATTCTTTTTCATCAAAGAACTGTTTAGACTTCACTTAACATTTTGACTTGTTGAGCAACCTAACTCTTAGGATTAAAAACATATCCTCACGTGTCCACTCTCTATATCCAACAACTTATCAGGCTGAGATTGAAAATCAATACTAATTTACATATCCAAACTCCAGACCCATTGGAGTTCTGCTTAAAGTCCTCACTTGACTATCTTATCTCAAAGAGATTTAAGTTTTCAAGACAACCTGAAAACAAATAACAACTAATGGAGAAATTACTAGTACATCCTTTACTCCAAAGAAAGGATTACTACAATATCATTCCTTAGAAAGGGTTCCATCCCAGGAGTTCATATCAACTTACTTTCAAGGACAATTCCGCTAAAAAGGCAATGACTTTCTTAGGTCATGACGTCAACCAAGATGAACTACTAGCAAACTGCTTAGAGAATTCCAATAATCGTTGACTGAAAACAATCCCAAACTTTTAGAGAAGTACGGAGTTACTCCATGCTCTTCAGGGACCAACACAGATTTGTAAAGAATCTTACCAAATTTCTTTATTTATAATCGAACTGTTTTGGGAAGTCTGACCATACTCCTTAAATGGTATAGGATACCAAGGATGTACTAACTCAAAGGAGTTTTACAAGATACTAGATATAGGAATTGCTATAATGCAAAAGAAAGCTTTCATCTTTTCATCTCAAGCAACTATACTTGCAAAACTCATATAATTGCAAAACTTATATGATTGCCAAATCGTACTAGAAACTATTCTTTAAAACCCAAGGAATTATGTGATCTTATTCCACCATGTGATCAGGATGGGGAGATAAAATAAACATAATCCTTTACTCATAGGAATAAGACATGTAATCTTGCCTTACCATGTGATCAAGATGGAAGACAAAATACATTCTTACTCACCACTATGAAAACCGTAGAAAAACATATTCTCAATTCTTTATAATACACTAATATTGCTTTTAAAAAAATTCATACTTGAATTCTATAAAGTCCAAAGAATTTTCACAAAAGAGAAAATCATGAAACGATCTCAAATATCCTTAAAATCAAGACATCTTGATTCCCATAAATCCTTACCCAATTTGACATAGAGAAGTCCAATAAGATCATATAAGATCACAACCCAAGAGTAAAATATAGCAATTTTACAAAGATTAACAAATGGGTAACACGATTATAATTACTCATGAAAAAGAGTAGCAATCAACGAATCTCAAAAGATGTTGATGCTTGATAGGAAACTCGACATAGGTTATAAGCACACTTGCTTTAACTTTGAATACTGTGGAAACAAAGATTAGCTACTCTCTTGAAGAATTGGGCGCGTCAAGCTAATGCATCAAATACAATTGCTGATCTTATCTTAATGATGCTACTAACACTATGCCCTAGCTCTGTGCTGACACTTGCACACTAGCTGGCCTTACCAACTTGGGAAAAGTTTTGATTCAAAACTGAGCCTCAAAGGAGCTAAGATAATCCAATTCACTTTTGAGCCCAACATTTCCCTTCGAATGTAACACTTCATTCCTTCCTCTTCAAGGTAGAACCTGATGACATACCTTGACTTTTCTTAATTAGACATACTGCTAGACATTTCTATAATCCATAGTATTGAGTAATCTCTGCCTGATTTAACTCGGTCCTAGCCCAACTTAACTTCACAAGTTCAATAAAAGAGTTGATCACTCAAATCCACTTACTTGCAAACCTTAGGGAAAATGTGATTCCGACATCTTCATACTCATAGCAAAGATTCTTCTTCGATCATTCTCAACTTGTATGCCTCCTTGACATACTACTTTAAAGTTAGGCAAATATGACCCATTGACAAAATTTCAATACTTGAGTTCATCCATTCACAAAACAACAAGCCTTCTGCAAGTTAATAGTCATTTAAATTCCGATATCCAAGAGTGACTATCAAACTCTTTTGACGATTTTAAGGACTTTCAATCCTTTTACAACTTAATCTTCTTGATACAAATAAAAGTGCACTGTCAAACTCTGCATCTAGTTCAAGACATTCAATCCTTATATCTCTCTACATATAAGGAAAGTTCTTTAATTTCCAATTTCTTTTAACATAAGAATTCACATGACCAAACAAAATATTCTTGAACCTATCCCAATTCAACATTGGTAAACAAACTAGACTTCTCCATCATTCTTGTCTTCTTACTTAACCATAAGGAGAAGACATATACCTTTTTATTAGCTCAAGTTCAAACCACATTACAAAGGAAGAACTTGTGGTTAGGAGACTTGCCGACAACTTAATAGTTTCACCAGTACCATCTTAGGTATTGGATTTGACTGATATAAAATCTTCAAAACTCAAACACAACTGAAATTATTTTTCAGCGATAAGGTCTAAGCCTTATTGACCACAATATTGAATGATTGATATTCTTCTCCTAACCGATTAAAATATCAAAGGCAAACATGCCAAAATTCTTTCTTGCATGATCTTCTCAAAACTGAACTTTATCATTTCCATCCTTAAAGAAACACAAGTCAATACCATTGGCAAATTAGAACATCTCAATGTTGATTCCATTACTAGTCCATTATAGACCTCAAGTCTTTTCTCATTATCCCGAGTTGGGTATCATACAACGAAACTCCAATAACGTTGTCACATAGGTTAGTCATCTGGATATCAACAACTCATGTAATCAATTAATACTTGTGCTAAGTAGTTAATTGAACATTAATACATTACTGATGAACTTTTACCTGTTCAATCCATTTTGACCAATCAACCTTATTCACAACAACCTTGATTATTAACCACTTGTTCACAACCTAAACTGAACCAACATTCTTCCTTTCTTTCTTACTATAATCATAAGAAATTCCCATTCCATTTAGGATTCTCAATCCTCTTAACTCAAAGGACAACAACATATATGAAAATCCAAGTTTGAACACTATCAGGTTAAAAATTGAATTGTATTTTCCAATAGATTAACAATTCAATTGATCCAACACTTGAGCACTTCAAAGCTCTTTAACTTCCCATTGGGCAAAGAAAAGTACAGAATATCCATGATTCTATACTATAGAGTCACAAACACAGTTGTTGAAGAAAGTTTCCAAAGACAATCCTTTTCTTTTCAGGATTTTTTTTACAGCACTTCATGATCCATACTGATCTCTTAGAATCACTCAACACTCACAAGATTTTCCAAATCTTAATACTTAGAAGTAGAGGTTCCAACTCCAAACTTCTCTTGATGCTCGAATTTCAAAATTCAGAAATTCATATAAGAATATACTCGTGAAAACTCTTACTCTTCAAAGAAACTCACTTTAAAATTCCCTTTTTAAAGACAACACTTGAGCTTTCACATTTCAAGAAAAGAATTTCTTTCACATAACTTTGAATCATGAACTTTCTAACAAAAATTTTTAACTTGAAATCTTCCATCATACGAGCTTAAAATAGGAAACCTTCAAACTAGAAAGTCTTTATGAAGTACAATACTTAACTTCAAAATCTCACAAGAAGTTTCCTAATATGGAAGAAATAACGAGGGTACACCTAATTCAGACTCTCAAGAGAGAATAGGAATTCATTGAGAACTTGGTCTAGAACTGGTTCAACTTTAGGAATCTTCACCTAATCTTACTCTGGATCCTTCTCGGAATCCATTCCCATCTCCAGTGAATCAAATGTCCACTATAGGACCTTTTTCACAGAAACCATTACAAACTTATTACCTCATGTTCTCCTATTCCCTTTCCTCTTTCTATCTCTTCACGAGTCTGACCTCCAATCTTCACCATTTTCCGTAAATGGTTCTAAGACAACATCCATATAGAATTCTCCATAATTCTATATAGAAGGTGAAAGTCTTAAGCAAGACTTAGGAACTTTTAGCTCTGATACCACTTCTGTAACACCCCCTTACTTACCCTGGAGGTATTACCGCCAGTAACCTCGATTAAGACTAAACCGAAGCTACCCAAGGCTTCAAACTGACTGAACAAACTAGAAACAAGGTAAATGAAACCATTTAAAACCTAATAAAATTAGGTAAGACTTTACAACGGAAAAGAGAATAAAAGGTCTTATACAAGCCTTAACTTAAAAAGAATTAGTAAATAAATAGAACAACCTTCTATTTAAACAAAATCTTCATCCAGTCTTCTTTAAGTTCTTATTTCTGAAACTCAGCTTCACTTTGAAGTAGTTCAACCATGATCTTCACTCAAGTATAGCCATTGGAAACCTTTCTTCAACTTCTGGAGCTTCAAACCTCTGAATCCGCCTCTTGAATCAACTTCCAAGAAGAACCTGATGTATCGTAAACCAACGATGGACACCAGCCGACCATATAAAAGAAAAGAAGACGGACGGGTTAGTCTAATGAAAGACTAGCAAGCGGAGAAACTAACTTGGTTCTTATGGTTGTAACTAAACATATTGGCATCCATATCCGATTAGACTCGGATTATGATCCAATAGTTAACAGTCTTATAGAGAATAAGAAGGAGACTTGCATAAACAAGAGAGAGAATACCACCGCTTGTGGTTTCTTTAAGAAGCATAAACAATTGTTGGGAACTCATATTAATCACATAACATCTTGAAAAGTCTCTATCGACTAATCAGATTGACTTAATCAAAGTTTGATTAAGAATCATTCATAACAGGGAGTAAGAATGGTTATCGAATAGACTAACCATCCGGGTACATTAATGTGCCTAACGCACTTGTCTTATATCACTTTCAAAACTTTTTATAAACATATTGGTAACTTTTAATCGACGGAAACCGCCGAGAATCCACATGTACATGTGACGTCAAGATGAGAGGGATTATTTCATCCATGATCATTGACGAACAACTAGTACCAATTGCACTTAGCTAGAGTGCATAACACCTCCTCCAGCGTTGAGTGAGGTATGAGTCATGATCCGAAAGTTGGGATATGATAGCGAACTAAACCTCCCAACATAGACTGTGTTATAAAGAGGTCATCGGAGATTCGGCTCCTACCCCTGGAAACTAAATTACTTCACAATAATGTCTCAGCATGAGACAACATGCAAGGTCACACATAACGGACCTAAATCCAGTTCTATCGCGAAATTGAATAAATAACAATATGGTCATTATTTCTAACAAAACAACAACCTATCATATTTTATTAATCATACAAGTTGTTCCCAACGCAAATATTAAATGGGATTCAATTCCTCATTTAATAACAATAACGCAAGAGAGAATCGTCCACTTGCCTTAGAAGGCGTGCTCAACGTTCTTAGCAATTCAACAGTAATCTTTATCATCATTCTGACAAATATAACAAAAGGATTTCTCAGCAACGAGCTCACAGAAACACTTCTTAGTTGTATTCTCAACTCCTACAACTTCCTAATCGATAAACGATTTAATTTCCGAATATCGATATATAATAAATCCTTAGTTATTATGCTTTAAGGAGCCATCTTGGCGGAATAATAACTAATAATCCGCTTCACTTTTGAAAAAATTTTCTAAATAAAAATTGTTCATTAGCAACAATTCTTAAAGGTGACCAAATCTCGGATCAAACGAATTAACAACGAATACTGAGTAATTATTCGAAGTCCTTTACCCGTCAATCGGTATCCAAAACTTGTATTCGCTACTGAAGATCCTGACGTCCGTTTCTCGAGCGGTTTGAACCTGTGAGACCGTATCAACGTCAAGATTATAAAAACCATAAATTTAATTAGCAAAGCGGAACCGAAAGGCCCTTACGGTGGCTCCGCAACCAATCCGCTAATTAATTTCGATCGTATATACTTAACTCGAGCCCAAGGTTCGTTTGGCTCGATAGTGGCTCGATCCCCGAGCCCAAGGGTGGTTGGGCGTTGCCCGACGGCGGCCCTTGCGGTGGGTGGTGGTCGGAGGAGCTAGCGATCGCCGGCGACGACGTTTGACGAGGCAAAAGAAGAGACCGGCGGTGATGAGCTCGTATCCTTTCTTACCGAGTCGTTGTCGTCCCGCTCTTCTGGTTTGGTTCAGCAGCCCGAGCCTAACGAGAAGAAGAAGATGATGAGGCGGAGGATGGAGAGGAGGAGGTGAGGTGGTGGCAGAGGAAGTGGAGAAGAAAGGGGTTGCCGGCGGTGAAGAAGCTTTCTCCCGAGACCGTCGTTCCGTGTAATTCTCCTTCTCCCTTCCTTTCTTTGTTTCTATCTTTTCCAAAAACCGAGCCTCCCCTCTTATCTCTTTGGTTCCTTACATACTAAGGCAAAGAAGATATACTTATAAAATTCAAAATCCGTCTTGGAACGGGACTCCCGTTAAAGCGGTAAAATTATGTACCTCGGGTGGAAAAACTTACTAAATACAAAACGTCCCGTAAATTATGTAGACCAATAAAACCAATTTTTCATTATTTTATCACGCTACCTTCAATTTTTAAGGCTTCCGTTTCGTATTTTAAATCCTTTACAATACATAATTAAAAAGACGGCTTATCCAATAAATATTCTTTTTCCACTGAAAAATCCTGGAATTCACACCGATCTATAAAATCTTTTCTTTATGATTTTAGGATATCACCAACAATTTTCTAGGATTTAATCTCCAACAAAATATTGGATTAAGCGTTAAAACGGATAAAGAGATTAAAAGGACATCCGAGAAAAAAATAAAAAATATCCTTAAAAACCGCAGTTATTACAGTTAGTGACCATATCGTCGCAACCTTTAAGTAATGATGGAAGTGGGCCATATGGTGAAATTAGCGACCATATGGTCGCCTTTTGGGTTAGCGACCATATGGTCGCTAAACCAAAATTTGGATTAGGCGCCGAAATTTCAGATTTCCCCCCAATTATTTCAGAATTCGCGCCCTAAATTTCGTTTTAGCGACCATATGGTCGCCAAAACGAAATAAAATTGAATTGCGCGCTAAAAATCACAATTCCGAAATAAAATTTTCATGTTGGCGACCATATGGTCGCTAAAATCAATAAAAGAGCACACGACCTTGGCCTTTGTCTGAACATAGGCCCACGATCGTGCGCTACGTGTGCACGATATGTCGCTAATTTGCGAGCACGTGGTCGCCACTACTAGTGACCATATGGTAGCTATATTGGATATAGGGACCATATGGTCGACAAAGACAGTATATGTAAACAAACACTCTCCATACGCCAAGTTGCTATGCTATATAATATTAACAATTATATAACACAATATCTTATAATTATATAAACGAAAACTTTCAACCAACAATATTTGGTTCGAGGAATCAAATGGGACAAAACGAACAAGTTCATTGCTTCCACACAACCAAGTTATAAACAACTTCATTACAGCTTACGAATAACACTTGCTTCTTGTAAAGCAAAAACATCAACAAACGACTTACTGAATTACAAAATGACAAACATCACTTATTTTTAATAAGCAACATCCCTAATCTCAGCTCCTTTAAGCACGTGAAGCTGCATAGCCGTTTCGCTGGCCTCAATGTGGTATGTGATGTCTTTGCCGTTCAAGAAAAAACGGCAAAATCCCGGTGGTGCTCCCTTTTCAGATGACCTCCAACCAGCGATCGCAACTCTTAATGCACGATTTGGTCTGGTGCTCCATTTCGCCGTTCAAGAAAAAACGGCAAACTCCCGGTGGTGCTCCCTTTTCAGATGACCTCCAACCAGCGATCGCAACTCTTAATGCACGATTTGTTCTGGTGCTCCATTTCGTTCTGCTCTCGCTATCCCACGCACATGCACGATTGAGAAATGGATGAGTTCTGGAGCAAAGGTGATCGTGCGCCTGGAACACACTCTCCTTTGTGCCATTGATCAGATGAATTGGAGATGTAATCGAAGCTTTAGGTGAGGGTTTGATGTTGGAGTTGGAGATGAGGATGGAAGACTAATGCATGTTGGAATTGGAGATGAAGTCTCCTTTTATGGTTGGAAATGGATTACCACTTGTGATGTGCATGCATGACTCTTGTCATCAATCTAGCTAGTAAATGATAATAGTGTCATCCGAATAGTATTATCAACATAGTAATAGAAAATAGTGAATCCGAATAATATTATCAGAATAGTATTATCAGCATAGTAATAGAAAACAGTAAATCGGAATAGTAAATGATAATAATGTTATCAGAAAAGTCAATGACAATACAATAATAGTATCCTGATTACATATCTTCCTCATGTGTATTCGTCTCAATCTCAAACTCCCCCTCAGACGTTTCACTAGACGTATCTGCTTGTTCCTAAATGACATGATCCTCTCTGTTTGGGTCATTTAGCGGACCAAGTGGATAATTATCTTGTGTGTTGTCTATAACTCGTGGAAGGGAAGAATCATGTTGAAATGCCTCTTCAACGGCAACGCCCCTGGAACCACTCTCATGAGGGTCTACACACGTACCTTCATCGGGCCACACACGTGACTTTACTTTACAGACCGCTATCCATTCTGCATCTGCACGCCTCATCTTTGGGTAATCGAGGAAATAAACTCGAGAGGCTTGATGTGCTAAGATGTAACGATCTTTTGTTCTCGACATTTTATGTCTATGAACATCGACAAGCTTTAGGTGAGGGTGAATGCGTATTCCTCCACGGTTTCTAGTGTCAAACCACGAACAATTAAAGACAATAGGGCGCTTGACGGTTGGAGATATGTAATCCAACTCAATGATTTCCTCTAGCACACCATAAAAGTCCTTCTCGTCAATGCCGAAGCTTTGTCCTAGAACACAATCTCCACTACTGTCAGTAGCCATGGTTGATGCGTGTGCCCTCGTGTGGAATCATTAACCACTCACAAAATAACCACGATATGTCCTCACTTTTTTAGAGGGTCCACGAGCTAGTGTTGCAATGTTAGGATTTGTAACTGCCGGACTATCAACCTGCAATTTGAAATCAACATATATATAATACAATTTGAAATCAACATATATACAATTTCAAATTAAATTGAAATTAATTTAGGAAATCCTTACATGGGAGTAGAACTAGAGGCGAAAGTGTCTTTCCAAAATGTTTTGCTCTTTAGCATCGGTTATTGTCGCATTTGACGACCGCACGAAGTTTGTCAAATAGTATCTACCAAAGAGTAATTGAATCGAGTACACACTTATATTAAACCCCTACTTTATTCAAATCAACATATATATAATATTAATTAGTTGAGATTATAGAAACGTGCTCAATATAGGGTTCCACTTCGACGCAGTTCATGAGCATGTAAGTTTGGATCACATGAAATTCATCATCTGTGAGGACACAACCACTTGATCTGCTACCCAAGGTTCGACCAGTTGTTGTGAAAATAGACAAATCCCCCGGATCAACCCCAACTGGAAGGGTGCAACTCACGTTGCGGCCGATATCCACATGATTACTCGCGACATGTGAGCTAAAATAATACGAGCAAAATGTGGACATCTCCTTAACGAGATAGGCACTACAAATTGACCCCTCAACGTGAGCTTTATTGCCAACCGTGCCCTTCAGCCTCTTTAGGAGCCTACAATATACATTGAAGGCCATTTCTTATACAAGTTAATTATATAAATCCAAAATTGTACAACTGCATATAATTGTACATACCTTTCTTTTGGATACATCCATCTATAATTGACAGGGCCATAAAGTGAAGCTTCACGTGGCAGGTGAATAGGCAAGTGCTCCATTGAATCAAATAACGCGGGGGAAAAGATACGCTCCAGTTTGCACAAAATTATTGGTATTTTCTTGTGCAATTGCATAACCACCTCATGCTTAAGCTCGTAACACGTCAGGTCCCAGAAGAACGCACTTAGCTGAGCAATGGGCTCCCAAACTTTGTCATCAAGAAATGGTCGAAAAGCAACAGGCATCAACCTTTGCATGAACACAAGACAATCATGGCTCTTCATCCCAAAGAGTCTAAGCTTGTGCAAGTCAATGCAGCGGCTCAAGTTGGATACGTAGCCATCCGGGAATTTTACGGATCTCAACCACTCCAGAAGCACTTGTTTTTCATGACGATCTAGTGCATAGCAAGCCTTTGGGTACCTATCGTCCTCCTCATCGGGTCCCAACTCCGGACGCTTGCACAATTCCTTTATATCCTTTCTGGCCGACCACTTGTCTTTCGACTTCCCCAGAACATCGAGAATGCTGAAGAAAACATTATCGAAGACATTCTTTTCAATGTGAATGACATCTAAATTATGTCTTACCAGCAGACTGGCCAGTAAGGTAGGTCCCAGAAAATGCTTTTCTTCTTCCAACCCGAACCTCTATTGACCGCGACATTGTGCTCCTCAGCTCCCACTTCAGTTATCTTCATGAACCCCATATTGTTTATCTGGTTTAATATCTCGTATCGTCACAGAGTACCGGGGGACCACGATGTTCCCTTCTACCTTTTTTGAAATCGGTCTTATTGTTTCGGAAGTGATGATCATGTTCTGTAAACCTCCAGTGACAATCGAACCAGCACATTTTGTGTCCATGTGTTAGATAAAATGCATCGGTGTCCTGCATGCAATAAGGACACGCGTATTTCCCAGAAGTGCTCCAGCCTACACAAACATATATTTTGTATCACGCATTAAATTTCACAAATCATATTATGCATGATTATTATATATAATAGTTTCAAATCCATTAAGCATATGTAAAACAACATACCTGACAACATCGAATATGCCGGGAAGTCACTAATAGTCCATATTACAGCTACACACAAGACAAAATTCTGCTTCCTCCAAGAATCGTATGTGTACACCCCATTAAGCCACAAATTCTTCAGCTCGGCTATCAACGGCTGCAAGTAGACATCCAACTTTTGCTTCGGACTCTTCGGTCTAGGTACAATAACCGTCAAAAACATAACCTCTTCTTGCATACACATCGACGACGGAAGGTTGTAGGGTGTCAGAATCACAGGCCAACATGAGTACTGGCGCCCGGACGCCCCGAACGGATTGAAACCATCCGTGCACAAGCCTAGTCTCACATTTCGTGTTTCTGTTGCAAAATCTGGCCACACAGCATTGAAGTGCCTCCATGCCTCTACATCTGATGGATGTCTCATCACCCCATCTTGTACGTGCTCTACATGTCATCTCATGTGTTCGGCAACCACCACCGATGCGTACAACCTCTGCAATCGTGGAGTTATTGGCAAGTAAAACATATGACAATAGGGAATGAGCTTTTACTTGCCTTGCCTCCATCTAGGATAGTCACATATCTTGCATGCCGCGTATTCTGCATCTGCACCCCAATATATCATGCAAGAGTTTGGGCAACAATCAATGGGCCTCGTACGGAAGACCGAGACCCTCAAGCAGTTTTTTCGTGTCATAAAACATGGCTGGTAATGTCATCTCTGGGTGAGAAACGCGTCCGCAGAAATTTGAGATCATGTCATATCCGCGCTTCGTCATCCTTAGCTTAGACTTTAGGCTAAGTAGCTCAATCGCGGCCTCTAACTTGGTCATATCACATCCAGGCCACAACGACCTATTTGCGGCCGACAACATGTCGTACATACGTTGTACATCGGGATTGGGCGCTTCATTATAATATTGCTCTCCTTGCTCATGCCTTATATCCTCATTCTACACGGTATCCTCAGTCGTGTAATGACTTCGGGCATTAAAACTATCATATACCATCTGTTTCATTCGATTATCATTCCCACCATATACTGGTGGTGCTGGATCAGTACTGCTACAACCTTCATGCTATCTAGACTCGGCCAACAATGCAGCGAACATTTCATCTATCTACCTGTGCCAAACCCAATGGTAAGAGTTAGGAACAAAACCTTCCTTAACAAGGTGATAATGCACATCATCTACACAAATCAGTTTCTTATTCTTGCACCTCCGACACGGACACCTTAATTCGAATGGGTCATAGATCGGCATAGATTTGCAGAAGTCGAGAAATTGTTATACGCCAGCTAAAAACTCGTTGTTCAAAAAACCATCTATATTACGCACATACATCCATTCACGCATTTCTCCTTCCTGCAATTCAATATAAAAGTATAATTAATTGAATTCGGGTTACCATGTGCCTGGTTTTGGCGACCATATGGACACTAATTAGCGATCATATGGTCGCTATATTGAAGCTAGCGACCATATGGTCGCTAATTAGCGTCCATATGGTCGCCCATACAATATGTCAGAAAAAACACTCTATAACCAATTGTTATATGTTATATGAATTTAACGATTATATAACACAATCTCTTATAATTATATAAACGAATAACTTTCTACCAACAATATTTCTCTAAAACAATATAATGACGGAATGAAATATTAGGATTAAGTTTTAAATACATTCCTTTAATAAAGTTGTCGGTAAAAATTGACAGAATTCCTTCCTAGAATCAATTCAGATTTGTGAATGATTATTTCTTTCTTTTGTGAATATTTTGGGAGAGAGCTATGTATGTATGAGGTTGTGTGAATGTAGCGGAATGAGAGTGAAGTTCTTACAACCTAGGTATATATGCTGAAATGGCAGAAATTTTACTAAATATGTTTTTAGCGACCAAGTGGTCGCCAAAAACGCGGGAAATTACCCGCCAAAATCGATGTTGCCCGCCAAAACATCTCATCCATCTCAGCGATCATGTGGTCGCTGGAGTGCTGGAGACCACATGGTCGCTACATATAGCGACCAAATGGTCGCGGATATGGGTACCGTAAACAGCGACCATATGGTTGCGACATTCAGCGACCATTTGGTCGCTGATGGCTGACGGGCAAATTGCCCGTGCATTTATTGCGACTATATATGGTCAGCGACCACGTGGTCGCTAAGTGAATTTTATATTTTTCCCCCGTTTTGACGTCCACATTAGCGACCATTGACGTCCATATGGTCGCTACTTATTGTTGTCGCTAAAATATGGTCACTAAATCTACAGAATGATGTAGTGCAAATCGAGCTGGGTTAGAATCTTTAACAGATAACAATAATGACTTTACAAATTTATAATAAATAATATTTTTATAAAAATATTATGGGTTGTGTCGGGCCATCGACCAACATTAGTCCATATGTGCCCAATTTATAGTACGATTCGGGTCCGGCCGAATGGGTCAAACCCTCTTATTCAAACCCACCCTTATTAGCGGGCGGGTTATGCGGCAGACTTACGTTTAGATAGGTTTAGAATGTACCTTCCAACACTAAATACTCTTTATTAATATGCTTTCTATTCTGGGTTCAATTTATACATTTATCTTCATGTAATCAAGAATTAAGCTGATAAAAGAACAATTTGATATCAAATAAAGGTACATCAAATCAAGAAAGAAACATGGCGAGATAATAAGCGTTGCAATTGTTATAATCCAAAGTTATATAAAATAATATCAACTACATTGCCCATAAATTGATTATTTTGCTATAATGATTCAGCGTAATGAATCCTAAGAGAACATAAAGAAGGGAAAACACAATCTACAAGAACATCTTTTCCTTTGTCATCATATAACTTGTTTTTCCTTCCTAAGAGAGAAAACATCATTTGAACAAGATATCAAAACCACATTTTGACAATAAAAAACTTCGACTCCAAAGGAGAATTTAACACCCAATAGTTGGCAAAACCATTTGTACTTCCCTTAGTTGCACCCATTCACAAACTTCTATGCTTATACAATGTAATTGAAATCTTCTTGCTTTCTTTACCCTGAGAAACAAATTCAATAATTGCAAAATCTCTTACTTTTAATTTATTAAAGTTCAAGAGAAGATAACAAGACGTCCTCTTAGACAAATATCAAGACATCGTATTATAATGATTCACAAAGTTATTTTTGTATCACAAATCCCCATCAAAAGCATTTTGAGCATTGTACATCAAGTATCTTAAGATTTTTCATAATATTATATTGGTGTTTTGAGTGTACAAAAATCGGGGCATATCAGCAAACTGGCTCAATTACAGCAAACACACAACCCATGACACATAAATGCAGAAAATTCCTCTTCTAAACTATAACCAAAACTCAAAAATTGACAATCCAAAATCGACCAGCATGAACATAAACCTCAATTCTTGATAGTACATGAAAACCTATCTGAAGTATTTGATTTTGAAAGTGTCAAACCAAGTAAATTGGATAGTGGTAATAAGGTCCTTGTCGAGGGAGATTGGGAATCGGGTCTCGATGGAGCACAAACCCTTGAAATACCTATTTAACAAATCATGATGAGAAGAAAGATGTCCACTGATTTGCCCCTTGCTCAAAATTCCGTGCCACATGATCAAAGTCATTCGTTGGCGATGCGATTCCTAAGGGGACGATAGAGGACGTCGTTGAGGACATGGCAGTGGAGAAGATGTCAAGGTTTTCCTATGGACGAGTGGGAAAGGGGGTCTTGGAAGAGGTAAGAATTTTTGTAATTTCCAAGAAAAATAAAAGTTGACATATTCTACTTGTTAAATGTGTTGCCATCTGGAAAATGAAATCTGTGTGCTTTGAAACAGATGCAAATCGTGCATGATGAAGTTTGTGTGCTTTCTAATGGAAGAGAACAAGAAATATGAGATCATGTTTGGTTTGAATGGTAGTACTCTAAGGAGGTGCTGAAAAGAATCCTTCATTGGGCAAAGTTGACAAGA
The DNA here is from genome assembly GCA_964016875.1 of Fallopia convolvulus. Taxonomy (NCBI): domain Eukaryota; kingdom Viridiplantae; phylum Streptophyta; class Magnoliopsida; order Caryophyllales; family Polygonaceae; genus Fallopia; species Fallopia convolvulus. The sequence continues at coordinate 41,356,658 of OZ024718.1, forward strand.
TGTTCAATGAAGACTAGCTGCAAGGTTCAAGGCAGGAGAAGCTTAAGTTACAATCTGTGGAATGCATGCCACTGTGTTGCCATATATTACATTTGGACTACTAGAAACAAAATTATATATGTATCAGAGTTTAACATTGTTGATAATTGTATTATGATCAACATTAATCACATTAGTAGTAAGGTGAGGGCTAGACAGAATAAGGATACAAGAAAATGATTAGAACATTTAAGACTTGTTTGGATCATACCTAATAATGCATTATCTTGACAAAAAATAATCTAGACATTCTTAGAATTACTTCTCCAACAAGCCCATAATACAAGATAATGTAAGTGCAATCTAAACATCATCCCCTTAGATTTATTCAAGTTGAACATCTAATAATATTTAACCCTTGTTTGGATTACACAATTTAATACATTAAATTGCATTGAATAATATTTAATGTAATTTAATACAACTTAATTAGAGCTGTCAAAAACTGACCTAACCCGCTAACCCGACCCGACCCGTCCGATAATTTTAGGGTCAAGACCCGAAAATTTGAACCCGAAACCCGAAATAAACCGAACCCGATAGAACCCGAAACCCGTTGGGTTGACCGATTTATTATATTTATAGAATTTCTTAAATTTATTTTGAAATTTATAATATATTTTATTATTAAAATAAATGAAAATAATATATTATAATTAAATATTATTATTTAATTAAAAATTAATTTTAATAATCATAAGAAAAAAAAGATATTTTAAACCCACTGGTCAACCTGACCTGACCGAAAACCCGCTACAACCCGACCCGATTGACCCGTGACCCATAACAAACCGGAACCCGATTGAAACCCGAACCTGAAATGACCGAACCCGAACCCGCCCGACCCGACCCGATTGACAAGTCTAAACTTAAAATGCATTAAATTGTGTAATCCAAAATAAATTGCTCTTGTCACGGTAGAGTTATAAGTGGGGAGGGGGGTTCGAACTCGTGACCTAATGATCACGAACGCCATCACCTACCATTTAAACTGGAGAGGCTTAGCTAAATCTCAACTCTTTTATTTATTAATTAATGATCAAAATTTCTTAAACTCTATCTAAAACTACCTTAGCTAAACCCAAAATGTTAACGCCCTTACAACTTTCAAACTATGGTTGGGTTTCTAGATTCTCTGCGTTTTCTTTCTTGCCAAACAAACAACTCACACAAATAATTTGAATTCTTCTCGCGCAAGAAACAGAAGAAAAATGAATTTAGGAAAAAAGAAGAAAAATAATCAAGGGTGGCGACGGGCGACAGATACGAGGCAACTCTCTCACTTTCCTGCTTCTCAAGTTTCCAGATTTCCTCTCTAAATCGACGTGTTTTTACTGTTTTGCCCCCGTCTCTCTCTTTTTCTCTCCTTTATAAATTACATACCTAACGCCTCCCTTTTTCTCACCGTCTATTCTTTGCCTCCGCCTAACCCCGTAAAACCCTCTTTCAGATTTATTCGCCTATCATCTCGTCAATCATGTCGGCTTACAGAGGCAAATACGCTGGTGAGTCCTTCCTTTCTCTGTATTCGTAGTTTAGCGTTTACTTAATTTAGATTTGTTGATCTAGAATGTTTAGATCTCTTCCTTTGTGGCTTTTACTATCAGCAATAGTGTTATTTCCGTCCGTCTCTGTTATAGATCTATATCACTGTGATAAATCTGATAAAACGGAGATGTTTTATTTTTGTTATTATTATTTGGCTTCTCTACTTTTTTGCGAATTTATGACGACAGATCGGCTTGATCGTGTTTGTTATGTTTATCATTGATGAAATCTATTTACCGTTCCATCAAATGATTGAAAAAGAGACCACCGCCCCTTTCCTGATTTATTTGAAATCTGAATATAATGTTGTGGGGATTAGTGATAAAATTATTTCTAGATCTCAAATTCTTCTAAAAAGAAGGATTGGTACTAAGAAATTGCGTCTTTGAAATTGCTTGAATCTCAGTATTAGTATTAGACGAATACTATCTCTTGTTCACTATACTAAATTGATGTGTCATTATACTTCGGTTGGTGTGATTCTCGTAATTTGAATCTTGATCTGGTTTTATAAATTTGCTGAATGGTTACAGTAGTGTATAGATTTGAGTATCCGTGTGAAATCAATCACGCAGTTTAGTAGTAATATAAACTTACACAGGATACTCATCTTTTAGTTATTTTTGTTATTTAAAATATATACTTTCAGTTCCGATCCATCTGTTCTACTCTAACCATAAGGTTTGCTGAGTATATAATTCCCATATTAAGGTCAACTTTGTATTTTTTATTTTTTGGCATATGATGTGTTTTTATTTTAACATGACAAACTGGGGTTTCTTCACATGGTAGCCTGGTCCTTATGAATGCACTGATTATCATCCAAAATGATCTATTGCTTATAGAGGCTTTTGTAGCATTAGTTATGATTTAAGTCAATCTTACAAAGCTTATAGTGGCTTAGTTTCTTTGTGAATAATGCTTTGTTAGTTTATCAGCCAGCTTACTCCCGCTGTACGATTTACAGAATTAATAAAATTTGATTTGATGCAGATGAGCTCATTGCCAATGCTACCTACATTGGCACACCGGGAAAGGGTATTCTTGCAGCTGACGAGTCCACTGGAACAATCGGCAAGCGTCTTTCCAGCATTAATGTTGAGAATGTTGAGACCAACAGGAGGGCTCTCCGTGAGCTGCTTTTCACCACCCCTGGAGCTCTTGAGTGCCTCAGTGGAGTCATCCTCTTTGAGGAGACCCTCTACCAGAAGACTGCCTCCGGTAATCTTCTGCTATTCACTTTTATAGAACACTGCTTGCTTTCTTTTGTAGTTTATGTACTAGTCTAATCATATATCTCAACCTTTTGTGTTTCAGGCAAGCTTTTTGTTGATGTTATGAAGGAAGGCGGTGTTCTCCCTGGTATCAAGGTTGACAAGGGTACCGTTGAATTGGCCGGCACCAACGGTGAAACCACCACTCAAGGTCTTGATGGCCTTGCCCAACGGTGCCAGCAGTACTACAATGCAGGTGCCAGATTCGCCAAGTGGCGTGCCGTCCTCAAGATCGGCCCAACTGAGCCATCTCAGCTATCCATCAACGAGAACGCCAACGGCCTTGCCCGCTATGCCATCATATGCCAAGAAAACGGTCTAGTCCCCATTGTTGAGCCCGAAATCCTGGTAGACGGGCCCCACGACATTGAAAGGTGTGCTGATGTCACCGAGCGTGTCCTAGCTGCTTGCTACAAAGCCCTGAACGACCACCACGTCCTCCTTGAGGGAACTCTGTTGAAACCCAACATGGTTACCCCAGGATCCGAGGCCAAGAAGGTGTCGCCACAGGTGATTGCTGAGTACACCGTACGTGCGTTGCAGAGGACCGTGCCACCAGCTGTGCCTGCTATCGTGTTCTTGTCTGGTGGGCAGAGTGAGGAGGAGGCTACAGTGAATCTTGATGCCATGAACAAGCTCCAGACCAAGAAGCCATGGTCTCTGTCGTTCTCCTTTGGACGCGCTCTTCAACAGAGCACTCTTAAGGCGTGGTCCGGGAAAGAGGAGAATGTCCAGAAGGCTCAGGAAGTGTTCCTCGTCAGGTGCAAGGCTAACTCTGATGCAACTTTGGGAAAGTATGAGGGTGGAGCTGCTGTTGAGGGTGCCACTGAGTCTCTTCACGTTAAGGGCTACACGTACTAAGCGAGTTTTGTTTGAAGGCTCTTTTGCGGATTGTTCTCGGGAGATTTGGCTTGTGGTATTTTTTAGTGTTTGATTTGCGCAATTTGGTTTTAGGATATTTTCTTAAATAAAAAGCTTGGAAAACTGTTTTGGATTTTTGTTTTCTATTTCTTTTTGAAGCTGTGTATGGTTTCAAGGCGGAGCGAACTTGGAAAAGAAAAATGTGACTTTTCTGTTTAAATGCTAGATTCTTATGTTGAAGAAATTGGGCTAGATTCTTTTGTTATTGCTTCTATTCTTACAATTATGTCTTGTATTGGCCTGCTATACAGATAAGACTCATAGACCTCAGTTACATCTCTGAAAGAGTGAAATAAGCGGTGCATAATGCATACATACTACATGTTGAATTGGGGCCAAAATTTTGTGGGTAAGATTGTAGGAATTGGGCTAGTATTGTTTGGTTGTGAGGTTCATACTCTTTATCTACTACATTCTTTATGGGCTTCAGCGCTTTTTCACCCTAATTACTCCAACAGTGGGTACCTAAATGCTACCATTTCTTTATTCTTGGTGGGCTTTTGACCCACCACATTCTAACAAAAACAAACCCATCCCACTTTTTGGCTACGGCCCTTGCACAAGTATGAAGATTAGAAGTTACAACTTTGGAGTTGGGCCAAAGGTATTAGCCGAAACCTTCTTGTGCAAGATGGAATGCCCGTCTTGCACAAGATGGTTTCGGCTAATACCTTTGGCCCCCTGGTCAATAAAGTCAACGCTCGGCTTGCGGCTTGGAAAGGCAAAGTTCTAAGCCTAGCCGGTCGAATAACGTTGGCCAAATCGGTCTTATTGTCTCTCCCGGTGTACACCATGGCAACGGTTGTTCTACCCGATGAGATTTGCAAGAAAATTGACCAGATCATTAGGGGTTTTATTTGGAACCATGATGGGAACCGGAAACGTATCCAGTTAGTGCTCTGGGATGGTTTATGTAAACCGAAAAGTGAGGGTGGTGTTGGAATCCGACCAATGAAGTCGATGAACATTGCCATCATCGGGAAACTTGGGTGGAGGTTCATACATGACAACAAAGGGTTGTGGAGCTCGGTGTGAAGAGCCAAGTATATCCGTAGTTCCGGGAACTCGCCAACGTCTTCGTCTTATCTCTGGAAGAGCCTCCAAAAAGGCCTCAAAGGTGTGGTGAACCAGCGGTGTAGATGGATTTTTGGGGACGACAGTCTGACTCATTTTTGGATCGATCTCTGGTTAGGCGACTACCGACTTGAAGAGGTGGCCTTGGTTCTGATTAATGGGGCTGAGCGAATAAGGCGGTTAAAGAGTACTAGATTTCCGGTCAGGGATGGAATTGGGGGCTCTTAGAAGATGTTCTTCCGGTGCAAGTGAAGCTTTTGCTTGCAAGCACGGCCGCAAGTGAGGATGGCGGATCTGTTGACATGATAAGTTGGGGATTTTCTAACGACGGCAACTACTTGATATCCTCTGCTTACAATGTGATACGGGGGAATCAGATGCACGGGAATGACGCTGCGATTTTCAAAACCATCTGGAGGCTGCAGGTTCACGAACGTGTCCAGGTGTTCCTTTGGCTGGTGGTTCGCGGTTGGATTCTCACCAATGCTGAACGGAGACGGCGCCACCTTGCTGCGTCGGATTTGTGCTCAATGTGTGGCACCGATTCAGAGACCCTTGATCACCTCTTCCGGGATTGCCCGAAAATCGCAGGTTTGTGGGCTTCTATGAGTATTCCTATCACTGTTGCTGACTCATTTCGTTCTCCTTTTGCAGTATGGATTAGGCGGAACCTCATCACGTATGCGAAGAAGGCGGAGGGAGTGGACTGGGCTGCTGCATTTGCTATGGCTCTCTGGTGGTCGTGGAAATGGAGGAACGAGTCGGTGTTTGGCAACGTCACCCGTGTGCCGAACGGAGCTGAGTTTGTGCTGGCCCGTGCGAAGGAGTACAAAAACGCGTGGGCTGTTAGGATGACTGGGACAAGGGAAACGAGCAAAACAGAGGTTCTCATCACTTGGAACCGGCCCCCAAGCGGCTAGATTAAAGTGAACTCGGATGGATCGGTTAATGGTGATGGAATTGCTACGACGGCTGGTGTCCTCCGGGATCACGACGACAATTGGCTCGGTGGTTTCGTCCACAACATCGGCCGCTGCACCGTCCCCATGGCTGAGCTTTGGGGAATCCTTAATGGTCTAAAGCTAGCTTGGGAGAGTGGCCACCGATCTGTCGAGGTGGAGTCGGATTCTTTGCTCGCCATCGGATTACTCAAGAAGAAAGTCACCCCGTATCACCCCCTTTCCAGCCTGGCGTTGCAATGCCAAGGCTTCCTACGACGGGATTGGAATGTTCGGTGTACCCATGTCTTCAGGGAAGCGAACTATGTTGCCGACTCCCTCGCCAAACTTGCCTTCTCTTTTCCCCTTGGAATTCATGTTCTTGATCACCCGCCTTTAGATATTGTTCCTATTTTTGTAGACGATCTTGGGGCTAGGGCTTGCCCCAGACTCGTGTGTAACTAGCCCGGACCCTCCTTCTCTTGAAAGGCTTCGGCCTTTCCTTACAAAAAAAATGTTTTAGAGAGCTGAGATCTCAAATACAACTAAGGAATTATTGAGGTTGCAAATTGGACTTCTATTAATCACAAACAAATATTTATAATATGCTACAAGGACTTGGACTCCAAGGCATTTTATATATTTTCTTTATACATTTAAATACACTAATATATCTCTAATACTCTCCTTTAAGTTAGAGTATGGAGGCCACAAATGCCTAACTTGCTTAGAAAAAATTGAAATTGTTGGGCACCCAAACCTTTGGTCAGAGTGTCAACAGACTTAGATGAGTCTGAATGTGAGCAGTCTGAATAACACCAAATAGAAGCAAATCTCGAATGAAATGACAATCAACCTCAACATGTTTCATATGATCATGAAAGACGGAATTGACAGCAAGATGCAATGCTGCCTATCACAAAACAACCTCATAGGAGAAGTAAGACGAATGCCAAGAGACAACAAAAATGACCTCAACCATAACAACTCGCAACACACAACCATCACACGGTACTTTGCCTCGACAAATGATCAAGAAGCAGTCTATTGCTTCTGGTGCGCAACAAACAGGAGACGAACCAAGATAAACATACTAACCAGTGATAAAACAACGTGTCAAAGGACAATTCACATAATCAGAATCATAGAAAGCAATCAACTCTAGGCTAGAAGATCGAGACAAAAAAAATCCCTTGGCCTAGATGATTCTTAAGAAACCGGAGAACACGAGTCACAACGTCCCAATGATCAATTGTCGAGCGTTCCATAAACTCAGCTAAGGTATGAAGTGCATAACATATCTCAGGTCTAGTAATGGTCAAGTAAATGAGTCGACCTATGAGACATTTGTACTGATCAGGCTCATCAAAAAGTGGTGTGCGAGACATGGCAAGCTTGTGATTTTTTTCCATAGGAAAATCTCAGGTTTGGCTGCAAGAAGACCAACCTCAGACAAAATATTTAAAGTGTACTTACGCTGACAAAGAAACATGCCAGTAGGAAATCATGCACTCTCAATGCCAAAAAAGTACTTCGAAGGACCAAAATCTTTCATATGAAAGCAAAAATCGAGTTGACCTTTGAATCTTGTGACAACAGTAGAATGATTACCAATAATGATTAGATCATCAACATAAATCAACACATGAAGACAAACTCATGACCTAGAGTAGGAAAATAGGGAGTAATCTGCCAAAGACTAGATGTAACCGAACTTGTGCATAGCGGATGCCAGGTTGGAAAACCAGTTCCTTGGAGCTTGTTGGAGACCATTTATATGATGTATTTCATATATTATAACTAGGCCTAGTTAGTACACTTTTGTATAGAGTTTTAGGTCTTTTAGGGCTTTATTGAAGATTAAGAAGAAGACCGAAGAGTTCGAGTTCTAAGTTGTAGAAGACTTGAAGCAGAAGAGGAGGTAGAGAATCTTGGGAGACAACATCAGAAACTGCGGATCATTATTCAGTTGAAGATCCGAGGCCAAGGGAATCAAGGCGGCGACCGCGGTGACGGCGGAACATCAAGCGGCGCCCGCGGCTTCACACTGACTCGACTGGTCATAGAAGGCAATCCGCATTCGCAGGTTGAGGATATGCGACCGGGGATGACAGCGTCAGCAAGATCCGAGACAACTTATTTTATTTATCTTTTTGTTTATACTTTCCTTTCTTATCTTTTCATGTTTTGAGTTGGCTATTACTGGGCACCAAACAAGAATGGATGGTTCTCAACCGCCTCAGGTATAGAACTGATTACAAAATCTATGAATGTAGACCCGAGTCACAACAATTGGATATGGAAACTTGATACCTTCCCAAAAGTAAAAAATTTCTTATGGAAAATAGAAGCTAATGGCCTGCCAACGAAAGCTAGATTACAAGAAAAACATGCAATGACACCGCCTGAGTTTATTATGTGTAAATGTACAAATGAAGATACAAAACATTTATTTATCAAATGCCCTCACAACAAACGCTACGACAAACGCTACGATAATATGATCCAACAAATAAAACACCCCGAATGATACTACATGAACTAATTCAAAGCTTGGAACATAAAGAATTTAAAGACTTGGCACCAACGGAACAAACTAGTTTTTCAATAACATCCAAATGATTTCATTTTAGATCTTCCGCTATATATCCGAACACAAATCAAAAGTTGGGAAGGAGCGAAAAGATGGGAAGAAGATGAGGAGAAAACAAATAGAATGGACTTAAAGAGAAATTAAACAAACAACAGCAAAGAAAAGCCATGTGAAAAAAAACAAAATGGAAACATAATAAAAATTAACTTCGATGGCTCTTGCTTATTGAATGAGCAAGAAAGGCCCGAAATAAAGCGGTTGGATTTAAAAAATAAATTCTCACATGAACAAATTTGTAACCGGCATAATTTATATATTCAAACATGATTTACAATATAAAGGCACAAAACTATGCAAAAACTACTGTTATTAAAGCGGAAGCACTAGCCTTAAGAGACAGCATAAAAGAAGCACAACAAAATCACTATTCAAACATTGAGATTAAGGGCGACAATATAATCTACAGGTAATAAAAGCTGCTCAAGAACACCCAAATTGCCCCTAGGAAATTGAAATGCTCATTTCTGACATCCTTGTCTCTCTACAAGGCTTTTCGTCAATTCGAATTCTCCATGTTAATCGGGCGTGTAATGCTGTGGTTGTCAAAATTGAGAAGCTGAGCCACAGTCTCCCAATTGATGCAATCTGAAATCACCCAGAACTTATGGTTCTCATCCGTTAAGATGCTCTAGGGCACCCTCCCTGAAGGGAGTGCATCCTAATTCTTACCTAATAAAAAAATCGACATAAGCTGCTAACAAATTTCTTCGTCTTCCATTCCATATCGACATAAGCTTTCTCGTTCGTCCTCTCTGTTTCAAAACGATTGTTTGCCTATTTTTTGCATAAATCGGTAAGTTTCTTTGTGATTTTCTTCATTATTATGAATTTGGATATTTTACACTTTCAAACTTGCATTCTAATCGATTTTAAATCGTTTTCCCATATTAAATACTTTGATTTTGAATTTAAATCTCTATATTTATTATGTTAAAGGAAAAGAAGTCGGTTTCAATATCGTGGAATTTCATATCGATGATTTTTGTTTGAAGCGAGATCAATGGCCGACTTAGAAAAATGTTGGTTTACTATAAAAGGAACGAGATGAAGATCGAAGTCGAATGTCTTTAATGTCCCGAATCTGGTTGTTATATTCGATTATCGAACTTACATATTCGAATTTTTTGTATGCATGTTCAATTTTGTACACTTAATATTCCGATGTATTATAAACATGTTCAAGATTTTATACTTAATTTTTGATTGTATAGTTTGTTTGTTCAAGATTTGAACTCAAATATTCAAATATAATTACAATCATATACATGATTCCGACAACGGTACATTCGAGAATGTGTTCTTAATATGCATTTACATATATATATATATATAGGCTTGTTCACTATTTAAACTAACATATTCAGACATAAGCAAATGTCTACCACATTCTTATATGTTCAAGACTATATACTTAATATTCAAATAAAATGTGAAGTAACATATTCAGACACAAGCAGATGACAACTACGTTCTTATATGTTCAAGACTATATACTTAATATTCAAATAAGATGTGAACTAACATATTTAGACGTGAACTAAAATATTATATACTACAATTCGAGAATGTGTTTTACTATTCGTTTACACATATTATCTTTTTTATTTTATTTTTAAATTATGACAAGTATCTCTTAAATTTTGGCAACAAAATAAGCTTAATTAATTTTGTAAATCATGTTTTAATATATAAATTATGCCGGTTACAAATTTGTTCATGTGAGATTTAAAAAAAAAAATCCAACCGCTTTATTTCGGGCCTTCCTTGTTAATTTTAATTAGATAATTTTCTCCCTATTTAATAATGGACCCTCAAGTCTCATCCTTAAATTACCCTCATCTGACGCCTCATATTCATTTCTCCGTTTCTCTACGAGAGCCGTTTCTCTTGAACCCTCACGGCCTCACCTGAGTTTATATATTTTAAAGCGTTATTGACAATATTAAGTACACTTATAACCTTAAATATTGTTAAATATTTAAAAATATTGAATATTTGTCCCGTTGAATATTTGTTAAATATTCATTTCCCCTTAAATATTGTTAAATCCAGGAATCGGATGTTATACCACATAAAATAGGCGAGTGAAGTAGGTAGTTTGCATCTGCTAAATTTGTGAAACTACAAATTGACATGATTTCTCTATTCGATTTCGAGTATTATTACAACTTACAAGTACTACTAAGGATGCAGGGCACCTAATTCCTGACTTGGAACATAAAAAAGAGAAGAAGAAGGAGAGCATCTGGAAGCAGAAAAAGAACAAGGATACATCCAAAATCCCAAATACATGGCAGATTACCTCATAATATGAAGATGGACCCATCATTTTCAGTCAGGATACCATCTATGATTTCTCTATTTCAGAATAGGAGGTCGCGTCTTATTTTTACCATTGTCCTTGTACCATCGTCATCATTAGTATTATTATTGATTATTTTTATTTCAAATTCATTGTTCTATCTGGTGTCATGTCGAGTGTCGACCCTTTAGAGTTTTGATGATGATGATGATGATGATGTTATGATGCTGAGATTCGAATTAATTCAAGCTTAATGAAACAGAGAGAGACAAGCCATAGCTAGCAGAGACTTCCTTCCAATTAAGGCCAAGACAGGATTTTTCTGTTTTTATACAGTATTTTCTTTCTTTTGCTATACGGAAAACGGAGTGGTAATTTCTTTGTTTTCCTTGTTCCAGTTACTAGTCAAATCACGCCTGGAGGTCTGGCATGTGTAGGCTTCGGGAGTCTCCCCTGGAGAAAAAAATTGCTGAATTTTTTCACTTTTTTACTCGCAAATGAAGTAAAAACGTTTTATTTCCAGATTTTGACGCGGGATTGACTGATTTTGTTTGCCCATCTTTGTCCTCATTTAACCCTGCTACAAGCAAAACCCTTTTTTATCCACATCAACTCTGAGCAATACTAGTACTGTAATACTCCGTATTTTTTAATTATCTAGACCTTGCTGAATTTAAGAAACCCTTGAACTGAAGCTATGTATCTGATGATCTGTCGTCTAATGTGATGATCTGAGTAGTCTAAACATGCAATTTGAAGATTCATAAATGACCCCCATATGACTTTACCTCTCTCCAATTTGTATATGGAACAGCTTCAGATAACTCAGAGTCTTAGAAAGCCCTTTTCTCAGTTTCCACTTTATAATTAATTAAAGTCTCTCTCTCTCTTACATCTTCTTCTTCTGTGACCATCTGTGTGTCTCTCCTGCTGAAAGCTTCGACTCATCAGTTGCAAGACAGGGGGGACTACATCGACTTCCATTAATGAATTGTAAGATATATTAGAGTAGTAGTAGGCTACCAGATGATGATGGATGGGTAAGTGGGTAAACGACCCTCCAAACTCAACATCAAAAACAATGCTATTCTATATTAGTACTTCAGTAATTCAGTGGTAGTGCAATTAATTTTACTCATCAAGAGAACTATCTGATCTTCAGTTCAGGTGAATTTTTTAGGCCATTAGACATTGGTTTTGGAGATTAAAAGTACTTGACAGAAAGTGAGATAGAAAAGTCATGAGCTTTTTTTGTACATTTTTTGTAGTGGGTGAGGGCCTGAGGGGATGACAGAATCTACCATTTTTTAGCAAATTGATGGTATGGGGATTATGAAATTGAAAGATCATCTGTTTTTTTTTATATACTGTAGTAGTAGTATATACTGTAATATTTACACTCACATCAGGTCTAGTGGTGTTCAGTTTGCTGGTTAAAGATCAAACACCTGCTCATCTTTTCAGTGCTGCCGGTGTTCAGGAGATTCATTTGTCTTCCTGCATTATACAATATGCACATTGCTGATCAAATACTCAGAACTTATATTACAATTACATTTTTCAATTGGTCTTCGCAGAATAGATAAATGAAAAAGCAAGTACAGAAAAAACTATGCAACATTTTTTTTTGGTAGAAACTGTGCAACATTCAATATGAATTCTATTCACCCAGCTTATTAAGTAGAAGTGTTGCCACTCATAAAGGAAAATAGGGAACAACAATCTAGCTAGACATTTCGTTCGAGTACTCTTAGCTTCATATATATATATATATTCATTTCAGAGTGGAAATTATAAAACAACAAGCTAGCTAAGCTGTTAGCTACGCTTTCTTGTACTCCCTCCGTCCCCGAAAGTTTGTCCTAAAGGACAACTTTCACATATATTAAGAAATGGGTAGAAAAGATGAAGGGGCCAATAGGGTGAAGGGAGAGAGTGTGATTGTGATGGGTTAAAGTGGGAAGAAAGAGAAAAAGAAAGGAAAAGATTAAAATGGGTTTGAAGGGGTAGATTTTTTGTTAGATAATGGAGGGTAAAAGATGAGATAAAATGAGGGTAATATTGTAAGAAAAATTGATATAAAAGGAAAGTTGAAAAGGTGGACAAACTTTACGGGACGCCCAAAGAGGAATACAAGACAAACTTTCGGGGACGGAGGAAGTAGTAAATTAATTGTATTGGACCTACTGGTTATTGCTTAAAATTGCATTAACATACTTTAATAAAACGAGATCACGTATATTGGTCTTGTTTGTTTTTGTGCTTTTTGTTGACGTTCTAGGTCTAGGGGTGGGCATGGGTCGGATTATGGTGGATGGAGTCATTCCACTACCCGACCTACTGAAAATAGTGCACCCATTACATATGAAACATTTTACCCTTACTTGAATTAATTACCAATTACCCATTGATTATTTGGATAACCTGCCACCCTCCAAATCGATATATTTTCTTTATTTTCACTAGCAACAAGGAAATAATTCCTAAGATTTAATTCTATATCTCAATTCCTAATATATATAAATTCAAAAATCAAATGTCAAGTTCATACAAGCTTAGACCTGTCAATCGGGTCGGGTTGGACGGGTTCGGGTTCGGTTATTTTGGGTTCGGGCTAAATCGGGTTTCAGGTCGTTATGGGTCACGGGTCAATCGGGTCGAGTTGTAGCGGGTTTCGGTTGGGTCGGGTTGACCAGCGGGTCTAAAATATCCTTTCTTTCTTATGATTATTAAAATCAATTTTTAATTAAATAATAATATTTAATTATAATTTATTATTTTTATTTATTTTAATAATAAAATATATTATAATTTTCAAAATAAATTTAAATTTTTTTATAAATATGCTAAATCGGTCAACCCAACGGGTTTCGGGTTTCAACCCAACGGGTTCGGGTTCGGTTTATTTCGGGTTTCGGGTTCAAATTTTCGGGCGGGTCGGGTCGGGTTAGCGGGTTAGGTCAGTTTTTGACAGGTCTATACAAGCTAAATTATCAATACACTATAGAAATGAACGAACACATAAGTCCTAGGATTAAATAATGCAGGTTGATTATTTCGTTGCGGATCGTCTTGCGGCTCTTGCTTTTAATTATTTGTTAGGTTTTCATGTATTGTTTGCCCCGTCAGAGAGGATTAACTTATTGCTTCTTGATGATGTAAGGGGTCGGCCTATCCCCCGTTTGATGACTACTTAGCCCTTTTATTTATTATTAATAAAAAAAACCTCGAGGGAACGGAGAGTGCCGCCTCTCCTTCAACCAAAAAAAATAATGCAGGTTCTCAACAACTAGATCAGGTTATACAAATGCTAAATCTCACATACATCTGACCCGTAACTCGCCTTTGTTTGGATTATTCGAATGGGTCGATCACCCACAGATATGTCTAGCCCTATTCATAGGAATGTTCATTGTTTTTTTGGTTCTTAGCCTCTTAGGTCCTCTACTAATTATATTTAACGAATTCCAAATAAAAATAATATTGAGCACATACATAAGGTTAAGATGTTGTTTTTAAAAACTAAATAAACAAAAAGAAAATAAATACTCTACATAAAAACTTAAATAACTGTATATAAATACAATTGATCACATATTTCTATATTAAGATTCGTAAGGAAATAGATTAAAAATCGTTAGCGCATAACACCAATATCATTCTTTTCTCTCTTATTCTTTCATTTTATAATATTTTAAACACATGATATTGTTTGACACCAATATCATTCCTTCATCTCTATTTTTGGGATTTATAATATTTTAAACACGTGACATTGTTTGACACATCTATCCTAATACATTATAAAGCAGAATCCTAGTCTGTTGTAAAATTTGCGTCATGTGGCATTTTTGAATAAATTAATATGAAATTATATTTTAATAAATTTTGTAACAACTTATAGTATTCTTCCTATATATATATATATATTAAATAGATAGAGTTTGGTTCAAATAAAACAAACTCTTATCCTGAAACGAACTCTTATCCTGAAACGAATGCACTTTTCCTATTTCATAGTGCACTTTTCATAGTTGGTAGTGCACTTTTTCGGATTTGCACTTTTCGTACTTTGTAGTGCATTTTTCGTACTTTTTTTAGTGCACTTTTTTATATTGCACTTTTCGTATTTTGCAACGCACTTTTGTATGAAAAGTGCATTACGAAGTAGAAAAAGTGCATTCGTTTCACGTTTCAGGATAAGAGTTTGTTTCATTTGAACCAAACTCTAAATAGATAACATGTTTATATAATTTTTATATACATAAATTCCTATGAGATGATATTTTCCATATTAACTTAATATTTTTATCTCTTAACAAGATTTAGGGTCTTAATATATTTTTTTTTTATCTTTTAACAAGGCTTGAGTTCCAAGTATAACATTTATGTCTATATAATGATATAATTTTAAATAATAAATTTTGTTATGTTGATATTTTTTTTTACTTTGAGAAAAAGATATAATTTTATGTTGATGACTAAGATTATATGTAAATGTTAAAAAATAAATAAAAATTCGAATTTTAAATTTAATTAATAAAATTAGTTTTTCTTTATCTTTTTATGCATTTACATTACAGATTTTTTTAAATCAATGTTTGATAAAAAAAATAGAAAAATTTACAAATCTTGATGAATACTTGCTTAAATTGAATTTTTATAAAGATTTACATTGCATTTTTCTTAATTTCCTTTTTATTTTATCTATGTAAATATAGAATATTTTTTTTTATCTAGCCCCACCTTACATTTAATTTTTTTTATCTCTATATTTTTTGTAATTTAATATGGATGATAGGTTGATTAATACATTGAATTTTTTTAATATTCATATACATTAGTTTCCTTTATATTTTATTTCTTCGTTATGTAAATTTAGTATGGAAAACAACTTTATAAATGGATTGAATTTTGCAAAATAATACATAGATAATTTTCTCTATATTTTATCTCTTAAATCTAGGACAATGTTCTCTTCTATATTAATCTTTATATTGTATTTTTCATATTTGCAAACATTCTTATTATTATAGATTAAAAGATAAGAACCCTAATATATAATTTTAATAAATTAACTTTAAAAAAATATTTTAATAAATTATATTATGCTTTGTAGATAACCTATCCTAATTATTATTAGCTTTATAAAAAATTAAGTAATTATACATATTAGCGTCTAAAAAAATAAGAAAATAATTTTTAAAATAGATTCAATAAAAAGTAAAATCAATATACCTGTTGTAAAATTTGCGCCACGTGGCATTTTTGAATAAATTAATATGAAATTATATTTTAATAAATTTTGTAACAACTTATAGTATTCTTGCTATATATACTAAATAGATAACATGTTTATATAATTTTTTATGTATATAATCTTCTATCTATGGATTATGTATTAGTTTACTACAATAGATAACATATTTATATAATTTTTATATACATAAATTCCTATGAGATGATATTTTCCATATTAATTTAATATTTTTATCTCTTAACAAGATTTAGGGTCTTAATATTTTTTTATCTTTTAACAAGGCTTGAGCTCCAAGTATAAAATTTATATCTATATAATGATATAATTTTAAATAATAAATTTTGTTATGTTGATATATTTTTATTTTGAGAAAAGATATAATTTTATGTTGATGACTAAGATTATATGTAAATGTAAAAAAAAAAATCTAATTTAATTTAAATTAATAAAATCAGATTTTCTTTATCTTTTTATGCATTTATATTAAAGATCATAACTATATACTAAAGCGGAGGTTAAAAAATTATTAAATAACACATGTCACTTTTAGATTGGACCACACCATCCTTTTTTAAAACCAATTTGATTGGTTGAAATTTATTTGAGTGTTTTTATTGGTTAAAATTAAGTCAACATATAATAAAATTATTATTTATATCCATGTGAAATATTCTATAAGATTTGGATTTGGTAATTTTTGGCAAAATAACCATTAAATAAAAAAATATCCACCCCTTTTTTTGATATAATAATAACTCAATTTAGTTTTCTACCATATTAAAATCCCAAAAAATATTCCAATTTCTATTAAAGATAACACGTCCCCTACAAGATTGAAAAATATTCACATCACTGAATATTAAAATAGTTAATTAAAATAAAAAATTTGATATGGTCATTGATAGAAAAATAAATATTTACATTATTTTTGCCTTTTTATCTATTTATGAAAAATATTTTATTAAAATATAATTTTAATAAGAAAAAAAGATAGAAATTTACATTATGTCTTACAAGATTGACAATGATCCATCTATTTATGTAAAATTTCTTATAAAAATTGAATTTTTATAAAAAATTAATAAAATCAGATTTTAATATATATATTTTTTTAATCTTTTAACAAGGCTTGAGCTCCAAGTATAAAATTTATATCTATATAATGATATAATTTTAAATAATAAACTTTTTTTATGTTGATATATTTTTATTTTGAGAAAAAGATATAATTTTATGTTGATGACTAAGATTATATGTAAATGTAAAATAAAAATAAAAATTCGAATTTTAATTTAAATTAATAAAATTAGATTTTCTTTATCTTTTTATGCATTTATATTAAAGAATTTTTTTCTTAAATCAAAGTTCGATAAAAAATAGAAAAATTTACAAATCTTGATGAATACTTGCTTAAATTGAATTTTGATAAAAATTTACATTACATTTTTCTTAACTTCCTTTTTTATTTTATTTATGTAAATATATAATTTTTTTTATCTAGCCCCACTTTACATTTAAATTTTTTTATCTCTATGTTTTTTGGTAATTTAATATGGATGATAGGTTGATTAATAAATTCAATTTTGTAAATTTGCATATACATTAATTTCCTTTATATTTTATTTCTTCGTTATGTAAATTTAGTATGGAAAACAACTTTATAGATGGATTGAATTTTGCAAAATAATACATAGATAATTTTCTCTATATTTTATCTCTTAAATCAAGGACAATGTTCTCTTCTATACTAATCTTTGTATTGTATTTTTTATATTTACAAACATTCCTATTATTATAGAGTAAAAGATACGAACCCTAATATATAATTTTAATAAATTAACTTTAAAAAATATTTTCATAAATTATATTATGCTTTGCAGATAACCTATCCTAATTATTATTATCTTTATAAAAAAAATCAAGTATTTTATACATATTAGTGTCTAAAAAAAGAAAATGTTATTTAAAAATATTCAATAAAAAGTAAAATCAATATTTTAATAATTTTAATCTAAATTTGGACAAGATCTCCACAAATAATGGAAAAATATTTAAAAATATATTCAATTAAAATATGAAGTACAATCTAAAAATAATAATTTGTCTATTGCATAATTTATTATGATATTATATAAATATATTTAGTATTTCAAATTAATATCGTAGAATTGTATAGTTTTTAGTAAAATTATCCCGTGAATATCACGGGAGTTCAACTAGTTATAATACTTAAAACATATGGTATTGTTTGACACCAATATCATTCTTTCATCTTTATTCCTCGGTTTTATAATATTTTAAACATATTGTATTAATTATTTTATAGTATTCATTTATCGAGTAAGGTTCACATAAACAACTCTTTATCCTATAAAATAAGGAGCGTTTAGAGTACTTGGATCACCTTGATCCAAGGGCCGATATTCTATCCTTTTTAGAGACGCGGTGGTATTTTGGTAATTTCTCGAAATTACAAAAGTGCATCGCTATCGTGAAATAGTGCATTACTAAATACAAAAAGTGCATTAATAAGCCGAAAAACTTAAAACAAAAACGAAGCCAGTAGGGCACGCGCTCTATGTTCGATTCATTGTAAAAGTGCATCGTTATGGTGGAAAAGTGCATTGTATTACTAAACCAAAAAGTGCATCATCCTAGGCGTACAATTGACTCGATTCTAATTGAAGTCAATCGCCCAAAATATTTAGGTTTAGTAATGCACTTTTGAATATATCATAATGCACTTTTTCACCATAACGATGCACTTTTGTAATTTCCGAAAAATTACAAAAATCTCATTGTGTCCCTAATTTCCGAGAATATCAACCCTTGGATCAAGGAGATATGTTGAGAATAGTTTATCCCACATTTGAAATATAAAGAGAAATAGCCTAGTATAAATACCCTTTGGTTACTCCTCCTATTGCCAATTGGTTTTAGGATGGAACCCCACCGGACTTGTGTGCTGGGCTTACACACGCATGACCCCCGATCCATCGGTCCATGAAAAGTTTAATATGGTATTAGAGCTGTCTGCCTAACAGCTTCTCTCGATCTGAGCCCGTTTCCTATGCATGGGTGCTTTCAGCTAAAAAGAGAATGAGATGCCCCCACCCAGGGTTGAGTTGGCTATTAAAGAGATTGAGATGCCACCACCCGCCACTGTCACCGGGCTAGCTATAAAGAGATTGAGATGCTACACCCGTTTGTCCAAGTGTCAACTAGGCCAGGCCAGTTGCACTTGCGGGGGCGTGTTGAGAATAATTTATCCCACGTCTGAAATATAAAGAGAAATAACCTAGTATAAATACCCTTGGGTTACTCCTCCTATTGCCAATTGGTTTTAGGATGGAACCCCACTAAGCTTGTGTGCTAGGCTTACATACGCACGACCCCCAATCCATCGGTTCATGGAAAGTTTAATACTCCCTCCGTTTCACAATACTTGTTCTTAAAGCCTTTTTTGGTTTCAAAATAGATGTTCAGGTAATTTTTTTTCCATTTATATCCTTGTGTATACCCCCACATTACACATATCCCAAAATTTCTTTTTTTTGGTTGAATCTCCCAAGGTAGTTGAGAAAAAACAAAGAGTATTTAATAGGGGTAATTTGGGAATAAAAAAAATCCTTAATATGTGTGAAATTTTGTCTAAGATCAAATATTGTGAAACGGCGGGAGTATGATAAAGTTCGGTGGGCCCATAATTTGGGGGTCGTGCGATAATGGGCCTAGCATACAAGTCCAATGAGGTTCCAACCCAAAACCATATGGCAATGGGTGGAGTAGCTCATTAGGTTATATACTAGGCAAATTTACTCCCAAAGTTTCAATGTGGGATATCTCACAACACGCCCCCTCAAGTGCAACTGCCTGGGCCAGTTGATACTTGAGCAGAATCCCTCGAGGCTTTTTTGCCAACCGTCACAATTGGATCGGGCGCTCCTATATTGGGCGGGCTGCTTGAATGTGCTCACATGGCCGACAAAATCCCTCAAGGCTCACGAACCGCCACTATTGGGACTCGGTCGCTCCTATATTGGGCGGACTACCTGAACGGGCCCATGTAGCTAGCATGCCCGAAAACTCCAAGAAATGAAGCCAAACCGAAACCTGGCTCTAGTACCATGATAAAGTTCGGTGAGCCGATAATCTGGGGGTCGCGCGATAATGGGCCTAGCATACAAGTCCAATGAGGTTCCAACCCAAAACCATATGGCAAGGGGTGGAGTATCTCATTAGGTTATATACTAGGCAAATTTACTCCCAAAGTTTCAATGTGGGATATCTTACAATAAGATTCAAGGGTTCAAACGCTCCTTATTTTATAGGATAATGAGTTGTTTTATTTAAATCAAGCTGTTATTTTATCTTCTATTTTTTTTTTGGAAAGGTTAATGATTAGATATATAAAAAAGAGGGGGAATATACAAAAGGCCTCGAGAGTTCAAAAACGAGGGCATTACAAAAGTAGCCGAAGCTAAGTGCCTAATCTAGTTTTCCAGGTAATGGGAATGCTCCGATTCCAATTCACTTGGGCATGAAGTTTCATAGAGAAGATGATTTGTCTGGCGCACTCTTCAGCAGATGTTGTGGTGTTTTGATAGATTAGAGTATTCCTCGCTTTCCAGATATGGTAAACCGTAGTGGTTAGGGAAATGCTTCGAAGGTGGTAGAGAAAGGAAGTTTTGTCTCCACCGCCAACGAGCCAAGTGATCCAATCATGTAGATGGCTAAACCGAGAGGAAATACCAAGCCATCTGAAAACGATGTCCAGGACAGAATTGGTATAGGAGCATGCATTCCAAAGGTGATCCTCCGTTTCATCTTCATTGAGACAAAATTTGCAAGATGGGTCCGAGACAATACCCCAATTGGCGAGTCGAGTCAGTGTTGGAAGGCGTTTGTGGGCAGCGATCCATGTGATGAAGCTGTGGCGAGGCGAGTGCAGCTTTCCCCAAATAGTAGGATTCCAGGTGCTGGTGTCACCCGCTTGTCGGAGGAGATTGTAGACATTGGCAGTAGAGAAGTTTCCCAATTGGTTCTTCATAATCTTCTCTAGTTCAACTGGTGCGTCTTTTGTTTTGAGCTCATTTTTTATTTTCATGAGCGCCTTCCAACACCAGCTGTCTCCAATTTTTGCAGCAACAGACCAGATGTTGTTGTTTTTCAGTTGGTAGATCTGAATCCATTGGTACCAGAGGCTTTCTTTCCCAGTTGCAATTTCATAAATAGACCGGGCGTTACAAGCTTTATTCCATGAAAGAAGCTCTTTAATGCCCAGTCCCCCCTCATTTTTTGGCTTAGTCACACAACTCCAAGCAATCAGGTTTCGCTTTCCCGTGTCCCGCCCGGTCCAAAGAAAGTTTCTTACAATGCTCTCAATTTTCTCAATGACCGTCACAGGAAGCATATAAACATTGCACCAGTAGGTATTCAGGCTGAGCAGCACGCTCTTGATTAGCTCTAATCGGCCAGCATAAGAGAGGGACTTGGTTGTCCAAGATTGGATTCGGGCAGTGATGCGTGCAATAAGAGGGTTATATTCGGGAATGGAAAGCCTTTTGGACCCCATGGTTAGGCCTAGATAGTTTAGAGGAAGGTCACCAACTGGGAAATTAAGGATGTTTGCAATAATGACCTGATCTTCCTTGCTAACACCACCAAAGTAAACAGACGACTTGTTGTTGTTAATGTGGAGTCCGGACATGTCACGAAAAAGGTTGAGGGAGTTTTTCATAATTTGGACAGAGGTGGGGTCTCCCCTACAGAAGAGGATCAAGTCATCGGCAAAACAAAGGTGAGTGATGTTTGGTCGGCTGCATCTTGGGTGATGGTTGAAATTTGGGTTTCTAGTTTGGGTTTTGATGATTCTTGAAAGATATTCTGTGGCAAGGACAAACAAATAGGGTGATAAGGGGCAGCCTTGGCGGATGCCTTTCCGCCCTTTAAAGAAGCCCTCCAAGGTGCCATTTATGTTGATGGAGTAGGTGACCGTCGTGATACAAAGTTTGACCCAGGAAATGAATTTGGCAGGGAAGCCAAAGGCTGCCATAGCTTGGAGGATGAAGTTGTGATCAACCGAGTCAAAAGCTTTTTGGAAATCCACTTTAATGGCGCACCGAGGCGTGGTTGTGGTTCGGTCATATTTGTGGAGGAGTTCTTGGCACAATAAGGAGTTGTGCCTAATGGATCTCCCGGGGATGAAAGCAGTTTGGTTTGAAGCAACAATGTCATTGTTTTGGTTTTTTGTGTGATACTATTGTTCTGTACTTTTTTCCCTGTTGAGTTTTTGGATCGCATCCTCTCAGACACTTCTGGAGGAGGGATATTATTGTATTGGGTCAATTTTGTTGTTGTATTAATTGTTTGATACGAATATCATTCTTTCATCTCTATTCATCGGTTTTATAATATTTTAAACATACACATGGTATTGTTTGAATAAGCAAAATTGTGGCATTTCGCTCTCAGTACACTTGGACTTCCTATATGAAATTCCACAGCTAAAATGAGGTCTATGGAGTAACATGGAGTATGTTTCTAGCTCCTACAGAGCCTTTTGGACTTGAACGATGAAAAAAGGGTGAAATTTTGATAATTTATTTTTGAAGCAAAATTTTGTAAAATTCAGAGATAGACTTTATTATGCCACCCGTGGAAGGAAGGATGAACACACACACACGCATTTTGCAGTGTCTGGTGTACCATTTAATCTCTCTATATCATTCAAAGAAAGACTGCTAAACGACAAGTATATGGTATCACATCACTCAACTGTTTACTGTCATGTTTAATTTTTACAAATATGTAAGCCAAGAATAAGTTAAAATATCCAACAATAAGCATCAATGTCACACCATATAAAAATTATATATGTGTGTCCTTTGCTATGCTTTGATAATTTACATAGAGAGAGGTTGGCCTCAGTCAGTGAGTCGGAGCTGGAGACAATGCAGAAATCTTTCATATATATATATAACAGCATTATTAATTTCCTGATGCAAATTAACCTGAAACTACCACACATGAAATTCAATAAGTGCTGTTGATGTTTCTTTTCCAGAACTTGATAAGTGATTTCAACCTGATTTAATTTGCACAGGAGTGCAGTAAATTGATCAAAATTATTCATGACAGAGACTCATCATGTAGCTAGGGGAAAATTTTAGTGCCCAGCTAGCTCTAGGTGGATACTGCATATATTTGTACATGCACTTGGCAACCCCTTAGAATTCTAGCTACCATGCACATCAATTTAATACATTTTCTCTCTCTCTCTCTCTCTCTCTCTCTCTCTCTCTCTCTTACATATATATGTATGTATTGTAAACTATGGAGTATGTAATATATGGTACAGATATTAATAGATATGTGTAGTCTCAATCTAGCTAGCGACATGGCTTCTTGTCCTAGCTGTTTGGTATAGAGAAGTCTTATGAGATAGGTTGACCGTGGACTTTTATATATAAGAAATAAGAATGCATGTATATATATATATATATATTTATTTCTAGTTGACATTAATTTATTAATTAATTCAAGATAATTATCTACTATGGAGTAGCTCATAATTTATTCAGTTAAGCAAGGTTGAAAATAACTAACATGGGCTAAGAGACCTTTCTGCCCTATCTAGTACACAATTAACTAATTAAGCATTAATGGGTCCATATTAATTTATACATATACCCTTGTCAATCTCAAGCTAGCTATCGCTAGAGAGGAAAAAGAAAAACACACTGCAGATGATGAACTGAGTAACTAACAAAACAGTAACAACTAATTAAAAAGGAAAATTAAAAAAAAAAAAAAAAGTGACTTGAATTAAATAATTAATTAATGGGTTTGATCACCTTTGCTGAGCTTAACACCATAGCTCTCCCAAGGATTGGTTTCCCCTCCATCTCCTCCAAGCAAGATTCTCAAGCAGCTATCATTCATGGGGTTTCCTCCTCCTCCTCCTCCTCCTCCACTTAAGCCTAACTGTGGTGGGCCCAGCCCCATTCCTCCTTGTTCATTCATTTCATGATGACCATAGTTGTACAGCAGATTGGTGGTTTGAAGGTGGTGGTGGTGGTCTTGGTGTTGTTGATATTGGTGGCTCTTCCTTTTCTGGCTCAACTCCTTAGTAATGAAATTCCATTTGTCCTTGCACATTTTGGGAGTTCTATCATGCCCCAAACACCCCATCCTTGTTGAGATCTCCTCCCAGAGATCACTCTCTTCTGGCCCACCACCACATTCATCAAATCTTGCTTGAATGCTCGCCCTCACTTCAACTAACTTTATGATCTCTGATTCCCCCCACCTATCATCATTCACATCCCCATTATTATTCCCTTCTTCTTCTTCTTCATCATGTTCTTCTACTTCTTGACCATGTTGTGATAAGTTGTCACTCTCCACCAGATTCCCCACCTCCTTGCCAGTTATCCTCTGCAAAGCATCCATAAGGGCCTTATCACGGGCCTCGATCCAGGCCCGTTCCTTGGCCCAAAACTTGTGCTCCCTCTCCATCCTCGCCGCCTCTCTCTTCCTCCACTCTTCCTCCCTCGCCATCCTCTCCTTCTCCTTGCTCTCAAGGCTCCTCATCATCTTCTCCAACCACGCCTCCTGCTTCTCCATTATCCTCCTCATCTGCGAATCGATGAACTCCCTAACCTTGGCCTTCCAACTCCTCCCGCCCCCTCTCCTCTTCCTGTTCCTCCCCACCATATCCATCGACGAATCCCCCCCGTTGATCTCCGTGGACCCCACAATGTCCGCCTCATCATTCCCCTCGGACGACGAAGTGTCGAAATCCGACGAGGTGTTTGAGACGCTTATGCTTTGGAAATTGCCTTCTTGGCGATGCATCATCATCGTGTTTTGAAATGGAGCCGTAGCAGCAGCGGTAGCAGTAGTAGCATTGTGGTTGGAGATCATGTTGAGATGAGTGTGGTTGGAGATCGGATTTGGGTGGTGAGCAGATTCTCCATAGAGGGCTTCGAGTTGTCTGAAGAATCGATAGTGTTTGCCATCTTGTCGACCGGCTTTGCCTTCTTTGGTCTTCTTGTAGTATTTGTAGAGGTTCTCAAACTTCTCCCTGCATTTCTTCCCACTCCTTTCGTACCCATGTTCTGCAGACATTATCCTGCACAGTGCACAACAGATGAACAACCAGAAGTACATTTGATGAGTTAAGGCGGTGGGAGGTTGGGAGAGGTTGCTGCTATTAATTACTAGCTTATCAATGCGGAGAAAACCCTAGAAAATTAGTCTATAACAAAAGCACATGTAACAACCAGACGTACATTTGATGAGTTAAAGAAGAGCTAGGTGTAAAAAATAATGATTTAGGAGGGAGAAATGAATAATTACTAGCTAGAGGGAGTGTGGAAACAGCCTCAATAAAATTCCATTACAATGGTGCAAAAAATCCTAAGAGTGCAAGTAGCTAGAGTCACTTAATTGGGTTTCTATTTGATCATTATTTTTTGATATCAAATTAAAATTCCAGCCAAATCAATACAGAAGAAATTTGAGTTGGGGGAAATTAGCTGTGAGATGCGTGCTATATATTCAGCTAGCTCGATCATCAAGCATGTGAAATTTGATACTCAGAAAATGCAGCAAAGGAGTTACTTAATGGAGTGAATATAGTAGCAAAAACTTTTAACAAAAAATCATGTTCATCGATTCATTCTGAAAAAAAAATCTACAATTTTGGTGAAAATATATATAAATTTGAAGAGTAAGGGAGAGAAAAGCCTGAGACACACGGGTGCATCTGAAGTGGAAGTGTAAGGAAGGAAGATGACAACATTATATATGTGTTGAGAGTGAGGGAGACGAGACACAACACCACATCATTTTGTCAACATTATATATAAAATCCATTTTTAATAATTATTTCCCCCTTTGTATTTGTATTTGTGTAGCAAACAAACCCTAGATAGTAGTATTGCAAAATGAATTAATTAAGTAAAAGATGGAATTATTAAAATAATAAAGTAGTAAAAGGTACCTAGAAACCTCATCCCACAGAGGGCCTTTGTGATTAGCCTCCTTAAACTTATGATCGAGTCGAGATCTGATCTCCAGCAGCGTCAGCGTTTCCTGCCTGGGCCACCTCGCCGTTGCTCCTCCGTCTCCGCCGCCCACTCCCAGCCCGAATCCGCCGCCCACTCCCCCTCCGCCGGCGTTCTCCATGTCGAATCCGCCGCCAGAAGCTCCGGCGACGGAGCTAGCAGGCACCATAGAAACAGCGGCGGAATTGTCTGAGCGGAAGTCGTGAATCCCGTGGGCGCCGCCGCCCATGACCAGCATCATGCTGTCGTAGTGGTGGGGGAAGGCGGCGGCGGCGGCGGCGGGGGAGAAGAGGCTCGGCGGCGCTGGGAATTGGTGGTGTGTTGGAATTGGAGAGAAGAACTGTCTCAGATCCGCCATGGCTGGAGTGTTGTTGGTGCTACTCCCTCCTCCTCCGTAATGATGGTGGTGCTGGTGCTGGTGGTGTTGCTCCTCTTCCATTTATTTTTTATTTATTTTTTCCTCACTATAACGTACTATACTTGTTGCAAAGGGGGCTGCTAGAGAAAAGAAGGTGAAGAAAGAGAAAGAGAGGAAGAGAGAAAGGCGGATCGTGTCCTCAGAAGAGAGAAAAAAGGGAAGAATCAAATTGAACTGATTAGGCATATAGGGGGAGGAGGAGGAGGAGGGCCAACTATGGGGTCCTTTACCATTACCCCTTTCCACTATTGGGTTGGGAGATGTTCAAAATCACTGAATGAATTCACAATTTATTTGTTTTCGTTTTTGTTTTCTTTATTATTATTAATTTATTATTATTATTATTATTGTGTGGGGTGCGTTTTGATAACAAACAGTGGAGGAAGCTAGGCAAGGAGTTATCGTTTTCTCTCTGCGGAGGAAGAAAGAGAGAGGAACCTAAGCAGGGGAGGGCCAATGAGGGGGCGACAGGTGGCGGGGCATGAGAAGACGAGAGGGCAATGCACAGAGAATTAGTGGGCTGATGACGCCCCAACAGTGCCTAAGATCTTGTCTTCATACCCACATCCACATTCACCTTGTACGTACACACTACACTACACTGCACTGCACTCTCTCTTCTTTCTTCTTAATTTGCTTTCTTTCTCTCCTCTCTGAAATCTCTCAGTCTGCTTCTTTCTGTTCATTTTTCTTGGCCCATCCATTTCCTAATTTCTCTCCTTTCATATTTATCCAATTCCCTTTTACATTCTGAAACTTTCTTTTGTTTTGAACACCATATCTCATCAATTCGATCATTTTAGATCAATTATAAAACCAATTGTTTCCCTCTTAATTTCCCATGTTTCAAGTTTACATACTTTCATTCGCTCGGATTGAAACTTTTCTCTTTTGTTCAATTAATACTCTTTGGTGAGAAGTGACACTTCTTTAAATTATGTCGGAATAGTATTGGGATTGGTCGGAATAGAGAGGTAATTAGCTCTCAGTTTAATTTTTTAACACAACTTCATAGAACAATATTCCAATTTATGCTAAAAAAGGAGCTGATATAATGAAAAGCAACATGTACCGTCTTTTAAGATGAGAATTTATAAATTTATACAATTTAAAATTTTCGTTCCTATAAGTGCTCTTAAAAACTAAGGCTCGTCCTTGGATTGCTAGTTGCAACAAGGATTAAACCTAGTAAAGTTGTTCAAACAATCTCTCTCACATTTTGGGAAACAAAAGTATTAGAAAACTAATTGTTTTCTTAGGTTTTGATGATGAGACAACTCTATGGATTCAATGGTATGCATTGTGAGGGATTTTAGATATAGGAACAAAGGACAAGAATGCTTAAAGAAATTACCCAATTCGAGGAAAACAAAAAGAAGTAAAATCGCGCTCGCTGGTGCCATGGGATTATCATTGATACTATTTGGATAATGCAAAGGCGTGAAATGCTATTTATAGAAGGTGGTAACGAGGAACACACGCATCTAGGGTTCTGAGTTGTTAAGCCGTGTTTATTAGCTTATCTTGGAGAATAAGCAAGCTTGTTTTTAGATAGTTTTTATTCTTGGATAGAGATATTCTTAGAGATTAAAACTATGTAATTATCTTTTTATATTATAGTTATGGATAATTAAGATATCTGTAAGTATATAATAAGAGGTATGCCTAGGTTAATTACCATGTTTTTATTAAGAATACTTTGTGAGCTTTGTGAGAGCAAAGAGAGGAAGAACAAGAGAGTCTTGGTGATTTGTGCACGAGTCAAGTTCCTGTCGTCGAGTTCACTAGTTCGAGTAAAGATCATGGCTCTTAAAAACTAAGGCTTGTCCTTGGAATGCTAGTTGCAACAAGGATTAAAACCTAGTAAAGTTGTTTGAACAATCTCTCTCACATTCTTGTTTTCTCTTATGTTTTTTGGCATCAAAAGAATATGAGTTGTGCACTGCCTGGATTATGTGGGATTACTTTAATTACTGTCGAGTCTGGATTTTGTGGGATCCTGCCATCATTAATATTCAAATCTTGGAAATTTCAGCTCAACTTGTTTACTACCTGGCCGAGATTAAAGGGATGAACTCAAAATTCCTCATCATGGTCCTCTACACCTCCATTGACGCCGCCTGCAAAGAGGCCCTCTAGAATGATATCTGCTCTATTCAAACCTCAGTCAACCTTCCTTGGGTCGTCATGGGCGACTTCAACGCCATCAGTAAACCAAACGAACACTTGAATGGCGATGGGACACACGGTCGTCCGTGCAACCGCCTCATCAACCTTCTACAATCTACTGATTTGTCCGACATGCAGTCTTCTGACAACTTTTACACCTGGACCAATTGCCATCTTGGTAACAACCGCATTGTCAGGAAAATTGACCAGATTCTACAAAACACCACCCGACTCCAGTTCGTGCCCCAAGTTGTAGCTTTGTTCGAGAATAGAAGATCGTTTGACCACCCCCCTATATTGTAAATCTTTGCCCGCCCATTCCCCGCAAAATCCCATTCCGGTTTAGGAATATATGGACAAGTGACACTTGTTTTTTTTAACATCGTCAAAGAAATTTGGGCCATAAATCTTTCCGGAAGCTGCATGTTCAAGCTTGCTCAAAAGCCGAAACTGCTCAAATGCCACCTCCGCAACCTGAATTCCAGCAGCTACAGTGACATTTAAGGCGACCTCCATTGGCTACAAGATAACCTGGCTATGGTGCAACATGATCTCTCCCTTAGCCCTCTCTGCCACCAGTTCATCTTGGCTGAAAAAGAGCTCCTCGCCAAGATCAAAGATGTTCAAAAGAAGGTTCACATTGATTTGGCACAAAGAGCAAAGTCAAAATGGGTCAACCTCGACGATGAGAGCTCAAAATTTTTACACTCTACTATCAAACAAAAAAGAAATGCAGCTAACATTCTTGCCCTGGCTGATGACCAAGGAGCCCCGATCATTGATAGCCATTTGATTAAGTGCACTATTGTAGATTTTTAAAGGAACTCGATCTTGGGGGTCAACTCTCAATCTTCCCCCTATTCACGATCTCTTTGACTCTGATGCTTTCAATTTGGGTCCCAAATTCAGCCTGTCTGATCAGGAGGTCCTCCTTGCTGTTGTCACCCCCAGCGAAATCCGTAAGGCACTCTTCTCCATAGCCAACGACAAAGCCTCCGATCCGGATGGCTACAACACCTTTTTTAAACGAACTTGGCATGTGATCGTCAATGTTGTTTGCTTTGTAGTTCAGGATTTTTTCAAAACAAGTCGTATCCTTAGGCAACTCAACAACACTGTCATCCACCTCCTTCCTAAGGTTACATCCCCGTTTAGCCTCAATGATTACCGCCTTATTTCTTGTTGCAACACTTTTTACAAAATCATTTCTAAGGTCCTCGTTGCATGTCTAAGAGAGGTCTTGGGAAAGGTTGTTGATGTGAAACAAGGGGCCTTCCTGCCAGGTCGAGTTACCTAGAGTAACATTCTGATTTGCCAAGATATTGTTAAGCATTATGGCAGGGAACACACTGCACCGAGCCACGCAATTAAATTCGACCTCAGGAAAGCTTACGACACCCTCCAATGGCAATTTCTTTGGCATTTCATTGCTAACCTAGGTTTTCCGGATAAAATCATTTGTTGGATTAAAGAGTGCACGACCACATCTTCTTTCTCTATTTGTATCATCGGTGGGCTGTAGGGTTTTTTCCAGAGCAAACGTGGCCTTCGGCAAGGGGATCCCATGACTCCCTATTTGTTTGCCATAGCCATGGAATACTAAAATCGGTTGGTTCACAAGATGATCGCCAATAATGGGATCAACATCCATCCGAGATGCCGTAAGCCCCAACTATGCCACCTAGCTTTCGCGGATGATCTATTCCTCATGTGCAAAGCTACACCTTCTTCCGTCTCCGAACTTAAAGATACACTCGACTCCTTCTCTGAGCATTCTGGTCTCCGTGTTAACTTGGACAAATCTCGGGTCTTCCTTGCTGGAATCGACCAAGCTATGAGGCAATATCTGATGCACATTCTTGGCCTTAAAGAGGCACAACTTCCAATCTCCTATTTGGGGGTTCCTCTTCACACTTGCAACTTGCGGATCCACTATTATGAGTGTTTCTAGGACAAAATTAGAGGTCGGGTGAATAGCTGGGCTGCAAAATTTTTGTCTTACTCGGGCCGTCTAGAATTGATCAAATCGATCCTTTGGGGCATTACCAATTACTAGACTAAGGTATTCTCTTTTCTAAAGGCGGTCATTAAAGAAATCAACAAAATTAAGAGGAGTTTCATGTGGGGCGGCTCAAGCGATTCAAAGAGATGCCTTGTGGCATGGCGAGAGGTGACGAGGCCAAGGGATGAAGACGGGTTAGGCATTAAAGAAGTCCTATCCTGGAATGCCTCAAAAAAAAGAAACTACTTAAATTCTCAAGTATGAATCCAATTTCTTCTTTCATTTGAAGTTGAGGCGAAATGCCTCAAAAAAAAGAAGAAAAAGTTATGGTTAGGAAGCCTTTTCAAACGGGACTTATTGCTATTATTTTCTAGCAACCAATAATGTGGAACTATTAACATGGTCCGAGGGAACCATAAATTTCATACACAATATATGGGATGGTAGTCCGCATCTTCACAAACATGGATTCCAATTTCGTTTCTTAAATTTTCAATTAAATATGAAAGCTATTTTCATTGATTAAATAATATTTCATTGCTCGAAAAGTTTGTTTTAAATTGTCAAGTTGCCAAATTGTACAAACTTCTTCCAAAGCATAAAACGTTTTGGTTGTAGATGATATATATATGTATGTATGTATATATATATATATATATATATATGTATATGTATATATATATATAGAGAGAGATGGATCTTCTATTTATCATGCAATGAAGTACCACATGAACATATTTTATTGTCATTTCCAATTCAATAACGAACATCGCATTATTGAATAATTCCATAGTCAAAGGACTCAACATCAAGATGATTAACTCTATTATATATCTTGTAATTTGATTTCTTAATCAAAAATAAAAGATAAGAGAGAAATGATTCTTATTGAGTTCCTAGTATAATATTTCAATGATTGGATTTTCATGTATAGTGATTTTCACAACCTTACTTACAATATCTAGTGGTAAAAAGTTTTCGAGTTCAAGTTCTTTCTATTGTATATTAGTCACAAGGAAATAAAAAAGTTGTTGCTTATAGATTGATTAATTGTGGTTGCATGCATGTTTATTGCACAATCTGTTAAAGGTGTAGGCAAAAGCCAATTGTCGATCTAGAATATTATCATTTCACTATAGCTGAATTGTCATATTAATCCTTTCTTGAAAACTTCTCGTTGGTCTAATAAGTTATTATGTTTCATGATGTGTTTGTTTTCTTATAGTGTTGTATATGTGAAATCCTTTTAAATATTTTTCATTTGTAATTTTGATCAAAATATTTTATGAATTGGTCATAATTTTTCATAATAATTTCATTTGTAGAGCTCAATTCATTCTAATACTCGCACCCCTTTGATAATGCTAGCTTTTTTAAGATGTGGTTTTATTTGATTAATGGTTTGTAGTCACGGTCTTTGTTTTGGAAAAAGTTTTATTAATCTTATCTAGTTTTTCAAAAAAAAAAACTATATAAAGAATTGTTAATATGTCTTGAATCTGAAATTCTCGTTGCATGGGCTGTCATGAGGTTTCGTAGTATGTTTGGGCATACGGTCCATAATCTGATTTCGGAGAGTCTTTATACAAACTCTTAAAATGCCTCGTAATTGTATTATGTAAATCAAGATCGACAATTCTCTTCCTAATGGACGTAACTAATGTATTGTTATTAAATTGCGTTAAATCTTTGTGTTCTTTACTGTTTTTCTAGTTCTTACTCACATCCCTTTTAACAAGCATGATCTAAATGTCAAATTGGATTTTATTATGGTTGCTCTTATTTTTGAGATAGAGAGTTTGCTTTCAATTAAATAGTTGTAGTTGTGTTTTTGTTTAAAATTAAAAGGGAAAAAGTCCTAATTGCACTTCAAGTTAGTGATGGACACATGTCGGGTTGGGTCGGTCTCAGGCCGGGCCACAACTAGGATGGACCAGGGAATCCGGACCCAGGACAGGCTCGGTATAAAACTAGACTGAAGCGGGCGCGCTGGTCCCCAGGCCCGGCGGTAAGGCCCGTGCCGATTTTAAACCGGGCCGGCCGGGCCAACGGTTAGGCTTAAAAAAGGGGGAGATGGTCGAAAGAATCAAAGCCCACATAGTTTTTTACTTACCTTAACTTACTGTTTTGTTGTTCATTCAAAGTCTTCGAGAGATTCTTCGTCAATTGTATCGGACTCACAACTTCCGGCATTGGAAGAGTAGTCTGTGGTCATCCCTTCGACATTGTCCTCGGTCTTGAACTTTTTTGCACGCATCTCGTACCCTTCTTACATCCTTTCCTCCGCACAATCTCAATCTTTCTTGCATATCAATATCTTGATGGTTTGTGGATGTAGTCGGCATCTCTTCTCTGAAATTACTCTTCGACCTGGGCTAAAAATAGACTCGGACGCAATGGTAGACGCAGGTATAACTAATACATCCTTAGCTATTCTAGCAATTAGTACATGATATTGGTTGCAATGGTTTCTCCACCATTGAAATACTTCACGTCCATCATGGAATTTATGTTCAGTGGTCAAGAAATTCATAACAATAGATCTTGTAGGTGCAATAGAATCAGAACTAGAAGATGTTCGGGGTTTTTTAAAATTAAAGATGCAAGTTTGCTAGTAGAAGAAGTAGAAGATGAAGGGGGTCGGGTAGTAGATGATCAGACAAAATATTTAGTTTTTCTGCATATTTATCATATAACTTAATTAATGTTGCAATGACACTTTCAATATCCACACTCCAATCATACTCAAAGCCCAAACATCCATAATAAAATTCTAACAAGTTTTCCAAACCTTTCTTCTTCACAATAGGATCTAATAACACATCAATACAATCTATAACAAGAAACTTATTAAAATAAGATAACCATTTCGTTCGCATATTGTGAATTATGTAAGCTAATGCAGGTTGGTTTTCTTGCGTTTGTTACATAGCATATACGATATTGCAATATTGAAAAATAACTTGATAGATGTTAGGCATATAAACTAGTGAAAGAAATCAAAGTTGCATCTTTAATTTTTTTTTAAAAGATCACATACTTGTGTCGCGATCTCCCATTGCTCATTGGAAATGAATCCAGGAGTACCATTCGAACATCTATAATGCTCATCATACAAAGGCTTTTTCAGATTTTATAATATACTTTGCCATGCCATCAATCATTTGATTTATATTGTAAAAGAAAAACTTACCTCCGTCGTTGAGAGAAAGCAAACCCGCCTAGTTGTGTTTGAATTCCGCGACTTGAACCACCTTGTTGTGATCCTTCAAATTGATCTTTATGATTCCTAAACTTGTGAATGAGATGAAGAGGATATTAGAAATTTAGAATGGAGAGATTAACACTTTTTTTTGATGGAAAGAGAGATTAAGACTTGAGAGAATGAGATTGAGAATGAGATTAAGACTTGAGATAATGGAGAGATTAAGACTCTTTGTACAATAACGAAGTAGAAGAATATGAGAGTTGAGAAGATTACGTGAAGAAAAAGAATGAAATGGAGTGATATTTATAGAAGTAGGAAAGAGTAGAAGTGAAATAAATTTTTTATTTAATTGCAACGGCGAAATTTTTTTTAATGCAACTAACCGTTGCTAACGATTACTTGATAGTAGCCGTTGACAATTGGGCCGAGCAATTTTCTCCCAACCCGGACCGGCCCATAGCCCGGGCGGGTTTATAGCCCGGCTGGCCGGATCGGCCCATTTAAGCCATTTTTGCGGGCCGGTCCGGGCCAGCCCACACTCCCGTCCATCTCTACTACTTGAAGCAGAGGCCATTGTACTCGGTAGTACGTATGAAAAATACATTATGATATTAATCCCCACCACAAACTTATAACCGTATTCTTATAGGGTGTTGAATCATAACGGTATAGTTATGGTGGCAATAAATTCATTTCTCATGTCCTTATATTCCAAAAAAAATTCACCCTTATATTCCAAAAAAAAAAATAAAAATTCATTTCTCATGTCCTTTTCCGCATATCGATGATTATGAAATTATTTTGTAAATCATCTGAAAGCATCTTTCTTCATTTAACTAAGTAAACTAGTTAGATTAGACGTTACACATATGGTATGACGTTCATTTTATTTTCTGAATTAGAAATCTTCATATTTATACTCCGTATAAGTATATTGAATTAGCAGAAAGGGAAAGAAAAACTTGGAATGGGGTCGTTTCATGTCAAAATAAAAATGGTACCATTTCTAGAAATGCGTAAAATAAAAGGGAGAAAAAGCGACTCTTTTTGCTTTGAAAAAGTAAAAGGCAACCGAAAATTGATTTCTCTTTTCAAATGTTCATCGTCTTTATTATTGATACAATCATACAATCGGATTCGCCTATTATTACTCATGATGCAAAGTCTTATATGGCTATTTCTCCGCTTTATTTAAATAATTTTTAACACCCAATTGAAATGGATTTTGTTAACAATGTTTTGAATATGAGAGAAATGAAGAATTTGAAACTGGTGGGGCGACCAATTAATATTTGATGATTGTCAATGAATAGAAAAGCTATAGAAGACAGAGCAACAAACAGTAGCTAGCGAGCACGTATAAGTACGTAACGTAGGGATGCAGTGGGATAGTATAATGTACCCTGCGGAGCACGTATCAACGGTAGGACCGGGCCTTAATTAATGATCGTCATTAATTAGTTAATTAATATGGATGATCAGCTGAATTGGTAATCTTTTTTGGGTGTGAAATTTGAAAGACAAGAGAATCTTGGGTCTCATGTGAGGACTGGTGTAGTGGGCATAGCGGAGCAGAGCAAGTGGGGAGACGCTGCGCGTGCACGGTTGGGTTGACAACGTACTCTGTACCACTTCACACCCTATCTTTTCAATTAACACGTACGGTTGCCCCTGCCTTGCTCCTACATTTTGTTTTTCTTCTTCTTCTTCCATCTCTCTCTAGTAGTAGTAGCAATATATTATTTGCATCCGAGGTCCTCCTATATCAACAATTTGTTCATTCTATGCATGTTTTCCCCAGGTACACAAAAGTGCTTCCAAATACCCACAAAAATGATATGCTATAGCGTAAGCACATTAAAAAAAACTAAATATGTTGATGTCACCGGTAACCGACGAATTTTTTTGCTTAAAGAATCGCGTTTTAGTTTAAAAAAAAAACAGAAAGAGGAAGAAATTAAAGCAGTGCCACCATAGAACGTACAGTGGATTTCTGCTCTACTAGCTAGTCTTTCTCCTCTCTCTCTCTTTCTATCTGAAACGCTGAGGGATCATCAGAACGTAGCAATGCACTCTCTCTGATATCTCTGATGCCTTGTTTTGGAAGTAGCTCATTGTATGCAAGCAATAAAATTAAAGTTTTTTTTTTTTTTTGGATAGAAAAGATTTAAAACATTTTGCCTTTCTCATGTATAAAAAATACATAAAGTGAGGAAAATTGGAATAAAAAGGGGACGAAGGAGTAAGAACGTTCCATCCATGCAGCCACGTACAAACAGAAACAGAGATGGGGGGAGAGGTTCAGAGATTGCACGAGCGGCCCAGAATCCACGCTGACCAGGTGCTGCACCCAATTGGGCCCATCCTACACGCGGCCCAACGCATTTCGGGTCAGTGTTATCACTGTGCAGGCCAAGACGAGAGATGGGTCCCATCCTCATGACGTGGCATTCACTGCCTTTTCCCTTTTTCCTTTTTTCTTAAAAAAGTGAATGCCTAGCTATAGCTAATGCTGTAGTTGAAAATTGAATGATTGGTCTTCTGAAAGGGGAAAGCCCTTGAGAGCCCTATGAGGTGCTGCAATCAAACCCTTGTCTTCAGTCTTCACTCTTCACTCATCTCCGCTTTCTGTTGAGAATTTGATATCACTCTCACTTCAATTTTAAACCGTTGGATATCCTGATAGTCATTATCGTCCGTTAGATGATGTTGGAGTGCTTTTACTTTTTTAATTATTATTTGCTTAAGATTATTTCTCGTCAAGAGAAGAACCTCTATGTAAATGGTAGCCCAAATTATTTCAAGAGAAAGAGTCTCGTGCGAATGGTCGCTTGTGTGGGAAATAAGAATAAATCTTGATCGTTCATTCTAAAAAATCAATGTCCCTGATTAAATATTCATTAAAAAAATAAAATATGGCACGGACGAATTTTTCCCGTATTATTCGCGTATTTTTCAATAAAATACGACACGGACGAATTTTCCCGAATTATTCACGAATTTTTCGAAAAATACGTTTTTATGAGACGTGCCCAGTTTGTTCATCAGAAATAGCGATTTGTTCATCAATACTCACCAATTGTTCATCAATACTAACTAATTGTGCATTGAGTTTTTGATAACATTGTTCATTGATTTTGAACTTTTTTAATTTTTAATTATATTTTTTAATCTTATTTATGTGTAGGAATACAATATTATGTAGTTTTTTTATGCACATATAAAAAGTTTTGATATACTCATATTTGTTCATTGATATACTTGTATTTGTTCATTGATATACCCCTATTTGTTCATTGATATACCCATGTTATACCATTATTTGTTCATTAGTATACTTCTTTTTTGTTCATTGGTATACCATTATTTGTTCATTGATATACCCTATTTGTTCATGGATATACCCTTGTTTGTTCATTGATATAACCTTATTTATTCATTATTATACCTTTATTTGTGAATTGAAATAAACTTATGTTTTATGTGTCAAGGCTATCAACTTGTACATTTAGGACTATTAATACCATCAACTTGTACATTTAGGACTATCTATTTGTGCATTTTTGCATTTATTTTGTGCTTTAAGGCTATCTTGAATTCAAAGTATAATACGAATGAAGTGATTTAAGGCTAACCTGTCAATACGAATGAAGTGCTCAATATATATAGTACCAAATTAAGATAAGTTTGATGTAGAAACTTGAATGCAAAAGATAATAGATAAAGAATTTGACTTTGCAATCAATGGTGTATGCTAAGAGAACGAGATAGCAATAAATCGAAGAGGAGTGCTTGTGCCTTATTTAGCTATGAACAAATTGATGTTATTAATGAACAAATATGTATATAGCAATGAACAAATTGAGGTTACTAGTGAACAAATATGCATCTAGTAATGAACAATTATGTGAAAAAGGCAATGAAAAAATATGCATAAATCAGTGAACAAATTGATATTACTAATGAACAAATATGCACAAACCGATGAACAAATATGCTAAAACCAATGAATAAATATTTTCGTTTTTATGAACAAAATCACAATGTTGATGAACATATTGCATGTAATTTTAATACACATTTGTTCATTTTTTATGTACAAACAATAGATTTTTGATGTGCAAGAAATAGTTTATTTATGCACAAAATCACAATTTTGATGAACAAAATCATAGTTTTGATGAACAAATCCACATTATTGATGAACAAATCCACAATACGGATGAACAATCTGGGCGTGTGTCCTATTTCCGTTTTTTTTTAAAATACGCGAATAATTCGCCAATAATTCGTCCGTGCCGTTTTTTTCCCCTTTTTAAGTGAAATGATCAGCGCCTTTAATTTTTCTTGATCCAACGACTCATGTTCTTTCTTATTTCGCACTTGGGCGCCCATTCGCACCTGAACCGGACCCTTATTTCAATTCGGGTAGTTTAATGATAATAAATGATTTCATAGAAGATGTTGCTTTTAGGATATTAAAAAATTCTATGAGATTTGAAAAAATATGTTTTATTATAATTAATTTTTCAGTACTTAAATTTAATTTAGATGGCTTAAAATCAAAAATTATTGTAACGAGGTTAATTATAGTTAGCAAGCAGGAGCTATGCCCCGTGTTGGGGTGCTAGCGCGCTCGCTAAACTAGGGTTCAAAACTTCAGATAGAGGAAAAACAACTAGGGTTGGGCCGTGACTTAATGTTTACCGTGACAGGAGTGCGGAGGCGGAGCCCTCGCCATACAGTATATATAACATTTTGGGTTGTCCTATTTGTATAAGGAATTTCGAGGATTATAAAAAATTGTCTTAAATAAAAACCTACAAAAGTAAATTTCCTCCAAATTTGTTCTTCTCTTGTTCGCTTTATTATTAATCAAATCACTCGAAATTCACAACACAATTACTATTGTTTTTTCCCTTCAAATCTATAAAATTGATAATATGTTATTACATCTTCTATAACCAAATCTAACACCTTGATGCAAAAACCAGATTGCCAAACTCTCTCTCGACTCCTACCCTAGTTCTTATAATCACTTATTTGCCCTAAGGGTGGGCACGATTGGTTGATGACCATAATTTCAATTAACTATTTTTTTGATAACCTAAATTTCGGTTAGTAATTTTGTAAAATTTTAATAATCTTGGTTAATCGTACATCAATTAAATGAGATTTCGGTATGGTTAATCGGTTAACCAAGTGACTTATACATAACCATAACCCTATCAAAACAAGAGGAAAAGGATCGAAACTAGGTGTCAGAGTTTGGTGGGCCAAATACGCACGGAGGGGGATACCGTCCCAACGCACATGTGCGACAGGCCCATCATATAAGCCCATGGGGTTCCATCCTGAAACCAATTGGTGATAGGAGGAGTAATCCAAGGGTATATATATTAGGCAATTCATTACTTAATTTCCCGATATGGAATAGCCTTCTTCATTTACACCCTCAAGTGGCAACTAGCCCAATTCGCACTTGACAACATAATGGTCTTAGACCCGACGGATCGTCGACGAGCCTAAACTACTAGCCCAAATTGCACCATCATGGCGGGCTACCCCAATATAATGGGCGGGGAGCATTCCGGCCTAACCCAAATAACCAGGGACCTAAGATCAAACCTGGCTTGGATACCATGTCAAATATTGGTGGCCCAAATACGAACGGAGGGGGAGACTATCGTAGCGCACATGTGTGACATGCCCATCACATAAGTCCATAGGGTTCCATCCCAAAACCAATTGGTGATAGGAGGAATAACTCAAGGGTATATATATTAGTCAACGGTTTTTCTAATCTATGCCCTTAGGGCATATGTTAAGCATTCTTATTTTAGAAACTAAAACCCTATAATAAGGAAATAATGAACCCTATTAAAAAAAAAGTTAAATTATTCTATATGATAAAAATCAACAAATATTTTCATTTTAAGGGTTTTAAGATTAGAAAAATCGATTAGTCAATTTATTATTTAATTTCTTAATGTGGGATAGACTTCTTCACACTAGGCAATAAAAGTGTATGAACATGGACACTCAACCATCACCCTAATATAACTTTTACGCAATTAATTTTTTTTAATATATTATAGGAATTTTCGGTTAAAATATATAATTGTAACGAATCGAAAAATGGTCGATTTTTTGGTTTAGTTAACCATCCCATTGTTTCTTTAAATTATTGGTATGATTAACAACAAAAAAAAGGCTCGTTTTTCTATTTTGGTTTTTTTAGCCCATCCCTCCCTAAGTTGCATATCAATATCTCACTGGAGTTTTTCTTCTTTGTTGAGATGGAAGCAAGTAAGCAACAAGGCAAAAAAAGAGGAAGCCCCAACCCAAAATTTTACCATAAAAAGAACCTTTCTCCTAATTATCCTTTAGTTCTTTGAACATCACACAAAAGACTTTCTAAGTGTATGTTTGGTTGTCAAATAATTTCACATGAAATTGAAAATTTCAAGAAGTCAATAAAATACATGTGTTTGGTTGCAGATTTTCTATCAAAAAACCATGATTTTTAACTTTTATAGATTTTTTAATTCCTGGATATCTTAGTAACTTAATTACTTAGGTGGGTGGATAAGATTTTCTTCCCCTATAATTTCCTAGAAAATACCAAGTACCTCTTGGTCTAGTGCTAATTGACGCTAGGTCGCTTAAGCATTTGTCCAGAAGTTTTGAGTTCGAGACTTTCTGGCGGTGTGGATGCAGCAGAGAGGCTTGGGAGGAGCAGCACCCCTTACGGGGTCCAACCACACTCCGGTCCAGACGTAGGTACAAAGTGTCGAACTGGGCGAGGGCCCAACCCACCAAAAAAAAAAAATAATTTCCTAGGAAATGAATTTTAAACCAAACATGTTTTTTAAATTCTTATGTTTTACAAATTCTTGTATCTTTACATTAATTAAATTTCTGTGAATTATACTTTCTACATTCAACTAAACATGCAATGATCAATGGTGCTGCTCATTGACTTGCTACAAACTTTTTTCCAATTCCTATTTGTTTTGATTTTTTTTTCCTTCCTGTTGGACTCGATGCTGTTGTCTGACCATCTTTGAGTTTTGAATGAAGTGGGTTTTATAAAAAAAAAAGAAGCAATGATCAAGAAAGACTTCTGATCCCCAATTTGTTTGCAACCAGGCCACCCTTCTAATCACCTGGTTGTGATTTGTGAACCTTGGACATTAAAAATGTCGTTATAGGGATTGAAGCATGTGATGACTTGACGACATATATTTAGTTGGTAAGTTTTTTTATTATTATTTTTAACCATCGTTGGATCACATAAGAAAATTTTAAGTATTATTGATATTGATAATAATGTTCTTACTTATTTTGTATGTGCATATGAAATAAGTGGCAACTTGTCATCATATAGAAAAAAAAGAAAAGGTTCATAATGATATCTATGAAAATCCTCGTCCTTGTTTTGAATTTTGAATACTATTTTCTTATCATAAACAATTCTTACATTATGATTGACTCATTGAAATTTGAATTTGGCCCATATTGATGTGAGTTGTGACCCGCAATGCTTTTAAACACGGGCCTCTAAATTGAACTGGGCCGTTAGTCCAAATTGACATAATGTTGAACACCCATTTAATTAGGGTTTAAATAGTACTAACCAGGAATGCTCACGGGTCGGGTCGGGTCGACCCGCAAAAAAAATAATTCTGACCCGCGACCCGACCTGCGGGTCGTAGGTCGACCCGTTTGCTTTAAAATGCCACGCAAACTGAGAGAGAAAACGAATCTCAACTTGCTCCAAATGGGTTGGACACGTTACAACCCGGCCCAAGCCACTCTCAACTCACTCCAAACAGATTCACTCTAGGGTTTTTTTGATTTTTTCAGTAGGGTCCCTTTTTCCCATCTTCACTTCCGCCGAGCGCTTTGGAGAACCAAAATCCACAACAATGGTGAAGGAGCGCCAAGTATAGTGTGTCAGGTTCAAATTCCCGCCCCACCAAGGTCTAATTTGATGGAGTTGAGTCTTTTGTTCTTCGTTATCTAGAAGGCCGGGCAAGCGGGGAAGAAGCGGACGGAGTTTGGAGCGAGCGAGCACGGAGTCTCTAGTGGAAGAGGACGGAGTCCGGCGGAGGGAGACACTGACGGGTGGCAGTAGATCTACTAATCTAGGGTTTCTGAGCGGTGGAGGCATGGAGAGTCGGGAGAGGATGAAATGAACTCAGGGGTTATAAAGGACTAAAAGTCTAAAATTGATTTTTTTAAAAGGGTGCGGGTTGTGCGGATCGATCTGCAACCCGTCGGGTTTTGCCCGACCCAGACCCGCAACCCGATTTTTTGGAAAATTGATCCGCTACCCGACCCGCTCGGGTTGCGGGTCGACCCGCGACCCGCAATTTGCGGGTCGGGTCAGTGCGGGTTGCGGGCGACCCGACCCGTTGAGCATCCCTAGTACTAACCTTAAAAAAAACCTATGTCAGACGCTGTCTTAGAGAATTAAGGTCCCGTTTGGTTTGTCATGACATATGGAAACGTAAACGTAAACGGAAACGAAATGAATCTAGACCATTTTTAATGTCATAATACATTTATATAAAAAAATCATCTAACAACTTATCTATTGTGAAAGTGAGATAGAAGGGAGTGATTCCACCATTTTGTTACCCACCCCCTTGATGGAAGAATGATTGAGGTGGAGTAAGTCCCTTTTTTACAATGGATAAGAGGTTGTGCAAAACAAGTTGATTTTTTTTTGTCAATGTATCATGACACTAAAATGGACTACATTCATTTCCATTCCGTTTACGTTTCCATAAATTGCAACCAAACGGGACCTAAATTTGATTCATATGAGCCCTTAGATCATGGGGGTGGATGTCCAAAATTATAAGAATAAAGGGAAGAGGGTGAAATTTTGCAAATAACGTGAACTTTTTAATATTTTAACCTTTTATTTATGTGTATGAATACTATAGTTAGTGAGTTTTGATGCACATACCGTTTGTTTCGATGCACATGCAAAATAACATACACTTTTTGGTTGTTTTGTTGCGCACACCATTAGTTTCGATGCACATGTATGGATATGATGCACGTTTGGCTATTTTTTTTGGTTAGAAAACGGAGTGGAGCTCCCGCGGGTATGTTTTATTGAATAATTAAACCGAAATAGTCCCCATTTAGGGGATGACATCCAAGTGTAAAGCTTGAGCAAAACAACGATGAACATGAAAAAATTCAATAAAAGAGGTATTAATAACTAAAGAATGATTGGCGAGGGCGTCCGCTACTGTATTTGCATTTCTTGGAATATGAATAAGCTTTGTTGTCCATGAGCTATCCTATAGCAAGGCTCGAACATCTTGAATCAGGAAAAAAATCCTTGTGTGGCATGAGATGCTTTGTGTGAGCAAATTGACAGCTTGAAGCGAGTCGGTTTGAATAACAATTCGATCAAAATCCATTCTCCTTGCCACTTTGAGTCCTCTATGAATGGCCTCAATTTCATCCTGCAAAGCATCGCTAACTCCATATTTGAAGGAAAAGGCTTGAACGAAT
The DNA here is from genome assembly GCA_964016875.1 of Fallopia convolvulus. Lineage (NCBI taxonomy): Eukaryota > Viridiplantae > Streptophyta > Magnoliopsida > Caryophyllales > Polygonaceae > Fallopia > Fallopia convolvulus. The sequence goes on from OZ024718.1 coordinate 41,400,077, forward strand.
TGTCCACTATGGTCCCGAAAAATACCACTGCCTCTAGCTATACCTGGGTTTCCTCTTGAAATTGCATCAGTGTTTAAGGTTATCCATCCCACCGGAGGAGGTTGCCAGCCAATAGAAACAGAACTAGCAGCACCAGTTGAAGAAATTGGTCGGTTCAATCTCGAATTAGCTGCTGAATAGGCCTCAACAGTCGTGATCACCCGTGCACTTCAACGTGTGGTTTCATCTTTGGCTTCAAAGATTATCCCATTGCGGACCTTCCATGAATAGAAAAGCATAGTCATAAAAATTGAGCTCCACTGATCAAGCTTCTAAATGTTGGCATTTATCCAATCCCGAGTGTCAAGGATCGAGAAGAAATTCATGGGTAACGCATTTCCAGCAAGCGCCAACCAAATATCTCTTATCTGAGTGCAATCCCTGAGCAAATGGAAGATTGATTGACTCTCACCACACCTTGGACAAGACACTGAGTCACACAAATGCCTACGCACCCTTTCTTCATTACACATAATAGTGTTGTGTGCCACCAAAAAAGAGAAGTATCTAGCTCGTTCTTGTGCAGGAACCTTCCAAACTTTATTCCACACTGGGTGATAAGTGTCATGAGACAGCCTGCGGATTAATTTCAGAGCTGAGCTTGTACTGAAATTCCGGAAGGAGACGGGCGCCAAAAAAGCTTATCTGGGGCCACTTCATCCTCACGAAGTGTGACCGTAGCTAGATTCTGCAGCAACTGAGGTGGCAAAAATTGTGATAAAATCGACCATTGCCATCCAACAGAAGAGTAATAATTAGCCACGTCCAAGCAACGCTCAGAATTCGGAATTTCAATTAAAGCATCATCAATGAGCGGATGGTCAATGAACCAAGAATGAAGCCAAAACAGAGTAGTTCTGCCACTCCCAATTGAAAAACTAGCGCCTTGAGTCAACATTGTCTCACCATGGAGAAGCCCCTTCCACATATAAGATGAACCGTTCCTTGGCTGAAACATATCAATATCCAATCTGTTATTGCAATATTTTCCCCTAATGACTTTACTCCAAATAGCATCAGGTTCATTCATGAGACGCCAATCAAGTTTTGCCAGCAGAACCGAGTTTGATTCACGCATGATTTTCAGCCCTAAACCACCAACAACCTTAGGTTGAGTTATTTTGTCCTACCCTAGCAAGTGTTGTTTTAGTTTCTCGGTTGTTGAACCCCACACAAAATTCCTAACCATTTGATCAAGCGAATCACAAATGGATCGAGGAATGAGGGTCGATTCAATAGTATAGATCGGGATGCTTGAAAGAACAGGCTTTGCAAGAGTGAGTCGACCTGCGGAAGATAGAAACTTGGATTGCCAGTTAGGAAGGCGGCCTGCTACTTTGTCCAACAGGAATTGGTAGCTTTTACTGGTCATTTTATCACAAAAAGTCGGAAACCCAGGTAAGAGCCCAAATCATCGGCGATTGGAATAGAAAGAAATGAGCCAATCGATTCCCGTTCAGCTTGGCTAACCGTACGAGAAAAGATCACGTTTCTTTTGCCATAATTCACCATTTCCCGTGAGTAATAACAGAAACAATCAAAGCATTGTTTGATCACCGCATCCTAGACCAGTCAAAACTTGACCCGACCCGAAAAACCGACCCGCCCTGCCCGAAGGTTCTTAGGTTTAAACCCGACCCGAAAATCAATGTGTCATGAGTAACCTGAACCCGTTCGACCCGAAAAAAACCGAGTTGGGTCACTAACCCGTTGGGTTGACCCGGCCAACGAGATAAAGTATTATTTCAATTAAAAATTCAATATTTTATTATAAATATTGTATAAAATTATTATTTTATTATTATTCAATAATATTTAATATAATATAATATTAATTATTTTAATAAATATAAAGATAAAGGTTAACAAAATTGACGATCAAGACTCGTTGGATCAACCCGAACCCGTACCCAACCCGGTCCATATGAACCCGAAAATTTTACAACCCGATGACCCGTGACCCGTGACCCGTTTTGATTCGAACCCGATTGACCCAAACCCGAACCCGACCCGCCCGACCATTTTGACAGGTCTACCGCAGCCTGATGAATAGAAGCTTAAGCAAATAAAATAAGGTCGTCCGCGAAAAAAAGATGTGAAAGACAAACACCACCTTCAATAATCGGACGCCAAACACCTAGATTAACCCCCTCTTGAATCATATGAGATAGGTATTCCATGCAAAGGACAAATAGATAAGGGGAAAGCGGGTCTCCGTGATGGATTCCCCCCTACGGTTTGAAAGAGCCAGCCGACTAACCATTCCATAACAGTTCCGTAGCTCCTTGCATTTGGCATTTCATAATAGTCTCCACTAGAGAGGGGGGCAATTGTGCCCGAGTTAGAATGAGGCGTAAGAAGCTCCATCGAACCCGATCATATGCTTTCGCAAGATCCACTTTAATCATCATCATTTTAGCCCTATTTTGACAAGATCCGAAAGAATGTAACCCCTCATGAACCACCACAACATTATCATTTATCTGCCTCCCCGGAATGAAGCTTGAGCTGGTGAGATTAGGAGAGGAAGAATCGGTTTTAGGCGATTGACGATCTTCTTCGTGGCTAGTTTGAAAGTAACATTCAGCAGGGAAATTGGCCTAAAATGTGCGGCCGTGGCTGGTGGAGAGACTTTTGGGATCAGATGCATGTATGCATTGCTCATGTGAGATTGAAACTCTCCCTCATTAAGCAAATTCAAAACCCATTTCGTGACTTGAGCCCCAACAAGCTGCCAATTTTCCTGGTAAAAAATAGCCGGAAAACCATCCGGGGCTTTATACGGTGCCATCATGTGAAGGGCTTCCCAAACTTCTTGATTACGAAGTTCTTACACCTCGTCCGCTCTCACTCCGCTAATGCGAGGCTCAAATAAAGCGAAAACCGAGGGGTTGTGTAGGCGGATCAAGTCTCTTATAGCAGTCATAAAATTTACGCTACCAGCGCCCAAACATTCCAAACAATAAGATTTAGACTATTCATGGATAAAACGGAATTAATGCGGTTCCCGAAAATAGGAGAATGGATATTATTTGACCGAATAGCAAAAGCTACAACCGCTCTAGCGATGCAACCCATCGCTTCGCTAATTTATGGAGGCATTGAGACTCGACACAACACAAGTTCATTGGAAGGAACTCAATTATCATCCGATTTGCTAGGCGGGGTAGGAACATGTGTTTGGGAATCATTGGGCAGTTTGAGACCATCGTACTTGACCTGTGTAGGACGAGTACAAATGGGATCGGGTTCTGGTGGTGGTTGTTCATGGCTAGTTCGTGGGTGGCTTGTGGGCACTTGAACAGGTTGCGAACGTGAGGGAGTTGTGACCGATGTAGAGGCTGGCTTAGGGTTAGAAGCTTTGATCGAAGTCAACGTATGTCCCACGCTTTCAACGATCAACTAAGCACGCTTGACCTTCGTATCTTTAGATGTGGTTAGAGACAAAGAAGATTGCTTCTTATGATTTTTGATTGTTGATGAGAGAACTAAATCATTAAATTCCTTTTTATCTTTCTTTTTGATTGGACGATTTGCTTGAGGATCGGCTTGTGTGGGCTGATTTGGATTTTTTTCCAAAACTCTAGCGTCAAAATCTTGAGGGTTTATCTTAGCAGCCAAAACCGCAACCTCTGAGATCACCGCTTGACTTTTTCCTGATTCCTTGGCTCAGAAGTTAGGGTTAGCGCTCTGACTCGAAGTTGATATGACTGACACGTTTGGCTATTTTGATGCACATACAATTTATTTTGATGCGCAAACACATATCTAAGATGCTAGTTTTAATGCATAATCTTCAATTTTGACGCACATTCAACCAATTTTGATGCACAAGCAAATGAGATGCATTTGTTAGTTATTTTGATGCATACTCAGCTCATTTTCATGCACATATGACAATTAAATTTGATGCACATACGATTGATTTTGATGCAGAAACACAAATTAAATATGCCAATTTTGATGCACATTCAACCCTTTTTGATGCACTTACTACTAGTTTTGATGCATAAAAAATTAGTTTTGATGTAAAAGAAATCAGTTTTGATGCACAAAAGCCATTTTTGATGCACTTAAGACGCGCATGCCCTCTATTATGTATTTTTTTGAAAAATACGTGAATAATTCACAAAAAATTCATTGGTGTCTTGTTTTCCCATTTTTAAGTGAACGATCAACGCCCTTGATTTTTTTTCCCACCAAACAGCTATTGTTCTTTTGCATTTCTCACCTAGGTGCCCATTTTCACCTGAACCGGACCCTATATAATAAATATGCATTTTAGCTAATCAAATTATGAAAGGTGCCTATATAACAACTATAAGTTCATAGTCACCTTTCATATTTGATTCAAATATGAAAGGTGCCTATGAAGTTATAAAGGTGCTCCTATAGTGCTTACTGTAATACCTCAATTTAAACTATGAGTATTATATGCCAATGACCTCATACATTATTGTTTGAAGCCACCCAAGAATTATCATCAAATGAAATTTCATAAAACATATGTTAAGTCCTGCAAATAAAGTAACAACAAAAGATAACGAAGTAACAAAAGACTTGTTTAAGAACTTAATACATGTATTAAAATCTCCTTAAATTTCGGAAAATCAAAATGCATTTAGACCTTTAAATGTAGTATCATTGGATCAATCCACCGCCTCCTTTTCACCTTTTTTTTTTGGATTTCTTAGTCTTTGAAGCATGAAAAAAAGTGTCATGCATGATTAATACATTGTAATGCAAACTAATTTGATAGATAATTTACTCACCTTAATAGAAGGATATTTATCTGTTGAGTCGGTGTTAGGAACTCACGTTCATTAACACTAGAACAACGTCATCAGTTTTGATAATGACAAACATCATGGGAATTAACGCCTATTGCCAAGTATTTCAGTTTAACAGGTTGCCCGTCGCTAAGCAAAACTCGAAGTAACAGGTTCCCAAAGAATGGGAACTAAGGCAACGGAAGTTCCCATGTTAAGGGAACTCGATCAAGATGCGAGCAACTCTAGTAGTGAACCAGAGTTCCCAAGGATAGGGAATTCAGTGAACCAAAGTTCCCACAAGAAGGGAACTAGATGAGAAGAACAGGACTTTCAAACGTCAAGAGAGTAAGGGGACTGAGAAGACGAGAGTTCCCTATGAATGGGAACCAATGCATGCGTGAAAGCGACATCTCAGCGCATTTTTAGGGATCTTGTCTCGACCGGACAAAAGGCCGTCTCAAGCTTCAAACTGTGTAGTAGAGTGAAGACGACCATCCAACGGTCCAATGTGATCCAAGAGTTGATGACGTTCGAATTCAAATAAGAGTCACATGTCAACGTTAAGGATTAGACTTGGGGAATAAGGTAAAAAGGGCATTTAGGACAAATGCCTCAAATGGATAAAGGTTGGAAATCACGCCTATTTGAACCCTTCAACAGTGACCTTTTCAGCCACTTTTCACAATCCTAAAATGGGCAAATACAAGGAGTGAGAGCTAAAGAGCTTATCGGTGAATACCATCGTTTTTGTGAAAAGTTCCCAGGGGCGAGCTAATCTCGACGACGGTGAAAGAAGACAGAAGGAGTTCCCAGGTCTAGGGGGAACTCAGTTGCAGAGACAAAGATAGGAAGGTTTGAGTTTTTCTTTTGCTTTGATTGTGAGCGTTCACTAGTGTTAGGGTTGAGAGAATACATTACTGTTGCCTAGGGAGAGAGTCCTTGTAGGAATAGAGAAGTTTGTATTCGACCTTGTAGTTGAAGGGAACTAAGCAATAAAGAAAAGGGAACTCATTTGAAAATCCTCCAAGTGGAGGTAGAGGTTTACTCATGCGATTAGTTGATTGTTGTGAGGTTCCTCTATAAGGGAACTGTCTCAATTTGTTTTATTTACATGCACATTTACTTATTCTGCTGCGTGTGGGAACTTTCTGATACATTTCCCATAACTGTTTCATGGGGATCCAAGAAACAACTTTTCGGCTCCACGCACTCCATAACAAAATGGAGTTGTGGAAATGAAGAATCAAACTCTGGAAGCAATGGCTAGACCAATGATGATTGAGAGTGGAGTTCTCTAGAGCTTTTGGGCAGAGGCAATCTCTACAACAACGTAACTTACATTCTCAACAGAGCCATGGTCCATCCTATGATCAATAATACTGCTTATGAGTTGATTAGAGGAAGGAAGCCCAACATTTCCCATTTGAGAGTCTTTGGATGCAAATGCTTTGTGCACAACAATGGGAAAGACAACTTGGGCAAGTTCGATGCTAGAAGCAATGAAGGGATCTTCTTAGGTTACTCACCACACAACAAGGCTTATAGGGTGTATAACAAGAGAACCAATAAGATAGAGGAAAGCATTCACGTGGTATTCAAGGAAGAATCAGTTAGAATGGGAACTAAGGTGAAAAACGTGGGAACTCTCTTCCAGCTTCCCAGGAACGAAGAAGATGATGATGACGACGATGAGACAAGGAAAGGAACACATCGTTATCTTCAAGGAAACAACGACTCTCAAACCAGAGAAGTTCAAGAGTCTGTTGAGTTCCCATCAATCGACGAATCACTTGACACCTCACAAGCTGGTTCCCTAGTTCCTCAACCAGAAGATATTCCCGAGTCAAGCTCACAGGGGGAACATAGAGGGAACACGCCAAATGTTGAGAATAAAGAACTTGAAAATGAAGAAACCGTTGAAGAGCTCCATGAAGATCAAGATCTGCAAGAAGATTGCAATGACAATGATGATGGGGAACAAGAGAACACTGATCTCACCAACATCAATCCAAGGAACATCATCTCTCCTCTTGACCAAGGTGTAAAGACTCGATCCTCACTTTAAAATTTCTTTGCATTCAAAGCCTTTGTCTTCATGGTGGAACCAAAGAACATCAAAGAAGCCCTTAAAGATCCAGATTGGATTGTGGCTATGCAAGAGGAACTCCACCAGTTTGAAAGGAACCAAGTATGGAAACTTATTCCTCGCCTAAAGTAAAGAATGTGATAGGAACTCGGTGGGTGTTTCGCAACAAGCTAGATGATACAGGGGTAGTCTCTAGGAACAAGGCAAGGCTAATGGCCCAAGGGTATAGCCGGGAAGAAGGAACCGATTATGATGAGACCTTCGCTCCTGTGGCAAGGATCGAAGCGATAAGACTCCTGATAGCATTTGCAGCACACAAGGGATTCAAGCTCTATCCAATGGACGTGAAGACTGCATTCCTTAATGGGCACTTGAAAGAAGAAGTATACGTGGCTCAACCACTAGGCTTTGAAGATGGGAACTTTCCAGATCACGTCTACTTCCTTCAATGTCCCCTATATGGACTCAAACAAGCCCTAAGAGCTTGGTATGACAGGTTTGCACAGTTTCTCTTGTCACATGGTTACCTTCGTGGTTCCATTAACAAGACCATTTTTCTTAAGAAAGAGTCCAAGGACATTCTCATTGTCCAAGTTTATGTTGATGATATCGTTTTTGGTGCTACTAACCCCTCTCTTGTTGAAAAGTTTAAAGATATTACGAGTTTATAATTTGAGATGACCTTGATTGGGGAACGTACATTCTTTATGGTGCTCCAAATCACTCTCACCAAGGAGGGAACTAAGATACATCAATAGAAATGCACAACGGAAATGCTGGCAAAGTATGGGATGGAGAAATCAAGACCATTCAACACTCCAGTCTCCACAAACTCAAGGTTAAATACAGATGAAAAAGGTATGGATGTGGACCGATGGAACTATAGAGGTATGATTGGTTCCCTTCTTTACCTTACAACTAGTAGGCTAGATATCATGTTCGCCATGTGCCTATGCGCATGCTTTCAAGCTAATCCCAAAGAATCACACCTCAAGGAGGTGAAGAGAATTTTCAGGTACCTCAAAGGGAACGACAACTTGTACTTATGGTACCCACGAAGAAGTTCCCTTGAGATTGTTGAATATTCAGATGCGAACTTTGTTGGCCATTTGGTGGACAGGAAGAGCACATCTGGAATGGCTCAGTTCCTAGGAGAGTGTCTTGTGTCATGGGGATCCAAGAAACAAAACTTAGTGGCACTCTTGATGGCCGAAGCAAAATATGTGGCCGCTGCATCATGATGTTCCCAAGTCTTGTGGCTGAAGTACCAACTCTATGATTACAGTATGTCTTATGGCCTTGTTCCTATTAGATGCGACAATACTAGTGCCATAAACATATCCAAAAATCCCGTTCATCACTCACGTACTTAGCACATTGACATTCTTCATCACTTTCTACGTGACAATGTTGAGCAAGGGAACATTATAATGGAACATTGTAGAACCGAAGAGCAGATAGCAGATATTCTCACTAAAGCATTGGATAGATGTCCCTTCGAGCATCTTCGTATGCTCTTATGGATGATAACTTTAAACTAAACAAGTCCTTGTATATTCTTTCCCTTATGATTGGGTAGTTTAGTTGTTTTTGCCAGATAGGAACTTGATAGGAACTATGCATTCACTTTATCTATTATTACTAGTCCAAGGCAAACAGTTGTACACAAATGAACTCTATTTCTTTTCGGCCCAAAATGTTCAACTGGAGTTTCCTCTAACCCACATTACAAGCCACAATGATAGTTGATCATAAGCTTACCCAAGTCATGGACTAGACAAACTCATCCCATGAACCCCACTTGTCTACCTTTTCGGATTGAAATTGTCTAAGTCCTTTGTGTTCCCATCCCTCGCAATAAATTTTGAACACGATTTCCCCTCACCACTCTGTTAAAATGGACCTTTCCTGCAAGATCATGTAAACCTATAGTTCGAGTAAGACGAAATGACTAATTAGGTTAGTAACTTCGTCTTGGGAAGACAAAAAGATGTGTCAGATTACTTATTAGGGAAGACTAACTGCACCATGAAAAACGTGCCATGTCCCAAGGCTTATCAAAGACGAAACAGTGAAGATGAAGAGACATCAGCCGCTTCCGATTTCCAAGGGCACAATGAAAAAGACGACTATGTCCTTTTGTTCAAACCCTTTAAGCTCAGGCCTTTTGATAGCTTGCATTTAGGTAGTATTTAGGATGCATAATAATGTTTATATTGCATGGTTTTAGTTTAGTTTAGTCTAGTTCTTAGGTTTTTAGGTTTTCTAGGAAATTCGGGTTTTGCGCTTGATCTGTTCGGTTTTGTAGATCTTTAGGTAAACAAGCGTGGACGGGACGAATATTAGAGGAATATGGTGGATTTTGATGAAGCTTATAGAGGTGAAAGTGAAGTTTGGAAGAGCTAAGGCCTAAGTGGTTGTGGGAAATCCGGCCCATGCATTGGAGTCTTGTTTTGACACCTGTATCTTTCAATGCTTGGTTTGGGAGATATAGTGGTCGAATGGAGTTTAATTTGTTATCATTGGAAAAATAATTCAAAGAGCTACAATTAATTTTTTTACTCCGAGTCCAAATTCCAACTCGAAAGCGGTCAAAACAGCTTTTGAAGTGTCACTTGAATGTTGAACCGAGAGTGCCGTGGGCTACAACACTAAGTGCCGCGACCGCGCTACCGAAGAAGAGACCGCGCCATCTGTGTTTACGTGGAGATGTTGGGCTGCGTATTTGGGTTTGTAACACCCCTATTTTACAACATTGGGTATTACCGCCAGTGACCTCGGATTTTACCATCCAAAGTCACCCAAGGCTTTTAGAATGATATAAAATGATAAAATGCGGAATTAAACATGCTTATATAAAGAAAAGGTGCTCCCGAAGGAGACTTTGTTCTTACAACCCCAAATCACATTACCAAAAGCTTGTTCTGAAATTACAATTCATAAAAGAAACCGTTCTTTGAACATAATTGTAAATAAACCAAAAGGAGATTCAAGTACATCTTGGAACTTCTTGCCCTTCCATTGTCCTTCACCTTAAGCCTTGTGATTATTCCTAGGTTCTGACATAATTCGCGAGGGGCGAGAATATGCCAGGCAAAGCATGCGGAAAAGAAGAATTAGTCTAAGAGACTAAGCAAGCGGGAACGGAACTTCCCAAGGGTAATTCGGTAATTTGAGAAATACGAAGAAGATAACGATAGTTTATGTTTGGAAAGAAGGTTGGTTTACGTGGGGTTTAATGGTACGAGGGAGAGCGTATCTCAAGCGGAGATAGCTCGTTAATTTAGAGAAGAACTACTAGATTGTAGGCTTCTTTTAGCATCGAGAATAAAAGATATGTTGGGAACGTTATTAATTCATACAAGTTATAAACCTCTCGCACCCTGAGCGGACCGAGTGCCAGATCGATCATTAGAGATCGGTCTGGTTTTAATATTTTAAATGTGCATTGGGCACTTATGTAACGTATTTGATTTAATGATTTTTGAAAGGGGTGGGAGTTCGGATGGCCCGATCCACCAAGGGAAACCCAGTTTCCCGACACTTAGCTAGAGTGTGCTCATCCCTCCTTGCAATCGGAGCGGATGGGATCATGATCCCGAAAGTCGTACTTCAAACACGTAGGCACTTACGACTTAGTAGGATTATATAGAGGCGTCGGCTATTCCGCGCCCCTTACTAGTTTGTTCGACGTGGATCTTTGAACGAGTCCATAAACAACCAAAGCCATAATCACACTAGAATAAATAGTCCTAAGAGATAATTATAGCGAACTATACTAACAAAGGTCGTTACATCTAACAATCGATATTTCCTAAGTTCATTCATTACTTAGCACACAAGTTGTTCCCAACATCGAGAAGTTCACGGAAACGAATTTATAAAGGTCTAAAGGGGAAACTCCACTTGCCTTGGTTCTGACGATAACGGATTTAGCGATAAGACGGAGGTGTGGTTCGCGACTTCGAACGAGAATCCCGACCTATCGACACAGAAATGTACGAACGGTTTTAATTATGAAATTCCTTTTAAGGTTCGGATTTCTCACGTGTACTTAGCTTAAATGAATGGAATTCTAAATTATTATAATAATAATTTAGGTAGCTAAATTAAAATAATAATATTTCTTTATTATTATTTTAATTTCGTAATATCCTTTTATTCCATTTAAAACAAAACTCATTGATTATTCAAAATAATTTCCTTAATTTCAATGATATTCAAGGGTTATTTAAAGTTATTTTCCCTTCAAGGAATATTTTATTAATAATACTCTCTCAATAAAAATCCTTTTTAACTATAGGGATCATAATAAAAAGAGGTAGAATAATATTAGACTATTTCTTAGTAACTTTCCGCAGATAGAAATTCCTATTTATTTTATAAGGTAAGCTTTCCAAAACTATTATAATAAAAAAATAGATATTCTTATTTATTTTATTCCTAAGTTTCTTCCCTTAATTTATATATAGTTATATGCTCAAGGTTAAATATCCAACTATCTCTTATAGTATACTTTTACGATATCTGTGTTACAAAAACGATATCTTTCCATATTTTATAATATCTTTTTGTGTGAGATATTTCTATATATACTTTAGCAATATAATGCCCTAATTTATCTTGTAACTTTTCTTATTGTCACAACCTTTGTACATACAATAAGAGTTTATGCCTAGTAATAATTCTTTATCCTAAAGATAAATTAAACTAATATTATAAGATCAATATAACCATCATCAATATACTTATTTTCATATAACTTGATATTCTTTATATTGTGAGATAAGTAATATTATTATTTGGAAAAGATTATATTTTTATAATGGTGATATTTTAATATAGGGACAACATCATAATCTAATAAATTTATGAAAATACCTTTTTATAAAAGCTTCTTAAAAATCTATTCAAACAAGCATGTCTTTGCTATTCATACTATAATATAGTAATGCAACAATATTTTATTTAATTGATTTATCCCCTTCTTCCAACTAGCAAGACTTATATAATATTTCCCATAATTCTTAAAAGCTTACAAGTAAATATTTTTTGACCATCTTACTATTATTAGCATACTATAATAACTTAAATTAAATTAATAAATTAAATAAAAATTGAAATAAGGGTTTTTGGGTTTACTGTATTGCTTGCCTGTGTTACAGAACACAGAGGAGGAGAAGGCAGAGGGGAACCGGCGGTGATGGGCGGCGGTGGTGGCGACTCCGGCGAGCAGGGGTGGTGGACGGAAGGGGGCGGCGGTCGACGGTGGAGGCGCAGGTGGGCAGGGGTGACGGCCGGAGGTCCAAGGGGAGAAGAGGAGGCTCCTTGGTGGGATTTTGAAGAGAAAATTCAAGCTTGAAGGGGCTGATTTTTGAGAGAATTGAGAGCAATTTGTTAGGAGAGGAAGAAGGAATGAGAGGTGTGAGTTCTATGGCTGATTTGATGCTCCTTTTATAGGCCAAGAGGTGAAGCTTTGATATCCATGGCAATGGGGGAGGGCCAATGGATGAAGAGGAGAAGCTCTTCCATTGGGCAAAGTTGTGCTTGTTGGTGGTGATGAAAGGTTATGTAAGCTTGGTGATGTCATGGAGCTAGTGTTATAGACTATGGGAGGAAGAAGAGCATGCAATGGTCTCTTTTGATTCTACGTCAGTTGCATCAGACAAAGTCTGACTACTTTTTTAGAAGAAGAAGAAGAAGAAGGTTTATTATAAAAAGGGTGGGTAAAAGTGTAAGCAATTGCAATTGGTCTAGCGGATTAAGGGGGTTGGGCATGTGAGTGGGTTGCAAGAGGTCTCGGGTTCAAGTCCCGTCTCTTGCATTCTTTTTGTTAGATTTTTAAAGGAATTTTTATGCCTTAAAGTAATACCTTTTTATTTAAATAACAATCAAGCTTTATAAGGTATTATTTTTATTTGCTTCTTTATTTATTTAAAATTCTTACAACATTCTATTAGAATTTTCTTGAATTTAATTTACTTGAAAATTCTCTTTTAAAAGAGAAGATAGAGGTTATTATAATATAATAAAATTCTCTCTTTATTTTCAGAAAATTATTTATTAAAATAAATATTATATTATATTTGGTTTAAAACCTTGGAATATGGCGGATATTACAATAGTACCCCCTTATATTAGTTTCGTCCCCGAAACTAGAGAAAAGTAGGGCGGTACTGGAATGTAGAGACAAAAACAATTACCAATCTCACGACTTGTGAGGATGCTACGGGGTCTAGTACCCCCTTAAAAGGATCGTATTAGTGATGCTTAGGAGGACATTAACTCGGGAAAACGCCTCTGCATATCTTGCTTGGTTTCCCAGGTTTCCCAAGTTGTACCTTCGTTGCCGTCTTTGGACCAGAGTACTCGGACTAAAGGTACTTCTTTGTTGCGCAATTGCTTAACTCGGTACTCTACAATCTTGAGTGGTTTCTCCTCATAGGTGCCATCCGACTGGATTTCGACATCGTCGAAGTTGATTACATGTGATTTGTCGGGCACATACTTCCTTAGGAGTGACACGTGGAACACATTGTGAACGGGGTGGGCTGATGGTGGTAAGGCAACCCGGTAAGCTAGGTTGCCAACCCTTTCTAGGATCTCGAAAGGTCCTACATAACGAGGGTTGAGCTTGCCTCGTTTCCCGAAGAGGAAAACGCCTTTTGAGGGAGATACTTTGACGAACACCTTATCTCCAACCACGAACTCGATGTCTCGTCTCTTCAAGTCGGCGTAGGATTTCTGTCGACTCTGAGCAGTCAACATTCTTTGGCGAATAAGGGCCACCTCGGAAGCGGTCTTTTCAATCAAGTCTGGACCTAGAAGAAGTCTACATTGTCGTCCCAACAGAGTGGGGAACGACACTTCCTGCCGTACAAAGCTTCGAAGGGAGCCATCTTGATGGTAGAATGCCAGCTATTTTTGTATGTGAATTCTATGAGGCTCAAGCTTTCATCCCAACTTGTGGTGCGATCTAGCACACAAGCTCGAAGCATGTCCTCAAGAGTTTGGATGGTCCTTTCAGATTGACCATCGGTTTGAGGATGAAAAGCTGTGCTAAACTTCAGTTCTGTGCCCATGGCCTTATGTAATTCTTTCCAGAAAGATGCCATGTATCGACCGTCTCGATCGGAGATGATCGTCTTCGGGGTTCCGTGGAGGCGGACTATTTCCTTGATGAAGACTGCTGCCAGCTTTGGGGCTTTCCACTTCTTCTGAATAGCGATGAAATGAGCGCTCTTGGTAAGCCGGTCTACAATAACCCAGATTGAGTCCTTCTGCTTTTGAGTCTTGGGTAGGTCAGTTACGAAGTCCATTGCTATATCCTCCCATTTCCATTCTGGCACGGGGAGGGATTACAATTTTCCTCTAGGTCTTCGGTGTTCGATCTTCACTTTCTGACAGACTAAGCACTTGGATATAAACTCTGCGACTTCTTGTTTCAAATTTGGCCACCAGAAGTTTCTTCGTACATCTTTGTACATTTTGCTTGCTCTTGGGTGGACAAAATAGGCAGATGCGTAGGCTTCTTTCAGGATGGTCTTTCGGAGCTCGTCCACTGCTGGCACACAGATCCGGTTTCTGAACCAAAGGGAACCGTCATCTTGAATGACAAACCCAGGTGCCTTGCCCTCTTGTACTTCGCCGCTTATTCTGATCAGCATGATGTCATCAGTCTGCTTTTCCTTGATATCGGTTAGCAAGTTGGATTGGATTTCCAAAGTGTTTAGACAACCTTGTTGTCTTCCAAACCAGACCTCGATGCCTTCTCTGATCAGTTCTTGTTGTAACTTAGGTTGGGCCGTTAGCATTGTGACTAGGCCTTCTTGTTGGGTCTTACGACTGAGAGCATCTGCTACAACGTTGGCTTTGCCTGGATGGTAGAGCAGCTCGATGTCGTAGTCCTTTAGTAGTTCCAGCCATCTTCTCTGCCTCATGTTCAGTTCCTTCTGAGTGAACACGTACTTCAAACTTTTGTGATCGGTGAAGATCTGACATTTGACACCGTACAAGTAATGTCGCCAAATCTTCAAAGCGAACACTACTGCTGCTAGCTCAAGGTCGTGCATCGGATAATTCACATCGTAGACCTTGATTTGTCGGGATGCATAGGCGATTACTTTACCTCTCTGCATTAGCACGCATCCCAATCCTTGTTTCGACGCATCACTGTAGACCACATAATCATCGTGTCCATCTGGCAGTGTTAGCACTGGTGCACTCGTGAGGCGTTCTTAAGTTCTTGGAAACTCTCCTCACACTTTTCATCCCACACAAACTTCTTATGTGTCTTTTGGAGTAGCTTCGTCATAGGGAGAGAAATCTTCGAGAATCCTTCAACGAACCTTCTGTAGTACCCTGCAAGTCCTAGGAAACTGCGAATTTCTTTCACATTCTTCGGTTGCTTCCATTCTGAGACTACTTCGATTTTCTTTGGGTCCACCATAACTCCTTCTTGGTTGATGATGTGGCCTAAGAAAGCCACTTCTGTAAGCCACAAGTCACACTTGGACAACTTGGCGTAAAGTTGGTGGTGCCTTAGAATCTGTAGCACGGTTCGGAGGTGTTCTTCATGTTCTGCTTGATCCTCGGAGTAGATTAAGATGTCGTCGATGAAGACGATGACACACTTGTCGAGGTACTCATGGAAGCATCGGTGCATCAGATCCATGAACACTGCTGGTGCATTGGTCAAGCCAAATGGCATTACTACAAATTCGTAGTGATCATAGCGGGTGCGGAAAGCTGTCTTCGGAATGTCCTCCTCTCGAATCCGAAGTTGATAATACCCGGATCTTAAGTCTATCTTTGAAAAGACTTTTGCACCCTTGAGTTGATCTAAGAGGTCATCTATCCTTGGAAGAGGATATTTATTCTTGATGGTGACTTTGTTCAATTCTCAATAGTCGATGCATAAGCGGAAAGTCCCGTCCTTCTTCTTCACAAAGAGCATAGGTGCTCCCCAAGGTGAAGCACTTGGTCGGATATAGCCTTTCTCAAGTAGTTCTTCTAGCTGACCCTTGAGTTCCTTCATTTCTAGCGGGGCCATCCTGTAGGGGGCCTTGGAGATTGGTGCGGTTCCATGCTCGAGGCTTATTGTAAACTCGATTTCTCGTCGGGGAGGTAATCCAGGAAGCTCTTCTGGGAAGACGTCGGGAAATTCTCTGGCCACTGGAATTTCTTGAATATCCATGACCTCTTTCTCCCTGGCCTCCAGGTAGTAAAGATACCCAATGCAGCCTTGTCGGAGTAGCTTCCCGGCCTTCATGGCATTGATCACTTTTCCATTTTCTTCTTCTCGTTTTCCTTTGAACTAACATACGTGCTTCCCTCCGGAGTTGATGGTTACAGTTCGGGTATAGAAATCTATTACCGCTCCATGCTGAGTCAACCAATCTCTTCCGAGAATGATGTCGTAGGGCTCCATTGGAATGCATATCAAGATGGAGCTGAAGTTCCCGACTTGAATGCATAAGGGGAAACTACCTAACTGTTTGGCTCCTATAATTCTTTCTCCGTTTGGAAGGTTCACAATGAATGGCTCACATTCTTCGAGGTCATCTAATTCTAAGAGTTCTACACATTTTTCAGATATGAAGGAGTGCGAAGCGCCTGAATCGAAGAGTATAAACACATCTTTAGAGTGGATCTGGAGAGTACCTTGGCAGATAGGTTCCTCTGGCTTATCGGTGGTGCGCATCTCGTACAACCGCTGCCCTTGACTTTGAGGATACATAGGCCCTTTTCCTTTCTGATGAGCCGTGGACTGGACCGATGAAGTTCCTGTTGGCTTGTTTGAAGCTTGCGGGCGCTGAGATACGGTGTTCGACCGGGCTTGGCCTGCAGAAATTGTTGGTTGCTTGCAGAATTGCCGAAGGTGTCCGTCCTTGTTGCAGTTGAAGCACCTCCTGAGAGGCTTAGGGCATTTCCGGTTTATGTGTCCGAGCTCTGCACAGTTGTGACAGACTATTGGGGTCTTTGCTGATTCGGGCCCAAAGCCAAGTCTGGATCCAGCTGACGAGGTCTTGTGCTTGCTCTTCTTGGACCACTGAGATCCTTGCGGAGATGTTGGCCTCTTAAACCCACTGTGGCTGGAGTGGTGAGGCTTTCCTTCACCGAATTTCTTGCGCTCTGGGACCTTAAGACTTGTCTCCATTCTGTGAGCATGGTCCACGTATTCTTCCAAAGTTCAGAAGGAGCGGTTTGGCATCCAAGGTTTGATGTGATCGCTCATCCAGCGGTGGAAGTGTTTGATCTTTTGTTTCTCCGTGGTGATCTCTTCCTCAGCGTATTGCAGAAGGTGGTTGAACTTCTTCGCTCGCTCCAGCACACTTAACCCATGTAGCTTCGGGGAGTGAAGTTCGTCTAGCTTCTCCTCCCTCATGGATTCGGAGAAAAATCGGTGCATCATTTTTCCCTTGAACATGGCCCAGCTTAGATCAGGGCGTCTGGACAGACTAGAGCTCTCCCACCATTCGCCAGCTTCATCTTTCAGTTTTAGTGCAGCCATGTGCACCTTGTCAGCTTCGGAGCAAGGTATGTTCCTTAGAAGTCTCTCGACGTGGGAGAACCAATATTGGATCCCTGATGGGTCGCCGATCTCATCATAAGAGTCGGGTTTCATGGCATTGAAAGTTTTGATCCCTTCAGCGAAACTGATTTCTTTTTGTCCCTCTGGATTGACCTTTGCTACCGGGGCTGCTTCCCCCTGAACTTCTTCTGGCACCTCCTCTGGGGCTTCGAGGTTTTCTGGGTTTGGTATCACAGCGGGAATAGCCTCTTGTACCAACTGTTGTACTAGAGCGCGTAAGGCGGCTATCGTCTCCGCATTGAGTGCAATGGGAGCTACTAGTGCTGGAGGCGGGTTAACTCGAGGTCCTCCTCCGACCTCGGATTCGCTTTCAGCATGGCCTTCTCTAACGCCATCGGGACTGCGATTGGTAGCCCTTGTGTTGACCATCTGAATGTTTTGGGTTAGACTTATTTGTTAATTCAGTAATGGGTGCAAGAATTAATGAGCAAGCTTTAATATCGGAATTCAAAGGACAATTCTATTATAATTGATTCAAACGGAAGTACAATGGCTTTATAACTTTAGCCACTCTGAACGGAAAAATAGAAAATAAACTAAGCCGATTCGACTTCTTAAGGACAAAATGAAGTCGAAAAGAAGCGGTCTATGCTCACTTCTTAGAAGGAAAATACAATGCTAAGGACAACTAGACATGGTCGGTGTAAGTATCGAGGAATCCTTCCTCGAAAAGAGTCTCATCAAAGACACCCGTCTCGTTGTTAAGGAGTAGGTTGGCCTGCTCGATCCGTCGGTGGCAACGGTTTTCGCGGGCCTGTGACTCCGCAATGCATATCCTGAATTGGAGTCTCTCTCTTTGTTCCCTTTCGGACTCGCCGACCCATTCTTCCCGGTGGCTCAGTAGTAGGTCCCGGTTCACCCTACGTCCTCTGGTGGGTACAACGCTGCGAGGTGGGGGACGGTTGGTCAGGGGCTGACGAGCCTGGCGGTTGGATGATTCACCTTCCATCCATGTGGTGAATCCCTCCATCTGCACCTCCCTAGATGCTTTCCTAGCCCGTTCGAGCAGTGAGGGTGGCCCGTAGAATCTCTCCTCCATGTTGTTGGATTTTAGCTGAAGACGTCGGAGGAGTGCCTCGTCCTCTTGACACCAAAAGTGTGTCATCGGTGGCATTGGCCCTACGGGTTCGGGCGCTCGTGGGGGTGAGACTACCTCCACTCTCGGGACCTGGCTTGAAGACGGCATGACCCTGGGAACCTGGATCATAGGCGGCATGGGTGCTGGGGGGACATATTCCATTCTGGGACTTGCTGGAGGTGGTGGTGGTGGTGTCTCAGGGTCGATAACCACCCCGTCCGAATCTTCTTCCTCGGACTCCTCAAACTCTTGGTCTTGTTGGTTCATGGCCTCCCATTCCTCCTGCGCTTGCCATAGCAGCTCATACTCCTCGTCATCCACTTCATCTGGTTCCCCGTGCTCAAAGTCGAGCTCGGGTACAATTCCCCCTGGTTGGTATACGGGCACCCACCCGTCGTTTTCGTCGTCAGTATGATCTTCTGGTACGTAGCCTGGTGCTATCTCCTCATCCCCCGAGGGATAGTCCTCGGGGTAATACACCGGGGATGGTGGGGGTGCAATGGGTACTGGATAGTCTTCCGGTAACTCGATGGGAAGGTCGGGGTCTTCCTCCGGATCCTCTTCAGATTCTTCCCAAGGTTCCATGTTTTGATCGATCTCCATGTTCTCTTCGAGGTGTTCTTCTTCGGGTTGATGGAAGAAGTCATTTGGAGCATCGTAGTAAGGAAAATATGGGTTTGGAGCCTGCATTCCAAAGTGGGCTTCGTTGGCTTGGTTTCCTAAGCGGTTGGCTCTTCTCTGGTTAACCATGGTGACTGAGGAAGGAAGAAGAGAAAGGCGTTAATATAGAACATCCTTAGTTCCTATAGGGTGAAGACATAGTGAAGGAAGTCAAGGCCTTGAAAAATTACTAAAACAAAAGTTTATTTTATACTTTTCATTTTCTTGGCCCTACTTAGAGGGTTGAGGATTTTCTCTTTGAACATGTTATTTCAAGAAGGTGGGGATTTTTTTTTTAAAGATTCTCGTTATAAGAATTTCCTAACTTGTAGAAGTTACTATGATGAAGATTTCAAGAAAAGTTCTAACTTAGGTGATTAAGTTTAAAGAGTTGGAACATATTTATTACTTAAATTTTTAAGGAGGTAAAAAGGGAGTTTCTAGAGAGGTAAGAGTTCTAGAACGAAATTAAAGTTTTAAAAGAATTTTAAGGACTTTCTTGGCTAGGAAGTTTAGAAAATTGACACTTTTAAGTTTCTTAAAGGACATAAAGAAGGATACTCTCTATAAATAGGAGTTTTAGCTTGCGGAATAAAACTTAGGCTTTAAAAGTTCTCGGGTTTTGGAAATTTCCGGTTTTAAAAGTTTTCGGTTTTGAAAACAAAATATTCGGCTCTGATACCATAATTTTAACACCCCTATTTTACAACATTGGGTATTACCGTCAGTGACCTCGGATTTTACCATCCAAAGTCATCCAAGGCTTTTAGAATGATATAAAATGATAAAATGCGGAATTAAACATGCTTATATAAAGAAAAGGTGCTCCCGAAGGAGACTTTGTTCTTACAACCCCAAATCACATTAGCAAAAGCTTGTTCTGAAATTACAATTCATAAAAGAAACCGTTCTTTGAACATAATTGAAAATAAACCAAAAGGAGATTCAAGTACATCTTGGAACTTCTTGCCCTTCCTTTGTCCTTCACCTTATGCCTTGTGATTATTCCTAGGTTCTGACATAATTCGCGAGGGGCGAGAATATGCCAGGCAAAACATGCGGAAAAGAAGAATTAGTCTAAGAGACTAAGCAAGCGGGAACGGAACTTCCCAAGGGTAATTCGGTAATTTGAGAAATACGAAGAAGATAACGATAGTTTATGTTTGGAAAGAAGGTTGGTTTACGTGGGGTTTAATGGTACGAGGGAGAGCGTATCTCAAGAGGAGATAGTTCGTTAATTTAGAGAAGAACTACTAGATTGTAGGCTTCTTTTAGCATCGAGAATAAAAGATATGTTGGGAACGTTATTAATTCATACAAGTTATAAACCTCTCGCGCCCTGAGTGGACCGAGTGCCAGATCGATCATTAGAGATCGGTCTGGTTTTAATCTCTTAAATGTGCATTGGGCACTTATGTAACGTATTTGATTTAATGATTTTTAAAAGGGGTGGGAGTTCGGATGGCCCGATCCACCAAAGGAAACCCAGTTTCCCGACACTTAGCTAGAGTGCGCTCATCCCTCCTTGCAATCGGAGCGGATGGGATCATGATCCCGAAAGTCGTACTTCAAACACGTAGGCACTTACGACTTAGTATGATTATATAGAGGCGTCGGCTATTCCGCGCCCCTTACTAGTTTGTTCGACGTGGATCTCTGAACGAGTCCATAAACAACCAAAGCCATAATCACACTAGCATAAATAGTCCTAAGAGATAATAATAGCGAACTATACTAACAAAGGTCGTTACATCTAACAATCGATATTTCCTAAGATCATTCATTACTTAGCACACAAGTTGTTCCCAACATCGAGAAGTTCACGGAAACGAATTTATAAAGGTCACAAGGGGAAACTCCACTTGCCTTTGTTTTGACGATAACGGATTTAGCGATAAGACGGAGGTGTGGTTCGCGATTTCGAACAAGAATCCCGACCTATCGACACGGAAATGTACGAACAGTTTTAATTATGAAATTCCTTTTAAGGTTCGGATTTCTCACGTGTACTTAGCTTAAGTGAATGGAATTCTAAATTATTATTATAATAATTTAGGTAGCTAAATTAAAATAATAATATTCCTTTATTATTATTTTAATTTCGTAATATCCTTTTATTCCATTTAAAACAAAACTCATTGATTATTCAAAATAATTTCCTTAATTTCAACGATATTCAAGGGTTATTTAAAGTTATTTTCCCTTCAAGGAATATTTTATTAATAATACTCTCTTAATAAAAATCCTTTTTAACTATAGGGATCATAATAAAAAGAGGTAGAATAATATTAGACTATTTCTTAGTAAGTTTCCATAGATAGAAATTCCTATTTATTTTATAAGGTAAGCTTTCCAAAACTATTATAATAAAAAAATAGATATTCTTATTTATTTTATTCCTAAGTTTCTTCCCTTAATTTATATATAGTTATATGCTCAAGGTTCAATATCCAACTATCTCTTATAGTATACTTTTACGATATCTGTGTTACAAAAACGATATCTTTCCATATTTTATAATATCTTTTTGTGTGAGATATTTCTATATATACTTTAGCAATATAATGCCCTAATTTATCTTGTAACTTTTCTTATGGTCACAACCTTTGTACATACAATAAGAGTTTATTCCTAGTAATAATTCTTTATCCTAAAGATAAATTAAACTAATATTATAAGATCAATATAACCATCATCAATATACTTATTTTCATATAACTTGATATTCTTTATATTGTGAGATAAGTAATATTATTATTTGGAAAAGATTATATTTTTATAATGGTGATATTTTAATATAGAGACAACATCATAATCTAATAAATTTATGAAAATACCTTTTTATAAAAGCTTCTTAAAAATCTATTCAAACAAGCATGTCTTTGCTATTCATACTATAATATAGTAATGCAACAATATTTTATTTAATTGATTTATCCCCTTCTTCCAACTAGCAAGACTTATATAATATTTCCCATAATTCTTAAAAGCTTACAAGTAAATATTATTTGAGATCCATGGCAATGGGGGAGGGCCAATGGATGAAGAGGAGAAGCTCTTCCATTGGGAAAAGTTGTGCTTGTTGGTGGTGATGAAAGGTGATGTAAGCTTGGTGATGTCATGGAGCTAGTGTTATAGACTATGGGAGGAAGAAGAGCATGCAATGGTACCTTTTGATTCTACGTCAGTTGCATCAGACAAAGTCTGACTACTTTTTTAGAAGAAGAAGAAGAAGGTTTATTATAAAAAGGGTGGGTAAAAGTGTAAGCAATTGCAATTGGTCTAGCGGATTAAGGGGGTTGGGCGTGTGAGTGGGTTGCAAGAGATCTCGGGTTCAAGTCCCGTCTCTTGCATTCTTTTTGTTAGATTTTTAAAGGAATTTTTATGCCTTAAAGTAATACCTTTTTATTTAAATAACAATCAAGCTTTATAAGGTATTATTTTTATTTGCTTCTTTATTTATTTAAAATTCTTACAACATTCTATTAGAATTTTCTTGAATTTAATTTACTTGAAAATTCTCTTTTAAAAGAGAAGATAGAGGTTATTATGATATAATAAAATTCTCTCTTTATTTTGAGAAAAGTATTTATTAAAATAAATATTATATTATATTTGGTTTAAAACCTTGGAATATGGCGGATATTACAGGGTTGGGCTTCGAGATGGGCTTATCTTAGATCTTGTCCGACGAGTGTAATGTAATATGGGATAGAATTGATCTTTGGAAACCTTTGGGTATTTAAACCTTGTTTTTAGCTTTTCTTTCATAACCTTGATCATAATTTGGAGGCTAGGGTTTCTTCTCTCAAGAGGAAAACTTTGAACCTTTTGTAAGTTTTTCTAAATTCAATCATACATTGCTAAAACCTTTGTGTTTGACTAGTTATTGAAGTCATAGATTGCATATTATTGTGAGGTTTGATTGATTGTCAACAAACTTGAATAGGTTTTATTCCCGATGCTTAATTGAATCAATGTTTTTCTAGGGTTCTGTTACATTGGCCACCTAATAGAATATCTAGGTTAATTTACAACTAATATGATTAAGTCCCGTTTGGGATTGATTAGATAAAGTAGCAACTATAATTGTTTGGACCCGTCCGGGCTATTCAGTTATAGAAGGGAATAAACCACAATTAACTTGAATGACTGTTTTAATTTGCATAGTAGAATTAGAATAAACATTCACAAAACCCCCCCACTTGGTTACTTGACATCTTAGTAATAACATAAATACACGAGTGTCTCTGGGATCGACCTTTACTTACCATTTTACTAAGCTTGGTTAAGTTAGGATTCTTTGGTGAGTATTAACGACCACGAAAATACCTCATCAAATTTGGCGTCGTTGCCGAGGACTCTTCGCTATTTGTATTTTACTTTTTATGCTATTTTTGGTGTTGTGAACCTATCTTACGGTTCATAACACCCGTGCTACTAATCTATGGCTTTGTTTGAATGTAGACATCTATAGGATGAACACTTCCATGATTATTTTTCTAGATATCAAGACCATGTGTTCGAGATTGGTACTTGGGGAATATGCAATGATGGAGAGGTGAACATGAGAGTTATCCATGATATGAATTTCGAGACAAGGGGATTGGATGACTACATGAGCAATGAAAGGCTTTTATATATGGGACCTGAGGAATGTTGGGATTTCTTATGTTTTGTGAGCCATCAAAGCTTTCTGGTTGAGTCGTCTTCCCAACCACCCTAGTCGGTTGATAAGTCTCTTGAGGATATAATCAGGGATCTCTGCAAAGGGGCGAATGCTATAATCAAGGAGAACTGTGAGTCATATTCTTCATATTTTCATTCCACAATCTCATGCCCTTTTAAGTTGTGTGAAAGGAGTGGTGGAATCACATTGGAGTCAAACGATCATGAGTTAGACACCCAAATACAAGTTGATGAGCAATCTATGACACTTGATGTGGGTTATAAGGATGAATTTGATGCCCAACATGAATTCACACCTATAAGTCATGTTGAGCAGATTATCATAGAGCCAAAGGAACTCTGTGCTGGCATAGAGATAGTTACAGAGCCTAGGGAGCCTGAGTCATCTTCACCCATGTGGAGTAAATTGTCATAGGGTTTTGTGGTTTTGGAAGAAGACTCTTTTGTCGACCATGATGACTTCTTTGTTGATGAAGTAGACAACCATGAGGTAAAAACAACATGATACATATATTAAAGCTCTTGTTGTCATGGTGCACCCTACGTTAGGCCTTGAATCCCATGCTACAGTTTCCCCACCTTCTCACATTTAGAGCTTATGGAGTTTCAAGATGAGGAACCAAGTCGACAACACAAGGTGGAAGATGAAAAATATATGGAGTTCATATTTGAAGAAAGTGGTATTGCTACCAAGTGCTTTGATTCATATTGTAAGTATTTTCTAAAGCCACCACTTGTGCTGAATTTATTTGAACAACTGCCATCTCATGAAAATTGGGCACACGGGTTTGATAAATTAAAACGGTCTTTGAAAGCTATATTATGCATCTTTGATTTATCATTGCGTTACTTATGTTTTTATGAGATGTGTGCTCAGGTGTTTGACAGGTTGTTAAGGGCATTGAAAATTGTCTAATCTTGTCGATTCATGCTAACTTCAAGCTAATGACATTAAACAAGCGCTTCTTGGGAGGCAACCCAATGGTTAGAGTAGATTTCTTTTCAGTTAATCTTTCATTTTTAGGTAGTTTTTGGTGTGTTAGATACCCCATGTCCAAAGATTGATAACCCAAAGAAGCCTTCACCACCACCGTCGGATTACCAACACTTCTTGGATAGCTAGATCCTTGTGAGTTTTTCTCTTCTCTTTTTCTTTTTACTTTACTTTGGGGACAAAGTAAGTTTTAAGTATGGGGGAAGGGAATTACTTTTACATGACATGTAGTTGCATTAGATTAGGCATGTTTAAAATTTTTGCATGCATTGACTAAAATTCTTGAAAAATAAAATCAGAAAAATTTGAAAAAAATACAAAAATATTGCATTTAGGTTCTTATTTTTCCATTGTTTGATTCCTCTTGTGTTTCTATGCTAAGTATGAGTCCTAACCTATGATTTGCATGATTTGCTGAAATTTCTATGATATGAGCATGATCTTTGATTAATTACTTAGACTATAGGACTGGGCATGTATATAGCTTGAGTTTTAGATTCATTATGAAGTTCTAGACATAATTTGCCTTGTGAGATATTTGGCCTTTCATTGATTATATTTGTTCTCTTATGTCTTGAGTGTATCATCTTGATTTACTAGCTCTAGAACTTGCGTTTAGACTCTTTTTCAAGACTACTTTATATGATTGAATTTATGACATTAATATGATTGAGACATTGTTTCTTATTAGCCTATTATTTCCCTTTCTACCTTGACAAGATTAGGCATGTCAATCGATTGAAACAGATCGGGTTCGGGTCGGGTTGTTTCGGTTTCGGATCAATTCAGATTCGGATCTAAGTCGGATATTGTGACAAATCAGATATGACTAGGTTGGTTCGAGTCGGTTCGAATATTCATTTTATCGGATTAAGTCGAAGTATCGGGTCAAGTTCGGTTGGTTATTTCGGATTTCAATTTGGTCGGATTTCGATTGGGTCGGATTTTGGTCTAGTTTAGATCTCGTTCTAAATAAGATCTCGGTTAAATCGGGTTGTAATTTGATTGAGTTTCTATTGAATCAACTTTTAATTAAATGAGTATCAAGTTTTAGTGGTACAATTTATTTCGGATTAAGTTTTATTTCTTAACTCTTAAAGTTTCATGTAACATTTAAAACCTAAAAACAAAATTAAAATGATTATCTATATTTATTAAATAGGTTTGATGCATGTTAGACTATATAGCATAATGCTAATATGCTATATTGATAAAAGGGGTTGATAAAGTAAATTATTGATAAAACTATCTTTAAGTGCTTTAAATTAAGTAAATAAAAAATATATCAATATATTAATTATTTTTAAAAAATATTTATAATAATCTAAAAAAAAGTGTCAAACTAAAAACTTTGTGGACTTTGTTTAGTTTTTAGAAGTAGCTTATATACTCGTACCAATTACGAATTTGGTTAAATGTAAGTGATATATTTTAAAATAAATTAGTTTAAAAATATTGATTTTTATAATTTTTTATGTGAATATGAGCAAAAATTGTCGATTATTTTAATGCGAGACTTAATATTTTTCATTTTGTTAAAAAAAATTCAAGAGTAGCATATAACTAATTAAGCAAATACATTTAACATAAGTTAAATACTAAAATTAAGAAGATTTATTTTTATTAATTATCGTTTTAAGATGATTATTGTCAGATGATTTCGGGTCGGTTAATCTTGAGTTTTCGGATAATTTCAGGTCAAATGATTTTGAGTTTTTGAATGGCTTTGGGTCGGTTCATCTCAATTTCGGGTCAATATCAAATTAATCCAATCGGATATACTCGGATTTGAGTCATTTTCGGATTCGGTTCGTTTTTAAGTTCGGGTTGAATCGGTTTAGGTCGGGTTGGTCTCGGATATATATATATTTGTTTGTTCTTTTCGGTGTCTGTCGGTTGTCAGATCAGACGGGTCAGGTCGGATTTCTCGGGTCGGTTCATGTTTTGACAGGCCTAGACAAGATCTATGTTTTTGACACCCCATTTCTGTGAACTTTAAGCCTATTTTTGATAAACTCCACAAAATAATCCCTAGCCAAATAAGCTCGACCCATCCAGGATTTAGGACTTTAGGTTGTGTTCTGTTTTGTGGGAGTTTGGTATAAGTATGGGGGAGGTTGAAAGAAAAGGTGGAAAAGAGGAAATACAACTCTAGTGTGCAAAGTGGAGAAAAATGAAGGTGAAGGATAAGTGCAAAGAAAGAAAAAGTGAGCTTGAAAGGTTAATAACCTTCAGAAATGTAAAAAGAGTTGGGGAAAGGAGCAAAAACTGAAAAAAAAATGAATGAGAAGAAGAAAGAAGAAACAAAGTGCTTAAATGTATTTATGGAGTTAGTAAAGAAAGTTTGGGAGTAGTAAGAAGAAAAAGTGTAAAGTTTGGGTTTAGGATTAGTTCTTTATCCCTGATTTAGCACCACATGACTAAATATGATCCCATCCAAATTATCTTTACCTTGGCCCCATTACATCCCTTAAAATACCTCATGATTTTTGTTGTGTATTTGGTCCACAGGGGTGGAGAATTAGGACGTTGATGCAAGCCTATGGTAGTCTAGTTTGTCTTGGTTGATTTTGAGTGAAACACGTCCTTTAAACACCTGAGAGTGAGGGCAAAGCACATTATCTTGGTGAGGTCTAGAATGAATAAATAATCTTTGTTTAATGCTTGATGTAATGCATGCTATGAAGTATTGGTCATGTTTTAATTATATGTTGAATTGCTCGGTTGATTATGAGATGAATGCATGATTGTAATGATGTGGTGTGACTTGGATTTATGTCTTGCTTAAGGACAAGCAAGGTTTAAGTGTGTAGGAATTTGATAGCTTGCATTTGGGTAGTGATTAGGATGCATATTTATGTTTATATTGCATGGTTTTAGCTTAATTTAGTCTAGTTCATAGGTTTTTATGTTTTGTAGGAAATTCGGGTTTTGCGCTTGTTATGTTCGGTTTTGCAGATCTTTAGGTAAACAAGCATGGATATGATGGATATTAGAGGACTATGGTGGAGTTTGATGAAGCTTATAGAGGTGAAAGTGAAGTTTGGAAGAGTTAAGGCCCAAGAGCTTGTGGGAAAACAATGCTTAAATCCGGCCCACGCATTGGAGTCTTGTTTTGACACCTCTATCTTGCAATGCTTGGCTTGGGAGCTATGGTGGTAGGATGTAGTGGAATTTGTTATCATTGGAAAGCTAATTCAAAGATCTACAATTCATATTTTTAGTCCGAGTCCAAATTCCAACTCGAAGGGGGTCAAAACAGCCTCTGAAATCTCACTTGAATGTTGAACCGAGAGTGTCGCGGGCTACAACACTAAGTGCCGCGACATCGCTACCCAGGAAGAGACCGCGCCATCGGTGTTTACGCGGAGATGTTGGGCTACGTGTTTGGGTTGGGCTTCCAGATGGGCTTAAGTTAGATCTTGTCTGACGTGTTTAATGTAATATGGGATAGAATTTATCTTTGGAAACCTTTGGGTACTTAAACCTTGTTGTTAGCTTTTCTTTCATAACCTTGATCACAATTTGGAGGCTAGGGTTTCTTCTCTCAAGAGGCGACCTTTGAACCTTTTGTAAGTTTTTCTTAATTCAATCATGCATTTCTAAACCCTTTGTGTTTGACTAGTTATTGAAGTCATAGATTGCATATTATTGTGAAGTTTGATTGATTCTCAACAAACTTGAATAGGTTTTATTCCCTATGATTAATTAAATCAAAGTTTTTCTAGGTTTTTGTTAGATTGGCCACCTAATAGAATTTCTAGGTTAATTTACAACTAATTTGATTAAGCCCCGTTTGGGATTGATTAGATAAAGTAGCAACTATAATTGTTTGGACCCGTTCGGGCTATTCAGTTATAGAAGGGAATATTTCCACAATTAACTTGAATGACTATTTGCTTCAAGTGGTTGTTCAATCGATATTTGACTCGTAAAGTTGTTGTTAATTGAATCTAGATGTTGTTTTAGGTTGTTAAATGATTAGCGTTGTTTAGACTGTTAGTTCTTTCAACTAGATCTGAAGTTTGGGTCATAATCCTTAGTAGGATCATAATCCACGATATATTATTCAAGTGAATTAAGAATCAAGAAAATCAATGATCAATAAGCATATATAGATGGATTTAACTAGTTGAACACGCTTTCCTCATAATTGTTTAACACAGTCATATTTGCGTTTATAGTTATTTTTAATTTGCATAATAGAATTAGAATAATCATTCACAAAAACCCCCCACTTGGTTACTTGGTATCTTAGTAATAACATAAATACATGAGTCTTTGTGGGATCGACCCTTACTTATCATTCTACTAAGTTTGGTTAAGTTAGGATTCTTTGGTGGGTATTAACAACCTCTAAAATACCTCATCTCCTTTTCTCCCAAACTGGGACTTGTCTTTTAAACACAACCTTTGTGTCTTCTTTTGCTCATACACTTCTCTTTCATGGAAAGCTCCAAGAAAGAATATGCCCCCACACACCCTCTTTTTCTCAAGTCTTCGACACAATCAATCCTTCACAAGAGATATTTCATCGCCAGGTTCATCAGCTCCTGTGCCAGGATGCTCATTACGTTGCTAAAAGGTTGAGCCTGGAAAAATACTCTCGTGGCCGCCTTCTGAAGAGGAAGAGGGTCAAGTGGGAGCTTTTTCTTAATTTGCGTGGAGGAGAAGGTCTACCCGGTACAACATCTACAAAGATGGTGTCAGTGAGCCTCAGTCCAACCAAGTCTTGAACATTGGGTTGGACCAAATCTATGAGGTTTGGGTTTTCTTGGCTGATGAGTGGGATCCGAAATGTTCCCTCTGCATAAACCAAGAACCCCTATGATCTTGTTCCTTCTCTTTTGTACTCCTATCCTGCTCCCCCTCTCAAATTTGTATTTCTCTTCGGAGTTCCCTTTTGTACAACTCATTTTCCTAAGTAATGAAATGGATCTTTAGTTTGAATGTGTGTTCTTTTTATTGTGTTCTAATTTTTCATGCTTAACCTTTTCGATGATGCCAAAAGTGGGAAGGATAAAATGTGTGAGATGCATTGTTTTTAAGTTATCGTAGTATGGCCTTTGCTAAGGGGGAACTATCTCACAAAATGTGCTAAGTAGGAACTGCATAACCATATAGTGGAACTCCCTGCAAAATTTTGTCACACTCAGGGGGAACTTGCATGCATTACATTGCTTGATGTACTTGTCATTTTATTATGGGTTTGTCATCATCAAAAAGGGGAAAATTGTTGAGTTGGTGTTAGGAACTCACGTTCATTAATACTGGAACAACATCAACAGTTTTGATAATGACAAATACCATGGGAACTAACGCCTATTGTCAAGTATTTCATTTTAACAGGTTGCACGTCGCTAAACAAAACACGGAGTAACAGGTTCCCAAGGCATGGGAACTAAGGCAACGAAAGTTCCCATGTCAAGGGAACTCGATCAAGATGCGAGTAACTCCAGAAGTGAACCAGAGTTCCCAAGGTTAGGGAACTCAGTGAACCAAAGTTCCCACAAGAAGGGAACTGGATGAGAAGAACAGGACTCCCAAACGTCAAGAGAGTTCCCAAGTTGTGTAATCTTCTCTCTTATAATTAGAAGATTAAATTTGACCCGTTTATTATAATTAGATATAACGCCCCACAATCAGTCACATTATAACTCTAGAAACAAGTGTATCATTAGAACCTAATATAGGAGGATGAAATGGTAAGATCTCAATGCAAGTTGGAAATAACCTTGCAGGCCAAGCTTCTCACAAGCGAACAAAAATTGCTATTTTTGATGTCGATATATTTTTGTTCTAGCGGCTTTTGATTGGGAATTGCGTTTGTGCGGTGAAATTATATACCACGATTAAAATATTTCTTTTATGAAAACGGTCCTAAAAATTATGCTAATTAATTAAATTAACTTACATGACTTAGTTTGCCACTTTTAATTTTTTAGATATAAGTTGCAAATACGATCTAAATGAGTAACGGATTAATTAAGCTTGTCTTAGAAAGACATTTTGAAAAATTCCCAAAAATATCATAAAAAATCACGGATATTACAATATTAACCCTTAAAAATAGTTTCATCTCTACAATGTAATTAGGGAGAACTACGATTATAAGGAAAGAAAAGCACAAACATACAAAACAAACTTACATGTAGAAAGCTAAAGCTTATAGTACCCCCTTAAAAAATCTCCTTCTAAGATGACATTAACTCTAAGAAATGGTTTTTCATCTCTTGTTCAGTCTCCTAAGTTTCCCAAGTCATCTCTTTACCACCATTTTTAGACCAAAGTACCCTTACTAAAGATACTTTCTTATTGCAAAGCTTCTTCAATTTTCCGTCTAAGATCTGAAACGGTGTTTCTTCATAGGCACCATTTGATTAAATCTCCACATCATAGTTGAGTACATGAGATTCATCGGGAACATACGATCTTAGCAGCTACACATGAATGCCATGATGAGTTGAATGTGATATCAAAGGTAGCACAAGGCGATAACTAGCTTGACTACACTTTCAATTACCTTAAAAGTCCCAACATAACGAGGACTAAACTCTTTCTTGTCTTTCTAAAATGAACTACACCTTCCAAATGAGATGTTCATACGAGACATTGGCACCAACAATGAACTCATGTCCCTTCTTTCCAAGTCAGCATATAACTTTTGTTGACTATGAGCGATCAACATTCTTTTATCGAGTCAGAGCAAGATCCTCACGACTAACTCGTGTCTGAGAAATATCTTATCACTCTGGAGCCACTAACAGAATATGCATCCTTTTCTTGACTAAGGTTTAGAGAACACAAAAGAAAAATGGGTAGGAGAATTACTAATGTGCCCTTTTCTTTAGGAGTTATACATTAGTGCTCCTAGGAAGAGCTTCACCTTAGAAACTTTTGTGGTTTGGACGAATCACATGGAAAATATTTCATTCTTTTGAAACCTGGTTTGAACTTATTAGAGAAATATAAGGTTTGGTATAATCTCAAGAAAGAATACAACATTAATCTATTCTTCTTTGAAATATGAAACTATCGGAGAAAATTCTAGTTGAAATAGAAATGTAACTCTAATGAGAATATCCTATGTTTTTATCACTCTTAAGGAACTATGAGATTTTATTTCATCAAGTGATTAGCATGAGAAATAAGCTTCAACACAATCCTTAACATATCTTCAAATGAACAAGACACGAAACTTTACCCCCAAACATGTGATCAAGATGGGAGGTAAAACATATTCTCACTCACTACCATTAATCTATATCAAGAAAATTTCATTTGTAAATTTTATGGAATCCTTTGGAATAAAAAATATTCAGTCCAAAACTTTGCAATAACAATGACCATTTTATAAAGTTATGTCCGAAATTGACTTGAGGGGTTTGCCTATATTAAGGCAAAAATTACACGATTCTGATTTGGTATATAGATTTATAATATGATAATCCATGATCATATAACAAAATCCAGAATGAGACATTCTTACGAGGAAGAATGGTCAATTACATGATTCGATCTTTCCAACTATTGTTAGGATACAAAAGAGTTTTGAAAGAGAAAACTAAACATAGATTACAAGCACTATGACTTGGATTAAGAAGGAAGAAGATATCTATTCTTCCAAAACATTTGACGAGATGGACTTATCACTACAGTGCATCTCATAGAGTCACTGATTCTACCCTTGAGATGTTGCATGTCCCTTCCCTTTATTTTGTGCCAATGATTGCATAGAGTTGGTCACAATGGACCTAGTTGGAACATGATTGCCTTGAGCAACTGAGGCAGAATTGGACGGGATTAAACCCTTCATATTTTGTGAGCAGTAAGAATGCATGTGCTCTTCCTTCCCACAAGTGAAGCACACTTCTTGGTTTCCAATCACTTCTGATTAATGTGACCTTCCTTGCCACAGTTGTCACCGAACCCTTATGCTTGTATTCCTGGAGAAAAGTTGGTCGAAACTGATCTAAACTTACTCTTCTTTGACTGATCAATTTTTTAGGTGAACCGGGTCTCTAAAAACCACTCTGACCACTATCTTGGGACTTTCCTCTACCAGGGATCTTCTAGTTAGATTCTGTTAGCACGTTATCCAATTTATAAGCAGAGTCCACATACTGCTCAAGCGTTTGAAACTCACGCTGGTCCATCCAGGGATTGATGGAGGGACTCATCCACCTATGGAAACGACGAATCTCGGAGCCTTGGTTGAGAGCTTAGGACATGCGTATTGCGATAGATTGTTGAACTTATTCTCCCTCTCCAGGACACTTAACCCATTAACTTTCGGATATAATAATCTCTCTTATCTATTAATTGAGCAGCAATGTCTTCAGTAAAAATTGAGCCACTTGGCAATCTATTTTAATGACATCTGTACCAATTAAATCAGTATAACGTGCAAAATACAGTTTTATTTTCACCTTATTTGCAGTTATTTCTTCTGCTCCTCCAATAAACTAACATGATGCTTTGCTCTTTTCAGCTTTTTGGTATTTAGAACCTCCATTCTTCTCTGGTTAAAACCTTTGTAGCATTTATGCTTCAAGGTTGTACGTCTTCTTTCTTCTGTGTGGATTATTCTTTCTCCTTGTCCTAATTGTGTTGATTCGCCCTAAATTGGACTTTGGTTTATTTTACCCTAATTGTTACTTAATTTGAGATTTTGTTGTGATGTTCTAGGGAGACGCAAGAAGCTTGAGCCTTGAATCGTCTGTGCATGAGCCGAATCGGAGAAGATTGTAAATGGAAAAGGTTAGTTTATGTTTCTTAACAATCCAACCTCAATTTCTGTTGCTTAGCAAATCCTAAATTTTTTATTCACTTTCTCCTCAATTCGGGTGATCTACTAAAAATCAGCTTTCTAATTTGTAAGGAAATCTTTTACGGTAAACCGCTACAAGTATTGCTTCTTCTGTTGATTATCAATTTGGTCCAGAACAAACCCTTGTGATTCTTGATTTTTTTTGTGGGGAGTGGGTTGCTTTTGGAACTACAAGAATTGAATTCATCTGTAACACCCCGACTTCCGACGGGGCACTACTAAGAAATAGACCTTACTAGGTACTATTAAATAGGTTGACAACTACACTTTAGGATCTTGCAACGCGGGCACGACGAGAAAACGAAATAAAAAAAACATCCAACCTTTATTTAATAAAACTTAGAAAAACGTAATCATGCATGAATCCCCGAAAACCATAAGCAATCAAATACGTCACAATGCCTACTGAAACTGAACTATCCGAACAAAATTATAATAAACGAAACACAGTACCAACTCGTCTAACAAATGTTAAAATCATTATCCTAACTTTTGTAAATAAACTAGTACAGACCAAACCCACTATGACACACGCTCTTTACCGCTCCGGCCCGCCATCTTGCCTCGGTTCCTGCACGGTTCCCTGATTCATACCTGGAACTGAAAAATGTTCCCCGAAGGGTCAGCGTCTAATCTACCAAGCTAGAAAGAATATGGAAACTGTAGAACGTTTTGAAATCAGTTATCTAAAGTCAGCATACAAATCCACAATCGCAATCATAACTCTAGAGGCCAATACCTAAATTAGTTATATCAGTTCCACAAGTCACATACGCATTCACAATCACAATCACAATCACACAGCAATGCAATTCTTCCTTTGTCCACGATCCGACTTCCAAGGCGCTCATCACCGCGCCGAGTGCAGAGGCAGGCCCTCCCACTCCACTTCCCAATCTCCCTTCTAACTCCGGGCTAAGCCTCCACTGGAGCACTTGCCAAAAACACACAGATAATACTTTTCGTTTTGAAGGGGCACGGTTTCCCTGTCACACGGGTCAAAGTAGCCAACTCTTCCTCCACGCCAGCTACGATGGGCCATGTCGGAAACGATACCAACACAGAGAAAACGTTCCAAAAATATTTCCGATAAAACACATTTAAAATTATTAACGCACGCAACACACAAGGAGTTCAAAACAATTTAAAAGGTATTCGGGACTAGTTCCCAAAACCCGTCCTACAATATCGATACGCAGTCTAACAAGGGAGAAAAGAACCGAGCAAGTCGAAAAACGACTTACCTCAAAGACGAATTCCCAAAGAATCGAAACAACTAACTACAGAACAACTTGAACCCTTGCAAAGACAAGGAATGATATTTAAAATTACCAAGTCTTACAAAAAGAGATTTTACTGAACCCGAAACCCACCAACTTACTTGTATATCAACTCTTAACAAACTTAGTTTATGAAAATTAGAATACCCGAATTTAAACAACCTTAACTCACATGAAACCATTATCGATCTTAATATACTTATAGCAATTGTCTCTCAAGACCCCTTCAAATAGAACACACATGTGCTCACGTGATCATACACAAATTAATAATGTGAAGCTCGAATTTAAACAACTAGATTACTTAATTACCCATCATCTCAACTAATCTTAATACAAGCTAATTAGTCTAACTCTTATATTATATACTATATAAAAAAAACAACGTTATCTATCAACTTGAAAATTGAATTTTGTGCAATCTACTTAGACTTAAATATCGATTGATTTTAACTCAAATCGACATCTGCGTAAATACCTCACTTAATCAGATCAGCCTTAATTACTCTTAATTAATATAACCCAACCTTAGATTAACGAATTACCTACAAACTTGATCGGTTCTACTCCAAAGCAACCCCCAACAGAAAGCAAAACAGATTGCTGCATAAACAACTAACCCGGAATCCAACAACAAGCTTGACATACCCGATCAAGACCCAACCTTTCCCCGACCCAAAACCGATCGGACCCATTATTGAAACAGAAGAAAGATGGCTGCACTAACCAGTAGCGGGGAGGACGACGACACTACAAGACAAGCGGAAGAAAAAGGCGTGACCGTCGGTGATGTCGCGATTGACGAGTTGGGGCCAGCCTTGGCGATCGTTCTCTCGTTTTTACGCTGCTCACGGTACAAAGGTGACAACGATGTAGTAACCCGGTGATCGGTATTCTTCGATCGGCGCGGTCAAAACCGGAGATGGTGCTCGGTGTAGTCGGGGAAGAGATCGCACAAGGCATCGTCGAACACCAAGAGAAGAAGGGAAAAGACTTTGGCTTCTGGCGGCGTGATCGACTTGACGCGAGGCTAACGAGGGAGATGGGAGTTCTAACTTCCAAAGTGGCGGATATCTATCTCTATGGGTGGTACTAGATAACTATATATATTAGGATAAGGAGTTAGATAGGTTTAGTGAGGATTTTATGGGCTGTTAGGATAGGATAAGTGATCAGAGTTAATTTAGGTGAAGGAATATATTCAGTAAAGCAATATATTTATAAATATAGGATTAGTTATTATATTATTTATATAATGAAAATAAGGGTGTTTGTAAAACAGATTTAAAAGAAATTCCTTTCCCCGGGTTTTCTTGGAGAACAAGTCACGAGGTTGCTTGCAAAACAGGAAAGTCATTTTCGGACAATAAAAGGGGAAAGCGGAAACCTGACTACTACATCATCTACTCTGGAATTGGGTATATTATCTTCTACTGCATAGATGTAGTAGTTACCATATACTTTTATGTTGTTGATGGTGCTTAGAAGTAAGAAAATTGGCCAAATTGATTTGTTTTTTTTGGGTCAAATCTTAGGAGTTGAACTAAAATTGAGTAGCAAATTTGTACAAGAATGCATGCTTTAATTATAAAAGGTGGTGAATATTCCAAATTGATTTGTTACTTAATGTTGCTCAAAACTAGGAAGATTGGTTTCTAGGCATCTTTATTAATCGATCTTAGTGTCACTTGAGTAGGTTTGGTTTTAATTGTCTTAGGAGTGAGTTTAAATTGAGTAGAAAATTTGTACAAGAATGCATGCTTCAATTATAAAAGATGGTGAATAAAGTTATGGGATCATGGGGGTATTGTATGGATTTTTTTTTTTGCATTGAAATCACAATTTTCATAATACATAATATATACTATGTATGCCCTTGGAATTGTTTCTAACTTTTCACCAGTAATGCAATGATAAGCATTCACCCTAACATGTATGCATAGGGTTTTGTCATTTCGTTAGTTCATGGATAGAGTACTAGGTAGGTAAAACTAATAATTGTAGGTGAAATATAGCCTTTTTGAGTAAGCTTAATTCTATAGATAAATTGAAAATTTTGAACATATATCCTGGCTTGCTTGTAAGCTGTAGCACATGGAATGTTCACTTTTGTACTCTCAATTGGCAATCTGTGTTTGTGCTCAGGTTGAACTAGAAAACCATGTTGAGGAGATTGGTGCTAGATTAGTTAGGCAAGCTGCTTCAAAGGGATTGAGATCACGGCAAAAGTCCTTGTGGTCCTTGGATTCATATTTTGAACCAACCGTTGATGTCAGAACTTTTGCTCCTAATATTCACATATATAGAAATAGTTTTTAAAGTTTATGACTAATTAATAGAAGCAAGTATGTTCCTAATTGAGTTCATGATTGATAATGGACCCTTCAAGGTACTTGCCTTTGTGCCTTTTTAACCCGCATTAGAGTAATTAATTTGATTCTGTTATCCAATTAATAATTAGGAGAATATAGTTGAACTCATCTATTTTTGTCCTTGTATTCCTCATCAATTTTTTTGTGGTTTCTTACATAAGGTTTGTTTTTGGTATGAAATAACTACTGAAATAGTCTCTCTTTCCTTTTGTGTTGATTTGAACTACTTAAGGAGAAAATGCAAGGATTGACATCCGAAATTGTCGACATGATGAAGTCGCAGCCAAAAGCTGTTTAAGCTAGCCTCAAAGATGCCCAATTATACTATCACAAGTGCATTGATTAACCAGAAGCCTTTTTTGCTGAAGTTTTTGTTGTTCATTTTTGCTAATATCTTTACATTGTGCAATTGGAGCTCCCAGTAATAAAGCATACACCAAATGGACAACTTAAATGGTCGTTGGTCTCAAAACTGAAGTTCCTTGGATTATGTGCAATCAATTTGATTCCCTTGATCCTGTTGTAAGTTTTTAATGTTGATAGGTAAATGTTTGCTCAAATTTATTAGCCCAATGCCTAATCAACCTGATTAACGTGGTCCTTTTTTTTCTTTCAAATTGATGTAAATTTACACTTTAATCTGAATATGACATGTTGTGATTTCTAAGCAAAGGAGTAAAAAGTGTGCCCTTAATTAGTGTGGATATTAATATTTAGATTTAAATAATCAAGCACACTTAATTTAGTTGATATAAAATTTAACTAACCTTTGTTTGAAAGTTTTTTCTTTGTGGTAGTGCTATTGCAATTGTGACAGTTTAAGAGAATCCAATATTTATTTGTGAAGGTTAAGAGAATCAAATATGTATAGTACAAGTGCAGAAGAGTTTTATTTGAGTTGTAAAAATTGATAATGCTTGTATTTTTATATGAATGTAGACATAAATGTTAAGATTGTATACTGAGTATTGTAAAAAAAACAAGTTATATATGTGTAACACCCCTATTTTACAACATTGGGTATTACCGCCAATGACCTCGGATTTTACCGTTCAAAGTCACCCAAGGCTTTTAGAATGATATTGAACAATAAAAATGCGGAAATAACATAATTTATAATAAAAGGTCCTCTCTCTCGAGAGACTTTTGTTCGTACAATCGTCTTACATAGTGATACCAAAATGATGTTCGACAATAAAACATATAAAAACTTGTTCTTGGTTCATAAACAGAATTAACTCAAAACGATAAGAAAAGTACATCTTCGGAGATCCTTGTCCTTCCTTCGCCTTCTCCTTACGCCTTACTTGGATTCCTAGGTTCTGACATAATTCGTGAGGGGCGAGAATATGCCAGGAAAACATGCGGAAAAGAAGAATTAGTCTAAGAGACTAAGCAAGCGGGAACGAAACTGCCCAAGGGTATTTCGGTAATTTAACAATATCGAGAGAGATATTATCGGGTTGTGTTTAAGATATGGCTTGTTTATGTGGGTTTTAACGGTACGAAGAAGAGCGTATCTCAGGCGGAGATAGCTCGATAATCGAGAGAATAGCTACTAGATTGTAGACTTCTTTTAGAATGGATTAGTGTATGTTGGGAATGTTATTTAATCAAACAAGTTTCAGAAAACCTCTCGCACCCTGAACGGACCGAGAGCCGGATCGATCATTTGAGACCGGTCCGGTTTTGATTTCTTTAAAATGTGCATGGGCACTTATCTTATATCGTGACGAAAAAGATATTAATTACTTTTAATGATTTTTAAAGGGGGTGGGGGCTCGTATGGCCCGGTCCACCAAGGGAAAACTCAGTTTCCGACACTTAGCTAGAGTGCCACTCATCCCTCCTTGCAATCGGAGCAGACTAGATCATGATCCTGAAAGTCGTACTTTAAGCACATAGGCATACGACTTAGTAAGTTATATAGAGGTGCCAGGATAATCCCACGCCCCTCACTAGTTTGTTCGACATCGTTCTCTTAACGAGACCGTAAACAATCAAGGCCACAACCAAACTAGCATAAATAATCCTATCAAATAGTAGATAGCGGAATACGATAATAGTGGGGTCACTATATCTAACAATCGATATTCCTAGGTTCGTTTATTATTTAGCAAACAAGTTGTTCCCAACATCAAGAATTTCACGGAAATGAATATATAAGGTTACAAGGGGAATTTCCACTTGCCTTTGTTCTCACGAGTAGGATAGCGATAAGACGGAAAGTGTTGTTCGCGACTCCGAATAAAATCTCGACCTATTGACACGGAAATTTTTACGAGCGATCTTTAAATACGAATTTCTTTTAAAGTTTGGATTTCTCTTATATACTTAGTATAAGAGAATGAAATTCTAAATTATTATAATAATAATTTAGGTGACTAATTAAAATAATAATATTCCTTTATTATTATTTTAATTTTGTAATATCCTTTTATTCCTAAAAATCCTTATTCAATTTATTAAAAATAATTGTTTTAATTTCACTTGCTAACTTCTTAAAATAAATAAGCAAGTATAAACTCATAAAAGCATATGATAATATTTTACCTAAAAAGGTGTTTTAAAAATTATATCCTCCTTAAGATTATAAAAAGTCTATTATAACCTTGTTACGATATTTCACTTAATGTCATTATAATATTACTCTATTTTCAATAATATTCATAAAGATACTTAAAGTATTATTTTCTCACCAAAGAATATTTTATTAATAATATTATCTTAATAAAACCTTATTTAACTATATAGACCATATTAAATGAAGATAATAGACCACATTCTTAGTAATTTCCATAAATAGAACTTTCTATTTACTTTATAAGGTAAGCTTTCCAAAACCTAACATAATATTAAATTAATCTTATTTACTTTATTCACATATATTTTCCATATCTATAATTTATATAAATATATGATCATGGCTTAAAATATCTTACTTTATACTTATAATATAGTCTTATGATATCGTAATGAAGTCACAAAATAATATCTTTTCTATATTTTACAATATCTTTTCATGCAAGGCGTCTTTTATAACTTAGCAATATAATAACATACTCCCTCCGTTTCACAATACTTGTTCTTAAAGCCTTTTTTTGTTTCAAAATAGATGTTCATGTAACTTTTTTTCCATTTATACCCTTGTGTATACCCCCACATTACACATATCCCAAAATTTCTTTTTTTTGGTTGAATCTCCCAAGGTAATTGAGAAAAAACAAAGAGCATTTAATAGGGGTAATTTGGGAAGAAAAAAAATTCCTTAATATGTGTGAAATTTTGTCTAAGATCAAGTATTGTGAAACGGAGGGAGTATTATATATTAATTTATTGTCACAACTATCATATTTATAATTAAAGCTTATGTCTTGTTGGAATCTCTACACCTAGAGATAGGTTAAACTAATATTTTATTAAATAACAACTTCATTAACATAACTATCATTATTATAAATAATTCATATATCTTGATATTCTCTACACTTAGAGATAAGCAACATAATATATTATTTTATAAAATTATTCCTCTATAAAAAATAATATTTAATATAAAAAGCTACAATCTTTATGCTAATAACTTTATACAAATACTCTTATAAGAGCTCTTAATATTATGAATATAAATATGTCTTGCAATTTATACTATAGTATGATATAAGAAATTATCAATACTTTATTTAATTGATTTCTCTTCTCTTTTCACTAACAAGATTTCACTTCATATTTTTATTAAATTAAAACTTGCAAAATAACCCATATTTAATATGTTTAATTATAATAACAACCTACTTCTATAAACATGAAAAAATTGAATTTATAAAATAAAAAGGATTAAAATACTATACCCTAATATTTGGCTTTTTGTAATACAGAACACAGAGAAGAGGAGGCAGGGAAGACCGGCGGTGTAGGGGCGGCGGCACCAGGGAGCTCCGGTGAGGGCAGGGCGGCGCGCGGAGGGTGCGACGATTGGCAAGCGGTCCGGCGAGGGCAGGGGCGAGGCCGGCGGTGCTCACAAGGGGGAAAAACAAGGCTTTTGGTGGAGCTTTGAATGGAAAAACTAGACTTGAAAGGGCTGATTTTTGGACAATTTGAGAGCAATTTGCAAGGAGGAGAAGA
Organism: Fallopia convolvulus; assembly: GCA_964016875.1. Lineage (NCBI taxonomy): Eukaryota > Viridiplantae > Streptophyta > Magnoliopsida > Caryophyllales > Polygonaceae > Fallopia > Fallopia convolvulus. Next base: position 41,441,596 of record OZ024718.1, read on the forward strand.
GAATGGTGAATGTGTGTGTTAGAAGGAGTTTGAAGCCCTTTTTATAGGCAAGAGAGGCCAAGCTCTCAATCCATGGCCATGGAGGTGAACCAATGGAGGAAGGGAGGGTGCTCCACAATTGGCCAAAGTTGTGTTAGTTGAGGGGTGATGCAAGGGTGATGCACTAATGGGGGTCTTGCAGCCAAAGAGGTGGAAGGGGAGCATGCAATGGTAGATTTCACATCAACGTAACATCAAATCAGACAAGTCTGATGTTCTTTTGGGAAGAAGAAGAAGGATATTTGATATAAAATAAAAAGGATGGGGTGAATGAGTAGAAAAATTGCAATGGTCTAGCGGATTGAGGGGGATGGGCGTGTGAGATGGGTTGCAAGAGGTCTCGGGTTCAAGTCCCGACTCTTGCATTCTTTTTACTAAACTCTCAATGTATTTTTAATGCCTTGTTGAACCTCTTTACATTTAATAAAAATCGAGATTTATAATGCATTATTTTTATTTAACTGTTTTCATCTCTTCATAACCCTTATAATAAAATTCTTGCATTTTATCTAATTTAATTTACTTAGGATTCTCTTTTTAAAGAGAAATAAAATAAGGGTTGTTAATATTTAGAAATTCTCTTTTATATAGAGAAAAAGATTATAAATATAAATATTATATTATATTCGATTTTAAAAACCTTGGAATATTGCGGATATTACAATATGTCCTATCTCAGGTTTTGAATTTTAACATAGAATGACTCATATAGTAATTTGGTAAACTCGTACTCATATTGGTACTCTAATGTACATTCGCGTATACTGATACTCTAATGTGAACTATTAAAATTTTTGCTAAACCCGTACAAGGTACGGGACGCTACACTAGTTCTTCTTATTTCTCATTCCTCACTGCGAGAAACGGGACAACATCTTTTCCTTGAGCATATCTTGATCTAGCTCGGTATGCTTAGACATACCAAAATTCTCCCACCACTCATTTGCTTCCCCCTTTAGTTGCAGGGAAGCAATCTGCACCTTCTTAACTAGAGTGCAGGCTATATTTCTAAGTAGCTTCTCCACGTGGGAGAACCGGTAAGCCATGGAGACCGGTTCCCTATTACCATTATATGCGTAAAGCCTCATGGTGTGAATGTCTTCATCAACCTCACAAAGCTAAAGCCATTATCGGGATTAGATTGGTTGGCATTTATTGCGACAACCACGTTGACAAGAGCCAACGACGACTCCCCTCCTTGCGTCGTACTCCTGAACATGTCTAGAAAGGTCGTAGTAGTGACAATATCAAAGTGTACGACATTTCTGCCTCTTGTTTGATTTTCAATTGTAGAGGTCCTAGAGTTGCCGATTCCCGAATCATTGTTCGTATTGATTCGATTGTTTGATCAAGTGTTCACCATCTATAGTTTTCCATAATTTTCATTCACAGAGATAATCAACATTTACATATGAGTAATGGACACACATTTTGAAATGAAAATCAACATTATATTGAAATATTGCAATATTTGTACCATACTATATTGTACATGTTGAAACCCTAAATAAACCGCGCCATAAACGAGATTATAATAAATACTAACTCACGGGATTTCGTACAACCAAACGGTTTTCGTACGTAGATTATTCCTCCTTCCCGCCCTTCAGCTGATTGTTTTGTAATCCTCATTACAATTAAAGCCATTTGGACTTTATACCGTAAATAGCGTGATCTCGCTCGGAGATCAAGCACATCGAATCTAGGTACAGGAAAAGATTCCTAACCCGGAGAGGTTTTTCGATCCTTAAGATTGTATTATAGCCTTGCTATATATATAAGATATGCTCGTGCTAGCTTATGTACAAATTGCCGATGTGGGACACTTATAAGTTATAACTCATAATTATGTGATTTGAATCGGGGTTGTGAATTTGCACTTGAAAGTTTACATTCGCGATTTGAATTTGAACATGGGCCACACCCACACACTTTGCTATTTGGGCCGGATGATCACTTGCTTTTTTGGGCCAATCTTTCATGTGGTTAGCTCCATGGGCAAGGCCCATCTCTATTTCTATTCATACTAAACCGATCATTCATGATTATTTATGCGAAGCAAGTACTTTGCCTGCATTAGACACTTTGCTTTTGTCTAAAATATAAATGCCCACGTAGATTTGTTAAATGAGAGTTGCATGGAGTCCATGCATATGCAACACATCTCATGCAGGTGCACTTTTATTTAACTTGCATGTTCATCTAAAACCTCATTGTCCATTATTTATGATTTTTGCCCTTAATTACATAGCAGTTATTTTGCGCACCATCACAACCCCTTGGCTTGGTGCCCTCGTTCTATGAGGGAAACGAGACAATAAACAGGTGCGACAAATTGCATAAGAGGCTTGCGCTTTACCGGTTATAGCCATGCAACACGATCCAAACTCTGGATCGGGTGGAGAGCGCACACTTTGCCAACAGAGTTAGGGCTTCGCCCCCTAAAGTCGAGATTAGGCACCAGGCTCGAGCCTTGCTCGGTTTGCACACATTTTATAGAGTTAGGACCTCATCCTTTAGAGAGTTAGGACCTCGTCCTTTTGAGAGTTAAGACCTCGTCCTTTGAGAGTTAGCGAACCTCGTTCGCTTAGAGAGTTAGGACCTCATCCTCTTGAGAGTTAGTGAACCTCGTTCGCTTAGAGAGTTAGGACCTCGTCCTCCTGAGAGTTAGCGAACCTCGTTCGCTTAGAGAGTTAGGACCTCATCCTTTGAGAGTTAGCGATTCTCGTTCGCTTAGAGAGTTAGGACCTCGTCCATTGAGAGTTAGCAAACCTCGTTCGCTTAGAGAGTTAGGAATTCGTCCTTTGAGAGTTAGCGAACCTCGTTCACTTAGAGAGTTAGGACCTTGTCCTCTTGAGAGTTAGCGAACCTTGTTCGCTTAGAGAGTTAGGACCTCATCCTTTGAGAGTTAGTGATTCTCGTTTGCTTAGAGAGTTAGGACCTCGTCCTTTGAGAGTTAGCGAACCTCGTTCGCTTAGAGAGTTAGGACCTCGTCCTCTTGAGAGTTAGCGAACCTCGTTCGCTTTGAGAGTTAGGACCTCGTCCTTTATATTGTCAGGACCTCGTCCTTTTAGATTGTCAGGAACTTGTCCTTTAGATTGTCAGGACCTCGTCCTTTAGATTGTCAGGACCTCGTCCTTTTAGATTGTCAGGACCTCATCCTTTGAGAGTTAGCAAACCTCGTTTGCTTAGATTATCAAGACCTCGTCCTTTAGATTGTTAGGACCTCGTCCTTTTAGATTTTCAGGATCTCGTCCTTTAGATTGTCAATACCTCGTCCTTTATATTGTCACGACCTCGTCCTTTAGTTTGTCAGGACCTCGTCCTTTTAGATTGTCCGGACCTCGTCCTTTAGATTGTCAAGACCTCGTCCTTTAGATTGTTAGGACCTCGTCCTTTTAGATTTTCAAGACCTCGTCCTTTAATTTGTCAGGACCTCACCCTTTAGATTGTCAGGACCTCGTCCTTTAGATTGTCATCGCCAGCCCCGCGCACGCCAAGGTCGAACCCCGTGGCGCCGCACAAAGACTGTGACTAGAGCCCGCGCACGCCAGGTCTAACCCCATGGCGCCGCACAGAGACTGCGGCTAAGCCCGCGCACGCTAAGGCTAACCCCATGGCACCGCACAGAGACTAGGACTAAGCCCGCGCACGCTAGGGCTAACCCCGTGGCACCGCGCACGCCATGGGCGAACCCCATGGCGCCGCACAAAGACTGCGGCTAAGCCTGCGCACGCCAGGGCTAACCCCGTGGTGCCGCACAAAGACTGCGGCTAAGCCCGTGCACACCAGGGCTAACCCCGTGGCGCCGCACAAAGACTGCGGCTAACTAAAGAGAGAAGAGGACGTACTTACTTGATTATTACCCGAGAGTAGGTCGGATAGGGAGAGCACTTTTCACAGACGGTGCCAGTGTTGAAACCCAAAATAAACCGCGCTATAAACGGGATTATAATAAATACTAAGTCTCTGGATTTCGTACAACCAAACTGTTTTCGTACGTAGATTATTCCTCCTTCCCGCCCTTCAGCTCATTGTTTTGTAATCCTCATTATAATTAAAGCCATTTGGACTTTATACCGTAAATAGCACGATCTCGCTCGGAGATGAAGCACATCGAATCTAGGTACAGGAAAAGATTCCTAACCCGGAGAGGTTTTTTGATCCTTAAGATTGTATCATAGCCTTGCTATATATAAGATATGCTCGTGCTAGCTTATGTATAAATTGCCGATGTGGGACACTTATAACTCATAATTATGTGATTTGAATCGGGGTTGTGAATTTGCACTTGAAAGTTTACATGCACGATTTGAATTTGAACATGGGCCACGCCCACACACTTTGCTATTTGGGCCGGATGATCACTTGCTTTTTTGGGCCAATCTTTCATGTGGTTAGCCCCATAGGCAAGGCCCATCTCTATTTCTATTCATACCAAACCGATCATTCACGATTATTTATGCGAAACAAGTACTTTGCCTGCATTAGACACTTTGCTTTTGTCTAAAATATAAATGCCCACGTAGATTTGTTAAATGAGAGTTGCATGGAGTCCATGCATATGCAACACATCTCATGCAGGTGCACTTTTATTTAACTTTCATGTTCATCTAAAACCTCTTTGTCCATCATTTATGATTTTTGCCCTTAATTACTTAGCAGTTATTTCGCACACCATCAGTACAAGGAAAAGATGTCTATAACCAATTCTGAGAAATTGAACAACTTAACCAACAAAAGTTGGCGCTATAAAATGAAACAAAAACAACACTCACAAAGCCAAATTTTAAGAATCCAATGTAGGATCGTTAGAGAAAAATAACTCCCTTTCGAGCTTCTCACTACGTCGGACTTCAAGAGCACTTTGGGCTCGCTCTTTTGATTTCTTGAGTTTGTTTACAAATCTTTCCCATGCTCAATTGTTGAATCCCACAACAACTTGATCCACGCTCTCCCGTTGCCTCACAACACTCTCACTCTCAAGCTATGCCTAAGCAAACTCTCATTTGCTCCCCCCTTTAGTTGTAGGGAAGTAATTTGCACCTTCTCAATTGGAGTGCAAACTATGTTTTTGTGTAGCTTCTCCATGCGAGAGAACTAGTAGGCCATGAGGAGCAGTTTCCTAGTACTATCATACAAGTCAGGCCTTATGTCGATGAATATCTCCATCACACTTATAAAGCTCATGCCATTATCAAGATTAGCCTAGTTGACCTTTACTACGGCAACCGCATTTACAAGAGGCAGCGACAACCCTCCCTACTGGGCGTTCCTAAACAAGTCTTTCAAGGCCGCAATAGTGGCAACATCAAAGTGTACGACATTGTTGCCTCTTGCTTGATTTTCAATTGTAGGGATTCTAGAGTCGTCGATCTTGGCTCATTAACTGTATTGATTCGATTGTTTCATTGAGTGTTCAACATTTTTAGTTTTCCACAATTATCATTCACAAAGATAATCAACATTTGCCTATGAGTAATAGACACACATTTTGAAATGGAAATCAACATTATATTGAAATATTGCAAGGTTGGCGGCATACTATAGTGTACAAGTAAAAGAAGGTTACAACCCGTTCCAAGAAATTGAATAGCTTAACCAACATAGTTTCTGCTACAAAAGAAAACAAAAGCGATATCTACAAAGCCAATTCGATAGAAGTCAACCATTCTATACAATACAAAATTGATGATTGACATACATGCTTCAAAAGTGGGAGTCACGACACATGTCCAGAGACTACCCTAACGACAAAACAGTCCCTTTTACTTAGGTCTACTATAGTTGAGTTAGAAAATCCCATAACATGTTCGAACATCCTAATTCGAACCTGCTGCTATCCGGGATCTCACCCTTGCAATCCAATAGTAGATCAACTTGCCTAACATAGCAACGAAATTGATCCATACAATAGTGTCCGCTATGGATACGACCCTTTAGATGGCCAAGCCCATCCTACTAATCCAATTATTTCCCTTGCCACGCTTCCAATACCGTAGGAGTACGTCAGACAATCCTTAAAGATGCATTAAAAGGGTAGGTCCAATATCTAATAATGTCTCCGACACTCCTTGTTTGGAGAGGTCGCGTACTTATTCAGGCACACAATACACATGTCCGGCTAGGATCAACCCTATAGAGGAGCGAGCATCCTCTATAAATCCCACTGCTCTTTCTGCTTCTCGCTGAGCACGAGCTTTGTTTCCGGCCAACACCATTTCTTTAAGCGAATGTAAACAAACATATAATATAGTATATCTATAATTCTTTATCTTGAAGACGTTGATCTATTGGAGGAAGTTTTGAAATCCGTTTATTAATGAAAGGGACTTCTCAAAAACAGGTGATAAACAAAATCAACCTTTTTAAATCCATTAAGGCAAGCATTATCGAACTCATCATTCTTTTCAAAATTCTCTTTAAATCTTTAAGGGTTGTTACTGTTTTAGACTGAATAAAACCTTTAGGTGCTAAGCCTCAAATTGAGGAGTAGGAGTTTGAACTCAATGCTCTTTCTAACTTCTTTTACATTCTTTGAAATGAAATGAAATTTCAAATCTCGGAAATTTCAAGAAGGGATTATAAAAGTTCTTATTCTTATAATTTCCAAGAAGTTTACTATGGAACTTCTCCTATTGTTTAAGGACTATTTATCATCTTGAAAACTTATAGAAAATTTCAATTTTAACAAAGCTTTATCCTTGTAGGTTACTCCTTTTAACTTACTAAGTTTCTCTAGGAATAATTTTTTTAAGGTTCGGAAGTTTCAAAAGAAATATTGCTATAAATGAGTTTTGAAATGGAAAACTCCAAGAGAAGAAATTCTAGATTGAAATTTCCTTTAAAAGTGACGATTGGATGCACATCTCACTTTTAAAAGACGGCAAAAACTCGATTTTTAAAACTTTCGGCTCTGATACCATAATTTTAACACTCCTATTTTTAAAAGAAGGGTGTTACCGATAGTGACCTCTGATTTCCCATCCAAAGTCACTTCAAGTTATCAGGTAACACAAAACATTTCGAAATGGAAAAAAGTATGGAGTATCCATTTATTTATATTAGAATTATTATTGATTAAAATAGGGTTGTTTTACAGAAGAAAATGACAACGGAATATAAACTAATTATACAAAGTACTTCTTGAAAGTGCATAGTGTAAAAACAAAAAATGTTATAAAATCCTTCCTTTAGACGACATCTCTATTTGATAGGGTTCACAGGAGCTCGTGTGCTGATGTCGCACTTTTTAGTTGTTTTTTATGGGTAGTTTTCTAGTTAGGATTGAGTTTTTTTCTAAGTTTATTGTGTTGTCTTGAGTCATTTGTGTAGGTTTTCATATTATCTTAAGATATGGAGTCTACATGAGTTTGTTTGATGTTTTGTAGGTATTTGAAGCGTTAAGGAGGAGATGTTTAGGTCTTTCAAGCTTTCTAGGAAGTGGTGTTCAAGCGGTCTTGTGGTGATGTTGATAAGAAGAGTGAGAGTCGGTGCAATTGAGGATTCCAAGATGAAGATTTCAAGATCATGGTGCTTTTGAAGGAGCTAAAGGAAGTCTTAGAAGGCCAAGAGCGATTAAGGAAGGAACATTGAAGAAGAACCAAGCTTTAGAGCAAGATCGGAGCAAAGAAATGAAGAAATCCAGTGTAGCCGATGGTCTGAGACGACCCACACTTGGTCGGTGACGACCACTTCCGTGTGTGGCGGAATTGTTACTTGCGCCTTAAGCTAGGTTTAGTAAATGTTTTATTTATGGGCCTTTTTAAGATAGAATTTAGTTTCCTATAGAGATATTTCTCTACCACTATATAAGGATCTCTAGGGTTTTATTTCAAAGGGGGGGGGGTACGCTTTTGGGACGTTTTTGGAGGCTATTGAGGAAGACGTTATTTGTGGAAGACGGAACAAGTTGCAAGTTGTTTTTCTAGGTTACTTTTATTTTCCAAGCTCTTGGACAATTTTAGAGAGACTTGGAGGTTTGCTTGAGATTGTAAGTTTTCTTTTTAATTGAAGTTTGTTTGGATTTGAATTATGTCTTCTCTTTCGTCTATGATTAATGATTGTGCCATGGATCGTGAGTAGTCTATTTTCTAGGGTTGGGGTGAAACCCGACGAGTTGTGCTTGATTAAAGCATGAATCTTTGATTGATCAATCCTTTTGAATCTCTATCCTTTATCCACTTGTTTGCTATCAATTCCTTAATGAAAGTTGAGGCATGTTCAAGTTTATGATTGAATTGAAAGATTGAATTGTGAATTTGGATAATACTTGGTTGAAAACGAAAGTTGAAACTCTTAGGAAACAAGTAGGGTTGCAAGTTTAGATCTTTATGAAAGTTTAGATTTTTACTTGATTATTTGTGACGAAAGTCATTCATGAGATTGTTATGGGATGATTTTGATTCATGTTTGCATGCATAGCTTGTTGTGGTGAATCCCTTGCTCTAGATCTCTTTTAATTTGATTTTTCGAAGTTTTCTAGTTACCCGGATAGGTCGGTTACGACCACTTTCAGGTCGGGGCCGAGCTCCTAGTTCCCTTAGTTTTTCTCTTGTGTTTGTGTTTAGTGGTTGGTCGGTTACGACCTGTTGTGGGTCGGTGCCGAGCATCTGTTTGTGTGTTTTGCTTTGTTTTGTTCTCTTTTATTAGGATTAGTAGCTAGACGTAGATTCTTCTAACTCCCGTGGACGAACCTGACCTCCCTGTACTCAGCGAGGTCTTGATATAAATTTATTTGTTGTCAAGAAACCCTCTCAAGAAATTGGCGCCGTTGTCGGGGATTTAGTTTAGTTTCTTTGTCTAGTTATTTATCGGGTTTGGGAATAGCCCATACCCTTTTGTGTTTACTAATTCGTTTTCTCGTAATTGTGTGTGCAGGTGTATGCCCTCTAGTTCGCGAAGGGAAATCGACTATTTTCCTTTTGATCCTGAACTTGAGAGAACCCTTCACCGTAGACTAAGAGAACGAAGAGCAATGGCCAACGCTGAGGAACTTGCTCGCCAGATGGTTGATCTTCGCCTTCAGATGGAAGGCATTCAAAGGGAACGTGATGCTCAAATAGCTAATGCTACCCGTCTTCAGGAACAACTCGATGCTATTCCGCGTAATGCAAAACAGTACATGCATCCTGAATTCAAATTTCCCGAATCTGCTATTGTGCTCCCTGCTATCGAGCACGCTTTTGAGATAAAGTCACACTTCATCACTCTTATCAAGAGGTCTCAATTTGAAGGCAAGCCCACCGAGTGCCCTATGGAGCACATCAAGAACTTCACTGACCTCTGTGACACTATTGCCGCTGATGATGTATCGCTTGAATATGTGCTTTTGAAAGCATTCAAATGGTCTTTGGTCGGAAAGGCTCTTACTTGGATTGAAAGTTTACCCTCTAGATCTATTACTACATGGAAGACTCTACATGATCAGTTTCTGACAAAGTTCTTTTCGCCGGCTAAGACTACAGAGTTAAGGAAGCGCATCACTTCTTATCATCAACTTCCCAATGAGACTTTTGTGGAAACTTGGGAGCGGTTTAAGGAACTTCTTCGGCAATGTCCAACTCATGGACAACCTCCTTATGTACTTCAAGAAATATTCTTCCAGGGAATTAATGCTGCTACAAAAGATCGGATCAACCTCCATACCGATTGTGGGTTCATTGAGATGGATCCCGATCAAGCGTGGGCCTTGTTGGATAAACTCACCAACTATGATGCAATGTATGGCACCCAACAAGCCGTCAAGGTTCCACAAAAGAGACTTTATGATCCTAATGCTGAGCCGATTGATCCGGATGTGAGGTTTCAATTTATGCAAGATGAGATAAACCGGCTTAAGAAGCAAGTGGGCCACTATAAATCCACCGCTCAACCTTGTCAAGAATGTGGTTCCCATGCTCATCCTACTTCTTCTTGCACTAATGTGGAACAAGTCCGAGCCGCCGAGGCTTATGCGGAGGCAAACTATATGAGGGGGCCCTACCGAGGCCAAAACAATTCTTATCCGGTGAGGAACAACAACATTTTTTCTCAATGGAACAACAATGGCTACGGTCAAGGTTTTCAAGCACCACCACAAGAGAAAAGAGCCCCTCCCTATAGACCTCCCGGTTTCCAAGAGCCACCAACTTGGGCTCAAGGACTCCTTGAAGAAATGAATGGCATCCGAACCGATCTTAAAGGAATGCAAAATCAACTGGGAGACTTTGAAGTTTGGAGGAAGGAGGTAAACTCAAAACTTGGTGACATAGCGGCTCAAACTCCAAGACCTCAAGGGCGACTACCTGGACATTCTGATGCAAATCCGAGAGGTCAAATTGCTGCAATCCATCTGAGAAGCGGAACGAAGTTGCCGGATCGAGAAACAAGAGAAGATGAGGACCGTCCAAGCTCGGAGGAGGTCGTCACCGACCCACCAAGGGTTGTCACCGACCCACCACGGGTCGTGGCCGACCCTCTCTCCGGAATTCCCCCATCCGTCCCTTCTACATCAACAACAAAGGTGCTTCCGTTCCCATCCAAGAAAGCTAAGGAGTCCACGGAGGGCAAATTCAAACGTTTTGTGCAGGTTCTTCAAGGGCTTAACATCACTATTCCTTTTGCCGAAGCTTTAAATGAGTTGCCTGCCTACACCAAATTTCTTAAAGAGATCTTGTCCAAGAAGCGGTCGATGTCCGAATTAACTGATGAAGTACGATCTCTAGAGCTCCCAGAGAAACTCGGTGATCCGGGTAAATTTGCAATTACTATTGGCATAGGTGCCCATCGCTTCAAGGCTTTATGTGATCTTGGTGCAAGTGCTAGCCTTCTTCCTCTCTCTATATGTTCCAAAACCAATATGGGCCCTTTGGTTCCGGTGAATATGAAGCTTTATATGGCAGACGGTTCTTGTGTGAAACCAACTGGAGTTGTAGATGATTTCCCTATACAAATTGGCAAGTTCTTTGTGCCTAATAATTTTATTGTCATGGAGATGCCGGAGGACCCTGTCGTCCCGATCATTCTTGGGCGACCTTTTCTTGCAACCGCCGGGGCCATTATTGATGTGAAGAAAGGCCTCCTAACTTTCGAAATCGGCAATGAGGTGGTTGAGTTCCGGTTCAATCCAACGATGAAGGAAACCGGTGAAGCTATGGAAGTGAAGATGTTGTACACCTGCTAGGATTACATTGACTATGAAGATCCAATCAAGCGCTTGTTTGGAGTTTGTACAAGTAAAGCTGAAACCGAGGAGGAAACTGCAGGGTCGGCACCGACCACATTCAGCTCGACACCCACCCTTATTCCGATCGTAGCTAAGGATTTTATGCTGGCCTCTGGCTCGGTGACGACCCCCTTATGGTCGGAGCCGACCCTTCTGGAGGCGGATGATGATGCTTACTTTAAAGAGCTTTTCAAAATGGAGAAGGTTGAGGACATTGTTACACCACCACCACCTACTCCAGAGCTTAAGACTCTCCCCGAGTCTTTGAGGTATGAGTTTCTTGGTCCTAATTCCGCTTTTCCTGTGATTATTAATGCTAACCTTAATGCGGAAGAAGTTGGAAAGTTGTTGAATGTTCTTAGGACTCATAGGAAGGCCATTGGATACTCACTTGAGGATTTGAGTGGCCTCTCACCTTCTTTGTGTATGCATCGTATTTTCCTTGAGGAAGGACACAGGCCAACCATAGAGCACCAAAGGAGGCTTAATCCGAACATGAAGGACGTGGTAAAAAAGGAGATCTTGAGAATGCTCGATGCATGTATCATCTTTCCAATTTCGGATAGTAAGTGGGTAAGCCCCGTTCATGTTGTGCCTAAAAAGAGTGGTCTTACTGTTGTTGAGAATGAAAAAGGCGAGTTAGTTCCCACTAGGACTACAACTAGTTGGCGTATGTGCATTGACTATAGAAAGCTAAATAGCGCCACTAGAAAGGACCATTTTCCCTTGCCTTTTATTGACCAAGTGCTAGAGAGATTAGCTTTGCATGATTATTTTTGTTATCTCGATGGCTATAGTGGTTTTTGGCAGGTTTCGATACATCCCGATGATCAAGAGAAAACCACCTTCACGTGTCCTTATGGCACATTTGCCTATAGGAGGATGCCATTGGGGCTTTGCAATGCCCCGACCACCTTTCAACGGTGTATGATGGCCATCTTCTCCGACATGATTGAGGACATTGTGGAGGTATTTATGGATGATTTTTCGGTTTACGGTACCACTTTTGACTCTTGTGTTGCCAATCTTGCTAGAGTACTTAGGAGATGTGAGGAGACTAACCTAGTGCTTAATTGGGAAAAGTGTCATTTTATGGTTCAAGAAGGAATTGTTCTAGGTCATGTTGTGTCAAAAAGGGGGATTGAGGTTGACAAAGCCAAAATTGAATTAATTGAAAAATTGCCACCCCCTTCCTCAGTAAAAGATGTTAGGAGCTTTTTAGGACATGCCGGGTTTTATAGGAGGTTCATTCAAGATTTCTCTAAGATTACCAAACCTTTAACTAACCTATTAATGAAGGATGTTGTGTTTGAGTTTTCTTCCGAGTGTCTTGAAGCTTTCCACAGGATCCGGGATGCACTTTTGTCGGCACCTATTATGCAACCTCCAAATTGGACCATTCCCTTCGAGATCATGTGTGACGCTAGTGATTACGCTATAGGCGCAGTCCTTGGGCAAGGAAGAGAGAAGAAGCTTCATGCTATCTATTATGCGAGCAAGACGCTAGATGAGGTTCAAAGTAAATACACGACCACGGAGAAGGAATTCCTAGCCGTTGTGTTTGCTTTTGAGAAGTTCCGGTCATACTTGGTGGGTTCCAAGGTAATCGTCTACACCGATCATGCAGCTATCCGCTATCTCATGGATAAGAAGGACGCCAAACCGAGATTGCTCCGATGGATGCTTTTATTGCAAGAATTTGACCTTGAAATACGGGATAAGAAAGGAGCGGAAAATCTCGTGGCGGACCACCTTTCTCGGTTACCCATTGAGCACATTAAGGAGTCCGGCAATTCAATTCCCATCAACGACTCTCGCCCGGACGAAATTCTAATGAGCAATGAAGTCTTACGGATCGAGGTCAGCAATCCTGGGTCGGAGACAACCCATCTTGGGTCGGAGACGACCATTTTTGGGTCGGAGACGACCATTTTTGGGTCGGAGACGACCATTCTTGGGTCGGAGACGACCTCCCATATGCAGCACTGGGCCGACACCGAGCTGGATAGCATGGCACCGACCCTCATCACGACCGATCCAGGTCATTCTTCTAACTCTTCTTGTGTGTTTTCCACTATTCTTCACTCTTCTCCTCCCATTCTCTCTCGCCATTCTGTATATGCTATTCAAGGGGCGAAAACTCCTTGGTTTGCGGATTTTGCTAACTATGTTGTAGGAGGCATTATTCCGGATGGATTGACTTCCCAAGCCAAAAAGAAATTCCTCCACGACGTCAAACAATACTATTGGGACGACCCCTACCTTTTCAAACAAGGGAGTGATCATATCTTTAGGCGTTGTGTGCCGGACGATGAGATAGAGGGAGTAATCCGACATTGTCATACTCTTCCAACGGGCGGCCATGCGAAGGGATTCAAGACCACCACAAAAATTCTTCAAAGCGGATTCTATTGGCCCACCCTCTTCAAGGATGTTCATGCCTATGTCACAGCTTGTGATGAGTGTCAGCGTGCGGGGAATATCACATGGAGGAATGAGAACCCACTCACAGGAATTCTAGAAGTTGAGCTTTTTGATGTATGGGGAATTGATTTCATGGGACCCTTCCCTTCTTCGGGCCCCTACAAGTACATCCTCGTAGCGGTTGACTACGTATCTAAGTGGGTCGAGGCCATTGCCACAAGAACTAATGATGCACGAGTGGTGGCCAAGTTTATGAAGTCCAATATCTTTCCCCGCTTTGGTGTTCCCCGAGCCCTAATTAGTGATGGCGGTTCTCACTCCATTGAGCGGAGTTTTGAGGCACTTTTGACTAAGTATGGGGTCCTACACAGGGTGGCAACTCCTTACCATCCCCAAACTAGTGGTCAAGTGGAGATCTCCAACCGGCAAATTAAAAACATCTTGGAGAAGACGGTTTCCCGCTCAAGGAAAGATTGGGCTTCCAAGCTAGATGATGCGCTTTGGGCGTACCGCACCGCCTACAAGACGCCACTTCGTACTACTCCTTATAATCTTGTGTATGGCAGGTCATGCCATTTGCCCGTCGAGCTCGAACACAGGGCTCTATGGGCTCTCAAGGAGCTCAACATGGATCTTGACGCGGCCGGAGCAAAGAGATTTATGGACTTGCAAGAATTAGAGGAGTTAAGGCTCAAGGCGTATGAGAATGCCAAAATTTACAAAGAAAGAACCAAGAAATGGCATGATAAGAAGCTCATCCCGAAGACCTTCCACAATGGTGATCAAGTACTCCTTTTCAATTCTAGACTTCGACTCTTCCCTGGAAAATTACGATCTCGATGGAGTGGACCATTCATAGTTCACCACATCTACCCACATGGAGCGGTTGATCTCTTAGATGAGAATGGAGGGATTTTTAAGGTCAACGGGCATCGATTGAAGAAATATTATGCAAGGGCCGAACCCGATGAGGAAATAAGAGCCACATGGGCTCTCACATCTTCTGACTAAGCTGAGGTACTCCACGTCTAGCTAAAGACGTTAAATTAAGCGCTTACGGGAGGCAACCCGCTTTTTCTTTTTCTTTTTCTTTTTCCTTTTATTTTTTTGGACTTTTTAGCTTAATTTCTTTTGATTTTCTTAGTTTAGAATAGGTCGGATTTTTGTTTTGGTTCTCCACTAAAGTTTTGTAGGGATACGAGAACGGCGGAAGAGGACAGAGAGGGCCGAAATGCTCGAACAATAGGAAAAGGAAGGGCACTGGAGGGTCGTCTCCGACCTATTTTGGGTCGTCACCGACCACTTCCAAGCAAATATGGTCAAATTTTCAGAAAATTGGAAATTGCAGGTAAGTCCCTCAACTTTTACCTCTTTTAACCCTACCTCCTCCCCTCTCTTTCTCCCCCACACCGCCGACCTCCTCCTTCCTCAAAACTCCATAGCACCATTCTACTCTCTTTGCCTCTCAAACCTCACAAATCCTCCATTCCCATCCCAAATCTACCAAAATTCTTCCTTGTGCTACACAAACCCTCCAAATCATCCAACAAAAACCGGAAATTTCGCCCCTTCCCACAATATTTCAATTTTTGGAACCGCTCTAGTGCTCGTCTACGACCCCCCTTCTACTTTCATTCCTCTATCTTTGCTCATCTTTGGTATGTTTCTCTACTCCTGTGATCTTATATTCAAGTTTACTTGATTTATGTTTGAGGGATTAGTTGAAAACCTAGGTTTTGGGTGTTCTTGAGTTTGAATATGGAAGTTTGGGTTGTTTGCATGCTTAAGTGGTTAGATCTATATGATACCATGATTAATTGAGGGTTGTATATGTAATTTTTGATGCATAATTGGTTGTTTGGTTGATTGTGAGAGTGTTAGATTTTTTCGGAATTTTTGGTACCCATTCCATGGACATAGGGCCGCAATTGAGGGCTTACTCTTGCCCGAAATGGTCGGTGTCGACCAACTAGGGGTCGGTGACGACCCACTACCATCCTTTTCCGGGTATTTGCTCGGTACCGAGCATTCAAGGGTCGGTTCCGACCCCGGTTAACTAGTATTCCCCATTTCATGCACGCTTATGGAGCCACTTTTACCATGATTCGGATGTTTTTAGCATGATCTTTCCCTCTTCTTACCTACTTTACATGATTAAGCATGCTAGGTTGAGATTCTTCTAAATTTAAGCATGTTTCTTTGAGTAAGTATGGGGTTCTCCTTCGGGTGGTGACATGTGTGTCCTTTGATTTGGTATTGTTCTTTAAAACTATGGAGATTATCTTGGAAAGTTTGAATGTTTTGTAGGACAATGGCTTCTTCTTCTCGTCACCCCGCCAAGAAGCACAAGAAAGACAAGCAAAAGGTGGATAGGGTGATCTTTGATGATGAGGAGCAAAAGGCAAGGTTCTTTGAAATGTGGGATGGGGACGTTAATGTGCGAGCTTATCATAGGGAAGGGGCAATGAAGGTTGGTTTTCATAGCGAGGTGCTCACTGCTTTCTCTTGGATTGGAGCTCAACACCTTATCTTGCATCCAATTGAGGAACACTACATTGCGCTCACATGCGAGTTCATGTCCAACTTCCGCTTATACCGCAATGAAACCGACTTCAACAAGTCAAAGGTTACCTTTCAACTCGGCAATATGGACCACGAGATGAGCATTAAAAGATTCAACCACCATCTTGGCTTCCGTGCCCCTTCCGGAGCATATACCACATCAAGCTTTCCCACCCAGGATTTGTGGCATTACCTCACCGGCCGGGCTGAATACCCCACCAACCACCTTCCCGGTCGATTCATTGCTAGCCCGGTTTTCCGGCTTATCCTACGCATCCTTGGCTCCACCATTTGGCCCCGATATGAGCTCTCCCGCCCAAACAAGCACGAGATAGCTTGCCTCTCCACCATGCTCTTCGAGCCAACTATTCACATGAATTTGGGGTTCGAGTTTGCTAATGCCGTTGTGAGCCACCAAGCCCTCAAGGCCCACACCACCACTTACTTTGGTTGGCTTGTGGCCATCCTTGCCAAGTCCTTGAAAGTCAATCTTTCCGCCTACTCTTCAAGAAAAGTCATTGCTATGGATGTGAAGTACTTCTTGAATACTAAAATGCTTGCGCAATCTTCTGATGATTTCATCAACAAGTTCTATATTAGCCAGAATGAGACTCATGATGTGGTCCTTACCCCTGAAAATCTTGAGCTTTTCTACCGCCCTAATTGGTATGATGTGTGGGCACCCGCCCCTTATCCTTTGTCGCCAAATGTCCGGCTTGATCGAAGAATTAGACACCAGCCCAGCAGGTTTCCAAGATCCGAAATTGACCCACTAAGAGAAGCATCCTCCGAGCCGGAATCACCACGGGCACATGCTGGGGTGGTCGGTGACGACCATCAGGAGGTCGGTGCCGACCCACCAGTAGGCAGCAACTACCACAACCAGCCCGGTGTCGACTCGATGGACTTCACAATGGGGCCTCAGACTGATATGGTCCCTTACTACTCTCACCCCTATGGCTTTGATGGGTCCGGTGGCTCTCATTTTCAAGGACAAGGCACATTTCATACCGGTTCGAGTTCGGGTGGCGATTCCGATATCTCTCGTCTCTCGGCTAAGATGGATGCCCTTATGCTCCACCAACACCAACTTTATGGGGCACTTAATCATCACCACAACCAGTTTGTTGAGCATCACAAGGAGCTTAAGGATTTCCGCATCGAGTATTATGAAGATCACAAGCAAGATGTTGAGAGATGGAATGCTCAAGCGCATTTCAACCATTGGTTGGGGCAACACCTCTTCCAAGCTCCACCACCTCCTCACCCTCCTCAAGAATGATTCTCCTCCTTTGCCAACGCTTCAAAATGTGTCCAAGTTAGTTTCTCTTTCCTTTCTCTTACTTTCTTAATCAATGAGGACATTGATGTTTAAGTATGGGGTGGTTTGGGAGATTACTTGTTTGAGTCATGTGTTGTTTTGTGGTTTGTGTTTGTGTTTAGCATTGTTTGAGTCTTGATTTGAGTTTTTTTCTTTTTAATTTTAGATGGATAAATGCCCTATTGCTTAGATGTTCTAGGATGGAAATTGCTTGCATCATCATGTAAAACCTATGACATGCTTTAAAGAATTGCCTAAATCATGATCTTGTTTTTTTGAATTTTGAGCTTATAATGGACATTGAGCATACATATTTCTAAGTGAAAGCAATCCAACAAAAATTGAACCTAAGTGAGATATATTTTGGCCTATAAAGGATGTTCATTTTTACTCCTTTCTCTTTCATGTGTGAATTACTCTTCCAAATGCAATATACCAATTGACAATGGCATGGTTATTTTAAACTTGAGACCAATGAAGATATGCTCATTACTTGATTGAATCAAATGATTTTGAACTTATTTTTATAAGCCTATCATATTCCTTTTCCTACCTATACATGATCCCTCTGTTTGTAGCCCTTATTTTGAGCTTAAAGCCTATTTCTAGCTCCACAAAAAATTCCCTAGCCATGAAAAGCTTGACCCTTTGATCCGGGAATTAGGACTTAGAATGGATTGTTGAAGAATGTTATGGAGTAGTTGGGTGAAAACAAGGTGATTGTGGAAAGTAGATAAAGAGTTTTGTCTTTGGAAAATCCAAGTATGAAGTGTTTTTTGGGCTCGGAGTGCACGAATATAGGTCATAACCGACCCAAAGAGGGTCGGTGCCGACCCCCCACAAAAAAAAGAGGGAAAGTCATGTAATAAGTGTACAAGAGTCCAAAGCTTTCAAAGGAATAGAGAAAGGCAATAGTAATAGGTGAAAAGGGAAAGTGCATTGTAAAGTTTTAGGTGTTTGGTGATTAAGAAGGGGAAAGAATGTTGGGTGAGTGATGTGTAGTCTAGGAGTTTTGATTCCCGGATTAGTTAGCACCACAAGGCCAAAATATTTCCACTCCCTTTGAATTACCAAGCCCCATTACAACCCGGCCGAATGGAAGCTTCTATGAAGTTTTCATTGAGCCACCCGAGTTCATTTGATGATTTGACTTGTTTTGACTTCTTCGGTGGAGAGTTTGCTTATATGAGTTCCATTGACTATGCGGTTTTGTGTTTGGAATTTGAGTCGAGTGATCATTGCTATATCCTAAAACACTTTGATAGTTGAGTGAAATACATTCCTTGGTGAGGTTGGATTGTGATTGCTTGGAATGTTCATGTGTGCTAGGATGTGGAAGTTGTTTGCTCACTATTCTATTTGTGCTTCTTTTTCTATAGAGGTGATTCTTGAGTTTTGTTTATTGGTATTGATGCATGTTAAGTGATTGCTTGAGAACAAGCAAGTTTAAGTATGGGGTATTTTGATGTCGCACTTTTTAGTTGTTTTTTATGGGTAGTTTTCTAGCTAGGATTGAGTCTTTTTCTAAGTTTATTCTGTTGTCTTGAGTCTTTTGTGTAGGTTTTCATATTATCTTAAGATATGGAGTCTACATGAGTTTGTTTGATGTTTTGTAGGTATTTGAAGCGTTAAGGAGGAGATGTTTAGGTCTTTCAAGCTTTCTAGGAAATGGTGTTCAAGCGGTCTTGTGGTGATGTTGATAAGAAGAGTGAGAGTCGGTGCAATTGAGGATTCCAAGATGAAGATTTCAAGATCATGGTGCTTTTGAAGGAGCTAAAGGAAGTCTTAGAAGGCCAAGAGCGATTAAGGAAGGAACATTGAAGAAGAACCAAGCTTTAGAGCAAGATCGGAGCAAAGAAATGAAGAAATCCAGTGTAGCCGATGGTCGGAGACGACCCACACTTGGTCGGTGACGACCACTTCCATGTGTGGCGGAATTGTTACTTGCGCCTTAAGCTAGGTTTAGTAAATGTTTTATTTATGGGCCTTTTTAAGATAGAATTTAGTTTCCTATAGAGATATTTCTCTACCACTATATAAGGATCTCTAGGGTTTTATTTCAAAGGGGGGGGGGACGCTTTTGGGACGTTTTTGGAGGCTATTGAGGAAGACGTTATTTGTGGAAGACGGAACAAGTTGCAAGTTGTTTTTCTAGGTTACTTTTATTTTCCAAGCTCTTGGACAATTTTAGAGAGACTTGGAGGTTTGCTTGAGATTGTAAGTTTTCTTTTTAATTGAAGTTTATTTGGATTTGAATTATGTCTTCTCTTTCGTCTATGATTATTGATTGTGCCATGGATCGTGAGTAGTCTATTTTCTAGGGTTGGGGTGAAACCGACGATTTGTGCATGATTAAAGCATGAATCTTTGATTGATCAATCCTTTTGAATCTCTATCCTTTATCCACTTGTTTGCTATCAATTCCTTAATGAAAGTTGAGGCATGTTCAAGTTTATGATTGAATTGAAAGATTGAATTGTGAATTTGGATAATACTTGGTTGAAAACGAAAGTTGAAACTCTTAGGAAACAAGTAGGGTTGCAAGTTTAGATCTTTATGAAAGTTTAGATTTTTACTTGATTATTTGTGACGAAAGTCATTCATGAGATTGTTATGGGATGATTTTGATTCATGTTTTCATGCATAGCTTGTTGTGGTGAATCCCTTGCTCTAGATCTCTTTTAATTTGATTTTTCGAAGTTTTCTAGTTACCCGGATAGGTCGGTTACGACCACTTTCAGGTCGGGGCCGAGCTCCTAGTTCCCTTAGTTTTTCTCCTGCGTTTGTGTTGAGTGGTTGGTCGATTACGACCTGTTGTGGGTCGGTGCCGAGCATCTATTTGTGTGTTTTGCTTTGTTTTGTTCTCTTTTATTAGGATTAGTAGCTAGACGTAGATTCTTCTAACTCCCGTGGACGAACCTGACCTCCCTGTACTCAGCAGGGTCTTGATATAAATTTATTTGTTGTCAAGAAACCCTCTCAACATGTGCTAACCTTGGATACTTCACTCTGAGGGTGAACCCTTCCTTTGTTATCTTCATATATCCTTCGTCTTTGGTACTTGAGCAACACTCCTCCGCTATCAGATGTTTTCATAAAGGAGTCAGGAAACACAAGGCAAAATGCAAAAGAAAAAGGAAAGGTGAAAGCGTTAGTCTAAGACGACTAAGCAAGTGGGGAACATATGGTTTCTATGGTTATAACTAAACATGTTGACATTGAACTCCGAATTATAGTTGATCAATGATCCAACTGTTAGTAATTCCATCAAAAGAGGAAGGTATATGAAATCCAAGGTAGATAGGATATCACAAGAATATGATCCCATTAGAACGAAAAGGAATACAAAGTTCCAAGATAGATAGAATATCACAAGAGTGTGATTATATCAGAAAGAAAAGAAATACGAAATATCTTTAGAGATATGATACCACCAAAATGTGGGGTTCCATCCAAAAGAATGATATTTGTGAGAACTTATTATGTGACATCATTAATTCGAGAAGTCTTCATCGACTAGTCAAACAACTATTTAATCTAGTTCTTTGACTTTTAAATGTGGAAGCTCTTAGGGTTACCAAATTTCCTGAATCAATTTATAAGGGCAAACTAATTCAATAGTTGCAAAATTAAGAGCACGACATTTATCCGCAATGCCATACCGATCGAGGAATTTTTGTTTTCTATTGGACAAAATTGCAAGATTTCCACCATAGAAACAAAGTTGTGTTGAGAATGAAGATCTACAAAGTTAGCTGCTCAATCAACATTAGATTGTTTGACAAGATTGCGGTTAGGGGGCACCAAGATGGTAAGATCATGATTTAGAGCACCTTTCAAAAGTTGAAGAATTCTTTTTTTTTTGGTCGAGAGTTAAAGAATTCTTTTTACACGACACAATGTGAAGTAAGAGGATGAGGCATATGTTGACGGGCTTGATTTACAAAAAAAAAACTAAGCTAAAGGTGGGTGATAGTAGCATATTGGAGGGTACCAACAATATGACAATATGCACTACATATGTTGGGTTAGGGGCTAAAACTGACTTGGTGAATCAAACATTGGTGGGAAAAGATATGGGCTTCAAGCAAGTTACAATGTTCTAACAAGTCCCATATATACTTATATTGAGAAAGCTAAATAACAGATTTAATGTAGCTAACTTCAATACTAAGAAAGAATGTCAAGCGACCACGATCTTTCAAATCAAAGTTCTGATTGAGATGACAAATGAAGTTCCTAATGAAACCCAAGTAAAAACCTATTATGATGATGCTAATGACATAGATAAGAATATAGGTGACAAAGAAGTAGTCTAGAGGACAAATAAGGAGGCGTGAGAAAGATTTATCAAACCCAACTTTGTAGGTGATCTTTAAGCTTATTGAAGTAAGCTTGGGATGCCTATTTGAGAGCATATATCACCTTTTGTAATTACAAACACAATTAGGAAAATGAGCATCAACAAACCCTTTAGTATGGGACATGTATTAAAACTCTTTCAAATGACCATTTAGGAAGGCATTATTAATATCAAGACGATGACTAGACCGAGCCTTAGAGATGACAATAGAAAAAATGAGGCAAAGTATCAAAATTATCAAGAGCCTCTTCTTAATGAAAGCTTTTGGCAACAAGTTTGTCTTTATAATGTTCAATATCGCCATCAACCATTTTTA
Organism: Fallopia convolvulus; assembly: GCA_964016875.1. Classification (NCBI taxonomy): domain Eukaryota; kingdom Viridiplantae; phylum Streptophyta; class Magnoliopsida; order Caryophyllales; family Polygonaceae; genus Fallopia; species Fallopia convolvulus. Next base: position 41,463,827 of record OZ024718.1, read on the forward strand.
ATTTGATACACCCATTTATTACCCACAACATTCGCATTCGGGGGACGCGGTTCAAGAGACCTTGTATGAATTAAAGTAAGGGCACCAATTTCAGTCTGTATAGTTTTTGCCAAAAGACACTACTATTAGCAAAAGAAAAAGTAGAGGGTTCCTTCTCACCTAAGTAATAAACTAGTAGTGGGTGGTGAGTTGTAGAGAAGGTTCAAGGTTTGAGGTCACCCAAGTCCCAACAGACCTTGGGTAGCCATGCTGTGATTGGAGTCATTAGAGGCTCTTAGGAAGGACAAGTCTGGTTGATATGATGGACTTTTCGAGGTTGAACCCATCATCGAGAAAGATAGATTAGGATTAAAATTGGCCAAGGTTGGGCTAATGAGGTTGTTATTGGTGGAGGTGTTCGATGTTGTCGGGCTTTGAGTGGCAGAACTACAAGAAGGAAGATTACTAAGCTGGTGGCAATTGAGCAGGGTGGGTGGTTGGTGAGGCAACAATTGAGGAGTTGATGGTGTGCGTAGGGGAGGGGATGTCTGGAGTGATGCATGTGTACGAACTAAGGAAGTCGGGTGGAAACAAAGGGTGAACTAGCCATATATAGTGGAGAGCATCGCAAAGGGGTGGTGTGTTTGTTGGGAATTTGGATTCTTGGAACGTACACCATATGGGGGGGGGGGAGATGTAGGACCTACTAGAGGGAAGGTGTAGCATACATAGCCCTTGTATTTCAAATTGTTTCCAAGGAATAGACAAGGTAAGGAATTATAGGCATATTTTGTAGGGTTTGAGATATGGAAAGAAATACCCCGAAGGTTTTGAGAAGTTTGTAATTTGGGCTTTTATTATAGTGCTTGAAAAGGGAGTTATGCAAAAGCAGTGGATTAATGGTTCTATTGAAAATGTAGACAATAATATGAAATACATTTCTCAATATTAGAATGGTAGGGAGGCATGGGCTAAGAGAGATAGACCTTTTTCTTGGACAATCCTATTATGCCATTCTACAATACCATTTTGAGTGGGAAGCGAAATTGTGTAGGAAACTAACTACGAAGAAGCAAAACTGTGTAGGATCTCGGATGGAAAACGCCCTGATATGTTACTTGGATGAGAACGTCCAGCCTTCGGATACCGCCGAAGCTCGGAAAGTTCACTTAAGGGATCATAGGTTTTGGTTATCGCCGGAAAATATTCTATATCGTTTGTCTTTTTCCGGCCAAACTTAAGATGCGTACTTCCAAGCAAGGGTGAGCCTCTATTATATGAAATCCATGAAGGCATATGCGAGATACACATCGGAGGTCGCACTTTGGCATTTTGAGCTCATTTGCAAAAGTATTGGTGACCTTATATGTAAAAAGTACCTCGGGAAAGCGAAGAGAAGAATAGTCGCGCTCTTTCCGACCACCTCGACTTCGTCGAGGGTCGCCGAGACGCTGCAAATAGAAAAATCGCATCCTATGAACGAGTCGTAGCCCAATGCATGAGATACCATACTTTTTGAGTCGGTAACCTATACTTCGAAGGGTTAGGGGAAGCATACACATATGGCATGGCTTGCCCTGAATTGGGAGTGATCGTATTATGCGGTCGTAACATACGACCGGGGAGCCTAATCGTTGAAGAGTCTTGATGGGAATGTCGTCCCTCGGACTTGGGATGTTGCCCAGTTTTGAAGAAATTATTCCCAGAGAGAAAACTACGTCCACGAATTATCGTCGCGGCCTCGGGTCTGTCATCTGTGACCGCGGGTCACGTAGCTGCGATCACGGATCGCTAACAAAGAGCTCTTTTGGCCCCTCATATGGATGTCGGATTTTTAGAATGGCTAATGGAACAAGCTCGTTTTTTTGTTTTTTATTTGTTTTCTAAAACAAAATCCAATCCAGGAACCTTTTTTAACGTTCTGTCTTCCCTCATCTTTGTTTTAATTTGCTTGTTCCAATGAGTATATCTCGAAATCCGGCAAATGAAATGTTTAAAGAGGAGCAAGGAGCCCATGATATTCGTTCATGGATGTACGAATATACAAATATACAAATATACGAATACGCACGCTAGGAGAACCCAAAACTAATCCGCATGGCCACTTTGAATATGTCCTAGAGTACTTGAGTCATAGTTGTGTTCTAACGTAACTAACATTCAAGTGGGGCATTTGTAAGCGGGTAAATTAATTACCTTATATTTTCGCTATTATTCGCCATAAAGTTATTTTTATTTAATATGCTTGTTTTCAATTATATATTTTGCTATAAAATTAAATATGGTTACTTCGTTTTGATGGAGGATTCTCTCTGTATCCTCCATTATAAATGCATGTATTCGTCATGTATGATGAGCATAGTCATATTCGCTGAGCTCACTAGCAAGTCTTATACTTTATCTCGATGTTCGATCGACAAGCTGCACTTTTGACTTAGGCATCAGAGGTGGATTAGAGAGTCCCCATCCCCTGTGTCCATTGTTTTGTAGGTTTTAGTTTGAAGAAGAGCTTGGAGCGGAGGTGAAGAAGAATAGCTAGAGAGGAACAATTAATTAGTGCACTAAAGTTGATTTTTTGTGCACTAACATCACCCTACTAATCACGCATACAATTTATTTATTATTGTTACCATAATGAAAAAGATTAATTATGGTATGAAGAAATTGTGTGTAAGAAAGAATTATTGATTGAAAACCATAGAAAAGAAAATATAGGTGTGGATTGAGACCTGAAGAAGGTAATTAGCGATAACGACGAATGTGCAAGGTAGGTAGGTTCAGAGCGCGCGCGGTAACGTTACATTCGGATCATATGTGATGCGCGAGCACATGAACAGTGTAACGCGGTGTCGCGGCAGCCCCCAGCTCTCCGCGTTGCGGCTGGCTGCTGCTGAGTGCTGACTGTACGTATCAGATATCAACCTCGATTGACCCATTTCTGATTTTAACTGATTTGATTGCAAATATCCCAATTCCTTCCTTCCATTGTTCGTTCATAGGTCGATGTGCTTTCTAGACATTTCACCTAATTTCCCTCTTTTATACCAACAACAATTAAATTGACCCATGCATCGATTTATTATTCGATCTAGCTATAACATAATTAAATAATTAATTGTTCATCAGCGCCCAAAATATATTCTTTCTTTCTTGTTGTAATTATTTGCTTTTTACAATAATATATGTATAGATGACTGAAATTTGGACGAATTTATCATTTTTTCGATCAAGATCTCACACATGGAGGCTAATTGCAATTAACAAAAAAATAATGATGTCCTTGATCACGATATTATCAACCCATCATGTACAATATATCCACTATATACTGTGGTTAATTAATATTGGGAGCCAATTAATACGGGCGAAAAAAGTGGAGAACGAATCTTGAGACAAGATGTATTCAGGCGCGCACCACAAGTTTTATTGGAATATTACTCCCAAGTCACCACACCAACTGGGTACTACACTACTACGTACGTATCTTATAGATCGAGTTCAGCCCCCAAACTTAAAAAAGCAAATTCAGATTCATTTCCAAACACACAATCATTACATACCGAAAATAAACCAACTCAACCCGCTCTTCTTTGTCATTTCTATATTCACTGTATCGATCTCACTGTTCCATTAAGCAATCCACACTTCTGCGCACGTACACATCGATCCCAATTGCCCCAAATTAATCTCTCCAACTCCTCTACTAATTACATATATTAACTAACCTTTTTTCCATTAGAAGAAAATTAACAACAACAAAAAAAAAAAGCATCATCTCCAGCAAAAACCCAGCTATACTCCCACCACCCACTTCCTCTGCCCAGCCGTATCGCCACCATCTCTTTCTCTGAGAACCCCTCTTTTGCAGTTCATCCCCAACTGGTTTGCACCACTTAGTTAATCCCGGTTTCTCAAAACCCTAGCATTTAAAAATGGATCTCGCCATGCTCAAATCCACCAAAACCCTAATCGCCACTACTACTACTACTACAATTGATCGATCATGCCTTTCAACGGGGGTACCAAAGCTGCAGCCTCCTCCAGTCGCAACAAGGGCGGGCGCTCCCTCTACCGCGGCGTCAGGCAGAGGAGCAATGGCAAATGGGTATCCGAAATCAGGGAGCCCAAGAAGCCCAACCGGATCTGGCTGGGCACCTACCCGACCCCCGAAATGGCGGCCGTGGCCTACGACGTGGCAGCCCTCGCTCTCAAGGGCCCCACCGCCGACCTCAACTTCCCCGACTCCGCCGCCTCCCTCCCAATCCCTTCCTCCAACTCCTCACGTGACATCCAGGCGGCCGCCGCTGCTGCTGCCGCTGCTGCTGGTGCGGCTGCTGACGCCATGAACTACGGTGGGGGCGGGTGGGGGAGTGATCCGGTGAATGCGGGTGCAGGTACTTCCGATGGGGGTGCGGGGAAAGGGGTGGCCATGGACATGGAGCAGAATTATTATTATAATTCGGTGGATGAGAATTTGGTGTTTGAGATGCCGAATGTTCTTGGAAATATGAGTCAAGGTATGCTTCTAAGCCCCCCTAGGGATCATTTGGCAGCCCCGAGTTACGGTGATTATGATGAATGGACGGCTGGGATTAACAACACTGCCGATTATGATCCCAGCCTCTGGAACTATAGTCCATAGGTTAACAGTGATATAATATATATATATATATATAACCAAGCACATACGTACTATCAAGTACGTACGTACGTGCGTACGTCTAGCGGTAATTAAGGACATGATATTAAATAATTGTATAATAGTGTTATGTGTACGATCGAGGACCATTTTGGTCACCTACAACTGAAGCTATAGGCAATTTGCAGGTGCAAACTGGTGAGGAATCAGTACGTTTCTTAATGTCTTTATCGTCTTAATTTATACAGTATGTATTTCCAGTTTTCCACCCTAGCATGATGTACTTCGTTTTGTAAATTAGCGAATGTGTGTTTTTAATTAAGTTGTGTGCTTTGGGGTTGTTAATGTGCCCGGCCTCTTTCTCAGAAATACTATATATAATGAAGTTTTTGCTTCTTCTTTTACCATATATATTGTGCATTTTAATCAAGCTTTATATATGAGACTTGTATATATTATATGTATATATCGACTACGTATGCTAGCTGCTAGTTAAATCCGGAGTGTATATACCTAAGTACAGTTTACTATATTTGTAGGTTTTGCTTGCTAGTTATAAACTATATATCACTAACTCACTTTGAAAGGAACAACTGACCAAATGCACTTTCAGTGCTCACTTTGAACTTAATTTCAAGCATTATTGATTACCTTTATATATGCCATAACGTAATTTGAATTTGATGTGTGTGTTTTTAATTTACTCGGTTACAAAGTTATCACGTACATTGTTGAAGAATATGTGTACTTTTTATTATAGCTATGTACGTTGTAAGTAGAGTAAAGAAAACAAAGAAATGTAAAATGACAACTTTGATGAACCCGTACGTTCCTAGAGGAAACTGTTTTGAGTATTTAGAAATGTCTAGGCTCACTTGGTTCACTTTTGGGCATTAAAAACAATAAAGGAAGTTGGGTGCTATTGAATGTGCTCTATTGGAGTTTCCGCCGTGGTTGACAAACGGAAATTTTATATTCGTAAAACTATCCAATGTCTTAGAAGTAATAATAATCACAATTTGCACTACAAAAATGAATGGAACAGCAATGCTGGTGCAGACTATTGTAGACAGGACAGACGGCCCCACTTGTCAATCGATCGCTATATACTCGACACATAATACTAATTATTATTCTTAATTAATTTCCGAGTGGGATTAAGAGGAGTCTTCGTCGATCATTAGGGCGACGTCTGACCGCAATATAAAGTAATCTCATTTTTGTTCGGGTTTCTACTTTCTACCTTTGGACTTTGTCAAGGATATAACCAATCACACCCATAAACGCATCTAATCACACGGCTTAATTTTCATTTCATCCCCCTCATTATTGACGCATTAAAGTGCAAACACTAATAATTGACATTTTAATTATATGATTAAGCACTAATCCATTTATGGTAATTAAAACTTAACCCAACAGTGATATGCTTAATCACTAAACCCCATTTTGGGTATGGTTTGATTGACCCCCTTTTTGGAAAAGTTTAATTCAATTATTTTGTTCCTCTTTTCAAACCAAAGCAAAAAGAGAATAAATAAATAAAAAAATATAAAGGTCACTCTTGTTTTTCCACCAAAAAAATAAAAAAAAAATAAAAAAGGTCAAAGAGAGTTCGGTCTTCACTTTGAGCCCCTTCCTAGATAGATATGTAGACCACCGGCTGAATCGAAATTTTGGGCCTTCCTTCGTTCTTAGGAAAACGTAAGCTGGATTGTACCAACTTTCTTAAAAGTTTTGTATATGGGTCCGTTCGGCGAGCTTTATTTTGAGCTTATACAGCTTTATTCAAGCTTATGGTAAAAAAATAAAGTTCTGAGATGGTGTTCGGCGTTGGGAGTTGAGGGAGCTTACAAGAGCTTATACAAGCTAATGAGAGTTGAAATCTTGGCCAAAAAATCAACTCCCCCCTCCGAGCTTATACAAGCTTATACGACTTTATTGTGTTTTTTCCTTCTAATGCCCTCCAAATTCAATTTAAAAAAAAAATCTCTAAAATGTGGATATTTATAAATATACCCATTTTGGTAATTTTACATCATCTTTTTATAAAATCAGTCTCAATGAACTCTATCTACCGAACACCTACATATTTTTTTATAAAAATAAGCTAATAATTTCAACCCCTAAAATCAATTAGTAAAATCAGCATCAATCACCGAATCAGCATCAACATCAACATCAACTCATATCAGGCTTGAAGCGCCGAACGGAGACCATATCCTCTCTTTTTGGTCTGAAAGGAAGTAGTCAGGCTCCTATGTTTATTAAGCAGGATAGCCTGAAGGGTTACAGTACGGGGTCAAGCGACCCCATTACATCTGAACAATAAGTAAAGCATAGACTTTCGAAGGACAACTCTCGGTGGAGTCCGGTGGGAAGTGAGTTCGGCTAAGCCATCCATTCACCATGGTACTCCCTCCTCCCATAAAGTTTGTCCAGTATTTTTATTTGAGAGTCCAAAAAAAATTGTTCATCTTTTTAAATTTTCCTTTATATCAAACTTTTCTTATAATATTAGTCATATTCAATCTCACTTTTATTCATACTATTCAATCAAAAATCTACCTCAATACATTTTTTTTCATTTCCTTTCTCTTTCTCTTTCTACCCATCTTTACTCATCACTATCACACTCTTTCTCGATTCTTTCCTTATTGGTTACCTTTTCTACTTTTTCATTTCTTAATTTTTGTGTTATGTGTCCTTTAGGACAAATTTAATGGGATGGTGGGAGTATTTTTTTTAAATGAAAATGTAACTTATTCATTTAAGATATTCACAAAAGATGATACCTAGATTTAGAGAGTTTTTTCCACTTTAATCCTAGCAAGCCATTTACTAGCCTCTATATTAGGATATAAAATATCTTTGTACTATCTTTTAGATATCTTTTTATCTTGGAGCCCAAGAAAGATAAGATCTCTTGGGTCACAAGTTCTCTTGTATAAATACCTTTTGATTTATCAATAGAATGCAAGATCCTTTTACAAAATTATATGGTATCAACTTTCTTTTAATGATCCTACCTTCCGCTACCAAAACCCTAATTATGGCCGAACGAAAAGCGCCCGCCGATGGCACTCTTCTTCCTATTGCCCCCGATCCCAAACAAACCGACAATCTTCTCTCGTCAGCTATTGGCTCGCGTACACATGGCTTTTCACTTTCCTAATCTCAATATCAAACTTGAGAGGCACAATTATACCTTATGGAGACATACTATCAAATCATATCTTGAAGCTTTCAACATTGGGAGCTTTCTTTCTCCCGGGAGAGCACCATCTGAGATGTTGCGTGTGGCCGCCGGCTCTACAGCACCACCCATTCCAAATCCGGACTTTAGTGCTTGGACACAAAAGGATCAGTTCATTTTGTTGTGGGTCCGCTCCACGCTCTCCACACCCCTTTTGGCGCATGTCGCTAGGGCAAAGACTACATCTGAGACATGGGGTATACTTGAGCGGATGTTTTTCGCTCAGACTCGTGCTCGTTCTATGCATCTTAAACAACAGATGCAAAATCTCAAGAAAGGCACTCTTAGTATTATGGAGTACGTTGAGAAAAAAACGAAGCTTTTCTGATGCTTGTCGAATGTGGATATGTTGTTTCTGATCCCGACTTCATTGAATGCATTCTAAATGGTCTTGATTCGACCTACTCGACATTTTTAACGTCCTACAATATGCAGAAGGATCCCATCTCCTCTGATGAGCTTCTCGGTCTTCTCTTGCGTTAAGAAGAGATGATCGCCTCTTCGTTGCAACTATCTTCTGATGCCCTAATTTTGGCTAATACAGCGAGTGGTACCACTCACAGCTCCTCTTCGAACAATCGCCCCTAATTCTGGCACCGATTCGGCATCCTCTTCTCGACCTTCATGCCAGATATGTGCTAAACCTGGCCACGAGGCCATAAATTGATGGGAAAGGGCGAACTTTTCTGAATTCCCATCGACAAATCCCAATTACAACAATCGTGGAGGCGGTTGCGGCAACAGGGGCGGCGATCGCGATGGTCGTGGCGGTTCGTCTCGCTCCTACAACAGTGATGGTGCATCACAATCCTATTATTCAAATCAACAATTCTGAACAAAATTTCGCCCATTGTGCCACCTCGTCAAACATATCTCCTAGGTTAGCAGCCTTCGGCATTGGTGGATCCAAATTAGTGCTTTGTATACGGGTCTACTAATCATGTCACTTCGGATTTCGGTAATCTTTTTGGTAGGCAACGGTATGTCTCTTCCTATTACACATTTGGGCAAAACTTCATTACTTGCCTATCGATCTTAAACCTGTCCAACTTCATAATATTCTCTTTATTCCTCAGATTAAGAAAAATTTACTTAGTTTTCTCAATTAACCAAAGATAATGATGCTTATATGATATTTCATCCTACTTGTTGTTTTGTAAAGGACAAGCAAGGGTGAACATTTCTCAAAGGAACCGTTGAGAATGGACTGTATCACTTGATCAATCCTCGGCCACCCCCTATCCATCCACGTCGAGCTTACTTTGGAGAGAAGACAACTCTTCAAATTTGGCATGAGCACTTTGTTCATCCTCATGAGTCAGTTTTTCCTTGTTTAGTGTCTAGGTTTCAATTGCATGTCTCTTTGAATAATTTGAAACACATTTGTGAGTCCTGTTAGTTAGGGAAAAGTCATAGACTTTCTCTTTCTAGTAGTCATTCTTCAAGTTTATCTCCTTTTGAGTTGGTTTATTCAAATGTTTTTTGTTTTGCTCTGGTCACTTCATTTAATGGCAATATATATTTCTTAATATATGTTGATGATTGCACTAAGATTGTATGGATTTATTTCTTATCCAAAAAATCTCAGGTTTTACCCACCTTTTAGCAATTTAAAACAATGGTTGAAACCTAATTTTCAAACAAAATCAAGCAATGTTAGTCTGATTGGGGTGAATACAGGAATGTTTCCCAATTTCTTCAATCTCAAGGTATTCTTCATAGGGTCTCACGCCCTCACACTTAATCTCAAAACAGTGTTGCAGAACGTTATCATCGTACTATTGTAGAAAAAGGTTTGGCTCTTCTTTCTCATGCAAAATTGCCTACCTTATTTTGGAAACATGTCTTTCATATTGTAGTTTACATATATAACAGAACTTTAACCTAAATTCTCAATTTCAAATCACCTTTTGAAGTTCTATATAACAAAGTGCCTGATTACAATTTCTAAAGAGTTATGGTTGTCTTTGTTACCCATTTCTCCGTCCATATACAACCAACAAACTTGAGTTCCGGTCTTCTCGTTGCATTTTCATTGGGTATAGTTCAAAACATAAAGGTTACCTTTGCCTTAATGTTCCTACCAATCGTGTCTACATTGCGCGCCATGTCATCTTTGATGAGACTACTTTCCTATACTCACTTCATGTCCAAAATACCGAAAAATAGCCTGACATTATCATTGACCCGCCGACCTCTTTACTACAATTAGCCGCTTCTCCTTGGCCCATGTCGCCAAGTGCGGTGGTGCCACCCTCACCATGCATCACGTCCAACATCCTCCCGAACTCCCCACATGCGACTCCAACGTCGTCGATCCAGCCCATGCAGCCCCTACCGCCATCTCCGACTCCTTAAACACACGCCTATGATCAAGATGATTGTTCACCTCCTCGGCCTTTGGATGGTGATTCTGCTCAAGCTTCCTCTACTGACACAGGTATGTCTTCTCCTCTTCATAGTCCTTCTGTACCATCTTATTTTTGTCCAACTAAAACACAACTCATCAAATGGTTTCTCGCTTGAAAACAAATAGCCTTAAGCTTATGACCTTTTCCTCCACTAAACACCCCTTACCTGTTTCCTCTGATCCTTATATTGAGCCCAAAACTTTCAATCAAGCATCCACATTTTCTAAATAGAAGAATGCTATGCAAAATGAATATGATGCCTTTTTGCGTAATGGGACTTGGATAATTGTCCCTCGCCATTGTAATTCAAACATTTTTTGTTGTAAGTGGGTGTACAAGATTAAGAGAAAGGTTGATGGATTCGTTGAGCGCTACAAAACGAGATTGGTTGCAAAAGGTTATAATTAGGAAGAGGGTATCGATTACTTTCACACCTTTAGTCCTGTTATCAAACCTACCACTATTCGGATTGTTTTATCTATTGCTTTGCGACATTCTTGGCCAATCAGGATAGTTGATATTAATAATGCATTCCTCAATGGAGATCTCTCTGAACAGGTTTATATGGCTCAACCTTCAGGTTTTGTTGATAACACTCGGCCCAATCATGTTTTTTGCTCCAAAAAGCTCTGTATGGCCTTAAACAGGCTCCCCGGGCTTGGTTCACCAAATGCGTCAATTTCTGTTGCTTCATGGACTTATTGGATCACAGCAAAATGTGTGACGCAAAGACGATTTCTTCCCCTACTGAACCAACTTCTCATTTGCAAAGCTCAGGTGACCCTTTAGCTGACCCTTCTCTCTATCGTAGTATTTTTAGGGCATTATAGTATGCTCCTATTATTAGACCTGAAATTTCTTATGCGGTTAATAGAGTTTGTCAGTATATGCATGAACCTGCTGAATCTCATTGATCTGTTTTTAAGCGTATTTTACGCTATTTGAAATGGTCACTTAGAAATGGTCTAATTATTTCGCCACCTACTGATGACCGATTAGTTGCTTATTATGACGCTGGTTGGGCTTTTGATGGAGATGATTGTCGCTCTCAACATGGTTTTGCCATATATTATGGTGGAAATCTTTTTAGCTGGTCCGCAAAGAAACAACATATTGTGGCTAAGTCCAGCACTAATGTAGAATATAGGGCTATTTCTTTCACTTCTACTTAATTAATTTGGATTCAATAGCTTTTATATGAGTTACAGGCTCCTTTGCATCACCCTCCTATTATTCAGTGTGATAATTTGAGTGCCACTTATATGTCTGCCAATCCGGTTTTCCATTAGCGCTTTAAACACATCAAGATTGATTACTATTTTGTTTGAGAGTAGGTTAAATATGGTTCCCTTATTGTTCGGCATGACAGATCTCATGATCAAACTGCTGAGCTTCATGTTTGTAACCCTCCATGAGCTTGTGTGTGTGTGTGTGTGGGGGGGGGGGGGGGGTTATTAGGATATAAAATATCTTTGTAATATCTTTTAGATAACTTTTATTATTTTATCTTGGAACCCAAGAAAGATAAGATCTCTTGGATCACAAATTCTCTTGTATAAATACCTTTTAATTAATCAATATAAGGCAAGATCCTTTCACATAATTATACTGTACATTTTGTAATAACCGCAATTTCTAATAAAAAGAACGGTTATTTTTATTAATTTAATTATTTCTTTAAAATAACAACATATTCTTTATTATGATTTTTCATAAAAATAATAAAAATAATAATAATAATAATAATATATTAATATTATTATTATTATTATATTATTATTATTATTATTATTAATCTTGGTTAAAATTTAACATGATAGCAAATAAAAATTTAAATAAGTCATTATAAACGATACTTTGATTTAATTTTCGTTCACTCAAGTTTAAAAAAATATATGAAGGATTGAAATGGAGAATAAAAATGCTAGAGGTGGGACTTGAACCTTCTCTACTTAAACACACCTCCCACACCACTATGCCATTATGTATTTCATGCAACTTAAGGTATTTTAAATTGTTTTATCCTTAGAAGCTTCCATAAACACGCATTGGGTGCTTGTCCCATCAACAATGAGATTGGTGAGAGGTCTCTTCTCCTCCACTACCTCCTCACGATCCAATCTCCAATTCTCTCTTCTCACAAGCCACCCCCACCTCCACCAATGGCTTCCATTCTTCTCTTTTCTTCAAGCCTCTCCTTCCCCTATTTAAAGGAGTACTTGAGAAGAGCACATCACCCACTTCTTCTCCTCTCATTTTCGTCCATCTCAAGCCTCAAAATCCCAGATTTGAATTATTTCCCAAATTTAATTTTTCATCCAAGAAACCCCTAGTTTTGCATAATTTTCACAGATCGATGCCAACCTCGTTTCTCAATCAAATTTTATGATTCAAGTCCGTAGATGTAGATGAAGGAATTGCTTAAAACCCCCTCAATCAATTGGGCACAAACACCACAAAAATCGAGCCAAAAATGCATCCAAACCGGTCGACTTTGTGCAGTTTCGGGTTTTCTGGGCTGATGACGAGCAAAATTTTCCAAGCTTGTACGCCTTCTTTCCACATCCATTTCCCCCATAAACTGTCGCAGCTTCCATCCCCGGTCCATTAGTGGTGTCGCTCTATGACCGCGTCAACATCACTCGACAACCAACATGCACCGACTCTAGGAGAACGGGTTGGCCGCAAATAATTTTCCCGACCACCGTACGCCGTCTTCAGACTGCCATAGCCCGAGCCATTGCCGACAATTGGTAGATGGGGATCCAACTAACGGTTGTCGCTTGAATCGCCACAAGTGGCCACCCCTAGACGACGCAATCCACCGACGAAGATGGCTTGTTGTGTTGTTTTTCTTTTCGCTTGGAAAGAAAGAAACGAGGCGTGGGCCGACCAACCTCGTTTTTTGTGCCCATTTCCGTCTCGTTATCGCTCGGTATAATTTTCCAACTCATATTTTAATTAATATCTTTTTATTAAATAATTTTCACATTATATAATATTTATTTAATTAAATTGAAAAAATATTGCTTGTGGGTAAAAAAAGGGAATTTATGAATTAAATTCATTGCATGCCCAATTGCCCATCTAGCTATTTTATAATTTTTATAAAATTATTTAAGATATTATCTTGAAATAATAATAAAGGAATATTATTATTGGGTTATCCTAACTAAATTATTAAAATAAATAATTTAGAATAAATACCTTACTCTTAAAAAAAGAAAATAAGATAAGGTTGTTATAAGAAATGAAAAGGAGGCTGTCGAAGTCCGTCGCTGAGCCGCCGGTGCCCTGGTGCTGCTGTCCGTCGTCGTTCTCGTCCAGAAGCTCTCTCTGGTTTATTTTATGTAATAAAGAAGGAGCAAGTGTATAGGAGAGGTGGGCCTATTTCAATTTCGGTAATTTTAATTAAGTTTGGGTTGAAAAGATTAGGCCCAAAATACTAATTAAAATCAGATTATTACCCATTTTAGAAAAAGGAGGAAGCAATCCCATTTCTGACCCGTCTCGAAATCTGCGCCCAAATCCCATCTCATTAACTCTCAGTATAATTTCCCAACTTCTATTTTAGTTATAACTATTTATAAAATATTTTTTCACATTTATATGATATTTATTTAATTAAATTGAATAAAACTAACATGCATGTGAAGTTATAAAAATGAAATAAAATATGGCAAGACATGTTGTTATTTTAAATTAATTATAAGATTATTATATGTGACTTCTAAGCATAAAAAGTATGGGTTAATAATACCTTGCTTGGATTTGAATTATAATGAATAAAAGAAATAGAACTAGATGAATGGTTTTATTAATTTAAGACTATGTGGAATAGAAAAATACTTGCATGTCTTTTAAAGTCCTATTATAAACTTGGGAATAATTTGGATAAAATATTTTTGTCATAAAATAATTTAATATGATTAAGTTGAAGACTAGATAGATTGCTATTTTGTTTGAGAGTAGATTAAAGATGGTTCCCTTATTGTTCGGCATGATAGATCTCATGATCAAACTGCTGACATTTTCACTAAAGCAATTGGTACCGATCGGTTTCTACAATTAAGGTCCAAGCTAGCTTCATGTTTGTAACCCTCCATGAGCTTGTGTGTGTGGGGGGGGGGGGGGGTTATTAGGATATAAAATATCTTTGTAATATCTTTTAGATAACTTTTATTATTTTATCTTGGAACCCAAGAAAGATAAGATCTCTTGGATCACAAATTCTCTTGTATAAATACCTTTTGATTAATCAATATAAGGCAAGATCCTTTCACATAATTATACTGTACATTTTGTAATAACCGCAATTTCTAATAAAAAGAAACGGTTATTTTTATTAATTTAATTATTTCTTTAAAATAACAACATATTCTTTATTATGATTTTTCATAATAATAATAAAAATAATAAAAATATATTATTATTATTATTATTATTATTATTATTACTACTATTATTATTATTATTATTAATCTTGGTTAAAATTTAACATGATAGCAAATAAAAATTTAAATAAGTCATTATAAACGATACTTTGATTTAATTTTCGTTCACTTAAGTTTAAAAAAATATATGAAGGATTGAAATGGAGAATAAAAATGCTAGAGGTGGGACTTGAACCTTCTCTACTTAAACACACCTCCCACACCACTATGCCATTATGTATTTCATGCAACTTAAGGTATTTTAAATTGTTTTATCCTTAGAAGCTTCCATAAACACGCATTGGGTGCTTGTCCCATCAACAATGAGATTGGTGAGAGGTCTCTTCTCCTCCACCACCTCCTCATGATCCAATCTCCAATTCTCTCTTCTCACAAGCCACCCCCACCTCCACCAATGGCTTCCATTCTTCTCTTTTCTTCAAGCCTCTCCTTCCCCTATTTAAAGGAGTACTTGAGAAGAGCACATCACCCACTTCTTCTCCTCTCATTTTCGTCCATCTCAAGCCTCAAAATCCCAGATTTGAATTATTTCCCAAATCTGATTTTTCATCCAAGAAACCCCTAGTTTTGCATAATTTTCACAGATCGATTCCAACCTCGTTTCTCAATCAAATTTTGTGATTCAAGTCCGTAGATGTAGATGAAGGAATTGCTTAAAAACCCCTCAATCAATTGGGCACAAACACCACAAAAATCGAGCCAAAAATGCATCCAAACCGGTCGACTTTGTGCAGTTTCGGGTTTTCTGGGCTGATGACGAGCAATATTTTCCAAGCTTGTACGCCTTCTTTCCACATCCATTTCCCCCATAAACTGTCGCAGCTTCCATCCCCGTTCCATTAGTGGTGTCGCTCTATGACCGCGTCAACATCACTCGACAACCAACATGCACCGACTCTAGGAGAACGGGTTGGCCGCAAACAATTTTCCCGACCACCGTACGCCGTCTTCAGACTGCCATAGCCCGAGCCATTGCCGACAATTGGTAGATGGGGTATCCAACTAACGGTTGTCGCTTGAATCGCCACAAGTGGCCACCCCTAGACGACGCAATCCACCGACGAAGATGGCTTGTTGTGTTGTTTTTCTTTTCGCTTGGAAAGAAAGAAACGAGGCGTGGGCCGACCAACCTCGTTTTTTGTGCCCATTTCCGTCTCGTTATCGCTCGGTATAATTTTCCAACTCATATTTTAATTAATATCTTTTTATTAAATAATTTTCACATTATATAATATTTATTTAATTAAATTGAAAAAATATTGCTTGTGGGTAAAAAAGGGAATTTATGAATTAAATTCATTGCATACCCAATTGCCCATCCAGCTATTTTATAATTTTTATAAAATTATTTAAGATATTATTTTGAAATAATAATAAAGGAATATTATTATTGGGTTATCCTAACTAAATTATTAAAATAAATAATTTAGAATAAATACCTTACTCTTAAAAAAAGTAAATAAGATAAGCTTGTTATAAGAAATGAAAAGGAGGCTGCCGAAGTCCGTCGCTGAGCCGCCGGTGCCCTGGTGCTGCTGTCCGTCGTCGTTCTCGTCCAGAAGCTTTCTCTGGTTTATTTTATGTAATAAAGAAGGAGCAAGGGTATAGGAGAGGTGGGCCTATTTCAATTTCGGTAATTTTAATTAAGTTTGGGTTGAAAAGATTAGGCCCAAAATACTAATTAAAATCTGATTACTTCCCATTTTAGAAAAAGTAGGAAGCAATCCCATTTCTGCCCCGTCTCGAAATCTGTGCCCAAATCCCATCTCATTAACTCTCCGTATAATTTCCCAACTTCTATTTTAGTTATAACTATTTATAAAATATTTTTTCACATTTATATGATATTTATTTAATTAAATTGAATAAAACTAACATGCATGTGAAGTTATAAAAATGAAATAAAATATGGCAAGACATGTTGTTATTTTAAATTAATTATAAGATTATTATATGTGACTTCTAAGCATAAAAAGTATGGGTTAATAATATTTATACCTTGCTTGGATTTGAATTATAATGAATAAAAGAAATAGAACTAGATGAATGGTTTTATTAATTTAAGACTATGTGGAATAGAAAAATACTTGCATGTCTTTTAAAGTCCTATTATAAACTTAGGAATAATTTGGATAAAATATTTTTGTCATAAAATAATTTAATATGATTAATTTGAAGACTAGATAGATTTTATTAAAATATTTGCATGCTCATATTTTATAAAATAATATTTCTAGACATGAAGAACCTTTTAAATAAAATAGTGGAAACTTATTATTATTTTTCATACATGGAAAGCATAATATAATTATTTTAAGTATAATAGGGAAACTTACTATGTAAGTAAAGAACTAGAATAGGTATATTAATATATTATCTTAAGGGGAAGAGTTACGTGCGAATGGTCGTCCAGGTGAGAATTGAGAATAAATCTTGTTCGTTCCTTTCAAAAAATCAACGTCCCTGATTAAACATTCATTAAAAAAATAAAATACGGCACGAGCGAATTTTTCCCGTATTATTCGTTTATTTTTCAATAAAATACGGCACGGGCGAATTTTTCCCGTATTATTCACGAATTTTTCTAAAAATAAGTTTTTATGAGACGCGCCCAATTTGTTTATCAATACTAGCTATTTGTTCATCAATATTGACCAATTGTTCATCAATACTAACTAATTGTGCATCGAGTTTTTGATAATAATGTTCTTCGATTTTGAACTTTTTTAATTTTTAATTTTATTTTTTAACCTTATTTTTGTGTATGAATACAATATTATATAGTTTTTGATGCACATATAATTAGTTTCGATATACCAATATTTGTTCATTGATATACTACTATTTGTTCATTGATATAACCTTGTTTGTTCATTGATATACCATTATTTGTTCATTGATATACTCATATTTGTTCATTGATATACTTCTATTTGTGCATTGATATAACCTTGTTTGCTCATTGATATATCCTATTTGTGAATAGAAATATACTTATGTTTATGTGTCAATACCATCAACTTGTACATTTAGGGTATCTTGAATGCAAAGGATAATACGAATGAAGTGCTTTAAGGCTAACTTGTCAATGCGAATGAAGTGCTCAATATAGTACCTAAACAAGATAAGTTTGATTTAGAAACTTGAATACAAAGAATAATAGATAAAGAATCTGACTTTGCAATAATAAGGTGTATGCTAAGAGGTTACTAATGAACAAACATGCATTTAGCAATGAACAATTATATGAAAAGGGAATGAACAAATATGCACAAACCGATGAACAAATATGCCAAAACCAATGAAAAAATATGAATATAACAATGAAAAAATATGCGTCTATCAATGAACAAATATGCATAAACCAATGAACAAATTGATGTTACTAATAAATAAATATGCACAAACTGATGAACAAATATGTCAAAACCAATGAACAAATATGTCACAGTGTTGATGAACAAATCCACATTGTTGATGAAAAAATCCATAGTATTGATGAACAAATCCACAGTACTGATGAACAAATCCACATTTTCTATGAACAATCTGGGAGCGTGTCCTTTATCACCTTGCATGAAATAAACAAGGTTATATCAATGAACAAATAGTAGTATATCAATGAACAAATATTGGTATTATCAATGAACAAATCCACATTTTCGATTCAGTACTTTATAGACATTATAAATAGGATATTAATAAACAAAAATATAATATAAGCTTTAATACAAGCAAATTTTATTGCTCGTAGAATGTATAATTTTTTTTATCAATATAAATGGTTAAATTTAATGTTGAGAATGATAAGATATATTATTAAGATAAAATAATTACATTTCTCTTTTTCCTTGATTATATTTCATATATAGATATGTAATTAATAAGAAGAAGATAAAATACGAATAAAAAGTTTATATATTCAAATATGGAAGAGATAAGAATTTAGAAAATAATAGTTGACTTAATAAATAAGATATACTAAAATATGAAATATAAAGATATGTAATTATTACTTTCCGTGTACGTAAATTTAGAGATAATCAGATATTTCAATATCTATTAAAAAATTTATTATCTATTTTTTTTATTAATTTTAAACATTATAAATATTTATCATTAATTTTTTATCATAAAAGAAAATCAATATATATCTATAAATAAACTCATCAAAAGATATATGCTAAAAGATTTATATTTATTTTAAAATATTTTATCTTAGATATTTGTTTGATGTTAGAGATAAATTTAAATAGTTTAAAAAGAATTTAATAGAAAGAAGTTATAATAATAGATATAAAAACTATTTTTTTTTAAATATGAGGTGAGTCCGTTTTGGTGGCTCAAAAAGGATAAAAAAGGATTAAATAAAAGAATTATTTTATAAAATATGAGCATGCATGAAATATTTAAAGGGGGACTTTAACTTTAGATAAATGAAGATTTAATAATTTAAATAATGTTATGACTTGATCTTCAAAGGATTATAATAAGTAAATTAAAATAAAGGGTTTATAAAGAATACAAGGATATTACAATTGAGAAATAGTAATATGGGATATTATTATTTTATCTCCTCCACCTAATATATTATTATAATAATTTAGTAATTAATTCTCTTATAAAAAGAATATAAGAGATATTCAAAAACTTTAGAAGAATTAAAGAAATTCTTATTAAAGTTCGTTCGTACCTCTCGTGTCGATCGGTCAAGTCTCCGTCCCGACTAAAGACAACGATTTCCGTTCATCCGTTCGCACACAATCGTAAAAGCTAAGACAAATGGAAATTTCTCGATGTTGGGAACAACTTGTTTGCTAATAATAAACGATTCTAGGAATATCGATTGTTAGAAATAATGACCTCATTGTTATCGTGATTACGCTATTTAATATTTGATAGGACTATTACGCTAGTCTTGTTTGTGACCTTGCTTGTTTAAGATCTCGTTTAGAGATCGGTTTGGATGAAATAGCGAGGAGTGCGGGGTTAACTCGACACCTCTATATAACCTACTAAGTCGTATGCCACCATGCCTAAGTTACGACTTTCAAGATCATGATCTATGTCCGTTTCCGCTCAGCGGAGGGATGAGTGCACCCTAGCTAAGTGCCCGGAACTTTGTTCCTGTTAGTGGACCCAGGACCATTCATGGCCCCCCACACTCTTAAAAATCATTAACGCAAGTGAAAGTCTTATCACGGCATAAGATAAGTGCCAAAGCATAATTAAAAGAAACTAAAAGCGGGTCGGAATAGTACAACTTGTTTGGAAAACCACCCGGCTCCCGGTTCTTGAAAAGATTGGCTTTCCAATCTGAATGCTTATTTGGGCTTGTCTAAGGTGGGCGGGTACTTAAGCGCCTTCGGGCCACCTCCCCTATTTGGAGCACCGAATAAGATGAGGTTGGTTGAGGTCCAACAAGGGCGCGGGAGGTTTTCAAAAACTTGTATGAGTTAATAACGTTCCCAACATACTTTCTACTCTAAGAAGTCTACAATCTCGTAGTTCTTCTCTCGATTAACTAGTTATCTCATCTCGAGATACACTATTTTCCATTCCGATAAGCCCCACATAAAGTTCTATACCTCAAAACACATCCCGATAATATCTCTCGAATATTATTAATTACCATAATACCCTTGAGAATTTCCATGCTCGCTTGCTTAGTCTCCTTAGACTAATTCCGCTTTTCCGCATTTTTGCTTGGCATTTCTCGCCCTTCGCGATGTATGCCAGACTCTAGGAAGTTCCCACCAAAGTTTCAAAACAAAGGCTAGAAGATTCGAGAAGCATTATACAAGGATAGAAGGTCAAGGCAAGATGGCGTTGAATGAAGGAAGGAATTTTCAAAGAGCAAAGCATTCAGAAGATAGTGCACCAGCTCTTCTATTTTAACCAAGCAAATCATCATCATATGATTTGCCTTGGAGAAACATACATGTATTCTAAATACGTCTTTTAAACACTTTTTAATATGGGCTTCATTTTCCGCTGCCACATCATTTGTAAAGCAACTCTCAATGTAATAAGCGAATGTTCTTATCAATAAATATAATTCCGCTTTGAGTCACTACTTCTTTAATTGCGTTTAATTAAATTATTTAAAGCCTTGGGTGACTTTGGACGGTAAAATCCGAGGTCACTGACAATAATACCCAGTGTTGCAAAATAGGGGTGTTACGATTATGGTATCAGAGCCGAACATTTTGTTTTTAAAACCGAAAACCTTCAAAATCGAAAATTTTCAAAAACCCGAGAATTTTTAATTCTAAGTCATAATTCCGCAAACTAAACTTCTATTTTTAAGAAGTTTTTTTTAAAAACTTAAGTAACAAAAATGTTTCAACTCTTTAACTTAATCATCTTAGTTAAAATTTTCTTTTAAATTTAACTTTTCGTCTTAGGAATTTTTATGAGTTAAAAACTTCTTGCATTGAGAACTTTCAAAGTTTAAATTCATTCTATAAACATTTGTAAAGTTAAAAAATTTAATTCGAGTTTTAAGTAAACCTCAAGAATTTCAAATTCTTCTAAGTAATTCCAAGGAAAAGAAAATCTATCTTAATTTATATTCTAAGTTTAAGACCTTGTTTAAAAATGTACTTACTTCCTTCTAATATATTCGTCCCATAGAATCAAATGATATTCTATATAAACGCCTTCTTCTCCTCTACAGAAATGGTACTCACTAGAAGTCTAAACCGAATCAGGGACGAAGCCAAAAAAGCAGCTCAAGAGCTTCATGAGGCTTTCGCTCAATGGCCGTTTTTGCCAAATGGATACCCTGAGGACAACCCTGAGCTAGCACTACAAGAGAAGGTGCATGAAAATACACCCGAGGTGAATCTCAAGGAAGAGAACCTTGGAGAAGAGTACCTCGAGGGGGTAGTTAATGATTCACTTCATGGCCAATCAAGTCAAGAAATCACTGAGCAAGAATTCTCGAGATATCATCCACGAGGACACATGACGGAGACTCCACGCCACCAAATCACAAGTCAAACTCCAAAGACCTATCAAGTGGGTGGATGGGCTAACTGGACTCAAGGTCAGTCATCCCATCACCAAGCAAATGGTCAAACAAGAAACCCATCTCCAATCAGTGACCCAAACCCAACGAGGGTTCGCCCCGCCTCGAAATCCGTGCCCAAATCCCGTCTCGTTAACTCTCGGTATAATTTCCCAACTTATATTTTAATTACAAATATTTATAAAATATTTTTTTCACATTTATATGATATTTATTTAATTAAATTGAATAAAACTAACATGCATGTGAAGTTATAAAAATGAAATAAAATATGGCAAGACATGTTGTAATTTTAAATTAATTATAAGATTATTATATGTGACTTCTAAGCATAAAAAGTATGGGTTAATAATATTATTACCTTTCTTGGATTTTAATTATAATGAATAAAAGACATAGAACTAGATGAATGGTTTTATTAATTTAAGACTTTATGCAATAGAAAAATGCTTGCATGTCTTTTAAAGTCCTATTATAAACTTGGGAATAATTTGGATAAAATATTTTTATCATAAAATAATTTAATATGATTAAGTTGAAGACTGGATAGATTTTATTAAAATATTATCATGCTCATATTTTATAAAATAATGTTTCTAGACATGGAGAACCTTTTAAATAAAATAGTGGAAATTTATTATTACTTTTCATACATGGAAAGCATAATATAATTATTTTAAGTATAATAGGGAAACTTACTATGTATGTAAAGAACTATAATAAGTATATTAATCCCCCCGTCCCTAAATGTTTGTCATCTTTCCGTTTCCGTCGTCCCTAAATGTTTGTCCTTCTCCCCCTTCTTTCCTTTTATATCTACATTTTTCTTACAATATTACCCTCATTCAATATATCTCTATTCATATTATCCAATCAAAAATCAACTACAGTATCCATTTTACTCATTTCCTTTCTTCTTCTCTTTCTTCGCACCTTTATCCATCAACACCACACTCTCTCCCCTCTTCCCATTGGCTACGTTTTCCTCTCTTTTTTCTTCTTAATTTGTGTGGACAAACATTTAGGGACAGAGGGAGCTAATTGACTCGGCTAAAATCGTTGTTGCCAAGATCAAAGATAACCTAAACTACTAACTAGTATAGTAAGCAAGCAAGGGGTCGAACCCAAGAGAATCGGGATTCTGAACAATCAGCAAGTAACAAGACAGGGGTTTGAGAGAATTTAAGCAAGCAAATAAAATTAGGGTTTAAATCAATTGAAGGCAAGCAGAGTTCATTCAATCAATTCCACCTTTTTAATCATTCGATCATCAATTCATCTACTTTTCTATTAATTCCCTAGTTAATTCCAATCCTTATAAAAGATATCCGCTTGTCCACGGTCCAAGCAGAATTATGATATGAACAAGAACGCTTAATTCAAATCATGCAAGGTATGAAGGATAGAAGGATATTAAATCATGCAATCAAGCTACGAGTCTCATGCATAAAATAACAATCAAATACTCTTTCTCAATTCTAATCCACGGTCCTAGAAAAGAGTTGTTTCAAGGATAAATAAGATTGTATAGACAACAATCAAACCTAATCCAAACAATAGATCTAAGTCAATCAAACAAGTTGATCAGGCTCATAAAATCAAACATAGATCATATAAATAAAAACAAGAGTTTTGATATTAACCAAGGGATAGAAAAGTTACCAGAATCTCACGAATTACATAAAAAGGTTTCCTTGATCAAACAAACTCCAAAGGGAAATTAGTTCTCCATAATACTGAAATAAAAACCAAAAAGTAAAAGTATGCTAGAATTATGTGTTGTCCTAAAGTGAAAATGAAACTAAGCTTAAATAGTAGAAATAAATCCGAGACCTAAAGATATAAAATAAGATATAAGATAGAATAAAGGAAAGGAAAGTCGGCTCTTTGATTTTTGGTGACGTGGACTTCCGCGGGCGCGGTGAACACTCTCCGCGATCGCGGACCTGATCGTGACAGAATTCCAACGGTGTTTTCGGAAGATGTTTTGACCACCATAGAGTGGGAATTTGAACTCTCCATAAAACATGAATTATAGCTCTTCGAGTTAGCTTTTCAATGATACCAAATTCAGCTTCATCCGATCACCGTAGCTCCCGGAATAAGCGTTACAAGAAAGTGGTGTCGAAACAACTCCAAATCAACACTTGTCTTCAAAACTCTTGCAATTCTCCAAATCATGTCTTCGGTCTTCATATGACAATTATGCTCAAAACTAACCTAAACACACTCAAATCATACCTAAAATACAAGAGTTAACCTATACTAAAGAGAGCATATCACTAATATATTATCTTAATGCCTTTTATAACATAAAAAGGATTGCATGTCTTTTTATAGGGGTTTATGATAACATGAAAAGTACAATAATAAGATATACTAGCCTTAAAAGATATTTTATGCTCAAGTCTGGAATAAAAGATATATAAGAAGAAAGATAAAGATATAATATGATATAGGCATTATGGACTCTTTATATCATAAGAATGGTTTTTATAATCAATATGTTATATAAATATGGAAAAATATTTTTAATAATTTATCACCTTGCATGAAATAAATAAAAGAATTATTTAATAATAATAAGAAAGTATTTGTATGTCATAAAGGATAAAAAAGTTTATAAATATTTAAAGGGGGACTTTAACCTTAGATAAAGGAAGATTTAATAATTTAAATAATGTTATGACTTGATCTTCAAAGGATTATAATAGGTAAATTAAAGTAAAGGGTTTATAAAGAATACAAGGATACTACAAATGAGAAATAATAATATGGGATATTATTATTTTATCACCTCTACCTAATTATTACTATA
Organism: Fallopia convolvulus; assembly: GCA_964016875.1. Lineage (NCBI taxonomy): Eukaryota > Viridiplantae > Streptophyta > Magnoliopsida > Caryophyllales > Polygonaceae > Fallopia > Fallopia convolvulus. The sequence continues at coordinate 41,488,417 of OZ024718.1, forward strand.
ATAATTTAGTAATTAATTCTCTTATAAAAAGAATATAAGAGATATTCAAAAACTTAAGAAGAATTAAAGAAATTCTTATTAAAGTTCGTTCGTATCTCTCGCGTCGATAGGTCGAGTCTCTGTCCCGACTAAAGGCAACGATTTTCGATCATCCGTTCGTGCACAATCGTAAAAGCTAAGACAAGTGGAATTTCTCCTTGTAGACTTAATAATTCGTTTCGTGAAATTTCTAGATGTTGGGAACAACTTGTTTGCTAATAATAAACGAATCTAGGAATATCGATTGTTAGAAATAATGACCCAATTTTTATCCTGATTACGCTATTTAATATTCGATAGGACTATTACGCTAGTCTTGTTTGTGACCTTGCTTGTTTACACTACACCATTCTGCAGACTTAGCGACCATATTTTAGCGACCACGAAATATGGTCGCTATTTAGCGACCATATGGTCGCCAATGGTCGCAATTCTGGACGTCAAAACGGGGGAAAAAATAAAACCAAATTCGCGACCACGTGGTCGCTAAAATGGGCGACCACGTGGTCGCTAGGCCTTTATAGTCGCAACAAGTGCGCGGGCCAATTTCCCGCCAGCATGTAGCGACCATATATTTGCTGAATGTTGCGACCATATGGTCACAACTAGTACAACAGATCTGAGCGACCATATGGTCGCAACCTTCAGCGACCATATGGTCGCGAACGTACTAGCGACCATATGGTCGCAACTTTAGCGACCGTATGGTCGCTGACTTGGTCAGATGTTTTGGCGCGGCACATCTATTTTGGCGGGTAATATCCCGCGTTTTTGGCGACCACTTGGTCGCTAAAAACAGTAATTCGTAAAATTCCCGCCATTTCAACATATATTGCATTCTCATTCCGCTAAAAAAATGCATTCTCATTCCGCTTCAACACAACTTCACTCTCATTCCGCTCTCTTCCAAAATATTCACAAAAGAGAGAAAAAAATCAACCACAACTGTGAATTGATTCTAGGAAGAAATTCCGTCAAATTTTACCGACATCCTGACTAAAGGTATGTATTTAAATCTTATTCCCAATTTATCATTCCGTCATTATATTGTTTTAGGGTAATATTGACGGTAGAAAGCTTTCGTTTATATATTTATAAGAGATTGTGTTACAGAATTTTACCGCAAATAGCAATTGGTTATGTTGTAAATGTCTGTTATACTGTTTTGAAGTTGGAGACCATATGGACGCTAATTAGCGACCATATGGTCGCTAATTAGCGTCCATATGGTCGCTAAATTCAGTTGAATTAATTTAATTGTACTCTTATTTTGAAATACAGGAAGGAAAAAATGCGTGAGTGGATGTATGTGCGTAATATAGATGGGTTTTTGAACAACGAGTTTTTAGCTGGCGTAGAGCAATTTCTGGAATTTTGCAAATCTATGCCGTCCTATAACCCATCCGAATTATGGTGTCCGTGTCGGAGGTGCAAGAATAAGAAAATGAAATATGTGGACGATGTGCATTATCACCTTGTTAAGGAAGGTTTTGTTCCGAACTATTACCATTGGGTTTCGCACGGGGAGATAGATGAAAGGTTCGCTGCATTGTTGGCCGAGTCTAGACAGCATGAAGGCTGTAGCAGTTCCGATCCAGCACCACCATTAAATGGTGGGAATGATAATCGAATGGAACAGATGGTGCATGATGGTTTTAATTATGGCCGAAGTGATTACACTGCTGAGGATCCCGTGCAGAATGCGGATATAAGGCATGAGCAAGGGGAGCAATATTATAATGAAGCGCCCAATCCCGATGCACAGCGTATGTACGACATGTTGTCGGCCACAAATAGGCCTTTATGGCCTGGATGTGATATGACGCAGTTGGATGCTGCGACTGAGCTACTGAGCCTAAAGTCTAAGCTAAGGATGACGGAGCGCGGATATGACATGATCTCAGATTTTTGCGGACGCGTTTCTCACCCGGAGACGACATTACCAGCCACGTTTTACGACACGAAAAAACTAGTTGAGGGTCTCGGTCTTCCTTACGAGATGATTGATTGTTGTCCAAACTCTTGCATGATATATTGGGGTGCAGATGCAGAATACGCGGCATGCAAGATATGTGACTATCCTAGATGGAAGCAAGGTAAGACAAAGCTCATTCCCTATTCTCGTATGTTTTACTTGCCAATAACTCCACGGTTGCAGAGGTTGTACGCATCTGTGGTGACTGCCGAACACATGAGATGGCATGCAGAGCACGCACAAGATGGGGTGATGAGACATCCTTCAGATGCAGAGGCATGGAGGCACTTCAATGCTGTGTGGCCAGATTTTGCATCAGAAACACGAAATGTGAGACTAGGCTTGTGCACGGACGGTTTCAATCCGTTCGGGGCGTCCGGGCGCCAGTACTCATGCTGGCCTGTGATTCTGACACCCTACAACCTTCCGCCGTCGATGTGTATGCGAGAAGAGGTTATGTTTTTGACGGTTATTGTACCTGGACCGAAGAGCCCGAAGCAGAAGTTGGATGTCTACTTGTAGCCGTTGGTAGCCGAGCTGAAGGATCTGTGGCTTAATGGGGTGTGCACATACGATTCTTGGAGGAAGCAGAATTTTGTGTTGCGTGCAGCTGTAATATGGACTATTAGTGACTTCCTCGCATATTCGATGTTGTCTGGTATGTTGTTAATTTTACATATGCTAATCAATTTGAAACTATTATATACAATAATAATGCATATATATGATTTGTGAAATTTAATTAATGTGTGATACAAAATATATGTATGTGTGTAGGCTGGAGCACTTCTGGGAAATATGCGTGTCCTTATTGCATGGAGGACACCGATGCATTTTATCTAACACATGGACACAAAATGTGCTGGTTCGATTGTCACAGGAGGTTTACAAAACCTGATCATCGCTTCCGAAACAACAAGAATGATTTCAAGAAAGGTAGACGGGAGCGTCGTGGTCCCCCGGTACTTCGTGATGGATACGAGATATTAGACCAGATAAACAATATGGGCTTGATGAAGATAACTGAAGTGGGAGCTGAGGAGCACAATGCCGCGATCAGTAGAGGTTCGGGTTGGAAGAAGAAAAGCATTTTCTAGGACCTACCTTACTGGCCTAGTCTGCTGGTAAGACATAATTTAGATGTCATGCACATTGAGAAAAATGTCTTCGATAATATTTTCTTCACCATTCTCGATGTTCCGGGGAAGTCGAAAGACAAGTGGTCGGCCAGAAAGGATATAAAGGAATTATGCAAGCGTCCGGAGTTGGAACCTGATGAGGAGGACAACAGGTACCCAAAGGCTTGCTATGCACTAGATCGTCATGAAAAACAAGTGCTTCTAGATTGGTTGAGATCCGTAAAATTCCCGGATGGCTACGTCTCCAACTTGAGCTGATGCATTGACTTGCACAAGCTTAGGCTCTTTGGGATGAAGAGCCATGATTGTCATGTGTTCATGCAAAGGTTGATGCCTGTTGCTTTTCGTCCATTTCTTGATGACAAAGTATGGGAGCCCATAGCTCAGCTAAGTGCATTCTTCAAAGACTTGACGTGTTACGAGCTGAAGCCTGAGGTGGTTATGCAATTGCACAAGGAAATACCAATAATTTTGTGCAAGCTGGAGCGCATCTTTCCCCCTGCGTTATTTGATTCAATGGAGCACTTGCCTATTCATCTGCCACGGGAAGCTTCACTTTGTGGCCTTGTCAATTATAGATGGATGTATCCAGAAGAAAGGTACGTACAGTTGTATGCAATTGTTCAGTTTTGGATTCATATAATTAACTTGTATAATAAATATTAATGGTTTTCAATGTATATCATATAGGCTCTTAAAAAGGCTGAAGGCCTCAATTGGCAACAAAGCCCATGTTGAGGGGTCAATTTGTAGTGCCTATCTCATTAAGGAGGCGTCCACATTCTGCTCGTATTATTTTAGCTCACATGTGGCGAGTACTCATATGGATCACGCCCGCAACGTCAGTTGCACACTTCCAGTTGGGGTTGATCCGGGCGATTTGTCTATTTTCACAACAACTGGTCGAACCTTGGGTAGCAGATCAACTGTTCGTTTCCTCACAGATGATGAATTCCATGTGATCCAAACTTACATTCTCATGAACTGCGTCGAAGTGGAACCCTATATTGAGTACGTTTCTATAATCTCAACTAAAGTTGGTTCGATATGTATAAAGTATGTACTTCATTCAATTACTCTGTCGTACGTAGGTACTATTTGACAAACTTCGTGCGGTCGTCAAATCCAACAATAACCGATGCTCAAGAGCAAAACATTTTGGAAAGACACTTTCGCCTCTGGTTTTACTCCCATGTAAGGATTTCTTATATTAATTTCTATTTAGTTTCAAAATGTACATTTTTATGTTGAATCCGAAATTGTATATACATGCTGATTTAAAATTGCAGGCCGACAGTCCGGAAGTTACAGATCCTAACATTGCAACACTTGCTCGTGGACCCTCTAAAAAAGTGAGGACATATCCTGGTTACTTTGTCAATGGTTACCGATTCCACACGGGGGCACACGCATCAACCAGGGCCACTGACAGTAGTGGAGTTTGTGTTCTAGGACAAAGCTTCGGCACCGACGAGGAGGACTTCTATGGTGTGCTAGATGAAATCATTGAGCTGCATTACCTATCTCCAACCGTAAAGCGTCCTATTGTCTTTAATTGTTCGTGGTTTGACACTAGAAGTCGTGGAGGAACACGCATTCACCCTCACCTAAAGCTTGTCGATGTTCATCGACATAAAATGTTGAGAACAAAAGATCGTTACATATTAGCACATCAAGCCACTCAAGTGTATTTCCTCGATTACCCAAAGGCGAGGCGTGCAGATGCTGAATGGAGAGCGGTCTGTAAAGTGAAGTCACGAGTGTGGCCCGATGAAGGTACGTGCGTAGACCCTCATGAGAGTGGGTCCAGGGGCGTTGCCGTTGAGGAGGCATTTCAACATGATTCTTCCCTTCCACGAGTTATCGACGACAATACACAAGATAATTATCCACTTGGTCCGTTAAACGACCCAAACGGAGAGGATCATGCCGTTGAGGATCAAGAAGAGACGTCTACTGAAACGTCTGAGGGTGAGTTTGAGAGTGAGACGGATACAGATGAGGAAGACATGTAATCAGAATACTACTATTGTTTTAATTTGTCATTCACTTTTATGATAACACTATTGTTTTAATTTGTCATTCACTTTTCTGATAACACTATTGTTTTAATTTGTCATTCACTTTTCTGATAACACTATTGTTTTAATTTGTCATTCACTTTTCTGATAACACTATTGTTTTGCCATTCACTTTTCTGATAACACTATTGTTTTGCCATTCACTTTTCTGATAACACTATTGTTTTGCCATCCTTTCCAACCATAAAAGGAGATAACCATCTCCAATGCTGAAATACCTTCCAAGTGAAAACTCCCCATCTTCACCTGAAGCTCATCCTCACCTCAAATCCGACCTAAAACTTCCTTCCTCAAATGGCTCAGAGCAGGAGAGCGTGTACCAGGCGAACGACCGTATTAGCTCATGCATTCATCAATTTCTCCATTGTGTGTGTGCGTGGGGATAGGGAGACAAGAACCCAATGGAGCGCCGCACCAAATCTCCAATTAAGAGAAGTCATCGATGATTGGACAGTATCTCCCGGGGGAGCACCACCAGGTTTTAGCCGTTTTTTCTTGAACGACGACGACATCACTGATCGTATTGCAGCTAGGGAAACGGTTGCGCAGCTTTGCGTGATCCAAGGTGCTGAGATCCGGGCGGTTTATATTCCACGTACAACATGAGAGTCCGTTAATTGTAGTTGTTTGTTTATGTTTCCCTTCACTTTGTGTTGTTTGATTTAGTTGTTTGTCACTTCGTTTAATGTACGTACTTAGGTCGCAAGCTAGTGTTTGTAACTTGGTTTCGTTTGGAATCAATGAAATTATTATCATTTACCATATATTCCGATGTGCTAAGACGGATTGCAGTTGGATGTGCCAAATATTGTTGATAGATATAGCGACCATATGGTCGCTAATTTACAACATGATCGTGCACCTTTGCGCACGATCGTGCGCCTTGAACCAGAGAAAGGCGTCCCCCGTGCGTTTTTTGGTTCTTTTAGCGACCATATGGTCGCCAATTGTCGCCAGCTTTTGGCCACAATTAGCGACCATATGTCTAAAATTTTAGCTCGAAATTTGATTTTTTAGCGCGTTTTGATTTAATTTCGTTATCAGCGACCATATGGTCGCTATTTAGCGACCATATGGTCGCCAAAAACGAAATTTATGGCGCCACGTGGGGGGAAAATCTGAAAATTCGATTTTTCGCGAAATATTTCGACTTGCGACCATATGGTCGCAAGTTACAATTAGCGACCATATGGTCGCCAACATGTCGACCTGGTCCCACCCCTTATTCACTTACAGGTAGCGACCATATGGTCGCTAAATTAGCGACCATATGGTCGCTAATCCTAAATAAGAAGGAGAACCTTCGTTCTCCTTCGTCATTTCCGCCTTCATCATTTCCGCCTCTCTCTCTTCGTTCCCGAGCACGGCGCCGCCTCCGACCCTCGCCCTCCGCGCCTTCTGCCCTCCGCGCCGCCTCCGACCCTTGCCCTCCGCGCCGTCTCCGACCCTCGCCCTCCGCGCCTCGCCCTCGCCCTTCCGCCTTCTGCCCTCGCCCTCCGTGCCTCCGCGCCTCTGCCCTCTCCCTCCGCCCGCCCCGACCGCTACCCCGCCGTCGCCCTCCACCTCCTCCCCTCCCCGGATTTGCATGTTAGTGGGTTGTTTATGTTGTTGATTTTTGTAATTGTTGTTGATTTTGTGGTGTTATTTGGGAAATTGTTTGTTGAATTTGAGTGATTGAGGAAATTGATATTGTGTAGTTGTTGTTGTTTGAGATATTGATTGAAAAAATTTGTTAGAGAAAATTTGATAAATTGAATGAGAAATTATCTAGTTGTTGTTGTTTAGGGGTTAGGGTTTAGTTGTTGTTGTTGTTGAATTTGAGAAATTGATTAGTTGTTGTTGTTTAGGGGTTAGGGTTTAGTTGGTGTTGTTGTTGAATTTGAGAAATTTTGAGAAATTGATTAGTTGTTGTTGTTTAGGGATTATGGTTTAGGGTTGTTGTTGTTGAATTTGAGAAAATTTGATTGAGAAGTTGTTGTTCTAGCTTGTTGTTGTTAATGGTTAGTTGTTGTTGTTGTTTTAGAAATTGATTGAGCAAAATTTGATTGATTGAGATAGAGTTTGATTTGGAAAAAAATTGGATTAAATTGATTGTTGTTGTTGATAGAGTTTGAATGAATTAGAAAAAGTTGATTGTTGAGAAAAATTGATAGAGTTTGAATGAATTTGATAGAGTTTGAATGAAATTGATAGAGTTTGAATGAATTAGAACAAGTTGATTGTTGAAAAAAATTGATAGAAATTGAATGTTGATTATTCATTTGTCAAAGTTTGAATGAAATTGAATGTTGTTGTGCAAATGTTGTGAAAAATGAATTTGTATTGAATTATTTGTTTTTTAGTTGTGTTATTATGGCCGGAGGATCACGCCGACGTGGATGAGGTCCTCGTCCGGACGAGCCGAACGATCACGGATCCGAGGAAACGAACACGGACACACCACATTTGTCTGAGGACGAGGGCACACAAGCGGAGGAGTCTCGGGCCACTACATCCGCGTCCTCATCGGGATCGAGTCGAGGAGTGCTCGATCCCAATCGCATTTGGGATCTTTCTATTGTCGCGGTGGTCGACAACCATCATACAAAGTCAACCCGACGATAGGGCGTCGGAGTTCGACTTTGCCTCTGCCGCGTCGAAGCAATGTTGGTTTGATGCTTGGAAGGTAAATTTTATTTTTTTTGTATTTCTTTTTACAATTTCCGCGTTAATTAATTACTATTTTTAATTAATTGTTTGTTTGGTTTTAATTAGATGCACTTTAGATGGGATGACTCCCAACCGGGTATGGACGTCGAATCCGTCCGGTTGCTGTGGGAGAAGAGAGCGAAGAAGAGATACGATGACTTGATCGGGAAGCATCGAAATTCCGGGAAGAAGCCGAAATTCATCCAATCCGCCACTTGGGAGAAGTGGCAGACGACGGATTGGGCCACAGATGAGTTCAAAGCCAAGTGTGCCCGCCAGAAGGCAATCCGGAATGCCGATCCGGCGAACCACAATAGTGTTCGAGGTCCCACCTCGACACCATGCGTCGCTTGGTAAGTATTTTATCTTAATTTGATTAAAATTAAATTAAGTTAATTTATTTTTATAGTTCGTAACACCCTTAATGAATTTCGTAGGAGCAACACCTGCAACGCCCGATCACGCCTCTCGAGCTTCTCATCGAGACGCACACGCAGGGCGCAGATCGGCATTTTATAGACGAGCGGTCGTCCTTAATCGCTGTAAGTTTTGATTATTTTTCCTCATTTTCCTCAATTTGAAAAGGAGTTGGTGTTGTGTTGGTGTTGGTGTTGGTGTTGTTGTTATTGTTTGATTTGATTGAGAAGTTGTTGTTGTTGTTTGTTTTTGTTGTTGTTATTGATGTTGATGTTGATGTTGATGTTGTTGTTGTTGTTGTTGATGTTGTTGTTTGTTGTTGTTGATGTTGATGTTGTTGTTTGTTGTTGTTGTTGTTGTTGATGTTGTTGTTGTTGTTGTTTGTTGTTGATGTTGTTGTTGTTTGTTGTTCATGTTGATGTTGTTGTTGTTTGATGTTGTTGTTGTTTGTTGTTGTTGTTTGTGCTTGTTGCTTGTTGTCGCTAAATGGTGGTATTGTTGTTGATTTTTGTTGTTGTTGTTGTTGTTGTTGATTTGTTGTTGATGTTGTAAATGATTTAGTTGTTGTTTGTTGTTCTTGTTGTTGATTGATGTTGTTTTTGATTTGTTGTTGTTGTTGTTTTATTTTAATTATTTGCGTGATTAGGCTCGGACCCAGAAGATCCTCACCCAGAGGTCGGCGGAAACGGGCACCCCGCCATCCTTTCAGGACCAGTGTGATGCCTTTCTTACGGCCGCTGGGGGGGTGGGCCCGGGAGGTGCCGTCTTCGGCCTTGGCAACGCCGCCCATGAGTTTTACGGCGACCGATTGACGGCGCCGCGTCGTCCACCTCTTCGTGTGGCGGAATTATCGTAGGAAAACATCAGCCTTAGGCAAGATGTGGATGAGCTCAAGAGTAAGTTCTCGATGTTCGAGGAGTGGATGCGTCGGTCACAAGGGGGTGAGGGAACATCCCACCCATCTGGTCCCAACGGCTCCGGCGACGACGACGGCTCCGGCGCAGCCGTATAGATTAGCGTAGTTTTATTATATTATTGTAAATTATTTGAATTTATGTAAATTAATGAATTTATGTATGTAAATTAATGAATTTATGTATGTAAATTATTGAAATTTATGGAAATTAATGAATTTCTAGTAATTAAATAATCATTAAATATTAACTATTTATATTAATTAGTAATTATTTATAATATTTCGTAATTATTTTTTTTAAATTAAAAAAAATTTAGCGACCATATGGTCGCTAATTTACAACATGATCGTGCACCTTTGTGCACGATCGTGCGCCTTTGAACCAGAGAAAGGCGTCCCCCGTGCATTTTTTTGGTGCTTTTAGAGACCATATGGTCGCTAAAGCTGGCCACATTAGCGACCATATGGTCGCTGATTTTAGCGACCATGTGGTCGCTGATTTTAGCGACCATATGGTCGCTGGTTTTAGCGACCACGTGGTCGTTGTGGTCGCCAGATTGGTCGCTGCATTGGTGGCGACCAACGGCGACCATGGTCGCTGATTGTAGCGACCATATGGTCGCAATGGTCGCTAATGTTAGCGACCATATGGTCGCTAATGTTAGCGACCATATGGTCGCCAAGTGGTTAGCGACCGGCTTTTTAGCGACCATTTTTAACGACCACAATATGGTCGCTAAATGCATTTAGCGACCATAAATATGGTCGCTAAATCCGCTTTTTTTTGTAGTGTTAAGATCTCGTTGGAGATCGGTTTGGATGAAATAGTGAGGGGTGCGAGATTAACTCGACACCTCTATATAACCTACTAAGTCATATGCCACCATGCCTAAGTTACAACTTTCAAGATCATGATCTATGTCCGTTTCCGCTCAGCAGAGGGATGAGTGCACCTTAGCTAAGTGCCCGAAATTTTGTTCCTATTAGTGGACCCCGACCCATTCATGGCCCCCACACTCTTAAAAATCATTAACGTAAGTGAAAGTTTTATCACGGCATAAGATAAGTGTCAAAAGCACAATTAAAAGAAACTAAAACCGAGTCGGAATTGTACAACTTGTTTGGAAAACCACCCGGCTCCCGGTTCTTGAAAAGATCGTCTTTCCAATCTGAATGCTTATTCGGGCTTGTCTAAGGTGGGCAGTTACTTAAGCGCCTTCGGGCCACCTCCCCTATTTGGAGCACCGAATAAGATGAGGTTGGTTGAGGTCCAACAAGGGCGCGAGAGGTTTTCAAAAACTTGTATGAGTTAATAACGTTCCCAACATACTTTCTACTCTAAGAAGTCTACAATCTCGTAGTTCTTCTCTCGATTAACTAGTTATATCATCTCGAGATACACTATTTTCCGTTCCGATAAGCACCACATAAAGTTCTATACCTCAAAACAAATCCCGAAAATATCTCACGAATATTGTAAATTACCATAATACCCTTGAGAATTTCCATGCTCGCTTGCTTAGTCTCCTTAGACTAATTCCGCTTTTTCGCATTTTTGCCTGGCATTTCTCGCCCTTCGCGACTTATGCCAGACTCTAGGAAGTTCCCACTAAAGTTTGAAGACAAAGGCTAGAAGATTCGAGAAGCATTATACAAGGATAGAAAGTCATGGCAAGACGACGTTGAAGGAAGGAAGGAATTTTCAAAGAGTAAAGCATTCAAAAGATAATGCACCGACTCTTCTATTTCAACCAAGAAAATCATCATCATATGATTTATCTTGGAGAAAAACATACATGTATTTTAAATACGTCTTTTCAACCATTTTTAATATGGGCTTCATTTTCCACTGCCACATCATTTGTAAAACGACTCTCAATGCAATGAGCGAATGTTCTTATCAATAAATATAATTCCTCTTTTAGTCACTTCTTCTTTAATTGCGTTTAATTAAATTGTTTAAAGCATTGGGTGACTTTGGACGGTAAAATCCGAGGTCACTGGCGGTAATACCCAGTGTTGCAAAATAGGGGTGTTATAGTGTCGAGGGCCAAGTATTTGAATCGCTCAATGGGACTTCCCATGGAATTAATGACGCGTGTCCGAAGCGTGCTAAATAAGTTGAATCGCCTCTTCGCTTTCATTGTTTAATGGTTGAAATAGAAAAGTGTCTTTACCCTTTTACCGCCATCCCCTTTCCACTTAAAAGACCCAATTTTACCATTTTTGGGATCTTCTTCAACCTTCATCCTCTACAACCTCTTTTCTCTGAAACATCTTTCCCTTCTATTTCAAGCAAACCTCCAAAATCACTCTCTTCCCAAAATCACTACCATGGCCCCCGTTCACCCAAACGAGCAAGACCGTGAATGGATTGAAACATGTTCAAAATCTCTCTTCATCACCATGCTCAGAGAGGCCGACAATGTTAAAGATCTCGCCCTTAGACAAAATATGTACAAATGCCTCCATGACTACGTTCTTCCCCACATCCACAAAGAGCACACTGGCTCCTCGCTTCTCGAATACGAGTTTCTAGGACCACCCGCCTCTCTTCTGGCGGCGCAAACCCTAGCGCTTCCATCTACCACCACCACATCTCAACTCCCTCCTCCATCTTCTTCCTCCCAATCTCAACCTCAACCAATCTCCACCTCGTCCGGGACTGTCATCTACGACAGTTTCGGTCCCGAACCCCCTAAATCCAAAACAAAATCCAAGAAACGAAAAGAGAAAAATCGAAGGCTTGGAAGAAGAAAAAGACCTCTCGACAGCCTCCTAAACCCCCTCTCTACCACTCCAACACCACCACCACCCCCTTCTCGAATGTCCTCTCTTCTTCCTCCCCCCAATTTTGGGATCCCTCCATCCTAGAATCCTCCTCCACCAACTCCTCTCTCTAACCCTAATCCCATCTCTAGGAACTCTAGTCCCAGAGATCCCATTGACTCACTTCGACTCAGACGAGGATTCCTTACCAATTGCCGAGGTTGCCCGCAGGAAAGCACGAATGATGGATCCCATCATCATGGGAACGGCCTCAGAAGAAGCTCGTCTCGCCGCTATCGAGGCTAAGCTTACGGACGTCATCAATCAGCCCTCCTCCTCCAAGCGCCCAACAGAAATCGGAGCCCATGGCGAGAACTTGACTGCAGAGGAGGACAACGCTCGCGAGGATGGGGCTCCAGAACACGCTGATGATGCTAGAACAAATCAGGGTTGTCACGAAGACGATAACAATGAGGACATGGGCTTGTCCTCCGAATCTGAAGGGAACTCGGATGGCGATGGCGCCACTGAGGTTCTCAACGCTGAGGGGCTCGCCAGGGAGCACACCCAAGCGTTAGCTGACGATCAAGAAGACCGCCAAATGGTGGTGTCGGAGGGTGCTCCCAAGGAAAAGGAGTCTCTCCTTCTACTGAAAGCCGCCCCCTCCCCTTCAAAGAAAAGGAAGGATGCTGCCTCCAAGGGAACTAAGAACAAGAAGGGGAAGGGAACATAATCAAAGAGGGTTCCCATCACAGCGGACAGAAAGCTTATCACGTCGCTGGTCCTCTCCGAGTCCCAACTCATGGACCAAGGGCTTGGAGAACTCTAGGCACTCATCAAGGCCCAAGAATGGGAACTGGTATGCGACGCCGCTATGACAGTCGACCCTGAGCAGGTGCGCCTCTTCTACAACAACTTCGTCCTCACCGACGAAGCTACTTAGGGCACCCTCACCCTTCAAGGCGACAAGTACGTCTTCACCGCCTCCTCCATTCGCCGCCTGCTGCATGAACTTTTTAAGGGTTTAGGGGCCCTTCCTCACAAGAACTGGGGGGATTTCAACAAGGATGAGATTTTACACACTGTCTACGACGACATAGTTCCCACCCAAGGGAACCCTACACACAACCTGGGATTAATCGCCAAGTTGGCGCATCAGTTTTTAATAACGGTTGTGATCCCTCGGCAATAGAAGCGCCACACCCTCAACATCCAAGATGCTATCCTCCTCTTCCACTTCCTCCACAAACTGCCCATCAACCTCCCTCTGATCATCCTTGGGCAAACGGAGAAGTGTCTGGCCTCTCCAACCCATTCCCTTCCATATGTTGGCCTGGTCAAAAAGCTTAAGGTCAAGGAAGGCCTTTATGACGACGCCAAGGAAGAAGTGACCATCGGCAGGGAACTGGACCTTTCAGTGGTTCAGTAGATGCGTCATTCCAAGAAATCCGAGGATCAACAACAAGGGACCTTGCCCTTTGGTGAAGGCTTGAGTGTTGGGAACACTCAAGTGCTTCTACACATGGCTGCCACTCTCGAGAACATTCTGTCCATCATGACGCAGCTTCGTGATCACTTGATACCCAAGGCCCCATGATCTTTCCTCTTCTACTTCCTTAGCCTTATCTGCTTCCACAATATGTAACGAGTTCCTATATTGTACATCATTTGCTTAAGTAATATAACTAGCTTTTAGTATGATTGCGTGTTCCTATCTTTCTTAATATGCTTTCTGTTTTCAATGATGCCAAAAGGGGGAAGGACAAAATGTGTGAGATGAGTCGTGTTAAGAGTTGTCACAGAATACGCTTGGGCTAAGGGGGAACTAATGCCTAAACTGCTAAGTAAGAACTTAATGTTTCATAAAAGTGGCTCCCAAGGCTCATACTTAGGAACTCAGATGCATGTCATGCTTTTTCACACATTGAAATACTTGCTTATTTTGTAATGGGTTTGTCATCATAAAAAAGGGGGAAATTGTTGGGACGATGTTGGGAACTTTGGTTCCAAACTTCCGAACATCGTTGCTTGTCTCCAGTTTTGATAATGACAAACGCCATATGGGAACTAACGTTTTACATCCAAGTATTTCAAGGGAACACCAGGCTTAACAAAAGACTCTCTAAGAAGGGAATGCAAAAGGAACACAGGAATACACGACAACATGTTCCCATCAAGGGAACTCAGAAGAGATTCGTTCCCACATATGGGAACTCACATGTGACGACAGACAGTCGGGATCCTGTCTTGGACAAAACGAAAGCATAGTCTATTCCTCAAACTGGGACGAGTGATCCAACGGCCCGATTGATATTTGAAGTTGACCAAGTTCAAATCAAGTCACATGTGAAGATTACAAACTTGGCATGCAAGACAAAGGGTATTTTAGACAACATGAAAACACAGATTGCAGCCCAAGTTCGATAGAGTATAAAGCCAAATGAATAGTGCTTTGAATAGGCACTTCTCCCAGAATTCACATACTCATACAAACAAGAAAGAGAGAGAGAAAAGTGAAGAGAAGTCCCCGGCTACGAGTGTGCGATCTCGGCGACGGTGAATCCAAGTTCCCAGGAGTTAGGGAACTGAGAGCTCAAAGGTGTAAGGTTCGATTTACATTGTGATTAGTTGTTTGGTTCGCTTAGGAACAAGGTCGAGAAGACTTACTAGCTAGTGTTGCTAGAGTTAGGTAGAACTGCTAGGAACAAAAAAGTGTAAGTCTTACATGTGTAACTAGAGAACTATCAATAAAACAAGTAGATCGTTCAAAATCCTCCAAGCGGAGATAGACGTTTATCCACACAACTAGTTGGTTGTCGTGGGGTTCCTCAATAAAAGAATTGTGTCTCCTATTTTCTGTTCTTTACTTGCGATTGTCTCACTTCCTCTGTCTTGGGAACAACCTAAACACTAGTTCCCAAGCTCTTACTAACGCATAACGATCCAACAACAAGCCCTCTTGGAATCTTGTAATTTTATTTTATGTTTGTAAGTTTGTTGAATTGGGAAATTTTAAGATTGAATTGTTTTTATTTTATTTTATTCTAGATTATTGATTGAAATAAATTAATTATTGGTTTATTTGGTTGAATAGTATTCATTTAGTTTAAGTTGAAGGTTCAAATTTTGAAGGGATTTTATTTAATTGTGTAAGTAATTAAATTAAAGTATTTTTTTATATAGGATTATGAATAAATTTGTGATTAAAAGTAAGAAAATAATTGGGTTTTTAAATATATTTTATGAGTATGATATAAACAACCAAATATTAATTTGAATGCTAATATGGGTGAATTGAGCCCCAAAAGAGTTCGAATATGTGAAAGAGAAATTATTAGTGATCCGAATTACGAAAACCTATCAATGATTTTAATGGATAAATCGGCCCCCTTTAGACAATTTCTAGGTCTGCTACTGAATGGACGCCCCATTCCAACTGCTAATTAAATAAACAAACATTAAAACGTACGTAAGAATGTACAAGAAACAAGTGTTTAATTCCGACCAAAAAAAAACTAGAAACGTGTGTAAAATAGCCATTAACCCTACCAAATTAAAAGCCAGTTTGAATTAAAATCAGCGCCTGCGCGAGTCTCGCCTGGCCAGGGAGGGAGCTAGGGTCTCATTCGTCAACAACCAAATCAGTAGTATCCAGGGTTCGGATTTTAAACCGTTCGAGCCTCCCGTCATCACCGTCATGATCATATATCTCACCCCCAATGTTGAGTTCACGTACCTTATGATCCACCAATAACAAGTCACTTTCATAACCCTCGTCTTGATTAAGGTTGTTGTTGTTTAACATGGCGTCCACGTCGATGCTGCCACGGTGACGACTCGACAGGATCTGCTCCACAAGCTCCCACATACGGCTTACTTTGGGATTCTGGAGCCGCCTCCGAACGTACTTCTCGAGCCTCGTGTCGCTCTCGAGCATCGAGAAGAGCGTCTGGAGGAGGTCTGGGCTCTCGGCGTCGATCTCTTCCAGACGCGAAACCACTTTCTTCATCGTCTGCACCGCTCCGCAGGGGGATGGCGTCGCGGGGCTCTGGGGCTTGCTGTCGGCGCTTCCGATCAGCCTCGCCAGCGTCGTGTAGCTGTATTGCCTCTTGATCTCCATCGTCAGCTCACGGTTCTTCTCTGAGGCCATCATGTATGTATGTATGTATTTGATTGAATTAATTAGGGATTTTGTTAATGTTTGTTTGAGAAGCTAGAGAAATTATTTTGGTGGCTAGCTAAAGATTTTCACATATGCTTTTTTTTTTTTTTTGATGAGGCTAGTGTATTAATTTGTATGCAGGAAAGGGGGTGATATATGTAACTATATATAGCAATATATTAGCGTGGTGGTGGAAGACTACCGAAACAAAAAT
Organism: Fallopia convolvulus; assembly: GCA_964016875.1. Taxonomy (NCBI): domain Eukaryota; kingdom Viridiplantae; phylum Streptophyta; class Magnoliopsida; order Caryophyllales; family Polygonaceae; genus Fallopia; species Fallopia convolvulus. The sequence continues at coordinate 41,504,817 of OZ024718.1, forward strand.
TATTTTAAATTATCAAAATAATAAAGTAGATGGATTGAAAAAAAAAACGTGTGGTGAGTGCAAATACCTGCATCTAATTAGGGGATCATTTTTGACCTTATAGTTTTCAAAGATAGATGGATACTGGCTTGACATCCATCAAATATTCAAAGTCGTTGCTCTCTATATAGCTAGTATAGTTGTCGAAAACGCACGCTCGGTAGGAGGTCAGCGCCGTTCTCATACGCGTCTGTTGGGAACTTCAATATTCCATTAAAAAAACGCTTCAAAATAGGGCTTATAGTGTTGGTGATTTTAGTGTTATTAAGTGATTATTTTTTATATGGGAACAATGTCTTTTAGTGTGATTGAGGTTTATACGACACTATGAGATCTCACTTTGCTATGTCACAAGTTTGGGTGTGCGGAGTGCGCGCTAATGTAAGCATAGTTGAAGTCTAGAGGGAAACATTACAGAGAAGTTGCTTTACCTATGATGGAACTATATCCCTAAGAGGGAAACGTGTCTCTAAGACAAGAATTCTATATACAACATTAAGGATGAACAATAGGCGTTGTTCCCGGAAAGGGAACAATGAGTCTGTTCCCTATTGGAGAGATCAATGTCTGTTCCCTTAGAGGGAACAGTGGTTCACCTGACTGAGAACAATAGTTCTCTGATGCATGAATTAAACTTACTTGGTAACTGTCGTAACTCCTAGTAACCGCCGGTAACTGCTGCTAACCGTTCCCTATAACTGCTTCCTATGCATATATAAAATGCTATTCGGAGAGTAGTGTCGGGTTGGTTCACATAAACATAGGAGAACGTCTCTCTCCATGATTGAACTTCAAATAGAGTCTAATATCCGTTTTACATGAACTCTAAGGTTCGATGCCTTTCATGAGCGTTGTTAGGGATCGGCGGGTTTGTCTTATCTCACTTCAAATTTCGTGAATTCCCCAAGGCTATGTAGGGGGCGAAATATTTATTTCAGAACGCGTTTCTACGTGATTCAAACCTAAATCAAGTATTGCATATGATTGATCTACTGAAGAGTCGTCATCTTCAACTACATCCACGAAGAGGAACTTCACAGCTTCAACAACGCACTGCTCCCTTTAGTACCAGCAGATACAAGATCTTCGGTGGAAACTACGAAGCAGAGAGTCCACGACACCTACATACAATACATCTTAAAAAACCAAATTGGTTAGCCATTGATGTCAATTAAAAAAAGATATTTAAAATTTTCATTGGACATAGATCACGACGATAAAAAAAAGAGAATGAAGGGAAAAGAACTTCGAATAAAAATTTGTAAAGTTTGTATTTACGTTAAAATATTAACATGCCTTAGTAAACCGATCATAAATGTGGCTATAAAAATGATCTCTAGTTTATTCAAAATGCTTTAGAAAGCTAATTCAAAGATCTACCAGACTACAACTTCATAGTTTATGTCAAGTAGCAATTCCAAGAAGAAGAAGATCAAAATCCAATTTACGATGACTTGTACAAGATCCTATGAAAATAATATATTTTCCATATTATCTAGCATTAGATTATCTTATATTTGATTTTAATATTATAATTAGCTTGTGGATTTAGTATTTATGTTTACTTTAATTAATATTTTATTTATATGTTAGACAATAAAGTCACAGTTTCATGGACCCAGGAATTAAAATTAGGGTGGGCTAGTTGACACTAAAATTTTTTGGATGGGCTAAATTACTTTATTTTAACTAATTTATCACTAAAATTACCTTATTTTTTATTTTTTTTAATACTAAATTTACCCTATTATATTATTTTTTATTTTTTTAGGGTGGGTTGGGGCCTACCCCAGCCACCTCCTCAGTCCATGCCTGTTTTCAGATGAAATATGTGTGAAAGTTATCTATGATGAAATTCTACTTTTTACTAGTTTTTGTTATCTTTTAGTTTAGGATAAATTATTTTTACTAGTGAGTGTATATTTAGTTTATTACTCTCTATAATTGAGTTATATAAATGTTAATTAATTTGTGGGTTCAAATGCAAGAGAAGTACTTATCAAGATGAGAATCACAACAAGACTGAGTTATCATTATCAGCAATCGAGGAGATAATTCCGTTAAATTGAATTTGCGTCTTTAAAATATATAGATTATAACAGGTAGATATAAATCATTCAAATTAAATGGTTAAATAATTTAGATTGAAGAAATGGTAACATAATTATAGGTGACCTAGTCATCTCAATGATTTCAGTAGTTCTTACAATTAGTTAATTAAGTGTAAACTTAAAATTGAAGTAATTAATTATTCAAACACGGAAGTGGAGCCTTACAAGAAATTTTACAGCGGTACATGATGCATATAACTTACATACGTAATCTGTTGTATACAAATTTATTTTTAGGGTTTTGGCCAAATACATATGAGATGATCATGAGATCAAGATTTAACCAATATTTGTGAACAGAACTAAGTAACGTACAGTGACCGTTCGATCTGGAAAAAATTTTTTGAGGGTATAAAATATTTACAAATAACTGTGCATAATTTCTGTTATTCACTATGCATATTTTTGTTAATAATTGTAAATGACTTTTTTATGTGAGTGTGATAGTGTCTAAGAGCTTGTAAGTGATTATGGTATAATTTTGGTTTGCAATTGTGCATAATTATTTTAAGTGGGAGTGTTTATTTATTTTATGTGACTGTGCATAAGTTTTGGCAAGTGAGTATGCATGGTCTTGTAAGTGATTGTGCATAATCTTTATATTTGACTGTGCCTAATCCTTGTAAGTGACTGTGCCTAATCTTTGTAACTGCGTGTGCATGTTCTTTATAATGAATGTGCATAATCTTATAATGAATGACTCTTTTAAACTAAGTGCGTATGTTGAACTTATAACGAGTGTGCAAACTCATGTACACTCAGTCATTTATAGGATTACACACAATTACTTAAAATGTTACGCTCAGTCAGTTATAATATAATGCACACTCAATGAAATAAAAAGTCATGGCCAATCAGTTATAATATAATGCACACTCAATAAAAACAAGTCATGCACACTCAATTATAGGATTACACACACAATCACTTACAATGTTGTGCATAGTCAGTTATAATATAATGCACAATCAATAAAACATGCAAGTCATGCACACTCAGTTACAACATTATGCACAATCAATTATATTATTATGCACATTTGTATACAAAATTATGCACAATCATTTACAACACCTAACAAGATAATGCACATTCATTGAAAATTATATACGATCAGTTACAAAAATGTTCGCAATCATATGGACATATGGTAAAATCTTACACACTTGAGTAAATTTTTTTTTTCGCGCGTAATCAAACAGTTGGGATATGTTGGATCGTGACGCGTTAGTAACAATACAGGGAACTAGTAAGGTTCCCTGGGCAGCGGAAATAAACAATAGAACACAAAATTTAGAGAGGAAAACTTTCTGTCCGACCAACAAGTCGTAGAAAGAAAAACCTCTACCCCTGAGACTCCTTCTCAGAGGATTTTCAATAGAATACTTTTATTAAGTTTCAACGATTACAAGGTAAGTCAAGTTCCCTGGTAACTAAGGCGCAGACCAAAGTTCAACCAACTAGACTTCTACAACCCTAAGCGTAAACCTAAGACAAAGTAAACTACTGACTTACTTGTGGATTCTTCACCGAAAAAGCCACACACTCGTACACTTGAAAAGCTCTCTCTTCAAGTTCTTCGTCTTCAACACTCGTACAACCACACTTTTAACCCTAGCTAACCCTAGCTATTTATAAGATAAGTTAAGTCTGATCTCACACGTAATTCTTGCCTAATTACGCTGATATTCCACTTAACAAATCCCACACAATAAGGAAAAAGATTGTTTGTGATTTCGGATCCTCAACCATGCCGATTCTTCCCAAAACCGAATGATCTCGGATTTCCTAAGATAAGATCGTGTGAAGATTGATCTTATCCTCTCTTTTATCTCCTTAAGCAACCGCCTACAGCTGGAAATCTTCGTAGAAGATCGCTCGCCGAAGATAAGGTAACTTGCCATTTATAGAAAGCCGCGTTCCTTCTGAGACGCGCTTCCTAAATCTGTCACTCGTTCCCTCCATCGTTCCTCACGATGTTCCATCACTCGTGACCATGTACCTGTTTTCCTGAAACACTTACATGTAGAAACAAGTTATATTAACTAAGTTTGTTATCATCAAAACTAAGAGAAACTATGGAACAACTATTGTTCCAACACGATACGTTCTATGTTCTCTCCTAAATCAGATCCTATACAATGATGTAAATTTGTTTGATTTTATTTTGTAAATTTTTAGCACATGTTCACAAAGTATATGTTTTTAATTACATTTTTTTTCCATTTCTTATCATTTTTTAGTTTAATTTCATCATTCACTTGATCCCCTAAGTATTTTTTGCATTGAAACCCAACTCCATCTCTATTTATTAACTATATCTGAAATGTGTGATATTATAGCTCAAATGATCTCTTGGAGATGTATGAATATTAGTCCTGTGTGAATTTCGTAACCTTGAAAAGTAAAATGTTTTTGATATATATGTAACTTGCATGTTATAATAATATGCGAATTCTAGGTTAGCCAGTTAATTTTCGTAGCGTGCGGAATCACAAATTTGAAATATAAAAGCAAAAGTGTAATGACTTTGATTCGTTCAATTGGTAGATCAATGGTTTGAACGAACATGTATGCAATTAAATAAAGCAGAAATCAAGGTTATTCGAGAACAAAGTATAAATGCATGTATCAGTTCGTTAATATTGGTCAAATACAACGAATTCATAGAGTACTTACAAAGAAGTATTACCGGCCAGAGATTTCCGCACGTACACTTATTGATTAGTTGTCATTGGGTGTTACGAGATTAAAAAAATAAAATTACAAGCTATCATCGTCTAGCTAGGTTTGTTTTTAGGTGAGACTGATTCCTCCATAAGAATTGGATTGAAGCTAACTGGTACGTGTTCGCATTAGACGCAAGCGTGTGCCCATCAAGAACGGAAATATCACAGTATTATCTACAAGTCCACTCTACCGGTCTTAACTAACTAACTCGATCACTCTTGGTCCCAAGCTTATCTACTTACTGGAATTAGGTTTGAAACTCAAAGTGATTGTATATATGGGTACTATTGAGTACTAAATGTTTAATATTTACGATGTATTAATTAATTAATTTAAATCATCATATACGTGATTTCATGGTCACCGATAAAGTCCCTAAATTAATTTTATATTATCAAAAAAATTGTTATTACTATTATCTTTCTTGTCAGTTCTCCCCCAGAACCTCCAAGCATTCCACTAAAGCTCAATTAATGTATATAGGTTTGAATATTAAAGCTGTGATCGTGTACAATTGATCGAATACGAAGTATCGTACGCCTCTAAGTAGGGTTATCACAACGTATTCAAGGATTCTTTCCAAGAACCACCACGATAATTAAATAAGGCGATGATTAAAAATTCGGTTTTAAGGTGCAACAAAATTGACCAATCACGGGTTTTTAAGAACAAAAAATCAACCAATGAAAGACTCTGTTTACTAGTGTCGCAATATCTTGTAATATGTTCATTCTTGTCCGAAATTTTGGACTAAAAATATAACAATAATCCAATCCAAACTTAATCTGAATTGAGGTAAGAACCTAATTTGAAAGATGCTGAAGGAGAAATGATCTGAAATGGTAAAAACAACCTTATAACTTGTAATCCGATCGATAGCAACCGGAAAATTATATGGTCAAGCCAAATCAAGTTCAATTTTGACAGTGAAATGAATTGCTCTAATTTGACGGTTTATCTCACTTAATTAACAAGTTAGTTATGCATTATGTAGTTCAAGTTTGACAATTTAAAGATAGAGAGGTATGTGTTGTTTCGGTGGAGTTTCTTGAAAAACTTTGTATTTATATTTATAAGCATTGTCGCAATATATTAAAACACATAAAAATATTTAATATGAAAAGACATTGGAATAAGGTTAACCCTTGTATATGAAAAGACATTGGAATAATGTTAACCCTTGTGTAGAAATTGATGGATAAAATTGGACCAGAGTAACTCTATCAAAACCAAACCTAAATGTTGCATTATATGTCTCGTGATCTTATTATTAGAGATAAATTCCAACAAACACGGTATTATGTTTTCTAATTAAAGTTTCTGATGATGTACGTTAATTTATAATAACAAAAATTACATAATTTCGCTTTACTAGATTGAGGTTGAGAATTGGTTATTTTGCATTGAAGTCGATTAATTTGTGCAATATCCCAAATATATTTTAGTTAAAAAAATGTATGTAAAGGATAAATTGAAAAGCAATACCGATATATCACAAATCACAATCTGTGTAATTGGGTTGTTAATTAGTCTGTATTGTGGAATGAGTGATGTTGAAGAATTTATGTATTTCTGACTTATAATTAGATAATTAAAATGTATAAGCAGCTCCACCAAGAGTAGACAGTTGAATGCTAGCCTACCAAAATAAAGTAGACAGTTGGTGAATTAACTATAAGGGAATAATCATGTATTAATTATTTCCTTGTAATTAGTCTATCAATTATTTTTCAATTAGCTTGATTGATTAGTATAATTATAGGTCACAATCACCTTGATTGATTGTGTGCTCCTTGTATAAATAAGAGCCTTCATGGCATTAATAAAGTTGTCTTATTTCCTACAAATACAAAACTCTATATGGTATCGGAGCAATTTGCCTAACGGCTTTTGATCCTCCATTTTTTTCCATGGCTTTTGATGTATATGATCAGTTTCCATTAACTACCACCAAATCGAAAAATTCGCTTCCGTAAAACTCTTTCGTTCAAAATGAATCCAATCCACTTCGTTTTGCCACTATACAAAAAACCATCAATTCCGTATCAGTACCAAGTGACTCCTTCACAAAATATCAACAAATTAACCGCCCGAGATTGCCTCTCGGCATCTCCGACGAAACCAGGATCGCCTCCCAACGTATCCGACAAAATCAAGATCGCCTCCGGGCGACTCACAAAAGCCGAGATCGCCTCCGGGCGACTCACACAAAGCCGAGATCACCTTCATCTCCAACAAAGATTGCCCCGGTTCGATCAACTCATTCACAAGCTTAGACTTTCAACATGGCGTCGCGCTTGAGGGGGCATATAAGGGAATAATCATGTATTAATTATTTCCTTGTAATTAGTCTATCAATTATCTTTCAATTAGCTTGATTGATTAGTACAATTATAGGCCACAATCACCTTGATTGATTGTGTTCTCCTTGTATAAATAAGAGCCTTCATGGCATTAACAGAGTTGTCTTATTTCCTACAAATACAAAACTCTATATTAACTACTCGACCTATGGATCAACAACTGTATCTGCAAACAAGGGTATCTTAATTTTATCAATCTAGGCAAAAAATTAACATATAGCACAATACTCGATCTGTATTATCCATCTAAATTAATGCATGTATATATAAATAATACAATAATAAAATAATAAAATAAATAAATGGGACCATTATTCTGGTTCTTATAAGTATGTATTGACATATATAGCACAAACACGGACGACAAATTTGATGGCCGGGTGTGTAAATGTCTATGTAACCCTCTTTTAATTGGGTTATACTATCATATAGCTAGGCTAGGCTATTTTTTGCCGGTCTGCGTATACGGTTGAGCCACGACCACCTCCCCCATGTCAAAGTGCCGAACTTTAAACCGCTCCATCCTGACGCCGTCATCCCTCACCTTCACGCCCTTATCCACTGAGGACGGAAAATGATCACCTCCTCCGTTATTATCGTCAGAAGAATATTCAGCATCATCGTTCAACATTCTCTCAATATCGAGCTTGCCCTGCTGGCTGGCCAGGATCTGCTCGACGAACTCCCAGATGCGGCTGACCTTGGGATCCTGAAGCCGCTTCCGGATATACCTCTCCAGCCGAGCGTCGGTCTGGACCATGGAGAAGAGCCGCTCAAGGAGATCACGGCTTTCCAGCTCCATCAGCTCAAGCCGCTGGAGGATCGACCTCAGCTCGCCCGAGCCCGCTGGAGACGGAGTCATCGGGCTATGCGGATTGCTAACTGACTCAGCTATCAGCCTGCAGATGGATTGGTTGCTCCGCCGCCTCGTCAGCAATGGCGACCTTTTCATTTTCGCTTCGCTCCCCTTAGGCATGTTCATGTTCATGCTCTTCTCTGCCATCAACGCAAACTAATTTCTTTTGACAAATAATTGAGAGATTGGAAAAGGATAGAGCTAGATATAGACGAGACGAGGGGTTTTGTTCTTTTATTTTGAAGGGGTAATGGATGTGATAAGATTAATTTGACAAGGTAGAGTGGCGTGAGGAAAGTATTTATAATAGGGTTATGCGTACACGAATATGGTAATGATGATGTTCGATTTTCGGGGAAGGCGTGATCAAAAAGAGTCGGAATAGTAGTAGACGTGTGTAAAATATTGTTGACTGAGTATTTTATTAGAGAGTTGAAAATTTTGATTGGCTTTGCCGGCGAAACCGCACGCGAGGACAAGGGGTAGGGTTTGCTATTTGCCTTTTTCGTGTATAAGCAATTAAGTATTTTATCATACCTTCGGACATTTGGTTCATCGGTTAAGCCTTAGGGTAGTATCCTGAGGTCATCGTTACGGGCGGTGGTTTGCTCATTCTTCTCTACAATTGGTTAGTAACCGTTGTCATTCTTAGTGGATACTCTAGGCGAGCCCAAATAGTACTTGTGGCGACCCTAATCCTTATCTTATCAAAAAAAAAATTAAGTATTTTATCATATAATTTATATTAAATATATACATAAAAGACATGCATTTTTATAGTGGGAGATAACAAGTTTATTATATAAGGTTACAAGTTTCTTTTATTTTATTGGGTGCACCTTTTCAATATTTAAATATTATATAATCATCATTGGGTTATCACCAATCCTAACACAAGCAACTACTCACCCACAATTTACAATATTGTGACATGAGAAATCAATCTACACATCATATACATGGAAATAATGAAAAACAAACCAAAAAATATAATCTTTTAATGCATACTTAACATTTTAAATATGATAAAATACTAGTTAGGCATTTTCATAAAAACTTGATGTGTAAGAATAGAGTACTAAACCAAAACTTATTCAACAAAAGAAAAATTTTCACCAACATCACATAATCACCATTGGGAATTGGATGATGCGATCGCTCCTCAGAATGGAAGTTCAACCACTCCTAGACATGAATCATGGTCTTGCGATGGATCTTTCAACTCAGATCTTGAACGAAATTGTGGAAGCGACTTGATAAGCTACGTAAAAAAAGACCGCTGTTGGGGGATTGCAAGGAGACTGATGCGACCCCCGTCATGGATGCTAGCCAGGAGGACGACGCATTCACACTTCGCTCGGATGGCCCCATCACTCGTGCCAAGACTCGAGCCATCCAGACCGCGACTTAGTCTCTCGTGGCGCGCCTCTCCACAGGCCACGGCGCGTCCCTCGTCGCACCGACGCACACAACCTTGTGCGTCCTCGGCGTCGAGGAACCTCAACTCGAGCCAACAGTGCCAACCATGACCACTTTGGCACCATCGGACTCGAGCCTTGCTCCGTGCCAGGGATCGCGTCTTGAGGTTCTCGCAAGCCACGAACAACCCACCATGCCAAGCCTCGGCATCGAGACCATCGTCCCAAGACTCGGCATCGAGTCGCATCTTGAGGTTCTCGCGACCCTCGCGCCAGCGCCCACGCCAGCGTCCTCGCCAGAGCCCGCGCCAGCGCCCAGTGCCGCGCCGTGACCTCGCCAGCGCCGCGCCAAGCATGTCGTGACACTGCGAGCACGGTCACGAACGACCTATCTATTTCTAGTAGTTTTTTGCACTATTTCCATTATAGAACATTGCTATTAGTAGTTTTATGATTTTAGTAAGTGATTTATGGGCCTTGCGCCGAAGGATTATGGGCTTGCGCCGCTGGGCTTGGTTCTACACATCCACCCTATTAGGGTTTTCTTTGCTTATTTCTTGCCGCCTCCCTATATAAGAGGCTTAGGACTATGTTTTTCATTCAGCGCACACTTAAGGATTAATATAGTTGAGGGTTTTCTCCTAATTTCTCCTTAGTGCTATTGCGCCACCACCATTACCATTCAAAGCTCTCATTACTTTGCATTGTTCAAGCTCGTTCGTGCCAAATTCCATCAAACCAAAGCCTTCCGCTACGCTACGTTGAGACCTACTACTCAAACACCGTTCGATCCGAAGCATCCCATACGAGGGACGCATCAACTGGCATCAGAGCCAAGGTTTGAGTAAGTCTCGTTCAGCCCTCTTTGTTCATTCTCACACGTCAATCCGTTGCATAAAACCCTAGAATTCATCCTCCACTTCGCAAATCCATCATCTAGGGTCCCAAATTTTTTTTTCTTGCTTTCGTAATTTGTTAAAAAAAAAAATCAACCGTGACCTAACTCGATTGATCTATTGATTTTGGTGAAGATTTCGCTTTGTCCTGCTAGTTGCATGAACATAGGATTTGTTTTGCCAATTTCTCTTGTGCTTCTTTCGACTATATTGCGTGTTGATATTGCTACTTGTGTTCTACGATTCTAGAGGAGTAAACCTAGTCTCGTAGCATTATTATTATTAAAAAAAAAAAGAGACTTCGACTACCATAGCCAAAATAAGGTAAGGTTGTTGATTGTGTTAAAAAAAAAAATCCTTGGACGCTCACAAGCCAAAATAAGGCAAGAACGATCCATTGTGTTGGGTTTTCTGTTCACGCATTCCTTCCATCACGTCGTTTTGTCTTGTTGATTTTGGTTGCAACTTATTCTTGACGTGCTTGCTTGCATTGTGATTTTCGGATCCAAATCTTAGATCGAGATCGAGTGACCTTTAGCCTAGCCAATCCTTGTTCGTGTGGTTTGAACTAGAGGGTAGGCTTGACTTAAGCAAACCGTAACTCGTTGTTTTTGTTGCTTGTGAACTTCTTACGGCTTCGATGATTGGTGTAACTATAGGTACCATGTCCGAATCCGCAAACGAGGACAACCGAGAGAACCCGCCACCGGCGTCGCAGCCACAAAATCAAACCAATTGGAACCCCGAAGCCGTGGCGCGTATACAAGAACTCGAAACGCTGTTAGCTGAGAGCCAAGCTCAGTCCAAGCACACCGTGCCGGGAGCCCATGCCCTCGCATCGGAGATCCACGCCAACCCGGGGGTATCCGCAGACGATGTAGCCAGGGCTCGTGCCAAGGGGAAGCAACATGCCCAGCCATCCTCACAATTCGGCACCATGCATCGCATGGAGTCGATCAAAGAAAGTCGCCAACATGATAAGCACGATGTGGTCCCCGGACCGGGGATCGCTATCAAATGGCGCGAGATTACCGGGACACACAAGTGTACGACGTATATTCCGATGAGGAGTACAACTCCGAGGAGTATAGACGTCACCACATGAGTGGGGATCCCAAGAAAAAGCATAAACAGAAAAAGACGCCGGCATATGTTTACGAAACCCCAAAGCGGAAGCACGGGGCCAAGTATTACAGTGCCGACGCATACAGAGTTGAGGACGACCTCGGGCATCAAAGTGCTCGGAGTCCGTTCTCCGAATTTGAAAATGATTATGATGAGTTTTCTGATTACTCTAATGAATCGTCTTTTGAGCATCCACATGTGCAGGATCCCGAAGAACTCGATCACCGGCCTTCGGATTGGATTCCGCCACCGCATCTTGCCAAAAATCGCACCGAGTACGATCGAGTCTATGGCTCGGGCCGCAAGCACGCCGCGAAGGGAAGACGCGACAAGGATCGAGACGCTCGGCGTCCACGGAGGCCTGATGATGGAGACGATCCGGATGATGGCGATGACGATCCACCACGAGGACCGCCTCGGCACCGGCGCGACAAGCGAGCGCATTCACCTGGGCGTGCTAGCCCTCGGCGCGATCGTGAGCACCGTGATGCTAGAGATCCACGCCACAACCGCCGTGATATAAAGGTAAAATTCGAACCCTTTTACGGTTCTTATGATCCTAACGCTTTTATCGAGTGGTTGCAAGGTATGGAGCACACGCTCCGACACTTAGGATATGAAGATGACGAGAAAGTGGAAGTTGTGACTTTGCACTTCCATGGTGCCGCTAGGACTTGGTGGAACCGATTCGAGTCCAAAAGGATTCGACAAGGAAAACTCCTAATCCGAGAGGGGCATCAACTCGTCTACATCTTGAAGAAGCGATATATTCCGGCAGATTACAAGGACAAGATGCACATTGAGATTATGCGCATCAAGCAAGGATCGATGATGCCGGAGGAGTATTTTTCCAAGCTTGAAGACATGTTCTTCAAAGCGGGTATGAGTGTGTCGCCCTCGGTGATGAAGACGAGGTTCCTCTCGGGATTGCGACAATCCATACAGGATCGGTTGGAGATTCTTCCAATCAAGGACATCAACAACTTGGTTCACACCGCCATGCAGATTCACAAGCAAGAAATGCGAACCAAGTCGAGTTGGTCCAATACGAGGCATGCTTCTAACTCTAGTCAATCCGGTTTTTCTACTAATCGGGTTGTTCCTTCTTTGCCAAGTTCTTCGATAGGTTCCAAGGCAAAAACCGAAGCCACGCCGTCCAAAGCGCCAGCCGCACCACGCAGCGCCGAGCCAAATGCCGATCGTGCACGCGACATGGCGTGCTACAAATGTGGAGGTCGTGGGCACCTTCAACGGAACTGTCCGAATGCCAGAAAAGTCTTGTTTACAACACAAGGAGAGCCATATGATAGCCAAGATGAAGAGGAGATCGAGCCACCATTGACCGAGGATGCCGAGCTCGAATATGATCCATCGGAGGCACTCGGCGTCGCCAAACTCGGATTGGTGACAAGGCGCGCCTTGAGCATGCGTGAGACGCCAAAGCAGGATCAAAGGGAGCAACTCTTCCACACTCGATGTTTGGTCAACAATGTTTCCTTGAGCGTCATCATTGATTTGGGAAGTTGCGCCAATTTCCTCTCCAAAAAAGTTGTTGATCATTTCAAGTTGCCGACCACACCTCATCCACAACCTTTCAAGCTTCAATGGATATCCAATGATGGCGGAGATTGGGTCGACAAACAGGTAATCTTCAACTTTTCCATTGGTCAATACTCAGATTCTATCCTTTGTGATGTAACGCCAATGGACGCCACACACCTTTTGTTGGGGGGCCCATGGCAATACGATCGTCGCGTGCTTCACGACGGGTATTTGAACACTTACATGTTCAATTACCATGGGAAGCGCGTGACTCTCTTAACTATGTCGCCTAGTGAAGCTCTACAGGATGAAGCCGAGAGGCAAAGGCAGAAAGCTAGCAACAACGGCACAGGCACGCCAAACACGACGTCGTCGGCGTCCACACCCAATTCTGCCAATTCCAAGGGCGTTCCTAGTGCCAACACTCAACAAACCAGTATTGAAGATGTTCCAGATGGGAAGCGCCGACAAAAGCTGGAGTCGGGCCGACAGTTTGCTTCAAGGGGCGTCGGCAACGCACCTAACGCTGCAGATTTCAACAAACAGGGACTTAAGCAATTTTCTGGTGATTCCATGGGCGTTTCTGGTCCAAAACAGATTAAAATTGACTTCCCAACAGAATTGAAGAAAAAACGCCCGGGAGAAGTCAATTTAAGCAAGGGACCGCCGAGTGAGTCTCCTGGCGTCGCGCAGCACGCCGTCGCTGCACGAAAACTGGGATTTCAGGAGCTCCGGTATGAATTTCACGGCGTTTCCAGGGGCGTTCATTCACAACATCAAGGGGCTACAACATATCCAAAAATCGACCCAGAACCACCTCGTACGAGCTCCGACGCCGAGCCACCCTTGCTTGGCACATGCCAGGATCGTCTTCTCTTAGCCCGACGTCGAGACGTCGAGAAATCTATCCAGGGGAGTCTTTCTTGTTTCATTCTTTTTCCCCTTCTTTCTATTACTAAATATGTGGATTCTTCACTTCCTTCTCCTATTGTGTCTATTTTGAAGGAGTTCGAAGACCTTATGCCGGATGAGCTACCGAAGGGCTTGCCGCCGATCCGAGGGATCGAGCACAAGATCGATCTAATGCCAGGCGCCTCCCTTTCGAATCGAGCAGCTTATAGGAATTCACCAAGGGAAACCGAGGAGCTACAACGACAAGTTCAGGAGCTTTTGAACAAGGGATTTGTTCGAGAATCTTTGAGCCCATGCGCCGTGCCGGTGATCCTTGTGCCAAAGAAAGATGGTTCGTGGCGTATGTGCGTCGGCTGCCGAGCCATTAATCAGATTACGGTGAAGTACAAGCATCAGATTCCGAGGCTAGATGACATGCTAGATGAGCTCCATGGCGCCGCCCTGTTTTCCAAGATTGATCTTCGGAGCGGATATTACCAAATTCGTATGCAAGAGGGCGACGAGTGGAAAACCGCATTCAAAACCAAGCATGGTTTGTACGAATGGCTTGTCATGCCTTTTGGCTTGACAAACGCTCCTAGTACTTTTATGCGGCTTATGAACTTTGTTTTTAGAAAAAATTTAGGACGTTTTGTCGTTGTGTATTTTGACGACATCTTGGTTTTTTCTAGAGACTTGGACTCTCACGCGAGGCACCTTAGGTTGGTGTTAGAATGCCTTCGCGAACATTCATTGTATGTAAACCTAGACAAGTGTTCGTTTTGCACGGACACGACGAATTTTCTTGGGTTCGTCGTGTCCAAGGATGGGCTAAAAGTGGATGACGACAAGATCCGCGCCATCCGAGAGTGGCCCACCCCTACGACCCCGACGATGGTTCGATCCTTCTTAGGGCTCGCAGGGTTCTATCGGCGTTTCGTCAAGGACTTTAGTTCCATCGCCGGGCCACTCCATAATCTGACCAAGAAGGCAACCACAATCAAGTGGATGCCTTAACATGAGGCCGCCTTTCAGGCCTTGAAACAAGCTTTGTGTAGCGCTCCGGTCTTGCAATTGCCAAACTTCACTAAGCGCTTTGAGATCGAGTGTGACGCCTCTGACTATGGCATAGGCGGCGTACTCCTTCAAGAGAGACGCCCCATTGCATATTTTAGTGAGAAACTTACGGGGGCAACTCTAAATTACCCGACGTATGACAAGGAGTTGTACGCACTGATTCGGGTTCTAAAGACATGGCAGCATTATTTGTGGCCAAGTGAATTCGTGATCCACACGGACCACGCGGCCTTAGCTTATCTAAAGATTCAAACGACTCTTAACAGGCGCCATGCTCGGTGGGTGGAGTTTATGGAAACTTTTCCGTATATCATCGCCCACAAGAAAGGAAAGGAAAATGTCGTGGGAGACGCACTGTCACGCAGGTATGTTCTATTGACTCAGTTACAAGCCAATTTGCTCGGGTTCTCCTTGATTAAGGAGTTATACTTGCATGATCCATATTTTAAACCGATCATGGAGCACCTCGAGCAAAGTCGAATCCATGAGTCCTATTTTTTGGACAATGGATACCTCTACAGTGTCGGAAAGCTTTGCATTCCGTCTTCTTCTGTGAGACATCTATTGCTCAAAGAAGATCATGACGGCCGAGGCCATTTTGGCATAGCCAAAACCCTAGCAGCACTTCGTGAGCATTTTTTCTGGCCCCACATGGCCTCGGATGTTCACAAGTATTGCCGTGGTTGTGTGCCGTGCCAAACCGCTAAATCGAGGTCCCAACCTCATGGCCTCTACACGCCCTTGCCCATTCCGGATACCCCGTGGGAAGATCTCTCCATGGATTTTATCACGGGCCTTCCGATGACAAGGCGCGGCAAGGATTCGATCTTCATAATTGTGGACCGTTTCTCCAAAATGGCTCACTTCGTGCCATGCAAAGGGAACAACAATGCAACGGAAATCGCAAACTTGTTCTTTGAGCATGTCGTGAAGCTCCATGGCGTGCCTCGCACTATCATTAGTGATCGAGATACGAAATTCTGTAGCCATTTTTGGAGAACGCTTTGGGGAAAGCTAGGTACACACTTACTATTCTCTACTGCATATCATCCCCAAACCGATGGTCAAACTGAAGTGACCAATCGGACCTTGGGCACCCTTCTTCGGACGGTGCTCAAACATAACCCACGCCGGTGGGAGGACCTAACTCCTTTCGTTGAGTTTTCTTATAACAGGTCCAAGCACTCGGCAACAAAGAAGACTCCATTTGAGGTGGTCTATGGGCTCAACCCGCACTCACCAATGGATTTGACGCCTCGGCCCTTGAAGAACGGCGAGCACATCGACGCGGCCAACCGCACAGAGGCCATTCGCCGCTTACACGAAAGAACTCGCGTACAATTGGAACGCCGGGCTGCTCAATATGAGGCGCAACATAACAAGGGCTGCTGCCGCCTCGTCTTCAACGCCGGCGACCTCGTGTGGTTGCACCTCCGGAAGGATCGTTTCCCGGACGCTCGGAAAACCAAGCTTCACCAGCGTGGAGACGGCCCCTTCAAAGTCTTGTGGCGCATTGGCGACAACGCATACAAGATCGACCTCCCTGGCAAGTATTCTGTGCACTCAACTGTCAACGTTGCCGATCTCTCCCCCTATACTGAGCCTGCCTATGAGGAAACGGGGACGTTTCCCAACCAAGTGGGGGAGGGTGATGCGACCCCCGTCATGGATGCTAGCCAGGAGGACGACGCATTCACACTTCGCTCGGATGGCCCCATCACTCGTGCCAGGACTCGAGCCATCCAGACCTAGACTCAGTCTCTCGTGGCGCGCCTCTCCACAGGCCACGGCGCGTCCCTCGTCGCACCGACGCAGACAACCTTGTGCGTCCTCGGCGTCGAGGAACCTCAACTCGAGCCAACAGTGCCAACCATCACCACTTTGGCACCATCGGACTCGAGCCTTGCTCCGTGCCAGGGATCTCGTCTTGAGGTTTTCGCAAGCCACGGACAACCCACCATGCTAAGCCTCGTCATCGAGACCATCGTGCCAAGACTCGGCATCGAGTCACATCTTGAGGTTCTCGCGACCCTCGCGCCAGCGCCCACGCCAGCGTCCTCGCCAGTGCCCAGTGTCGCGCCGTGACCTCGCCAGTGTCGTGTCCGAGCCTCGCCAGTGCCGCGCCAAGCATGTCGTGACACTACGAGCACGGTCATGAACGACCTATCTATTTCTAGTAGTTTTTTGCACTATTTCCATTATAGAACATTGCTATTAGTAGTTTTATGATTTTAGTAAGTGATTTATGGGTCTTGCGCCGAAGGATTATGGGCTTGCGCCGCTGGGCTTGGTTCTACGCATCCACCCTAGGCGCGCCGCCCCTATTAGGGTTTTCTTTGCTTATTTCTTGCCGCCTCCCTATATAAGAGGCTTAGGACTATGTTTTTCATTCAGCGCACACTTAAGGATTAATATAGTTGAGGGTTTTCTCCTAATTTCTCCTTAGTGCTATTGCGCCGCCACCATTACCATTCAAAGCTCTCGTTACTTTGCATTGTTCAAGCTTGTTCGTGCCGAATTCCATTAAACCAAAGCCTTCCGCTACGCTACGTTGAGACCTACTACTCAAACACCGTTCGATCCGAAGCATCCCATACGAGGGACGCATCAGAGACTCAAGGAAGAGTCGGCGATCAAGGGTCAAGATGACCTAGACTTTGGATCTATATCAGACTAGGATCGACTATGGGTTGATCCCAGGGCCAACAAGGGGCGGTGGCCTAGAAGACGAAGTTTAAGGGATTAGAAATGGTGGTGACGCTTTATCCTAGGGAGAGTTCGATCGATCCAAGTAGGTTGGAATTCAATTAAGCATAAAATAACAAAAGGAATGTATTTGGCCATATAAAGGGGTGGCCACTCAACTAAACTCTAAAGTGGAAAAGAACAAGAGGACTAGGCCATGCATGCAAGCAAGGTACACATTCATAAAGCACATAATCTAAAAATAACACTAGCTAAAAGTAGAAAGGTGAAACAAAGTAACTACTATAATTGGAAGCAAGCCAGGAAAGTTAGGCACGCCTATAATGGTGATGCATAAAGTCGAGATGCATGAGGAAGAAAAATTGTAGAAAATAGGGTGCGCCGGGGAGAAGCATCGTAGCAAACAGGGCGCACTGGTGTGGAAAAGTGGGATGTGCAAACCTCATATCACCGAAGGTACCGACACGGGTGTAGGCGTGAGTGTCTATGGCATGGTCTTGCGTTGCAAGGCGCCTACTCCCTCAATGGTGGCTAGGATAGCATCCTCGACTCATTGGTGATGGTGCCATGGCACGCCGAGATGCAACACACTAGCGATCTCGTGGCGCGACCAATGGTCTTGGAACGGTTGTGGAACTACCAATCATCTTGCGACGCCCACAGTTACGCTGCACAACATCTTGTAGTGCACCTCTCAAGTTGGTCATGAGTAAAAGCATGTAAGTGCTAGACCTGGTCGGCATGATGCGCAACATCAAGATGTTTATTGTCCTTTAGGGGCTTGGGAATCATGTCTAAGGGATAAAGTGGATTGCACCGATAAACCACCTTAAATAGAGTATGTTGATGGATTGAGTGGCGGGACCTATTATATGAAAACTCAACTATAGAAAGTAAGTCCTCCCACTGGTGTGGGTTGGCCATGATCATCACTCGTAAAAGCGAGCCCAGGGTTCGGTTTGTGACCTTAGTTTGGTCATCCGCCTGAGGGTGATAAGAAGTAGAAAATAGGACTTGTGCACCTAACTTCCCCCCACAAGTTTTCTAGAAATGTCCCACAGACTTGATATCCCAATCACTAACAATAGTTCTTAGAATACCATGTAACTTTACCAATCATCAAAGAACAAACAAGCAACGCAATAGCATTGTTAGTACTCTTACAAGTGATAAAGTGGGCCCTTTTGGAGAAACAGTCCACAACAATAAAAATACAGTCTTTACCTCGCCTCGACATAGGCAAACCTATGATAAAATTCATAGAACGATCTTCCCATGGGGCTATGGGAGTCAAAAGAGGTGTGTAAAGACCGTAAGGAGATGATCTCGCCTTGAACATTGGGCAAGTCACACAACTCTTGCAATACTTTGTTACATGCTTGAGCATGTGAGGCAAAAAGTAATGTTCACGTAGTACTGCAAAACATTTTGGTAAGGGCAAAGTGTCCTATAACATCGTGAGCCTCCTTGATCAATAGATGCCTTATAAAAGAGGTTGGAATTAATGCAAAGCTTCATGACTTTATATAAGTATGCATCGTCTAAGAAATAGGAGTCAAACTCACGTCTATCTAAGAGCGCCTCATAAATAGAATAAAAGAAAGAATAAGTAGAATATAAGTCCTGAATGAGAGAGAAGCCAAAGAGCTTAAATTAAAGAGAAATAAGAAGAACATACATACGAGAAAGGGCGTCGACGACCACATTCTCCTTACCTTTCTTGTGCACCACAACATACGTGAAGGTCTCTATGTACTCGACCCACCTAGCTTATTGCTTGTTGAAATGGGATTGGCTCTTCAAGTAGCTTAGGGTCGCATGATCAACGTGAATTACGAACTCGTGAGGTCACAAGTAATGCTGCCAAGTCTTCAACATGCGAATGAGGGTGTAGAGTTCCTTGTCATATGTTGGGTAATTAAGCTAGGCGCTTGACAACTTCTCACTAAATAAAGCAATCGACGTCTTGTCTTGGTGAAGCACGCCGCCGATTCCAAAATTGAAATTGTCGCATTCCACCTTAAAGGGCTCAGAGAAGTCTAGCAAGTGAAAAAGTAGGGAGTGGCTAATGGCGTACTTTGGGGCTTGGAAAGCCCTCTCGTGCTGATGCTTCCAATCAATCATGGTGCTTCTTTTTGTCAAGGCATGTAAAGGCGCAACAATAGAGCTAAAGTCTCGGACAAAGCGGCCAGGCTAAGGAAGGAGCAAACGTCCGTCGCCATGGTAGGTGTCAGCCAATCAATAATATTCTTCACCTTGCTCTCGCCAACTTGTAAGCCATCCATAGAAACAACATAGCCAAGAAATATGGTGGATGGGACACAAAAAGAACACTTGTCAAGATTGCCAAAAAGTATCTTGCAACGAAGTCTCGCTAGCATGAGCCTCAAATGGTCCAAGTGGTCAGTCATAGATCTAAAATAAATCAAAATATCATCAAAATAAACATGAGGAACGTACTTATGTAGTCTCGGAAGACATGGTTCATAAAGTGCATGAACGTGCTCGAGGCATTGGTGAGGATGAAGGGCATCACCAACCACTCATAAAGGCCAAATTTGGTCTTAAAAGCGGTCTTCCAATCATATCCTTACTTCATGAGGATCTGATGATATTTTCTCTTCAACTCGACCTTGGAGATGACCGTGGCATAATGCAGCTCGTCCAACATGTCGTCGAGTCGGGGTATCGGGTGTCGTTACTTAATGGTGATTTGATTAATATCTTAACAATCATCACACATGTGCCATGTGTCGTTCTGTTTAGGGATCGGGATGACGGACACGATGAATGAGATCAACAACTCACAAACTTAGCCTCGATCCAAGAGCTCCTAGACCTATCATTGTAGCTTCTTTGTCTTATTTAGGCTGGCCTTGTAGGTGGCCAAATTAGGTAGGTAAGTGGCGGGCACCAAGTCGATTTGGTGCTCGATCCCTGGAAGTGGCAGTAGGCTTGAGGGTAGCTCATCAGGGAAGACATCCGTGAAGGCATCCAGCAAAGCTACTACTATTGGAGATAACTCATCCTTGGTGCGAGAAGACTCAAAAGGAGTCGAAACCAATACAAAACAAGAGGCTTTCCCTTTGAGAGGCTTCATTATGTCAGAGGGGCGGTTGCATCACTCAGCACTCGACGTCGCCCTACAAGGATGCGCCGAGCTTGGTTGAAAAGAAGCATCGATGCTCTCCTAGTTTGGGGCATTTTTAGAGGCCCTTTTTTGGATTTGGGTAGACCCATCAAAATATGTGGTTTGGCCTCTTGATCACCGCGATGTTTGGCACTCGCATGTTAAGCCACCTTGGCCTTCACCTCGGCCTTGACGGCTTTTTGCTTGTCCCGTTGTACAAGATCCTACAATATCTCACTCGGGGACTTAGGTAAGAGCTTGATGCATTTCCTATGGTAATTGAACACATAAGTTTTCAAAAAGACATTGTCAAGAACACACTTGTCGAATTTCCATGGGTGGCCCAACAAGACGTGGGTGACATGTTGGTGATTTGTGAAAGTCATCAATCCATTTGGTGTGAGTCATGAATGGATAAGTGTGGGAATTACTAAGGGTATCGCTTAGGCTTGGGGCGTGCGGGAGGCACAGCCTAGTGATCGTCCCAATAGTATTTCTAAGGGTTTGAAAGAGTTAGAGGAATCATGATGGATCGGCATAGGCTGGCTCGTGGCACGAGGGCGTGTTGAACCTCGAATGCGTCGAACACCATGCATCGGCAAGGCGTGCCGGGACACTCCAGCGAGCGTGCGCCGAGTGCCAAGGCATCGGCGCTGGTGCGCCACTGCGCCGAAGCATGCGCGCGTCTAATGCGGCCATAGCGTAGGCGCGCATATGGGGCTATTTTGCATTGACTTGCATGTTTAGCCAAATTCATGTGATTGATTTGTTATCTTATAATTCCTATAGTGAGAAATGAAGCTTTAAGACTATGTGGCAAAATGTGAGAGCTAACCAAAGCTTGTAACACCGGTTTTAAGCTAGCTCAAGTTATGAGCTAGTTTTGGGTTTTAGCTCGCTTTGAGCTAAGGCGTTGACCTTTTGGCTTCGCAGAAGCATCACTATGCTTCGTAGAAACGTTGTCCACAATTTTTGTTTCGGGAGTGATGGCTTGACAAGCTAGCTTGAAGCTAGCTCACCCATGGTGTTGGGTCGCGTGCACATTGGGCCCTTTTGGGCCATGTGTTGAGTTTTGGATAAGGATGGATTTGAATTTTGAAAAGTTTTTAAGAGAAGTTACAAAAGTTGTTACAACAAATTCCCTACTTTTCCTCCTTGTTTTCCTCCTTATTTTTCTCAACTAATTAACTAACTTTTCTCTTTCTATAACCACCACTCCTCTTGGCCTATAAAAGGGAGTGGACGCCTCTTTGGTTCGGGTTGTTCGCAAGAGAGAGTTCGTGAATTCAAAGCAATCACGACATTGCTGTTTGAGGTTTTCCACATCAAATTACAAACACTTATCAAAAGAACGAGGTGCGTATATATGTAATGATGATACATGCTTGCCACATGTTCATTGTATAGGAACATTTTATCTCACAACATTATTGTGGTTGAACCATTGGCATTTAATAGGGGCAATAAACGTTGAAGGAAAGTCGATCTAATCGGTTGACTCGTTGCCTTTATCAAGTCATGTTTGTTTATGCTTAAAGTTTTACTTGTGTTCTAACATAAACTAACAATTCGGCGGTTATTACCCTTGTGGTCTACTCAATTTGTCTTGACTACCCTTCGGGGTCTACAAGAGCCGAATCTAACCTTCAACTAACAACATACACTAAAACTAACATGACATCCATATCAATGACATCACATAAAATAGTGTTCGTATAAGGACCAATGGGGAAGGAACTAGAACATTGATGAGAAATCATCGTACCTTCTCTAGAAGAGGGCCTTTGAAGGCAGTAAATTATAGGGCAATGGTATTGTAGGAAGCTTCAAATGGTTGACCACCATCTCATTTATTAAGTTGTTGCCATTGTTGATGTCAATGATGACGCTAAGGCTAGTCATCCCAACAAGGCACCGAGTGTGAAATAGGTACTCTAATTGATCCTAGAGAGAGGTCTCCTTAAGAATAAGGGACTTTCTCGAAACCAGACTCAAGGGATTTCCTGCATCGGGCGCTAGTGGTGCACAATCATAGCTCTCCTTGTAAGCCTCCTCAAGAGGTTCCTCACACGACTGGTTTGTGGGATACTCCTCCTTTAAAGACTCGTAGCCTATAATGGTGGAGGAGAACAACACCCATTTGGCGTTGGGGCAGTCCTTCGTGTAATGGACACGACCACTGCACTTAAAGCACTCAAGATCAGGGGAGCGCTCAGAGGCAGGTGGCACTGCCTTGGAAGGCGACATGTTTGGAGTCGAGCCCGATCCCGAGGGTGTCCTAGAATGAGTCATGGGATGAAAACATGTACATGTACCACTCAAATCATAAAATTGCAATAAAAACAACTCTAGAGATATGACTCACTCAAGAGGAGGTTGATTTGGACTTGACATAACTCACAAGTCTTTTAATTAAAACAAGGGAAATTACATGAGCTAAGAACAGGGTTTCTTATATTCAACTTGATGATCAAATAAGCATACAACACCCCTATTTATTCTAGAAGGGGTCGACCTTACTATGACAAAAAGAAACCTTTCATTTTGGTCTTTAAATGAAAAAGTTGGTAGAAACTTCAAGAGACAAATATTGAAGTATGGCATTCACTTCTTCTAGATAGTAGGTGGGAAGGAGGACAATTAATCCATGTGGTTGGTGATAAGAAGCTTTCAATTTATGATATGTAAATGTAATATGAATAATATGGTAGTGAATGGACTACCGTGTTGAATGATGGTTCCTTCAAGTAGTTGATCCTTTTGTAGCACCCCTATTTTGCAACGATGGGTATTACCGCCAATGACCTCGGATTTTACCGTCCAAAGTCACCCAAAGCTTTAAATAATTTAATTAAACATAATTAAAGAAGAAATGATTAAAAGCAGAATTTTATTCATTGATAAGAACATTCGTTCATTAGATTGAGAGTCATTTTACAAATGATGTGGCAGCGGAAAATGAAGCCCATATTACAATGGTTGAAAAGACGTATTTAAAAATTCAAGTATGTTTCTCCAAGACAACCCATATGACGATGTTTTGCTTGGTTTAAAATGGAAGAGTTAGTGCACCATGTTCTGAATGCTTTGCTCTTATGAAAAATCCTTCCTTCCTTCAACTTCGCCTTGCCTTGACCTTTTATCCTTGCATAATGCTTCTCGAGCCTTTTGGACTTTGTCTTCAACACTTCGGTGTGAATTTCCTAGAGTCTGGCATTTGTCGCAAAGGGCGAGAAATACCAGACAAAAATGCGTAAATACTAGAATTAGTCTAAGGAGACTAAGGAAGTAAGAATGCAAATTCTCAAGGGTAATATGGTAATTTATAAATAATCGAGAGAGATTATCGGGATGTGTTTAAGATGTAGAATCTTTATGTGGAGCTTTAAGGACGGGAATGAATAAATCTCGAGATGAGATAACTCTTAAACCGGAAAGAAGAACTACGAGATTGTAGAACTTCTTAGAATAGAAAGTATGTTGTTAGGCTAAAATATGATAATATAAATTTAAAGGTGTTAAATTCATGAGAGGCAAGGATTTTATTTAATTAAAATACAAATAAATTAGAAATAAATGGACCTTTTATTTCTACAGGATGTACGCTTCTGTAACACAGGGCAACAGGGGAGAAGCCAAGGGGGAGGTGGCAAACCAGCAAGGGGCGGCGCACCAGGACGGCGGTGGTCCGACGTTCCTCCAAGGGCGGCGCGCAACTAGGGAGGGCGGCCCTAGGTGGTCCGGTGGTGGCCCGGGGTAAAGAACTAGGGTTTTTAATGGTGTTTGTGAAAAAAATCAGCAAGTAAAAGAGCTTCTCTTAGGCTGATTTTTTCTTTGTTTGAAAATAGAAATTGTGAAGAGAGTAAGAGAGGATGAAGGTGTGAGTAATGGAGTAAGTATCCAGCCTTTTAAATAGAGAAAAATGTGCTTCTCTTGATCCTCCATTAATGGAATTGACCAGTCTAGGAGAATGAAGAAGAAGGGGATTGGAGAGAGTTGTGTTTCTTTGTTGATGACAAAGGATGATGATGCTTTGGGTTGTCTTTAAAGCAACCATGGAGATTGGGAGGAAGAATGGGCATGCATTGGATTAACGTCAATTCAATCAGGCACGAATTTGATGTGCTAGTGGAAGAAGAAGAAGGATAAAATTGTTTATAATTAAAAGAATTGTAATATGAGTAGATAAGTTACAATGGCCTAGCGGATTTGAGTGTGTGTGAGTATTGGAAGGGTGCAAGAGGTCTCGGTTTCGAGTCTCGGCTCTTGACATCTATTTATTTTGCCTTGTTTCATATTTTGCTTGCTCGTAATTATTACATTAAAAAATCCGAAAATTATAATGACTCATATTTGTTTGAAATTTTTATTTGTCAGATTTTATAATCCTGTATAATATGTTTATAATTTTATTAAAAATATTGAACTCTCTATTTAAGAGAAAAATGATTATTTAAATAAATACCTGACTTGCTTAATATATCTAATTAAATTCTTAATTTCCATTGTAGTAAACTTTTATAACCTTTTATAATATAATATGAGATTATAAAGATTATTAAATTCTCTATTTTAGAGGAAAAAAATTATTGGGATAAATACCCGTTTTATTATATGTAGAATTTAGTGGATATTACAATAGTACCCCCTTAAAATTAGTTTCGTCCCCGAAACTAGGAAAGACTTAGGGCGGTACAAGGTTAGCACGAAAAGTAGCGACTAATGCTCACAACTGTGAGACGGTAACAAATGATCTAGTACCCCCTTAAAGAACATTTCGTTCTTTAGGTAATATTACTATACAAGTAGAAGAATTACTATTGTACCTTTTTGTTAAGGAATTGTTACATTAGTATTCCTCGGAAAGACTCCCACATTTGAACTTATGTGTTTTAACGAAATCAAGGGAAAGGAATGGAAATCTAATTGGTCTTGCTAGCGAAGTAGGCAGTTGGTCAAGCGGTCTTATCCATTAGCTTGGGTCATACCTACAGAAGTTCTAGGTCAACCTCCCAAACATTAAAGTTGGATTGCTTATAGGATAAGAATCCTAGTTGAAACGAGCACTTAAGTGCTTCTAGGAAGCGAGCAAGAAAATGACTCATCCATTCTATACTTCTAGATAGAGTCATTGCGAAAGAAATCATTTAAGATGGATATTAAATAACCGTCGAGATGGAATCGAAGCTTGAATATGTGAAACCATGCCTTGGAAGAAGAATTTCAAATTACGGCTTCTAAAGAAGTTACTATTGGGATAGGCGATGGTTATATCCCCAGAGGGAGTAACCATCTTTACGATGTCGTGTTCGACTATATTTTACTATCGAGGAGTGGTTCGAGTGTCCCTTTATATTATATTTTGCAGTATTTATAAAAATGTAGTTTTTCGTAAAGTAGATTAAACTCGAGGGACTAAGTGGTTTCATTCCACCAATGTGATCAGTACCGGGGAACTATTTCCAACATAATCGCCTAAAGTGTATATCTTCATAGGAACAAGACCTGAAGTTCTACCTCAACCATGTGGCCAAGATGAGAGGTAAAAGTCCATTCTCATTCACCACCATGAATCTATATTGAAAACTTTGGATTTATAAACCTACAATTTTATTATGGTCTAAAAGTAACATTTTGAGGCGAACTTAGTAGTACAATGGATACATCATAAAGTTATACCATGGTTTAGCTTGAACATTTCTCTTATATTAAGCTAACGATGGAACATGGTCTTCGGTTCGATACGCAAGGATATAATATGATAACCATAATCATAAAATAGACTTCAAAATGAGACACTCTTACGAGGAAGAGTGTCACCGCCATGTTTTGACATTTTCATCTACTGCTGCGATACAAAAGGGCCTTAAAGGCAAAACTAACAAGATTACGAATATTAAACTTGGATAGGAAGGAGGATCCAAATATTCCTCTTGAACATCTGATGCAAAAGGTTTTTCATTGTGGTGCATCTCATAGAGTTGTTCACCGTGACTCTGGGATGTCATTGGTCCTTTTCCTTTATTCTGAGATATAGACTGCACAGAAATTGATCCAACCACCTTATTCGAAGCTGGGTGGTTTTGAGAAGCTGAGTTTGAACAGAATTAGCCTCCATTGCTTCCCTTTTGTTTGCAATACGTACTGAGATGTCCCTCCTTTCCATAATTGTAACACGTCCAACGGTCTTTTGAGTAGTCTCGATTGATGTGCCCCGACTCTCCACAATTGTGGCAAACTATAGAGCTCTTCTTGGATTCTGACCCTTAGAATGACTTAGACTTAGTCGGCTCGGGCCCATTCTTATTCTTCTTTGACCAACTTGAACCTTGTGGAGACGCTCGCCTCTTAAACCCACTTTAGTTCGAGTGGTGAGGCTTTCCTCCACCATTCTTTCTACGCTCGGGCTCATTCAGCGTTGTCTTCATCTTGTAAGCAGCGTCAACATACTCCTCTAAGGTCGAGTAGTGGTGATTTACCATCCATGGTTCGATAGTGTCGCTAATCCAACGGTGGAATCACTTGATCTTCTACTGTTCGGTAGTTATCTCTTCCCTAGCATACTGTAGCAGATGGTTGAACTTCTTGGCTCGGTCCAACACACTTAATCCGTGGACTTTAGAGGAGAGGAGTTCATCAAGCTTTTCGTCTTTCATAGCCTCGGAGAAGAAACGATTCATCATTTTGTCCTTGAACATTGCCCACCTCAAGTCGGTACGAGTAGCAAAACTAGAGGTCTCCCACTATTCTCCTGCGTCATAGCATTGAAAGTCTTAATAGCGTCTGCGAAGCTGGTTTCCACTATTCCTTCGCGAACAACCTCAACTCTCTGAACTTCTTCTTCTTGGATTACCCCGTTGGCTGGGTTAGGCACTACAGCTGGGATTTCTTGTTGTACTATCTGTTGAACTATAGTACGGAGAGCTCCCATAGCGACCTCGTTAAGTACGACTGGGGGAACATGTGCTGGAGGTTGGTTAACCGGAGGTAAACCAAGGATCTTAGAGTGACCTTCATCATTATCCCCAGCTTGGTTGTTAGGGTTCCTTTGACTTGCTCCTCTAGTAGTGACCATGTGAAGGCTTAAGCAAAGATTGTTCCTTTTTTGTTAACTTATGTGTAAAAGCAAGAACTTAGCGCGCAAGTGTAGAAAAGAGGGAAACTTTTTATTAGAACTTTTATGGAATGGATTACAAAAGGCTTTATATAATAAGCCATTACACTAGGGACGGAAAAGAAATAGTGTCGACTCGACATTTCTGAGACAAAACGAAAGTCGAGACGAGTGGACTAGCTCACTCCTTTAAAACGAAACGTACAACTAAGACAAAGCCTAGGAATGGTCGGGGTAACTATACTTATTGAGGAAATAGTCGTCAACGAGGTTCTCATCAAGAATCGTCGTCAAAGCCTAGGAAGTATGTTGTTAGGCTAAAATATGATAATATAAATCGAAAGGTGTTAAATTCATGAGAGGCAAGGATTTTATTTAATTAAAATACAAATAAATTAGAAATAAATGGACCTTTTATTTCTACAGGATGTACGCTTCTGTAACACAGGGCAACAGGGGAGAAGCCAAGGGGGAGGCGGCAAACCAGAAAGGGGCGGCACACCAGGCCGGCGTTGGTCCGACGTTCCACCAAGGGCGGCGCACGGCTAGGGAGGGCGTCCCTAGGTGGTCCGGTGGTGGCCCGGGGTGAAGAACTAGGGTTTTTAATGGTGTTTGTGAAAAAAATCAGCAAGTAAAAGAGTTTCTCTTAGGCTGATTTTTGCTTTGTTTGAAATAGAAATTGTGAAGAGAGTAAGAGAGGATGAAGGTGTGAGTAATGGAGTAAGTTTCCAGCCCTTTAAATAGAGAAAAATGTGCTTCTCTTGATCCTCCATTAATGGAATTGACCAATCTAGGAGAATGAAGAAGAAGGGGATTGGAGAGAGTTGTGTTTCTTTGTTGATGACAAAGGATGATGATGCTTTGGGTTGTCTTTGAAGCTACCATGGAGATTGGGAGGAAGAATGGGCATGCATTGGATTAACGTCAATTCAATCAGGCACAAATTTGATGTGCTCTTGGAAGAAGAAGAAGAATAAAATTGTTTATAATTAAAAGAATTGTAATATGAGTAGATAAGTTACAATGGCCTAGCGGATTTGAGTGTGTGTGTGTGTATTGGAAGGGTGCAAGAGGTCTCGGGTTCGAGTCTCGGCTCTTGACACCTATTTATTTTGCCTTGTTTCCTATTTTGCTTGCTCGTAATTATTACATTAAAAAATCCGAAAATTATAATGACTCATATTTGTTTGAAATTTTTATTTGTCAGATTTTATAATCCTTTATTATATGTTTATAATTTTATTAAAAATATTGAACTCTCTATTTAAGAGAAAAATGATTATTTAAATAAATACCTGACTTGCTTAATATATCTAATTAAATTCTAAATTTCCATTGTAGTAAACTTTTATAACCTTTTATAATATAATATGAGATTAAAAAGATTATTAAATTCTCTATTTTAGAGGAAAAAAATTATTGGGATAAATACCCGTTTTATTATATGTAGAATTTAGTGGATATTACAATAGTACCCCCTTAAAATTAGTTTCGTCCCCGAAACTAGGAAAGACTTAGGGCGGTACAAGGTTAGCACGAAAAATAGCGACTAATGCTCACAACTGTGAGACGGTAACAAATGATCTAGTACCCCCTTAAAGAACATTTCGTTCTTTAGGTAATATTACTGTACAAGTAGAAGAATTACTATTGTACCTTTTTTTAAGGAATTGTTACATTAGTATTCCTTGGAAAGACTCCCACATTTGTACTTATGTGTTTTAACGAAATCAAGGGAAAGGAATGGAAATCTAATTGGTCTTGCTAGCGAAGTAGGCGGTTGGTCAAGCGGTCTTATCCATTAGCTTGGGTCATACCTACGAAAGTTCTAGGTCAACCTCCCAAACATTAAAGTTGGATTGCTTATAGGATAAGAATCCTAGTTGAAACGAGCACTTAAGTGCTTCTAGGAAGCGAGCAAGAAAATGACTCATCCATTCTATACTTCTACAATAGAGTCATTGCGGAAGAATTCATTTAAGATGGATATTAAATAACCGTCGAGATGGAATCGAAACTTGAATATGTGAAACCATTCCTTGGAAGAAGAATCTCAAATTACGGCTTCTAAAGAAGTTACTATTGGGATAGGCGAAGGTTATATCCCAAGAGGGAGTAACCATCTTTACGATGTCGTGTTCGACTATATTTTACTATCGAGGAGTGGTTCGAGTGTCCCTTTATATTATATTTTGCAGTATTTATAAAAATGTAGTTTTTCGTAAAGTAGATTAAACTCGAGGGACTAAGTGGTTTCATTCCACCAATGTGATCAGTACCGGGGAACTATTTCCAACATAATCGCCTAAAGTGTATATCTTCATAGGAACAAGACCTGAAGTTCTACCTCAACCATGTGGCCAAGATGAGAGGTAAAAGTCCATTCTCATTCACCACCATGAATCTATATTGAAAACTTTGGATTTATAAACTTACAATTTTATTATGGTCTAAAAGTAACATTTTGAGGCGAACTTAGTAGTACAATGGATACATCATAAAGTTATATCATGGTTTAGCTCGAACCTTTCTCTTATATTAAGCTAACGATGGAACATGGTCTTCGGTTCGATACGCAAGGATATAATATGATAACCATAATCATAATATAGACTTCAAAATGAGACACTCTTACGAGGAAGAGTGTCAACGCCATGTTTTGACATTTTCATCTACTGTTGCGATACAAAAGGGCCTTAAAGGCAAAAATAACAAAATTACGAATATTAAACTTGGATAGGAAGGAGGATCCAACTATTCTTCTTGAACATCTGATGCAAAAGGTTTGTCATTGTGGTGCATCTCATAGAGCTGTTCACCGTGACTCTGGGATGTCATTGGTCCTTTTCCTTTATTCTGAGATATAGACTGCACAGAAATTGATCCAACCACCTTATTCGAAGCTGGGTGGTTTTGAGAAGCTGAGTTTGAACAGAATTAGCCTCCATTGCTTCCCTTTTGTTTGCAATACGTACTGAGATGTCCCTCCTTTCCATAATTGTAACACGTCCAACGGTCTTTTGAGTAGTCTCGATTGATGTGCCCCGACTCTCCACAATTGTGGCAAACTATAGAGTTCTTCTTGGATTCTAACCCTTAGAATGACTTAGACTTAGTTGGCTCGGGCCCATTCTTGTTCTTCTTTGACCAACTTGAACCTTGTGGAGACGCTCGCCTCTTAAACCCACTTTGGTTCGAGTGGTGAGGCTTTCCTCCACCATTCTTTCTACGCTCGGGCTCATTCAGCGTTGTCTCCATCTTGTATGCAGCGTCAACATACTCCTCTAAGGTCGAGTAGTGGCGATTTACCATCCATGGTTCGATAGTGTCGCTAATCCAACGGTGGAAACACTTGATCTTCTACTGCTCGGTAGTTATCTCTTCCCTAACATACTGTAGCAGATGGTTGAACTTCTTGGCTCGGTCCAACACACTTAGTCCGTGGACTTTAGAGGAGAGGAGTTCATCAAGCTTTTCGTCTTTCATAGCCTCGGAGAAGAAACGATTCATCATTTTGTCCTTGAACATAGCCCACCTTAAGTCAGGAGGAGTAGCAAAACTAGAGGTCTCCCACTATTCTCCTGCGTCATAGCATTGAAAGTCTTAATAGCGTCTGCGAAGCTGGTTTCCACTATTCCTTCGCGAACAACCTCAACTCTCTGAACTTCTTCTTCTTGGATTACCCCGTTGGCTGGGTTAGGCACTACAACTGGGATTTCCTGTTGTACTATCTGTTGAACTATAGTACGGAGAGCTCCCATAGCGACCTCGTTAAGTACGACTGGGGGAACATGTGCTGGAGGTTGGTTAACCGGAGGTAACCAAGGATCTTAGAGTGACCTTCATCATTATCCCCAGCTTGGTTGTTAGGGTTCCTTTGACTTGCTCCTCTAGAAGTGACCATCTAAAGGCTTAAGCACAGATTGTTCCTTTTTTGTTAACTTATGTGTAAAAGCAAGAACTTAGCGCGCAAGTTTAGAAAAGAGGGAAACTTTTTTATTAGAACTTTTATGGAATGGATTACAAAAGGCTTTATATAATAAGCCATTACACTAGGGACGGAAAATAAATAATGCCGACTCGACTTTTCTGAGACAAAACGAAAGTCGAGACGAGTGGACTAGCTCACTCCTTTAAAACGAAACGTACAACTAAGACAAAGCCTAGGAACGGTCAGGGTAACTATACTTATCGAGGAAATCGTCGTCAAAGAGGTTCTCATCAAGACTCCCGCTCTCATTGTCCAGCACTAAGTTGGCCTGCTCAATCTGCCTGCGACGATACGCGTTCCTTGCGCGAAGTTCACCTAGTCGGACTTCGTTTTGGAACTGTTCGTCCTGTTTGGCCATTTGTTTGTTTAGCCAGCCTTCTTTACGCCTCTCCAAGAGGTCATAGTTCATGTAACAAGTTCGTCTTGGACGAACGCTTGTAGGGGAGGAGCGTCCATATTCTGGTAGGACCTTATTTCTTCCGACCACACTCCCTTACGTTGGAGGAGATAGTCGTAATTTGGCTGACGAACCCTCGTTGGGTTTGGGTCACTAATTGGAGATGTGTTTCTTGTTTGACCATTTTCTTAGTGATGGGATGACTCACCCTAAGTCCAGTTAACCCATCCACCCACTTGATAGGTCATTGGAGCTTGACTTGTGATTTGGTGGCATGGAGTCTTCGTCATGTGTCCCCATGGATGATATCCCGAAAATTCTTGCTCAGTGATTTCCTGGCTTGATTGGCCATGAAGTGAATTATTAACACCCCGCTCGAGGTACTCTTCTTCAAGGTTCTCTTCCTCGAGATTCACCTCGGGTGCATTTTCATGCATCTCCTCTTGTAGTGGTAGCTCGGGGATGTCCTCGGGGTATCCATTTGGCAAAAACGACCATTGAGCGAAAGCCTCATTAATCTCTTGAGCGGCCTTTTTGGCTTCGTCCCTGATTCGGGTTAAACTTCTTGTGAGTACCATTTCTGTAGAGGAGAAGAAGGCATTTATATAGAATATCCTTTGATTCTATAAGGCGAAGACACTTGAAGGAAGTTAAGGCATTCTTGGATATAAAGTTTAGACACAAAATATTTAAGTTAAGTCTTTTCATTTTCTTGGTCCTATTTAGAAAGGTCTTGAATTTCTTTGAACATGTTCTTAACATAAGAAGTTCTTAACTTGTAAAAGTTCCTAAGATGAAAAGTTAAGTTTAAAGGAAAACTCTAATTAAGATGATTAAGTTAAAGAGTTGAAACATTTTTGTTACTTAAATTTTTAGAAGGTAAAAAGGAATTTCTTACAAATAGAAGTTTGGTTTGCGGAATCAAGACTTAGGTTTAGAAGTTCTCGGGTTTTGAAAATTTTCGGTTTTGAAGGTTTTCGGTTTTGAAAACAAAACCTGGCTCTGATACTATAATTGTAACACCCCTATTTTGCAACGATGAGTATTACCGCCAGTGACCTCGGATTTTACCTTCCAAAGTCACCCAAGGCTTTAAATTATTTAATTAAACGTAATTAAAGAAGAAATGATTATAAGCGGAATTTTATTCATTGATAAGAACATTCGTTCATTAGATTGAGAGTCGTTTTACAAATGATGTGGCAGCGGAAAATGAAGCCCATATTACAAGGGTTGAAAAGACGTATTTAAAAATACAAGCATGTTTCTCCAAGACAACCCATATGACCATGGTTTGCTTGGTTTAAAATGGAAGAGTTGGTGCACGATCATCTGAATGCTTTGCTCTTATGAAAAATCCTTCCTTCCTTCAACGTCGTCTTGCCTTGACCTTTTATCCTTGCATAACGCTTCTCGAGCCTTCTAGACTTTGTCTTCAACACTTCGGTGTAAATTTCCTAGAGTCTGGCATTTTTCGCAAAGAGCGAGAAATACCGGGCAAAACTGCGGAAATAGTGGAATTAGTCTATGGAGACTAAGCAATTGAGAATGGAAATTCTCAAGGGTAATATGGTAATTTACAAATAATCGAGAGAGATTATCGGGATGTGTTTAAGATGTATAATCTTTGTGTCAAGATGAGATAACTCTTAAACCGAAAAGAAGAACTACGAGATTGTAGAAATTCCTAGAATAGGAAGTATGTTGTTAGGCTAAAATATGATAATATAAATTTAAAGGTGTTAAATTCATGAAAGGCAAGGATTTTATTTAATTAAAATACAAATAAATTAGAAATAAATGGACTTTTTATTTCTACAGGATGTACGCTTCTGTAACACAGGGCAATAGGGGAGAAGTCAATGGGGAGGCGGCAAACCAGCAAGGGGCGGCGCACCAGGCCGACGGTGGTCCGACGTTCCTCCATGGGCGGCGCGCAGCTAGGGAGGGAGGCCCAAGGTGGTTCGGTGGTGGCCCGAGGTGAAGAACTAGGGTTTTTAATGGTGTTTGTGAAAAAAAATCAGCAAGTAAAAGAGCTTCTCTTAGGCTGATTTTTGCTTTGTTTGAAATAGACATTGTGAAGAGAGTAAGAGAGGATGAAGGTGTGAGTAATGGAGTAAGTTTCCAGCCCTTTAAATAGAGAAAAATGTGCTTCTCTTGATCCTCCATTAATGGAATTGACCAATCTAGGAGAATGAAGAAGAAGGGGATTGGAGAGAGTTGTGTTTCTTTGTTGATGACAAAGGATGATGATGCTTTGGGTTGTCTTTGAAGCTACCATGGAGATTGGGAGGAAGAATGGGCATGCATTTGATTAACGTTAATTCAACCAGGCACAAATTTGATGTGCTCTTGGAAGAAGAAGAATAAAATTGTTTACAATTAAAAGAATTGTAATATGAGTAGATAAGTTACAATGACCTACCGGATTTGAGTGTGTGTGAGTATTGGAAAGGTGCAAGAGGTCTCGGGTTCGAGTCTCGGCTCTTGAAACCTTTTTACTTTTCCTTGTTTCATATTTTGCTTGCTTGTAATTATTACATTAAAAAATCCAAAAATTATAACGACTCATATTTCTTGTAAATTTTTATTTGTCACTTTAATAATCCTTTATAATATGTTTATAATTTTATTAAAAATATTGACCTCTCTATTTAAGAGAAAAATGATTATTTAAATAAATACCTGACTTGCTTAATATATCTAATTAAATTCTTAATGTCAATTGTAATAAATTTTTATAACCTTTTATAATATAATAGGAGATTATAAAGATTATTAAATTCTGTATTATAGAGAAAAAATTATTGGGATAAATACCCGTTTTATTATATGTAGAATTTAGCGGATATTACACTTTTGACGTTTGGAACCTTGAGTTCGTCTCGGGCTTCATGGATTTGAACCTCATCATCTTAGGATTAAAAATTATTAGCATAAGTGGACTTGTCCACCTGAACCCACCTTCCCGGCCTGCCTCGAGTCGGCGTTCTGACTACTGGGCCAGCCTCCAACTTGCCTACATGTCGGCGATTTGACTAGTGGCGCTCAATCACAAGCCGTGGGCTCCAGCCCAAGAAGCCCAGAGTTGGAATTTCGGTTTGTTAAAGGGTGGCGTGAAGGATATGGATGCAAGGCTCGGATATGACTCACTGAGAATTGCAAACTAAGTTGAAGATGAAGTTGGATATGACTCACCAATAAGTCTTCAACAAGATTGAACAAAGAAATTGCAAGAAAACATCAATTAGAAAACAAAGGAAAAGAGAGCATTTTTCATCATCAAGTCTAAGGAAGAAGGAGGCCAAAATGAGGGTTATAACCCCTAATGCCACGCCTCACCTAAACCAGCCCAAACTCCACACCAAATTGCATAATAAACCCTAAGGTTTCAAGAAAGCCACTAAACATCCTTAACATAACATAAATCAAGTTTTAGCACTAGTTAAACCAAGAGTAGCAAGAAGACTCCATCCTTCACCTTTGTTAGCCAAAGTCCAACTTATTAGCCATGATCTCCTCCTTGATTTGGTCCAGCATTGCCCTAGCTCGTGCTCGTGTGATGCACACAAGATAGGGTGTGGTGCCTTGACTTGGAAACCTGGAGCCTTGGACGCCGGTCTTGGTCATTTGCCTAAGTGAAAGCTCCCCTTTGTCGGAAATGTTTGACTTATCCTTAGAGTTGGAGTCTACACTCAAAACATGGACCAAATTAACATCAAAAGTGCCCGGAAAAATGGCCCCATCAAGCATAGGCACGGGCGCACCCATTGGAGTTGTGTGCAAAGGCGCATAACCGGGTGCCGACGTCGTGTGCAGGGGCGCATCATAGGGCTGCAAGGGCGCGCCACATGGATCAGGCATCGGAAGCAGAGACACATGGTCACATGGACTCACATCATCCTCCCCCCCTTAAAAAGGGTTCATCAACGAACCCGGCCAGCTGATCTACAAAACAAGTCAAGACAAAAACATCCTTCCCAAACACAACATGATATGACAAAATGTAAGCACAAGCTGTGCCACTTTTCTTTTTAATCTTGTTTGCATGGTATATGACAAAGCTATTCAAAGTATGACAATAATTCAGCCAAGATGTCAAGTCATAAGATAAAAGTAAGGAACAAGTGTTACTTCCCTGAATGACATGAACACCATAGCTTGGGACAGTTCTCAGCTCCTACTTGTTCGGTCATTCTTTGAGCTCCAAACTCCAAATTGAGCGATTCCAAGTCCCAGATTGATCTCAAGAAGTTCACTTCATGTCCTCCAAATTTGAGCATCATTAGACGATTGACTTGAAAGTTACACCATTGTTTCCAAGGTCGTGCAGATTTATCCGAGAAGAAGGTTTCACATTCCTCTTTCGGTTTGGCCAAGAGTAGGGGCGTAGAGGTGCCGCCTATGTCCAGGTTCTTGTCCTTATTTTCCTCTTGGTTAGCATGCTTCTTCCTTTTCTCCTTGGATGCATAATCCAACATTATCTCATGGGGAGGCATCGGGTGCAAAGTCACCTTCTTTCCCTCCATTTGGAAGTGATACTCGTTGGATATTCCGAATTGCTTCCTTGTCAAGTTGCCATGGGCATCCCAAAAGTAGATGACAAGTGGTCATCGGGACCACGTCACACTCCACCTCATCCTTGTATGGCCCTATAGAAAAAGACACACGAGCCCTCTCCTTGATTTGGATAGGGATGTTAGAATTCAACAAACACAACGGGTAAGGTAAAGGGTAAGGAGTAGTACTCAAAGAAAACCTATCCACCACCTCTTGACTAATAATATTACAACAAGAGCCGCTATCAATAATCACACTACATACCTTATTCATGATCTTTCATCGAGTGTGAAAGATAACCTCTCATTGACTTGGTGTGATGGTGTTCTCCGTCATGAAGAGTGTTCGTTGGATTACAAAGCACTCTCCTTCCTCGGACGTGACATGGAGTTCCTCTTCTTATTGAACCTCGGGACTCTCTTCTTCTTTTTCTGCAGCCCCTTCATCCTCATATTCGTACTTTCCTTGGGCTGTAAGAAGAACCTTCTGTTCGTTTGGACAATTCCTAGCATGTTGCCCATGACCAAAACACTTGAAACACTTCACATCGTTGGCTCACTCTTCTCCTTCTTTCTGTGAGTGTGGAGTGAACTCCTTCTTTGGTTGTGAACTCGAGTCTCTCCTAAACTCCGGATTCTTGGCATCAAAATGTGCTTCCATGGATTGAAGGGATTGTTGAATGAACTGAAACATTGCCTCCACTGATTTGGGTGACCCATCATCGACCTTGTTTTTGTCTTCGTCATCACCTACACTCGGCATCATAACAAAATTCCAAGTAACAAGCAATGATATAGAGATGCACACGAATTAATCACCAAAACTTGTTCGAGATGGAAATCCGACAAGTTGCAAGTATGAGGTTCTAGGTGACCAACACAAGACAACAAGGAAAACTCAAGCACTCCACACACTCATCAAAAGGCAACAACAATAGGAAGCTACTAAACACCAAGAAACTCAAACAACAAACTTAAACAAACTTTTAGGCCTTGTTCGGGTTCTCTTTCTCACGTGGTCCGACTTATTCTATGTCCGACCTCTCTTTCACTTTCACCGGGTCCGAGTTTTTCTAGCCCCGATTCTCTTTCTCCCCAAGTCCGAATTTTTCATTTAAGGCACGAATTCTGATTTTTTTTTAAAAAAAACTTTAAACAATCATAGCAAGCAAGACAAGTACTTCTTGGTGTCGTTCCCGTATCCTAGAGTCGAAGCCAATCAACCAACATGCAATGAAACTCAAAGGGGATGACTACACATTAGTCCCTCTCGGTTTTCACTCATGAAAATTCAGCAACAAAGATTCATGGATGCACTTAAATGATATAATTAAACAAGGAGTAATCACACCCTTTCAACTACCCAATTCAAGCAAGAATAGACCTTTGGCTTTCTTTCATCTTTTTCGTGTAGAATTCAGCCATGGATCCTCAATATTTTCGAACTCCAACAACAACAATTCAAGGATGAAAAGTTGACACAAATGGAACAAGATTAGGGCAACACCACACGAAAACAACAAGGGATGGACAAATTGATAGAACACTTGCAATGAGTGGAAATCCAAAGTCGAAACAAGGTTTAGATGGCGATACCTTTGCGTGACGCTGATACTACTTGATGTCCGGATCGATGGATGGTTTGGTGGTGTGAGGTGATCGCCTTAAAAAGGAATGAAGACCCTCTCTTGGTTCGATGATGGTGGAACTCGGTGGTTGAATTTGTTCTGGAATCAAAAGAGTAGATCTCCCCCGTCCGGACTCGGAATTTGGTGATTCTAAAGCACAGAGTTAGATCTTTGAGTCTTCAGGAATCCCTCAAAATTTAAAAACCAGATGATTAGTTGTTCGAGAGTTATAATTCTTGCACTAAAAGGCTGAAGGAACCACCGGGATGGAATTTCGGTTTGTTAAAGGGTGGCGTGAAGCATATGGATGCAAGGCTCGGATATGAATCACCGAGAGTTGCAAACTAAGTTGAAGATGAAGTTGGATATGAATCACCAATAAGTCTTCAACAAGATTGAACAAAGAAATTGAAAGAAAACTTCAATTAGAAAACAAAGGAAAAGAGAGCATTTTTCATCATCAAGGCTAAGGAAGAAGGAGGCCAAAATGAGGGTTATATAACCCCTAATGCCACGTCTCACCTAAAACAGCCCACACTCCACACGAAAGGCTCAAGTCTCATTTGATTGTGGTCCCGATCTTCCACAAGTCTCCTCAATGTTCTCTTGTATTTCCAACACCAATTTGAAGAATTTATGCACGAAATTAATCTCTCTTTTCTCCTTCACTGAATCAAATGATGGAGGATTCAATTATAAGAACACACGAATTGGAATTACTCAATTTGGAGTTGAATTGCAAAAGTTATGAAGATTACAAGACACGAATGTTATTTTGGACCAAAGACTCGAGAATAACTATGCCAAGTTATTCTCCAAGCATGATCTAATTTTTATTAAATGAAAAGCTTAGTTTAAATAGAGAATACAAACTAGGATATCCTTCGAGCACAAGGAAACTTCACAACCTTCCTTGCTCTCCAAGATATATTAAATATAATACTAAAACCACTACCTATGTTTCCTTATCTAAATAAATTAAATAAATAATTATCTGACTTATAAGTTAAGAAAACTAAACCTTGATGAAGCTCGAAATAAACCAACGCTAAAGAGAAGAAATGAAATTGTATTTATTCGATGAGACAAACCCTTGCTTTTTATTTATGGTTTCGGAGCGGGATTATTACAACGCGATTATGCCCTAGATCTCCTTACACGGGATTCGAGGTCTCTGCCTAACAAAGCCTCGAGACCTCTTAATTACAACGAGATTATTACTTTACAAACTACTAGCGAGGCTCGTTCCTATTACAAATGAAGAGTCTAGTAAGCGAGGTGGTACACTTGAGTGCTTACAAAAAGATTGTAGTTTGCGAAGTGGCTTTGAGCAAGATCCTGCTTGGGACGAGGTCTCCTTGGGCTACATGAAGTCTTTTTGTAGTGCTTCACTTGATTGTAGCGTGGTCTTTTACGATGATTCAACACGTCAATCTTCAATCAACAAGATAGTTCTTGAGTTCAAGATGTTTTTCGACCCCTTGCAACCTCCGGGATCTTCTCTTATTTATAGACGTCTGAAGATCATGGTTTTTGCCAACCTCCGATGTGGGATGCCTGAATTTTGGCCCTCCGATTGGTCGAGGCGTAGGTGGCGGCCCATTGGCCGGGAGTTAGGCGGGTTCTGACTGGTTTAGGCGGGGCGGGGATATCAGCTTTTGAATATGCAAGGTTAGGACCTCATGGCGAGCTCTCCATCCATATTTATTAGTGAGTCAGCGAGATTTGGGACCTCGCTCCCGCGGTTTCGATGTTTATTGTTCGGGCAGGGACTTTACCTTTTTGGATGGGTATAGGAAAGATCGTCCACGGAAAAGACCTTGAGGACCTCGTCAGTCTCTTCTACCTCGCGCCACGTGTCTGTTGTTTATACGCCGCTGTTTCGCGCACCATCACAACCCCATGGCCTGGGGTCCTCGGCCCGAGGGCCGTGGGGCATACATGCGCGACGCGCGGTCTGTTACTCCTAGGTAGCGAGATCATAGTTTGAGGATCTCTCTTTGCGAGACCCGAGGTTATGGTTGACGAGACTCGAGACCCTCTTAGCGGGGTTATGTACTTGTGATTTTCTGGATGTTTTCTTTTGGTTATGCGGCTGAAGGGTTTCGGGCCCATCTCCCTGCTTTTCATTAATGGGCCCTTCCAGGAGTTAGGCCCATTAAGCGGGGAAAGGCCCAACCTTGTCTTTATAAATGATCGTCCAAACTCCCTTCTTCCTCCTCGATTCGTCTTCCTCAAGCCAATTCTCTCTCTTTACGCCCTTTCAGTTTCTCTTACGGTTTTCGGCAAGCAGGCGATAAGTCTCCACCGGTTTGAAGCCCGTAACCGTCTCTTTTACACCGGTTTCGGACAAGAAAGTGGCGAACTTTCCCGGTGCGCGTGTTTTTTTGGTACGTTTTTCTTCTTCGCCTCGTGCCCTAGGTGGAGGCGGTGAGTTTCCAGCGTTTCATGGCGGAGGCGGGCTATAGGTCCGGCGGTGCACTCAAACGCTCTAGTGTGCCATCTGACGGTTGAGTTCATCGCCCCCTCTTTTCTTTTGAATTTCGAATGTTCTTGGGAAGTCCAACTGCCTTGCCGTCCCGAGATAGGATGTTTGCTTTTTCGATCTTCTGAGATCTGCTTCTCGGCCTGCAATTCTGTTTGTTCCTTCCTTATTCTCCCTAGGCTGTCCCGTCTGTCAGAGTAGCCCTAGGGTCGCGTTTTCCCTACGCTACTATCTCGCTACTGCCTTCATCTAGTTTATTTTTCCCTATGATTTTCCTGTTCCAGGTGTTCGCCTTCCGTGACCTGGACTTCGCTTTTCATGCCTAGAGGAGCCCCTTTGAGCCCTCCACCAGGCCTCGCATCCAAAATTTGGGGGGAGTACTACGAAGTGTCTTCCGAGACTGAGGGGACGGTTGAACTTAGCGACTCTCAAACCCCGAGGTCTCCTCTGATTGTGCTCAGCGATCCCTCGACTAGCGCATCCGAAACCTCCATTACCTCGCACTTTTCTCAGTTACGCACGTCATCCGGGTTGAGATGGCTTCGTCCTCAATTTCAGACGATGAACCCGCCGGGTCATACGCGCGATCGTTTGGGTCTAATGAGCAGCCCAGCTTCTATCCGCGGAATATTACCGATTCTATGTCATGCACCCCTCCAGTCATCGAGGAGCGGATACCGATGACTCCAAACCCCGTGGTTGGGATCTTTCTGCCCGAGAGGGTGATGGCCGGATCGTTGAAGATGAAGATGGTGCAAAGAAATCACCAAGAGAACTCGGAAACTCCTTGCTTTGGGCGTAGATCGAATGGAGGTGACGATGGATATGGATGCTCAACTCTTGGATATGACTCACCAAGGGATGAGCAAACTAGATTGCTAGAACGTCGGATATTACGCACCAAAGCCCTAACAAGAGATTGAACGAAGAAAACAAACAAGAACTTTGATTGAAAAGAAGTAAGGGAAACAAGGCAAATTTCATTCAAATCTAACTAGAGAGGAAGGGGTGGCCGCCCATATAACCTAAAAACCAACCTCACAAAGTCAGCCCCTTCACTTAAAGAAATTACAAAATCAACCCATAAAAACCGAGAACTCATTAATTGTCCTTAACCGTAAAATTGTCACTTGTCGAACCATGAAGTAATATGAGACTCCACCCTTCTTCTTTATATCCCTTCGGAAACCTACGAACCATGAGCTCCTCTTGAACTTGACAAAGAATGGCTTTTGCTCGGGATCGCGTGATATGCCCAACATAGGGCGTGGCTTCTTGACTCGGCTTCCTAGTGTCTCGGATTCCGGCCTTAGTTGCTTGTCCTAATATAGACTTCCCTTGCTCATGCACCACGGGCTTGTCTTTCGAGCTATAATCCTCACTTTAGTCATAGGACAAGGCGCCATCAAAAGTGCCCGACGATTTGGCAACATCAAGGTTGGGATCCGACGTAGTGCAAGGCGCGCCAGCCGCTTGCAAGGGCACACCAGCCCCACTCAAGGGATCGCCAAGGGCAGTCCATGGCTCCGAGTGTGCCGGCACTTGCTCGGACTCAATTGTTGGTTCGATTGTCGATGGACTCACATGATCCTCCTCCCCTTGAAAAGGGTTCGTCCTCGAACCTGGATCCTGCTCAAGCTCAACATCATCGTTAGAAAAATAAGGAACAAGATCGGATACGTTGAATACCTCATGGAAACCATAATTCGGAGGAAGATCAAGCTTGTAAGCATTGTCGTTGATGCGCTCTAAAACCTAAAATGGTCCACATCCATGTGGCTTAAGCTTAGAATTCGGAAGAGTGGGAAACCTCTCCTTTCTCAAATGAACCCAGACAAGGTCGCCGAGTTCAAGAATCAGCTCTTTGCACCCTCTATCAGCTTGGTGCTTGTATTGCAATGTTTGCCTCTCCAATTGAAGGCGAGTATCACCATGAATCTGCTTGATATACTCAACTCGGTCACGTCCTTCACGACTCTCTCGATCGGTAATGGTATAAGGCGCTAGATCAAGTGGTGTAACGGGATTGTGCCCATACACCACCTCAAAAGGCGTCTTCATTGTAGCGGAATGAACGGACCTATTGTAAGCAAATTCAATGAATGAAAGACACTCTTCCCACCTGCGCAAGTTAGTTTTCAAAATAGAACACAATAAGGCACCAAGGGTACAATTAACGACCTCGGTTTGCCCATCCGTTTGCGGGTGGAAAGTAGTAGAAAATAAGAGCTTAGTTCCTAGCTTGGACCAAAGCGTCTTCCAAAAGAAACTACAAAATTTTACATCACAGTCAGAAACAATTGATGTAGGGACACCATGCAACCGAACAATATTATCAAATAACAAAGTAGCAACATTAGTAGCATTGTCGGTTTTGTGGCAAGCAACAAAGTGTGCCATCTTAGAAAATCGGTCAACCACCACAAAGATTGAATCTCTACCCCTTTTTGTCCTAGGCAACCCCAAAACAAAGTCCATAGAAATATCCTCCCATGGTGCACAAGGAATAGGCAAAGGGGTATACAAACCGTGAGGGTGGTGCGACTTTGCACATAAACATACAACACATGAAGCACAAACTTTCTCTACCGACCTAAGCATGTGAGGCCAATGAAAATGCTCCCTCAGCATATGCAAATTTTTCATAAAACCAAAGTGTCCCATGAGGCCGCAACCATGGGCCTCTTGGACGAGCAAACGCCTAACCGAACCACTAGGCACGCACAAACGAGTTCCCTTAAAAAGAAAACCCTCATACAAGTAGAATTGATCCCAACTTGCCCCCTTCAAACAAGCATGAAATATTTCTCCAAATTCAGCATCATGAGCATACAACTCCTTTTTAAAAGAAAACCCAAGCAAACGTGCATCAAGTAGAGTGAGAGTGTACCTCCGCGACAACGCATCGGCGACGACGTTGTCCTTGCCTTTCTTGTGCTTGATGACATAGGGAAAAGATTCGATAAACTCCACCCATTTCG
Organism: Fallopia convolvulus; assembly: GCA_964016875.1. Lineage (NCBI taxonomy): Eukaryota > Viridiplantae > Streptophyta > Magnoliopsida > Caryophyllales > Polygonaceae > Fallopia > Fallopia convolvulus. The sequence goes on from OZ024718.1 coordinate 41,548,856, forward strand.
CATGCCTTCGGTTGCTTTCCCTCTCAAGTACTTGAACGCCTCATGATCGGAATGGATGACAAACTCCCAAGGCAAAAGATAATGCTCCCACGCCCGTAGAACTCGGACAAGAGCAAGTAGCTCTTTGTCATACGTGGGGTACTTGAGCTCGGCTCCCCCTAACTTCTCACTATAATAAGCAATAGTCCTCCCTTCTTGCATAAGTACCCCGCCGAGCCCGATTCCCAATGCATCACACTCTATCTCAAACATCTTGCCAAAATCGGGAAGGGCCAACAACGGTACTTGTGTCAACTTAGCCTTAAGGGTTGCAAAGGCCTCTTCTTGCACCTCTCCCCAAGTAAATGGAACATTCTTCTTAGTAAGGAAGGTTAAGGGCGCAACCAAGGTACTAAAATCTCAGACAAACCGGCGGTAGAATCTGGCTAGCCCAAGGAAGCTCCGGACTTGTGTCATGATTGTCGGTGTTGGCCATTCTTGAATCACCTTCAACTTCTCTTCGTCCACTTTTAGTCCATTCCTACTCACAACAAAACCAAGAAATACCACGTGATCCAAGAAAAAGTGGCACTTCTTGAAGTTAGCAAATAGGCGCTCCCTTTTCAAAGCATCAAGCACTTGCCTAAGGTGCTCGACATGGGATGATAAATCATGGATGTAAATCAAAATATCATCAAAGTATACAAACACAAACTTATCAATAAAAGGATGGAGGACGTGGTTCATCAAGCGCATGAAAGTGCTAGGAGCGTTGGTTAACCCGAAGAGCATAACCAACCACTCGTAGAGGCCCTGCTTGGTTTTGAACGTCGTCTTCCATTCATCTCCCTCCTTCATTCTTATTTGATGGTATCTGCTTTTAAGATCAATTTTGGAGAAGAGACTCGCCTCATGAAGCTCATCAAGCATGTCCTCAAGCCTCAGAATTGGATGGCGATACTTGATGGTGATGTTGTTGATCGCCCGACAATCAACGCACATCCTCCATGCGTCGTCCTTCTTAGGCACTAGAATGACGGGAATGGCACACGGGCTGAGTCTCTCACCCACATACCCTTATCTAGGAGCTCTTGGACTTGTCTTTGAAGCTCCTTTGTCTCCTCGGGATTGGCTCGATAGGCTGGACGGTTCGGTAGAGTGGCGTCGGGGACAAAATCGATTTGATGCTCTATTCCCCTTAGCGGTGGGAGTCCCGTTGGCACCTCTTCTTGGAAAAGCATCTCAAAGTCCTACAAAATATTAGAAATGGGAGGAGGAAGATCAACTAATTCTTGGGAAGATAGATAGGCCTCTTGAAAAACAAGTAAAAGATAAACGCCACTTCCCTTGAATGTATGAATTATCTCCTTCGGTTTGGCCAAAAGCAAGGGCGTAGAAGGGCCGCCGAGAGCTAGCTTCTTGTACTTCTTTCCCTCTCAAAGCGCATGCTTCTTTCTTTGTTCCTTAGCTGCGTGATCCAACATAATTTCATGGGGAGTCATCGCGTGCAACGTCACCTTCTTTCCCTCCATTTGAAAGTGGTACTCGTTGGATACGCCATCATGAATTGCTCCCTTGTCAAATTGCCAAGGACGTCCCAAAATGAGATGACAAGCGGTCATAGGAACCACATCACACTCCACCTCGTCCTTGTATGGCCCTATAGAAAAACAAATATGAGCCCTCTCCTTGACTTGGATATGGGCGTTAGAATTCAACCAACACAAGGGATAAGGTAAAGGATGACAAGTAGTTTGCAAAGAAAAATGATCCACCAAAGCTTGACTAATAATATTACAACAAGATCCGTTGTCGATAATCACACTACATACCTTATCCATGATTTTGCATCGAGTGTGAAAGATAACCTCACATTGACTAGGTGTGGTGGTGGTCTCCGTCATGAAGAGCGTTCGTTGGACCACAAAGCACTCTCCATCCTCGGCGGTGACATGGAGCTCGTCTTCTTCAACCTCGGGGCTCTCCTCTTCCTCTTCCGCAGCCCCTTCTCCCTCGTACTCGTACTCCCCTTGGGCGTTAAGGAGGACCTTCCATTCTTTTGGGCAATTCCTAGCGTAGTGCCCATGGCTTAAGCACTTGAAGCACTTTACATCACTTGCCCGCTCTCCTTCTTCTTGCCAAGGACGTGGAGGAAATTCTTTCTTTGGTTGAGGAGTCGAGTCCTTCCTAATCTCCGGCTTCTTAAACTGATTCAGTGGCACCCTAGGAGCTGTGGAGGATAGTTGCCATGCCTAAGAAGTGGTAGAACTTGAGCGCCGTTGAGCAAGATGCTTGTAGATCTGGTTGGTGTAGTGAAGCACTTTCTCAACATGGGTTCCTCTACTGAAATGCTGCATACTCAAAATATTTTTTAGTTTTGAATTTAATCCATTGACAAATTTAGAAAACGCATACCCGTCGGGAAATTCATTTCGGAACGAAAGATGAGCATACGCAGCTCGTTGTAAAACTCATCAGGAGATCGGTTTCCTTCGTGCACTTGTTCCAACTTTACATGGATGCGTTCCGTGTAGTCTTGAGGCACGAACCGCTCCTCTAAAGCCTCTCTTAGATCTTGCCAAGTATTGATTAGTGGCATCCGACGTATTCTTCTCAAGGCCTTGTCCTCGAGCCACCATTGATAAGCAAAATCGGTGAAGTGGATGGCAGCCATGGCCACTCGCCGAGCATCATCGTATCCATAGAAATCAAAGATGGACTCCACCTTGGCAAGCCAATCAAGGCATGCATCGTCGTCGGATGTTCCCGCAAAGGTTGGCACGTTTAGCTTTATGCCATGATGGGGATCCCGAGGCCGCTCCTCGTGATGCGTCGGCGCGCCTTGGCAAGGCTGCCCGGTGACTCCATAAGCCGGTCCCCATGGAGGTTGGCCGTGCCTTGGAAGGTGCATGGCTGATGGAGTAAAATTGGTGGTCATTGTAGGATTGGCTTTTTGATAGTTTGGAACTCCATAACCTGAAATGTTAGTGGAACCAATAGGAATATTATTCGGAAATGTAGCAAAAGAAGGCCTTACCCCGGAATTGGCCACAAAGTGTGGATTGTGGAAGCTCGAGGGAGGAACATAAGGAGGAATGGCTCCCATGGAAGTACTCAAACCGAGTGAGGCTAGAGCTTCCGTATTTGGCATGTATGATGTCGAGGCCTCTTCGTGCAACAACTCCACCCGATTAGCACTTTGTAACACACTTGGTGGAGCTCCCGTTTGAGGCACCCGTGTTCCATTATCTCGGTCTTGTACTTGACTCTCCAAATCAGCAAAACGAGTCTCCATAGCTTGCAAGGATTGTTGCATAGAAAGCAACAAAGCTTCCACCGACTTAGCGGACGTCTCTTCAACCTGTTGCTTGTCCTTTTCGCCGCCTACACTTGTCATCTTAACAACCACGTGAAATCAAAGGTCTAGTGCACTTGAATTAACCACCAAGACTTGTTCGAGATGAAGATCCGACAAGTTGCAAGTATGCAAAGGACAACAAAGGACAACCAAAAGAGACGCACCACACACTTGTCTAAGAGAACAATGCTAGGAAGCTACTAAACACCAAGAACAACAAGCATCAAGTAAAGGAAATTTTTTAGGCCTTTGCTAGGCTCCACGATTTGACTACTCTTTCCGTGTCCGGTCCCTTATTTGCTTTACGCCACCGGGCAAGGTTTTTCTAGTCTTGTTTTCTTTTTCTGTGCCCGGCCCCTTATTAGCTTTACGCCGCCAGGCAAGGTTTTTCTGATTTCTTTTCTGTTTTTGATTTAGTAAAAGATTCCAAATACAACTTAAACAACAACACAAGATGTTCCGTCTTGGTGTCGTTCCCATATCCTAGCACCGAACCATTCAACAAGCATGTAATTAAACAGATTAAGGCTGTTTGGACACATAAAATCCACGTTTTTTCAGCACAAAAAATCAGCAAAGACTCATTCAATTCAACTCCTAATTGAAGGCATTAATCAAGATAGAGAAACAACCCTTCAACTACTAAAATTTTGAGAACCTTTGGTGTTCTTATCATGCTCATTTCCGATCAGAAAAACAGCCATGGAGGCTAAGAACATTAACTTTCAAGGACAACAATTCCCACACAACACAAGACAACAAACAACAACAAGTCTCTCGCAACACACAAAGAGGAATTCGACCAACAGAACTTGCAACGAGTGGACTTTAGAGGTCGGAACAAGGATTAAATGGCGATACCTTCGCGTGGCTCTGATACCACTTGATAGCCGGATCGTTGAAGATGAAGATGGTGCAAAGAAATCACCAAGAGAACTCAGAAACTCCTTGCTTTGGACGTAGATCGAATGGAAGTGACAATGGATATGGATGCTCAACTCTTGGATATGACTCACCAAGGGATGAGCAAACTAGATTGCAAGAACGTCGGATATTACGCACCAACGCCCTAACAAGAGATTGAACGAAGAAAGAAAACAAGAACTTTGATTGAAAACAAGTAAAGGAAACAAGGCAAATTTCGTTCAAGTCTAACTAGAGAGGAAGAGGTGGCCGGTCATATAACCTAAAAACCAACCTCACAAAGTCAGCTCCTTCACTTAAAGAAATTACAAAATCAACCCATAAAAACCGAGAACTCATTAATTGTCCTTAACCGTGAAATTGTCACTTGTCGAACCATGAAGTAATATGAGACTCCACCATTCTTCTTTATATCCCTTTGGAAACCTACGAACCATGAGCTCCTCTTGAACTTGCCAAAGAGTGGCTTCTTGACTCGGCTTCCTAGCGCCTCAAATTCCGGCCTTAGTTGCTTGTCCTAATGTAAACTTCCCTTGCTCATGCATCACGAGCTAGTATTTTGAGCTATAATCCTCACTTGAGTCATAGGACAAGGCGCCATCAAAAGTGCCCGATGATTTGGCAACATCAAGGTCGGGATCCAACGTAGCGCCTGCCAGCCCCTTCCAAGGGTGCGCCTCCATCCGCTTGCAAGGGCACACCAGCCCCACGCAACGACATGACAAGGGCAGGCCGTGGCTCCGAGTGTGCGGGTGCGCCAAGGGCAGGCCGTGGCTCCAAGTGTGTAAGCGCGTGCTCGGACTGGATTGTTGGTTCGGTTGTCGATGGAATCATATCAAGGGGCCCCGATAATTCTCAAAAGAGAGGCCCTTGTGAAGATCGCAAAGGATTTTCCATGGCCCGAGGGGGTTGAGCTGGCGCTCCCGGACGGGGAGGGCTGCTAATTGGCCTTGTACGACAAGTGCGCGGTCGTTCACCTCCACAGCCTCACGGGCCGGCTTCCGACTGCCTCTTGCTCGGCACATAAACGTTTGCCCCGCGCAACTGTTTCCCAACGCATGGAGGCACTTGTGCGCGTATACCCTCCGAAGCTACGAGCTCGGGGATGGGCCTGACGTGGATGTCATGACAAGCTTGTTTCTAGCAAGGCGAGAGCAGAAATCATGTCTTGTCAACCTAAGTTTGCCCGGACTCAAGATCACCACCACCCAGTCGAACGTCGGCCAGTGGAAGGACAAGTGGTTCTTGGTTCGGGACCACACTAGGAGGTACCTCAATTTCCGACGTCCCAAGGGGTTGCTACATGTCACCGAGATCAAGACTCGGTTCGCAATTCCGCGCCAGGCCCCTTAATCGGAATACTTGGCGCAGGATCGGCTCGAGCGGGCGGGTCTGAGTCTTACCTTCCTGAACCGCGAGAGCACAGAGGGTACTTATTTCTTTATGTTTTCTCGCCCTTGCCTTGTTTCTTGTTTTGCTTTGTGTTACATTCGGACCACGTGCGTTAACCCCGAGCCTCGCTCAGGTTGTGCACGTCGCACCTAGATTGTCCGCGATGGCTATGGGCGCTGCTCGGATCATGCGCTTTCTGATTTTGATTGTTTGCGATGATCACGAGCCTCGCTCGGATCACGCATTCTATATTTTGATTTATTTGCGATGACCACGAGCCTTGCTCGGATCACACATTCTAGATTTTGATTGTTTATGATGATCACGAGCCTCGCTTGGATCACGCATTCTAGATTTTGATTGTTTGCAATGATCACGAGCCTCACTTGGATCACGCATTCTAGATTTTGATTATTTGCGACCTCCTTCCCTTTTTCTTTTATTAACTCGCTTTTTCCTTCTCAGTGACTCTCTTGGATGATTAGGCCCGAAGGGCGAAAGGGAAGAAACCTGTGGGGCCTACCGTGCAGACCTCTAGGGACCCGAAGGCCTTGGCGCCGAAGGTGCCAGGCCTTGCGAAGCTCGTAGGGGTGAAAATTGTTGAGGGGGGACCGCCTAAAGGAGACGCTACCAGAGCGTCCTCCCAGGCCCCCACGCGATCCAGCGACTGGGCTGGTTCCAAAAGGAAGGAAACGGAGGCGTCGCCTCGCAGAGAAAAAAGGAAGAAGCACAAGGGGGACAGCCAGCGCAGCTCCTCGGGGAGGGAAGTTGTCCCAAGTTCCAGCCTCGAGGGGCGGGTTCTTGCCGCCACTGGCTCCCTGCCGCGAAGTTCCACTGCCCCGAGCCATCCAGGGGAGTGCTTAGGAACTCGAACAAGGCCGATTGGAAGGAGAAGATTGCGTGGACGAACAATCTCTCCGAGGATGCCCTTAACAACGAGGCCCTCCGATCCTCAGCGATGGTATGTTTTGTTTTTCTTTGTAAGCCTCGCTTGAAAGTTTCTTACTTGTTCTTCCCTAACATATTTTTGATTTTCTAGCACAATTTCTTCGAGAATTACAATTGTAGCCGCATCAACCTCCTCCACAAGAAACTGGATAAGATGGAGGAGAAGCTCAAGGCCGGCACGGAGGAGTGCGCCAAGAGAGAGAAGGCCCTCGCAGATGCCGAGAGGCAGGTCGGCTTCGGAAGTCGCAACGAAGGATGAGGCCAGGGAGGCGGCCAAGGCGAAGGAGGAGGCTGCGAAGGCGAAGGCCTTTGTCGGGGATCTACATGCCTCGGTTGAGGACCTGCGGACCAAACTTTCCGAGGAACATAAATATTACAAGGAGAAGGAATCAGAGCTCCAGAAGGTGGAGGAGGAGAACAGCAGCCTTCACAACCGCATCAAGGAGCTCAACGAGGAGGTGGAGGCTGCAGGGCCCAAATATGTTGAGTCGGCCGCGTACAAGGAAGAGTTGATAAGCGACATTGATGGGATGTACCGGCAGGCCATCCGCGTAGGGGTGAGACAGGCGGTTGCGAAGTATCAACACATCGACCCCCGCATCGTCTTTTTCATTCCAAACTACGGGCTGACCATGGGGGAGACCGAGAAGGATCTCGAGGGAGAATGTGAATTTTTCCTCGATAACGAAGACAGGGTTGTGGTGACCGAGGATGAAACCCCTGCCACAGACCTCGTGGACAGGAGAATCTGAACCCTGCCTACGCTGCCCTCAACCCCGCCCAGGCCGATCCCGCCTCGGAGATCGAAGTTGTTCATGCCTCGCCCCTTCGTCAACTCCCAATGTCCCCTCCTTCCGACAGGTAGAATGAATGAAAGGCTTTTTTGTAATTCTCTTTTTTGTGGTTTGAACATATGGTAGCCCTGCTAGGGCTTGTAATATAACGTTTTGGCCCTCGCGGCCTTGTTTTATGCATTTTCCCCTTTATCCTTGTATATGGTTTATATTACGCGTTGTTTTGAGGGTTCTAAAGGTCTGTTCCATCCCGATCCAACCCCATGGCCTGAGTGCTCCAAAGCTTGCAGATTACTCGAGCCATATCAGGTTATTCTTAGTTTAATCGCGCAGCGATAGAGCCTTGCTCGAATCGCGCGTATCATACATATTATTTGCGGTGATCACGACCCTTGCTCGGATCGCGCATATCACACAGATTGTATGCAGCGATCACGAGCCTCGCTCGGATCGCACATGCCACACAAATTGTATGCAGCAATCACGAGCCTCGCTCAGATCGCGCATGCCGCACAACTTGTATGCAGCTATCACGAGCCTCGCTCTAATCGCGCATGCCACACAGATTGTATACAGCGATCACGAGCCTCGCTCGGATCGCGCATGCCGCACAGATTGTGTGCAGCGATCACGAGCCTCGCTTGGATCGCGCATGCCCCACAAATTGTATGCAACTATGACGAGCCTCGCTCGGATCGCGCATGCTACACAGATTATATGCAGCGATCACGAGCCTCGCTCGGATCGCGCATGCCACACTTAGATTATCTCTAGCCCCAAGCGGGAAGCTTGGGGAGGATGGATTGTTGCAATCACTCGGGATTGCTCCCAGTGATCGTGACATCGCTAGATTATTTCCAACCCCAAGCGGGAAGCTTGGGGTGGATAGATAGTTCGGATCACTCGGGATTGCTCCTAGTGATCGCGATCTCGCTAGATTATTTCCGACCCCAAGAGGGAAGCTTGGGGAGGATAGGTTGTTGTGATCACTCGAGATTGTTCCCAGTGATCGCGATCTCGCTAGATTATTTCCGACCCCAAGCGGGAAGCTTGGGTAGGTTGGGGAGGATAAGTTGTTGCGATCACTCGGGATTGCTCCCAGTGATTGCGATCTCGAAAGATTATTTCCAACCGCAAGCGGGAAGCTTGGAGAGGATAGATTATTGCGATCACTCGGGATAGCTCCCAGTGATCGCGATATCGCTAGATTATTTCCAACCCCAAGCGGGAAACTTGGGGAGGATAGATTGATGCGATCACTCAGGATTGCTCCTAGTGATCGTGATCTCGCTAGATTATTTCCAACCCCAAGCGGGAAGCTTGAGGAGGATAGATTGTTGCAATCACTTGGGATTGCTCCCAGTGAACGCAATATCGCTGGATTATTTCCAACCCCAAGAGGGAAGATTGGGGAGGATAGATTGTTGCGATCACTCAGAGGATTGCTCCCAGTGATCGCGATCTCGCTAGATTATTTCCAATCTCAAGCGTGAAGCTTTGGGAGGATAGGTTGTTGTGATCACTCGAGATTGCTCCCAGTGATCGCGATCTCGCTAGATTATTTCCAACCCCAAGCGGGAAACTTGGAGAGGATAGATTGTTGCGATCACTCGGGATTGCTCCCAGTGATCGCGATCTCGCCAGATTATTTCCAACCCCAAGCGGGAAGCTTGAGGAGGATAGATTGTTGCGATCAATCGGGATTTCTCTCAGTGATCGCGATCTCGCTTGATTATTTCCAACCCCGAGTGGGAAGCTTGGTGAGGATAGATTGTTGCGATCACTCGAGATTGCTCCCAGTGATCGCGATATCGCTAGATTAATTCCAACCCTAAGCGGGAAGCTTGGGGAGGATAGATTTTTGCCATCACTCGGGATTTCTCCTAGTGATCGTGATCTCGCTAGATTATTTTCAACCCCAAGCGGGAAGCTTTGGGAGGATAGATTGTTGCGATCACTCGGGATTGCTCCCAGTGATCGCGATCTCGCTAGATTATCTCCATCCCCAAGCGGAAAGTTTGGGGAGGATAGAATGTTACGATCACTTGGGATTGCTCCCAGTGATCACGATATCACTAGATTATTTCCAACCCCAAGCGGGAAGCTCGGGGAGGATAGATTGTTGCGATCACTAAGGATTGCTACCAGTGATCGCGATCTCGCTAGATTATTTCCAATCTCGCTAGATTATTTCCAACCCCAAGCGGGAAGCTTGGGGAGGATAGATTGTTGCGATCACTCGGGATTGCTCCCAGTGATCGCGATCTCGCTAGATTATTTCCAACCCCAAGCTGGAAGCTTGGGGAGGATAGATTGTGGTGATCACTCAGGATTGCTCCCAGTGATCGTGATCTCACTAGATTATTTCCAAAACAAGACAACATTGTAACATAATTCGTCATCCTTTATAGACAAAATTTGGCGATAACGAAAACTTAGAAACATTACATGTAATACCTTTTGAGCCGAGCGACATTCCAAGTTTTACTTAGAGTGTGCCCCTCGCTATCTTTTAGCTTAAAGGGTCCTGGCGCAACCTCTTCTCCAAGGAGATATGGTCCTTCCCCCATCGACACGTCTTAAAACGAGATTTCCCGGGATCAAAACCCGAGGTTTGACCTTCTTTTCATGATACGCGGCAACTCGTCGCTTGTACTCCTTGGATCGCAAAGCCGCGACTTCGCGATGTTCATCCCTGAATTGTAACTCTACCTTGAGAGTAGCCTCGTTGTCTTTTTCATCAAAGTTGAAAACCCTCTTAGAGGGGACCAGGGTTTCGACCGGGACCAACGCGTCCACCCTGTAGGTTAATGCGAAGGGGGTTGAGTGAAGGAGCTTCGCCCAACGACCTTGTGCGGTGCCCAGCCGCCTTTTTAGGTCGGACATGATCCTGGCGTTGACATTCTCGACCTGGCCGTTTGACTGGGGGTGGGCCACAGAGGAAAATTTGAGGGCTATGCCCAAATCGGAGCAAAAAGTTCGGGTCTCCTCGCAGTCGAATTGGGGACCGTGGTCAGTTATTATGGTTATGAGCACCCCGAACCGACATACGAGGTTTTTCGAGAGGAAGGAATAGACCTTCACCCCTGTGATCTTTGCCATCTCTTCTGCCTCGACCCACTTGGTGAAGTAGTTGATGATGACCAGGATATATTGCACCTTCCCCATGGCCTTGGGGAAGGGTCCAAGAATATCCATTCCCCACATCGCAAAGGGGCAGGGGGAGTGAATCGAGCGCAATGGTGTGGTCGGGGCGTGTTGGATGTTGGCATGCCTCTAGCACCCGTCGCAACTCTGGACGTAAGTCCTCGCGTCCTGCCTGAGTGTGGGCCAAAAGTACCCTAAGTGGACGATTTTGTGTGACAAGGCGCGCCAACCAGGATGACCGCCAACCACGCAGTAACGAGCAGCCTGCATTTTGAGCTTTCTGGCTTTCGCGAGGTCTTCGGGAAGGATTCCGCTTTCCACGTATCGCGCGATTGGGGTCATCCTGTCTTCGACTCTTATGGAGAAAACTCTGCTGGCAACGCTTTGCGAGAGCTTCATCTCCATCATCATGCGGTTTCCATCCTCAAAGGGGAGAGTCGATGCCAACCTAGCGAGGGCATCGACTTTAGTGTTAGCGGCGCGCGGTATGGATTCCACCGCGAATGTTTCCACGCATGATACCAAGGCCTTAACCTTCTCTCGGTACGCGGGTAGGAACCCCGTCTTGGCCTCATACTACCCATTCAACTGTCGGGCAACTAATTCGGAGTCGGTGTACACCCTGATTTTACGAGCTCCGCTGAGCAGCGCCATATCTATCCCGGCGATCATGGCTTCATACTCGGCCTTGTTGTTGGTGGTATCGAAGGCGAAGTTAAGGTCATACTCCGTCTCGATTGAGGGACCGACAAGAAATACGCCAGCCGGCGTCGCATCGCGAGCTGTCAACGAAGACCTTCCATTCCTCCGTACTTTCATCAACTTCCGGGAAGGTTACCTCCACCATGAAGTCGGTGAGGGCCTGCCCATTCATCGCGGTTCTTGGCAGGTAGCTGATATGAAACTCGGAGAGCTCGACCTCCAATTTGGTCATCCGTCCAGAAAGGGCGGGCTGGTTGAGGATTTATCGGAGGGGGAGATCAGAGAGGACCTGAATTGGATGGGATCGGAATTGTGGGTGCAAACGCCTCGCGGCCGTTACCACGGCCAAGGCCATTTTCTCTGTCGGGGAATATCGTTGCTCCTTAGGCTGGAGCACGCGACTGATGAAATAGACGGGATGCATCGCCTTTCTTGTCAACACCGCACTGACCGTCTTTGGACTCACCGCCACGTAAAGTTGCAAATCTTCGCCCGCCTTCGGAGGGGACAACGTGGGGAGCTTTGACAAAAAGGCCTATAACCCAGAGAAAGCGAGCTCCAACTTCTCGTCTCAAACAAATTTGTTATTTTTCTTTAGGGCCGCGAAGAAGGGCAGCGACCTGTCCGCCAAACAAGAGCAGAACCTCCCGAGGTAGTTCACGGCGCCGTTAAGCCGCTGTACCTCGGTCCGAGACCGGGGTGACCTCATCGAGAGAATTGATTCGATCTTGGAGGGGTTCACATCTATTCCCCGTGCGCTGATCATGAACCCTAGGAATTTTCCCGAAGACACGCCGAACACACATTTCTTGGGATTGAGGCTGAGCCTATTGTGCCTGAGTGTTGCAAAAACCTCTGCGAGGTCTTCTAGATGTTCCTTCGAGGTCTTGCTTCGAACCACAATGTCGTTAACATAGGCTGATACGTTTCTGCCTAGATGATTTTTGAAGATTCGATCCAAGAGTCGTTGGAAGGTGGCACCCACGTTCTTTAACCCAAAAGGCATGACCTTGTAGCAATAGGTCCCTCGCTGGGTGATGAAGGCAGTTTCCTCCTCATCTCGCTGGGTCATTAAGACCTGGTTGTAACCTGAGTATGCATCGAGGAAGCTTAGCACCCCGTGACCTACCGTGGAATCGACCAGTTCATCGATCGATGGCGGGGGTAACTATCCTTGGGAAAGCCTTGTTCAAATCTTTGAAATCTACGCACATGCACCACTTCCTGCTGGCCTTCTTCACCAGCACGACGTTAGACAGTCATCTGGGCATTCGCGACACTTTCCCTTTGAAATCTTTGAAATCTACGCACATGTTCAAATCTTTGAACCTCGCGGATGAATCCCGCAGCCAACAACTTCCTTACCTTGGCATTCGCGACACTTTCCCTTTCTCCGTTCATCTTCCTCCGTTGTTGCACCACATGACGGATGGTGACGTCGAGGTTTAAAGAATGTTGGGCCACAATCTGCAGGACTCCACGGAGATCTTTAGCAGTCCAAGCGAACACGTCATGGGAGCCAACGAGCAGGGATTCCAGCTGTAATGTTGACTCCCCGGAAAGACATTTGCCCAAAGAGAGCTTTTCTACCTCGATGTCGAAGGGAGTGATTACCCTTCTCTCGTTTTCCAAGGTTGGGACGGTGAAGTCCCGAACCTCGAGATCAGCAACACCGACAACATCCACCATGAACACCGGACACTTCCGTTTTGCGGAGGTCGCGTAGCAAACACGGCCCTCCTCTTGGTAGCCTTTGACCTCGCCGACTCCACCGTCAACTGGTAACTTCATCTTTAGGTGGTAGATGGACACCACGGCTTGGAACTCATCAGGGACACCCTCTCGATGATTGCATTATACACCGAGGGTAAACGCACCACGGTGAATTCTACCCTTTCGGTCTGTCTTGTCGAACTTGTTCCCAACTTCATCAAGAGGTCGATGAGTCCCGCCACGTCGACCTCGTCCCCTGAGAAGGACGTTAGCTTCCCGGCTTAAGGCTTTAAGGATGTTGCTGAGATCGCCAGTTGTTCGAAGGCATCATAATACATCATGTCCATGTAAGACCCCGTGTCAACCAAAACTCGTTTAACCATCTTCGATCCTAGCTGCGCGTGCACCACCAAGGGGTCAGAGTGTGGCATATGGAGATTTTCGGCGTCCTCGGTTGTGAAGGACAGCCCCTCGTGGGATCTTGAGGACAGCGCGACGCTGAAAACCGAGGGCTCATGATGGTTTGCCCTCGCATACCTCTTTCGCTCGGCCTGGCTTGATCTTGCCAACGACGGACCGCCCGAGATTATGTGGATGTAGCCGTCGAGGGTCGTAGTGTGTCCGGATTGCGCTTGCTTCGCGGGAACTTGTTGTTCGATATTGTTGGCTCTTGCTTGGTCTTGCGGAACATTGTTGGCCCCTGAGGCGGGGTTACCCTTTGGTTTGTATAGGGGGTCGCCCTTTCTCCTGTAACCTCACTGCCTCCCTCCGAAGCAGTTCCAACTTCCGCAGCCATTGTTTCTCCTCGTGTTGTTGTTGTTGTTGTTGTTGTTGTTTTTCACGGGGTTCTGGGTTTGCGTGACATAGGCATCCTTGGCGGTGGGCACACCCAGCTTTGCTTTCCCCTTAGCCTCGGCTACGATTTCCTTGTCGGTCATCGACCGAGAGATGTGGTTGGCCGCGTCGTCGGCGTACACTTGAGCAGTGATCCGGGCACACAGGTCGTCGTACGTCTTTGGGCACTTCAGGAAAATATGAGTCTTGAAAGCCCCGTGACACAGGTTGCCCATGAGAGTATCGCACGTCGATGCCTCGTCAATGTGCGCAATCTCCACAACTACGGTTGTGAACCTCATAAAAAAGAAACACAGCGCCTCGTCCTCCCCCTACTCGATCCCGCGCAGATCGCGCATATTCTTCTTGTGCTTTCGTGAACCACTGAAATCTGTGACGAAGGCGTCGCACGGCTGGGCAAACGAGGAGACGGACCCGACCTTAAGGCTTGTGAACCAGGTCATCGCGGCCTTCTCTAGGGTAGTTGGGAAGACGCGACAAAAAATCACATCGTTGTATGATTTGACATTCATCTGGACCGCGAAGTGCTTAATGTGTTCCTCGGGGTCTGCGAGCCCATCATAGGACCCCATCTGCGGCCTATGCAAGCTTTTGGGCATCGGCCTGCCTTGGATCTCGTCTATGAAAGACGAAAACCCGCCACCCTCAACGGGACGGCGTTGTGAGCGTGACTTCGAGGCAAGCATCACACTCCCCGTGGTTTCAGACTTCTCCTGACGCTGCGACCCGGAACGCCTCGAACGAGACCTCGAGATCTGCATAGGATCCCGGGGTGGCCTTTTCGTTGATGAGCCGTTGGTTGAATCTTCGCGCCCCGGCACATGTCTGGGGACGTACTCGGGAACATACTCAGGAGAGGGTTGCCCATATCCGGGGATGGGAACGTGCTCAAGCGGCAGGGGTGCATACCCATGGGCGGGGGAAGGAGCGAAACCTTGCTAAAATTGCCCATATCTCGGGTAGGGTTGCGGGTTATGAGTGATGCCGCCTCGTGCGTACCCTTGGTACGGATATGCATTGTAGGACATCGGGGGCTGGTTGGGGTACCCCTGGAAGGGGCACGAAATCTGCGGGTTAGGGTACGCCCACCCCGGAGCAGCCTCGTACGGCCAACCTTCTTGACACTCCGCACTGGCCCATGTCGGGGTCTTAGGCATTTTGTTAGGATGTTGGGAAAAGAGGTTGTTTGGGCAAGCCATGTTGAGATTTAAAAGTCAAGTTCTGTTCGTCGGGAATTTTCTTAGGATGAAGAGGTTCCCACAGACGGCGCCAGTGATGAAGCTCAAAATAAACCAACGCTAAAGACAAGAAATAAAATTGTATTTATTCGACGAGACAAACCCTTGGTTTTTATTTATGGTTTCGGAGCGGGATTATTACAACGAGATTATGCCCTAGATCTCCTTACACGGGATTAGAGGTCTTTGACTAACAAAGCCCCGAGACGTCTTAATTACAACGAGATTATTACTTTACAAACTAATAGCGAGGCTTGTTCCTATTACAAATGAATAGTTAGCGTCTAGTAAGTGAGGTTGTACACTTGAGTGTTTACACAAAGATTGTAGTTTGCGAAGTGGCTTTGAGCGAGATCCTGCTTGAGACGAGGTCTCTTTGGGCGACTTGAAGTCTTTTTGTAGAGCTTCACTTGATTGCAGTGTGGTCTTTTACGATGATTCAACACGTCGATCTTTAATCAACAGGATAGTTCTTGAGTTCAAGATGTTTTTCGACCCCTTGCAACCTCCGAGATCTTCTCTTATTTATAGACGTTTGAAGATCATGATTTTTGACAACCTCCGATGTGGGATGCCTGAGTTTCGGCCCTCCGATTGGTCGAGGTGTAGGTGGTGGCCCATTAGCCGGGAGTTTAGGTGGGGTGGGGATATCAGCTTTTGAATATGCGAGATTGGGACCTCGTGGCGAGCTCTCTATCCATATTTATTAGTGAGTCCACGAGATTTGGGACCTCGCTCCCACAGTTTTGAGGTTTATTTTTCGGGCAAGGACTTTACCTTTTTTGGATGGGTATAGGAAAAATCGTCCACGGAAAAGACCTTGAGGACCTCACCGGTCTCTTCTACCTCGCGCCACGTGTCTGCTGTTCATACGTCACTGTTTCGCGCACCATCAAACCTAACAACTCAAAAGATGTTAATAATAATATAAGAAAGATATATTTCAGCCCTAACAAACTTCCTATAGCCGAAAATAACATAAAGATAATATCCAGTTATAGATAGAATTAAAACTAAAGATAAGATTCTCGTAAGACTTGAACAACTCTCAGTAAATAGCATTTTTCACCTCTTTACTGTTTGATTCTGGATTTGATGTAAACTACAAAGTTGTCGATCCTTTAATTATCCTTCCAACTCAATTTGAACGGACTTGAGATCAATTTTCTAGTCCCAGTTATGACCATTTTACTGAGCATTGCTTTTAATTTGACGGGCTTCTTAACTTTTTGAACTTTCATGACTTCATCCTCTTCCTTGGTGGCCTTGGACTCCATTGATGAACATAATCAAAAGATAATATGGAATCCATGAAAACCTTGTTAAACTTAAATGCTCGGGACCTTAGTAAAGGTCTTGGTCTTTGACCTCTAAGCGTCTTCAACAAATCATTGGCTTGGATCCTACCTTGATCTGTGTCAGTCCTTGACATAACATAAATCAAGTTTTAGCACTAGTCGAACCAATAATCGTAAGAAGACTCCATCCTTCACCATCATTAGCCAAAGTCCAACTTATGAGCCATGAGCTCCTCCTTGATTTGGTCTAGCATTGCCCTATCTCGTGCTCGTGTGATGCACCCAAGATAGGGCGTGGTGCCCTGACTTGGAAGCTTGGAGTCTTGGACGCCGGTCTTGGTCATTTGCCTAAGTGAAAGCTCTCCTTTGTCGGGAATGTTTGACTTTTCGTTAGAGTTGGAGTCTACACTCAAAACATGGACCAAAGTACCATCAAAAGTGCCTGGAAAAATGGCCACATCAAGCATAGGCACGGGCACGCCCATCGGAGTCGTGTGCATGGGCGCACAACCGGGTGCCGACGTCATGTGCAAGGGCGCGCCGTAGGGCTGCAAGGGCGCGACACATGGCTCGGGCGTTGCCATCAAAGACACATGGTCAGATGGTCTCACATCAAACCTTCTCGAAACCAGACTCAAGGGAGTTCCTGCATCGGGCACTAGTGGTGCACAATCATAACTCTCCTTATAAGCCTCCTCAAGAGGTTCCTCACACGGCTTCTGTGTGGGATACTCCTCCTCTAAAGACTCGTAGCCTATAATTGTGGAGGAGCACAACACCCATTTGGGATTGGGGCAGTCCTTCATATAATGGCCACAATCACCGCACTTAAAGCACTCAAGATCATGGGCGCGCTCAGAGGTGGGTGGCGCTGCCTTGGAAGGCGACATGTGTGGAGTCGAGCCCGATCCCGAGGTTTTCTTAGAGTGAGTCATGGGATGAAAACATGTACATGTACCACTCAAATGCACATTAGTAGAAACATAAGGACGAGTGTTGGAAAAAACATACTTGCGCTAGCCAGCCTGAGTAGAAGAATAGGACCACTAACGCACCTACTAATTATAGATTTGCAAAGCTATGTGCCTTAAAGTATTGATATCATTAATGGGAAGGATCTCGAGCCCATCACGTATAGCAATGTTCAACCCACTAATGAATTTGGTCCTAAGAGTAGAGGGGGCGACGACTTTATTCGACTTGTAGTACATGTCCTCAAGAGTCAAGAAGAACTCAAGAAGCGACATACTACCTTGACGAATGTTAGCTATCTACATCCTCATCTGGTTACAGTGATCAACTGGTATATATTTTTGGGTCATAGCATATGCCAACTGATCCCAAGTGGTTGGTGTATTGCCTTGTCGTTCCATATCGTCCACAAAGCGGTGCCACCAAACCGAAGTTGCGCCTCAGAAATGGAGGGTGGCCACTTGGATGGGCTCATGGGGCGGGAAATGGAAATAGTGTAATGTGTGCGCGGTGTCCTGGACCCATTCCAAAAAGATGGATGGGTTGTAATCTCCTTGAAAAATCTCAATCTTAACTTTCACCTTATGTCAGGGGGGCTAGGCATGTTCTCAAGCACCATGGTCGATGCGATGATCATAGCCTCGAACGATATGTGAAAGATAGTGCATTTTCTCATGCCTAGGGTGGTGACCTTGCTCGTAGCGTTAGTGTCGAGGTGGGTGCGGGTCGCGCCGCTCGAAACCTTGGTAAGCGTGGGGATGATGGCATGACGCACGAGCAAATTCAGGAGGATTACCTATATGCTAGCATAATCTAATTTGATGGGCGGTCTTCCAATTCTGGAGGATCACCTAAAGATGGAAAATTATGCGGGTTGATCATGCTTGAATCTACAGATTATTCGTCATTGATTTCATCAAAGTCGTCATGAACAATCGGGATCTCCAAATGAAACCCCTCGGGCCCATAGTGTGGGTTGCATCATTCTCGCACTCCAAGGGGGTGAACTCAGCGTCGTGGACCTCCTCATGTTGGTCTTGGTTCACGACCGGAGATTCCAACTTTCCTTGGGTGTTGTCCTCCGTATTAAAAGGAGTTTCAATCCCGCCTATAACCAAGTGGGAAGTTATCGGATTAAGTTTGAGCAACAACAAATAAAAACACAAGGATCAATGCACTCAAATCCAACACAAGTCACGGAATTGGTCAAGGCAAGGCTATATTTGTGAGAGGCGACTAAGGAAATCAACAATACAATATTATGGTGATGAAATAGCGCTCACACAATAAGGTCACAACTAAAATTCATGCAACAATAAGATGTGCAAAGATCGAAGAGACTAGACAAGAGAAGAGAAGGATTGATTTGGGTTGCCTTATTTTGCTGGTTTCGCTCGATTTAATTTTTCTTGATAAATGCCTAACTTTTTTTAAAATGGTTGGTTACTAAACGAATGTAAACAAGATAAGATTAAAAGAGACCACAAAGGAGGGATAGAATATATGGTAACATCCAATGAAAGAATTGTGCTGAAGATATGGCTCAATACTATGGTTACGAACCTAACTATGAAGCCGCGCAACAACAAGAACAAGCAAGTTGAAAGCAACCAGAACAATAGACGATCAATAGTAGGTTACTAACCTAATCATGCACGAATGAAATCCAATTGGTAGCAAAACAAATCGAATCGATCACAAGCATGCAAGGCGGAATCAAGCAACCCCAATAATCGTAAGGGAAAGAAAAAAATTATAAATATGGCAGAGAATGAATCGAGAGGTCTTGCTCCACTTAGGGTTCAGTTTAAGGGAAATAATTTTTTTGTGATTTTTACGCAAGAATGGATAAATTGAATGAAAATTGCACGAATTAAATCAAAAAAATGACTTACAAGAACTTGGCTCTGATGCTAGTTGATGTGACCGCTCCTCGGAATCGAACAACCATACCGCGCTACAAAACCAAAAGCTACATGTGAGAAAATATTCAAACAAACAACAATAACCACGCTAAAATGATCATGCAATTATATATTTTATGCGGGGTTAATGAAGTCAAAAGGTGTAATATGATCACACCTTACAACAAACATCATAGTTATATTGTTTCTTATGATGAAATAGAAGAAATTATATGTTGCAGTTATAGGAAGTTTGAGTTTGTTGGCTTTGTGTTGACATTTATTGAAAGTTCCCACTTTTCAAGGTGTTACAAAAGTTCTTGAAAATATGGACAAAAATGCCAAAAAAATGAATTCATAGAGTTATTGGTGAATGTTTGATTGATGAAATAGATCCCAAAAGATCTATGGGTAGGAGTTATAGAGATTTATGTTGTCTATCTACCTGCTTGGCCATAAGAGCTGCAGAGTTTGAAGAAGGATACACAGTTCTCAAAGAGGGTCTTCTAAATTTGTTTAACAACCTTGATTTGAAGTCGACTAATGTGCAATCTAGCTTGGAGAGTTGTGACCCGAAAGGAAATGATTTGGGTCCTAATATGCTAATGAATGCCAATGGAATGACAAAGGCAATAAACTGCATTAAATTTAAGCCAAAATCAGGTTCACACACAAGTACAAGACCCATGATTGCACTTGAACAGGTATAAAAGAAAACCCAAAGACCTAAGCAAAAGAAATCATATCAGATTGATATGCAATATCCTTCGAGTAATCATACGGAGCAACGTGCAATCTCTTCCAACCCTACATTGGTATACTCTAAGCTAATCTTAATCAACTTTTTTTTCACATCAACGGCATTAGTATTTCATATCTTAATTACATTATTGTAGGGGAGCCAAATAGCTCAATTTCATGCAAGTGTTCCACAACACTTCATGAGTTATGTCCCTTCCAAGTTCCAATCCTGCATTGGTTTTACTCTAAGCTATTCTAAATCATTTTTTTCACATTAGCAAAATTAGTATTTCATAACTTAATTACATTAAGCATAACCAGCTAGCTTCAGTTGCCTGGAATTGTCCCGGCCACAACAATTCATGAGTTCTCCATCCATGGGAACCAGCCCATAACCCATCCATGCCTTTGGAGTTTAGGCAACTTGATATGAATGCTAAGTTAATATCAACTCAAACTAATCTTCAATTTCCAACCCAAGAAAACTCGCAATTCTCATATGATAACGAGCATAAGAGAGACTAAGGTAAACTAGTTGAGAAAACTTTCGTAATACTTTTATTTATGGTTTCAAAAATCTCACAATGTCTAAACATAAATAAATATTACAAGCTGAGTTGGAGGTTGGTGATGTTTTTAATTTATTTTTTTATTTTCTATGTTTGAACTTCTTCTTTATCTAATAGCAACTTTTATTTTTGTTTATCAGGTATGGAATGTGTTGCTATGCCTTAAATACAATATTAATTATATTTGGCCCTCTCATAGTCTGTTTGGGCCTTCGGCCCATAATCTGTACTATGGTTGTACTAGGGTTTCTTGAGTCACTATATAAACTCTTGAAATGCCTAATATTGTAATACTCTGAAATCAGCCTCCATAATAATATACACTTTCTCTGCCCGTGGATGTAGGTAACACACTGTTACCGAACCACATAAATCTCTGTGTCGATCTCGTTTATTGTTCTCGTTCGATCTCTTGTTACAACAAACTGGTATCAGAGCGAGGTTTCGAATTCTGCCGAGAACGATGTCTGGATCCATGATGAAGATCGACAAGTTTATTGGAAGAAACAGTTTCAGTCTGTGGCAGATAAAGATGTGAGCTTTATTAAAACAACAAGGCCTCTGGTTGCCGTTGGCATCTGATAAGAAGGGAGCAGATACAAGCACCGCTGAATATGCTACCCTGGAGGAGAAGGCTCACTCAACGATTATGTTGTGCCTTGCTGATGATGTTATCACAGCAGTTTCAGATCAGGAAAAGGTTGCAGGTTTGTGGTTGAAGTTGGAAAGCCTCTACATGACAAAGTCGCTGACCAACAAGTTGATGCTAAAGCAGCACCTTTTCAACCTGCGCATGTCTGAAGGTACGCCTCTTAGAGACCATCTAGATCAATTGAATACTATTCTGTTGGAATTGCATAATATTGATAAAGAGGTGGATGATGAGGATGCTTCCTTGTTATTGCTGGTGTCTCTGCCTCCGTCTTATGATAATTTTGTGCAGTCTTTTATGGGTGAAAAAGAGACTATGACGCTGGAAGAGGTTAGATCTACTCTTCACACCAGAGAGATGCGCCATAAGGCTGCTGGAATAGGTATAGAAAATCAGGCTTCTGGATTGATGGCCAAAGGAAGCAAGGATGGTAAGAAAGGCAAGAAAAAGACAAACCAGAGCGAGCAGAAATCAGGCCCTAAATTACCAAACGACGTTTGTGCCTACTGTAAGGAGAAGGGTCACTGGAAGAGTGATTGTCCTAAGAAGAAGAAGCAACAAGGGCAGAACTCCGGATCTGTTGCAGTAGCAGAATGTGGAAATACTTCTGAGGAAGATATTATTTTGCTAGCAGATGATTATACACATCAGGCTGATGTGTGGTTTCTTGACTCAGGGGCATCCTATCATATATGTCCCAAAAGGGAGTTGTTTACAACGTATAGCTGTGCAGATAGGGGTAATGTCTCTATGGCAATGGGTATGTCTGCAAGGTTGTTGGGATCGACTCAATCAGGTTTAGGACACATGATGGGAGGTTTTGCACATAGAAAGAAAACAGACATGTTCCACTTATGACGAAGAATCTGATATCTTTAAGTCTGCTAGATAATAAGGGTTTCAGTTTCAAAGGTGAAGGTGGAGGTTTACATGTTTGTAAAGGTTCTGATGCGATTCTGAAGGGAGTCAAGCAGGGAACTTTGTATGTTTTACAGGGTTCAACAGTAACAGGTTCTGTAGTTGTTGCATCAGTTGAAGTTCATGGATCTGATCTGACCAGGCTATGGCATATGAGGCTTGCTCACATGAGTGAACGGGGAATGCAAATTCTCTCAAAAGAAGATCTTCTCGGAGGCCATAAGGCCAAGAGTCTTGAGTTCTGTGAGCATTGTGTGTTTGGGAAACTACATCGCAACAAGTTTCCTAAGGCAGTTCATCGAACAAAAGGCAATTTTGATTACATCCATTCAGATTGCTGGGGTCCTTCTCGTGTTGAGTCTTTGGGCGGACACATATATTTTCTGTCTCTTATTGATGATTACTCTAGGATGACATAGGTATTCATGATGAGGCATAAAAGTGAGGCGTTCAGTAAATTCAAGGAGTGGAAGACGCTGGTTGAAAATCAGACTAGGAAGAAGGTCAAGAGGTTGCGACTTGATAATGGCCTGGAATTCTGTTCAACTGAGTTTGATGATTTTTGCAAAGATCAGGGTATTGCTCGCCCTCACACAGTCAGACATACACCACAGCAGAATGGTGTAGCAGAAAGAATGAATCAGACACTCTTAGCGAGAGCAAGATGTATGCTCTCCAACGCAGCTCTTGCTAGACGGTTCTGGGCAGAAGCAGTTTTAACAACTTGTTATCTCATCAATCGAAGCCCACACACAAGTATTGAATGCAAAACACCTTATGAGGTGTGGACTGGAAAAGCTGCTGATTACTCAAATCTGAGAGTTTTTGGCTGCACTGCTTATTATCATGTAGATGAGGGTAAGTTAGAGCCAAGAGCTAAGAAGGGAGTTTTCATGGGCTATGGTACAGGTGTGAAAGGGTACAGGATCTGGTCTGACAACAAGATTATACTGAGTAGAAGTGTAGTATTTGATGAGAGTTCTATGCTGAAAACTAGAGAGGAGATCAGTGATACACCAGAAAAAGAGGCTATTGTTGAGGAGGTGGAGGTGCAATTCAGTCCAGAGGAGAATCAGGCACTTAAGTTGGTTGATGACCAAGTACCACCACCAGTTACCGATGAGCAAGATACAGATGAGTCTGAGAATGTACCACCAGACACAAGTTCAGAGGAAGTTGAACATCGAAGCATTGTTGTAGACCGACCTAGAAGGGTTGGAATCAGGCCTCCAGCTAGGTACAGGTTTGATGATCTGGTGGGATATGCATTGCAGGTGGCCGAGGAGGTGGAGGATAATGAGCCGTCCACCTACAAGGCTGCAATATCTGGGAATGAGTCAGCATAGTGGCTTGCTGCAATGGGAGAAGAGATGGAGTCCCTTCATAAAAATCAGACTTGGGAGCTTGTAAAATTGCCTGCTGATAGAAAGATAATTACTTGCAAGTGGGTTTTCATAAAGAAGGAAGGAATGTCAGCTGCAGAGGGTGTCAAGTATAAAGCACTAGTGGTTGCAAGAGGGTTCAATCAGAGAGAAGGAGTAGACTACAATGAGATTTTCTCCCCAGTGGTCAGACATACTTCCATCAGGGTGTTACTAGCAATAGTTGCACATCAGGATTTGGAACTTGAGCAACTAGATGTGAAGAGGGCTTTCCTACATGGAGAGTTAGAAGAGGAAATATACATGAGCCAAACAGATGGATTCCAAGTTCCAGGAAAAGAGAACTATGTTTGCAAGTTAAAGAAGTCCTTATATGGGCTAAAGTAGTCCCCCAGGCAGTGGTATAAGCGATTTGACAGTTATATGGCGCAACTTGGCTGTCACAGGAGTCCTTATGACTGTTGTGTGTAATACAGTGACTTGCAGAGTGGTTCACGCATTTATCTAGTTTTGTATGTTAATGATATGCTGATTGCTGCTAAGAATAAGTCAGACATTCAGAAGTTGAAGGGTTCTCTTAGTGCAGAGTTTGAGATGAAAGATCTAGGTGATGCTCGAAAGATTCTGGGAGTTGAAATCTATAGGGACAGGAAGAAGAGAAAACTCTTCTTATCACAAGAAGGGTACATCAAGAAAATTCTGAGCAGGTTTGGAATGTCTTCAGCCAAGCCTATAGATACTCCAATGGCATCTAACAGTAAGCTGGGAATGTACACAATTCAGACTGATGAGGAGAAAGAGTACATGTCTCGTGTCCCATATGCTAGTTCAGTTGGGAGTCTGATGTATGCTATGGTTTGCACTCGACCAGATATAGCATTTTCTATTAGTGTGGTAAGTCGGTTTATGGTTCATCTTGGAAAGGAACATTGGCAAGCTATTAAGAGGATTTTCAGGTACCTTAGAGGTACTTCAGATGTTGGATTGTGCTATGGGAATGATATAGAGTGCTTGGTTGCTGGGTTTTCAGATTCTGATTATGCTGGAGATGTGGACAGTGGGAGATCTATGACTAGTTATGTGTTCACTCTTGGAGGTTCTGTGGTAAGCTAGAAGGCGACTCTACAGCCTACAGTTACTTTGTCTACCACTAAGGCAGAGTATATGGCTTTGACAGAAGCTGTTAAGGAGGGAATATGGCTGAAAGGACTAGTTAATGATTTAGGCCTACATCAGGATCAAGCTTTAGTGTATTGTGACAGCTTGAGTGCAATATGCTTAACCAAGGATCAGGTCCATCATGAGAAGACGAAGCACATTGATGTCAGGTACCATTTTTTGAGGAATGAGAAGAGAATCCAGGTGAAGAAGGTAGGGACAGCTGATAACCCTGCTGACATGTTCACCAAGCCAGTTCCAAAGAGCAAGTTTCAACACTGTTTGGACTTGCTCAATATCACAAGTCAGTAATTTGGGCCCTTAGGGGCAATCTGAGCCCTTGTTTAGGGGCAATCTGAGGCAGAGAAATTCTGGCACTGTCATGGTGCATCTGATTCTGTTTATGAGAGGATTCAAGTCAAGGTGGAGATTTGTTGATATGCCTTGAATACAATATTAATTATATTTGGGCCTCTCATAGTCTGTTTGGGCCTTCGGCCCATAATCTGTACTAGGGTTGTACTAGGGTTGTACTAGGGTTTCTTAAGTCACTATATAAACTCTTGAAATGCCTAATATTGTAATACTCTGAAATCAGCCTCCATAATAATATACACTTTCTCTGCCCGTGGATGTAGGTAACACACTGTTACCGAACCACGTAAATCTCTGTGTCGTTCTCGTTTATTGTTCTCATTCGATCTCTTGTTACAACAGAATGGCTGCTTGGTGCTGATCAAAATTGCATCTACCATATTGGATGAACTTTTTCTTTGTCTAAAAGTTGGAGGTTGTTGCATTTTCTAGAAGCTAAGTTGCTTTGCTTATTACTAGTTATTGTTGGATTAGTTGTTGTGCTATTATTCTTATTTCTGACATTAATCAGTTTGCTGTTGTAAACTCTGATTATATGAATCAATATATGTTGATGAATTTCAACTATTCGGTTTAGCATTAATGTAGTACTTTTTTTTTACGTGTTCGTTGCTGAATGTCAAGTTTCAAGTTTGGATAATTAAAAATTGCGAGACAGATTCATCTCTTTTATATGGAAGAGGTAAAAATAATGGAGTAGAAGAATGTAATCTTGTCAACTCACTTGGCTATGAACAATGAATCATGATAAGCTCTGCTAATCATTAGCTTATGAGATAAATTCAACTCTTTTGAAGCAACTTCGGCTGCTCTTATGATATCTTCATTAGCATGGATGGGCAGGATCGGAGGGTCTTGATAAATCTTAGGCCTAGAAATAGAAAATTGTAAGGGTTAGATATAAGTGCGACAACAATTGTGCTTTTACAGTTTGGTTTGATTGCAAATATGACCTAACAAAAAAGCTTTGGCATCCAAAACTGGAGCTATTCACGAGCTTCAATTAACAGTTCGGGTGATAAAAAAAAAAC